>CP123721.1:2400000-3084033 GCA_029906385.1 Neofusicoccum laricinum | reverse complement strand
CCTAACCCTAACCCTAACCCTAACCCTAACCCTAACCCTAACCCTAACCCTAACCCTAACCCTAACCCTAACCCTAACCACGGATTAACTACTTCGGTATATAATACCTTTCTACGCTTATTATTTCCTTTCTCCTTAGCTTAGTCTTCTTGTAGAAGTATACTAATACATTTCCGCGAGTATACCGGGTATAAGCCCTTATAAGTTAACCGTCTTAATCGTACTCGTACGAAGGTACGAGTAGATTATAAGGAGGCCCGTAAGGCTATATAGGCTATAATAGCTCGGCTATCTCGATTAAAGAAGTAGGAAGATCTTTTTAAGCGTTATATCTTCCTAATACTTTCTAAAAAGATAGCTACCGTAGAGGAGTTAGAAGAGCTAGATCGTTTATCCTTAGAGGTAGAGGATCCCGTTAATCCTAAGAGTACTAAGTCTTCGCGATCGATAAAGCGCCTACGTAGCGAGGTCTTAGCTAACGCCTCTATAGATCCTAATTAATCTATTAGGTCTTCTAGGGCTGGCTCTACTATACCGCCCGCGAGTTCCGAGTTAGTTAATTAGGCGCGGTAGTCTCCGTTCCCTAATTTCGACTTCGGGTCCTTCGTATTTAACGAGGCCGCGGTGTTAGTCGATCCGGGTTTTAGCGATAGAAGCTTTTAATAAGGTCTTTATATCCTTCGTAATTTTTCGGTAGTTCCTAGGTATAGTCCTAGTCTCCTTCCTATTATAGGAGGTATCTAAATTAACTATTAACGTAGCTACTATCTAGGATCTTTTCTACGATCTATTCTTTATTCTTATCGGCGTCTAGGTTCTCTAGTACTATTTCTTTAGTTTACTAGATGATCGTGGTGTTCTTTAGTACCGGTTCGAGTAGTATAATATAAAAGACGGGTACTATCTATATAGTTTTTAGTAGCTTAAGGCGGTAGTTAACTTTCCTAAGTTTTTCTTCGATTTCGAATAGTCTAATTTTCTTAAAGTCTAATTTGTTATTTAGTCGCTTCGTTTTAATATTTTTTCTAAGTAGGTAGACTTTATCCTCCCTCTTTAGCTTTGGTACCTCCTAGTACTATCTATTATAGTAGCGGGACATTAAAAATCCATTATATTTAATATCGAGGCTAAGCTGTTTATAGAGTACTTTTAGCTAGTCTATTTTAAGAATTCCTTTCTAGCTTAGTAATTTACTTAGTAGTAGTTCTTTATAAGCCGTTAGCTTATATCTATAGTTAGCGTAGAACGGTAATTCTTACGTAGTCGTTACCTTTAAACTATTATACGCGAACTAGGCGAGAGGTAGTAGTTTAACCTAATTATCTTATATATAGTTAATATAATAGCGTAGGTATTACTCTAGTATTTAGTTTATTCGTTCTATTTGTCCGTTCGTTTAAGAATATACCGTAGTAGATAGCTTATACTTAGATCTAAGCTAGCGGGTAAGAGTCTACTAGAATTAAGATATAAATAACCGATCTCTATCTAATACTAGCTCGTCCGGTAGCCCGTAGTTACCGAGGATTATCCTAAGGAAGGTATAGGCTAGGTCTTCTACGTTTACCGTTTTAAGATACGGTAAGTAGTTATAATAAATAGACCTTAGAGGGCGGAGAGGAACGAAGTAACGAAGCCGGTAAAGGTAGTAGGAGTAAAGCAGATACTAAAGTATATAGAATAAGAGGAGAGAGGCGAGAGACTAGGAACGAATACTAAGAGGCGGGTAGAGAGAGACGAGTAAATAATAAAGAAGGCGAGTAAGGTCTAATTTAAGGTATACTAAGTTATACGCGAGGAATACTTATTACTAGACTAAAGAACTAATTATAAGGTAGAGAGGCGAGCTTTATATATATAAGGAACGAACTAAAATACTAGCTTCCTAATTTATAAGCAGGCAAGTCTAGATCTAGATTCTAAATCGATCGGCGGTAAATAAGAAGTAATTAGTCTATATAAGCTATATTTATAATAGTAGGCTCTCTTCCCTAGAGGTAAGTTCCTACGAGCCTTTAGTCTAAGGGTCGAGGTTTTAAAAAATAACGTTTATAAAACGTATTAAGAGCTTTAAGATCTTTAATAAGGTTATAAGGTTCCTAGGTTAGTATCGAGTAACCAGTCTATTTTATAAGGTATTTTAGTTGTCTCCGAGTTGTTTTAATATCTAGAATCTCTTCTACCCGGTACTCTTCTTCGCCGTCAACGATAATAGGCGGGAGCGGAGGTTAGATTTAATTAGATAAGGGGTTAGAGGCTACGGGTTCGAGTAAGGAGACGTGGAATACGGGGTAGACTTTTATTGTCCTTAGTAGTTCTAGGCGATAGGCATGAGTTAAGATCTTTTCTAGTATAGAAAAGGGGCTAAGGCGTTTAAAGTCGAGTTTATCCGAAGGTCTTATTATCGAGATATACTGTCTTAGGAGCTAAACAAGGTTACTAGGCTTAAAGACGAATAGCGAAATACGGTCTTTATTAGCCTATTCTACGTAGGCGTCTTATACGAGTCGAATTTCTTAGCGAAGGTAGTTTTCGAGGTTTTTAAGGTTCTCTTAGAAGAAACGTAGGGGTTTAAGGGGGGCTAAGATTAAGTCTTTCTATAGAATCTTATAACGAGGGTAGAAGCCGTAGTTTATAAAGAAGGGGGTAATCTTAGTCGTAGTCGAGATCGTATTATTATAAGCGAATTTAGTAAGGGAGAGAAAGTCGTTCTAATCGTCTTATTAGTACGAAACGTAGGCGCGAAGGTATTATTTAAGGATAGCGTTAACACGCTCTATCTAGCCGTCGGTTTATAGGTAGAAAGCCGTACTAAAGTTAGTCTTAATAGATAGGGATCTACTAAGAGCTCTAGTAAATTTAGAAGTAAAAATCGAGCCGCGGTTAGATATAAAGTCGTTAGGTAAGCCGTATAGTCGAAAAACGTAGTCTTAATAAAGCTTAGTAAGCTCTATCGAATCGAGGGTTATTTAGTAAGGAATAAAGTAAGCTATTTTAGTTAGTCGGTCTACGACTACTAGTATAGTATTAAACGAATTAGACGTTAGAAGTCCCGTAATTAAATCGAGAGAAACGGATTGCTAGCGGTGTTATAGTACTTTAAGGGGTTTTAAGTATCTAAAGGAGGCGTATTAAGCGGGTTTAATTCTTTAGTAGGTCTTATAGTTCCGTATAAAACGAGTTACTATCTATCGTAGACCTAGCTACTAGAAATTACGAGTAACGAGTTTAAATATTGCTACTTAGCCTAGGTATCTAGCAGCCGGATACGAGTATTAAGAGCTAATAATCCTTTAGCGGAGGCTTAGGTCTTTAGGGATATAGATAAGTCTATTAACTAGTAATAGACTATTATTATCCTTAGAGTATACGCCTAGATCTACTTTAGGATGTCGAAGTACGTAGATATCGAGTATAGTAAGGATCTCTTACCTAAGAGTATCCTTATTAAGTACTAAGCGAATATTACTAGCTAGGGACGGTTCTAGCCTAGCGATCGAATATCGAGTTAAAATAAGGGTCGAAATTTCGAATTTTCCGGGGGTAAGGATCGTAGTAGGGGGTAGGCGCCCCTCTTAAGTAGAGAGGTCTTCTAACCGTCTTATTAACGTATCCGCGCGTTAATTCTTAGTTCCTAGGCGGTAGACAATCTTAAAGTCGAGTTCTAAGAGTTTAATTACCTAGCGTACTTATCGACGGTTTAAGATTTATTTAGAGGTAAAGCTAGTCAAATTCGAGTAATCCGTAAGAATAAGGAGTAGCGAGGAGAGATTAATAATAAGAGAATAGTATTCCTTTAGGGCTTCTATAATAGCTAAGAGTTCTTTATCCCTAATACCGTAGTTCTACTCTACGGAGGTTATTTTCCGAGAGTAGTAGGCGATAGGGTATAGAAGTCTCTTACTATCGTTATACGTTACCTATTAAGATAGGATTACGGATATAACGAAGTTAGAAGAGTCGGTTTTAAGGATAGTCTCGAGTTAGGGGTCGAAGTATCGGAGGATTAGATAAGAATAAAAGGCTTTCTTAAAATAAGTAAATACTTTATCCTATTCTTTCCCCTAAGTAAAACGAATATTCTTAGCTAGGAGCTTAAAGAGAGCTCTAGCTTTTCGAGAGTATCCTTTAATAAATCGTCGGTAAAAGTTTATAAAGCTAAGAAACGATTAAAGGTCTTTAACTAAACGAGGAGTCTTCTAGTCTCTTACGGCGGCTACCTTAACTAGGTCTATAGAGATACCGTCTAGAGAAATAACGAAGCTAAGAAACGTAGTTAAAGTCGTATAGAAATCGTATTTTTCGCCTTTTACGTATAGGCCTGCTTTATAGAGCTTTTCGAGAACTAATTAGACGTATTCGTAGTACTCTTCTTCTATTTCTAAGTAGATAAGGATGTCGTCTAGGTAGACGACGTACTAGCGGTTAAGGTATTTACGTAACGTATCGTTAACGAATTATTAGTAGGTAGCCGGCGTATTCGTTAGGCTAAAGGGTATAACTAGGTATTCGTATAGGCTATAGCGAGTCCTAAAGGCCGTTAAATATTTAGAGCCTTCCTTAATTCGGATAAGGTTATAAGCACCGCGAAGGTCGAGTCGAGTAAAAATACGAGAGCCTTAAAGTTAACGGAGAGTCTCGTTAATTAAGGGGAGTAGATAACGGTTCTTTTTCGTAATACTATTTAGTTCGCGATAATCTACGTAAAAACGAAGGCCGCCTCCTAGTTTCTTAATAAAGAGAACAGGGGACGTAGAGGATAAAAATAAGAGTCGAATAAAACCTTTTTTAAGGTTTTTATTAAGGTATTTACGTAGAGCCTTAAGCTCTAAATCGGATATTAAGTAGAGAGGGCCGAATAGGGGTTTCTTACCCTCTTATTAAATAATAAGGGTTTATAGCAGCGGTATAGAGATAGTCTACGATAAGTCGTTTAATTCTTCTACCTATTAGCGGTATACGGAAGATATACGTGTGCGTTACGTACTACGCTAAACCCTAATTAGTCCTCGTTAATCGGATCCTTCTCGGTATTAGCTTCCCTTTAGATATAGGGCTTAAAAGCTAACTCGCTTAGTTAGCTAAAATCTACCTAGGTATAGTAGCCCTTAGGCTGTTTATTTAATACTCCTACTTAGCCGTGGAGCGTCGGCTATAAACCTAGCTGTTAGATAAAGCTAGTAAAGCGGTCTCTTACTAGGGGTTTAGTTAGCCCGTCCGCCACTATATCCTTACTATAAATATACTCGATCTACACTCGATTCCTTTGAACAAGGTCTCGAACATTATAATAGTACACGTCGATATACTTTAACCGTTTATATACGTAAGAGTCCTTCGCTAGGGCTAACGCGGCCTAATTATCTCCCTTTAGACTTATAGTGCTATTAAACTTCTCGTTCTCGAATAGTACTGCACGATAAGGGGATAACCTAAGGTATTCGCCTACGTCTATCTCTCGAAGTAGTTGTGTAAGCCACTAAGATTCCTTAGCGTAGGCGGATATTACTATATACTCGGCTTCTATAGTAGAGGTAGCTACTAATCTTTACTTTTAGCTCCTCTAGCTAATAGGACCGTTACCGAGTAGGAAGATATATCCGAGAATAGACTTCCTATCTATTTTATCTATAGCGTAGTTCGAGTCCGAATACCCTATAAGCCCTGCACTCCCACTATCCCTATAGACTATCCCGAGATCGGCTATTAATCTAAGGTACCGCAGTAGGCCCTTAAGTATATAGCCGTAATATTCTACTAGATTACTTAGATATTGGCTTAGCCGGCTAATTAGGAACGCGATGTCTAGACGCGTAAGAACCGTAAGGTATATTAGCTTTCTAATAGTATACTAATACTCTTTTAGGTCGATTCGCTTATCGTTTAGCCTAGAGGGGCGGAGAGCGTCGTATCCGTTTAGCGGTAGCGTTGCTGGTCTTAACTTATCCTTTTCCATATAAAGAGTTTGAAGTGTTTCTTATAAATAGTAGGACTAATTAAGACGTAGCGTTCTACTCTTTCTATTACGAGTAACTTTAATACTAAGGATCTTCTTTATCTCTCCTAGGTCCTTAATCTTAAAGACCTTGCTAATAGCGGTTTTAAACCAGATAATATCCTTAATCTTTAGAGCAGCGATTAGGATGTTATTAACGTAGACTAGTAAGATGATTTTTCTTTCGTAATAGATAAGTAGGTAGGGGTCGGCTACGCTCTAACGGAAACTAAGATCTTTAAGCGCTCTAATGTAGTTGTTATTCTAATCTCGTACGGCTTATTTAAGGCTATATAGGCTGCGTAGGAGTTTAAAGACCCTTTCTAGTTTAACTATTACTTCCTCTAGAGGGGCTATATAGATATCTTCTTAGAGACGTAACTTAGTGAAGGTATTATTAATATTAACCTAGTAGAGCTCTAAGTTAAGGAGCCCTACGATTACTAGGAACGTTCGAAGCGTCTCGTAACGAACGGTTAGAGTAAAGGTATCCTAGAAGTCGTATCTAAATCGTTAGGTAAATCCTCGTGTAATAAGGCGAGCTTTAGCCTTTTTAAGCGAGCCGTCGGTATTAAGTTTTGGCTTAAATACCCACTTACTTATTATAATATTTACTCCCTTTGGCGGGACGGCTTCTTCCCAAGTTCTATTGCCTGTAAGAGTAGTAAGTTCATCCTCTATAGCGCGTTACTATAGGGTACTAAATTATAGGTCTCCTACTACTTCCTTATAGGTCTTAGGGGTTGGGATCTCTAGTCTAATAATCGTCCGGAGTTATATAGATAGTACGTAAAATACTTACGCTTCCGGCTCCTTATAGCACTTAAGTAGTGTTTAGCTAATAAGTATAAATAGGCTCCGTAGTATCTTTAGTTCTAGCTCGTCTATAGATAAGTCCTCCGGCGATCTCTTTTATTTAGAGATAAAGACTCCCCTAAACCTTTATATTCTAGGGGTACTACTTAGTATAGCGTCCTAATTATCTAGTTAACGGTCTTATTCCTCTCTTTTAGTAGCTAGGGGCTACGGTTCTTACTAACTTTCGTTAGTAGTAACCGCTTTACTAGCTTCTAGCTACTAGGCTTCTTCCTCTTCCTCTACGGGAGGCTCTGAAGCAAAAAGGACTTTTCGCGGACGTCTAACTAGACGTCTCTCGGGGATAGTATTTAACGTTGGTTTAACCTTAAGGTTTAGGTTAATATCCCCTCCTTTTTCTTACTCTATAAACCTTACGCTATGGCTGCGGATCACCCTTCGAAGGTCTAGGGCCTATAGACGATAATATTTTTCTATTTCGTCTATATATCCTATAAATACTCCTACTCTTCCTCGGTCTATTAACTTGTTATGTCTAGATCCGACTAGAAGAGACTTTAGATTAATATAGGAGTATACCTTACAGCCCTAAACACGTATATAGTCGATACTTAGCTTTTAACTAGTAAACGCTTCTTTAGGGCTTATAGGTTTTCCGTTAATAAGAGGTCTAGTAGTAGTCTAATTCCGTAGGTATACGTTAGTCTCGGCTGCCTCTACCTAGAACTTAACTAGGAGCTTTACGTCTTTTAGCATTACCCTAACGTTGGTCTCGGTGGTCTGGATGGCTCGTTTAGCTACACTATTCTAACTTAACTAGTAGGGAATAGTGTACTAAGGAACAATTCTAAGGGTTACGTACTACTAGTTAAAAAGTAACTTTAACTCGGTAGCGTTATCGCTACGGATAGCGAGTAGTTTGGCTCCCCCTTAGAGTTCTACCTTTAGACGCTACTATCGTAGGGCGTTTAGCGCGTCTTCTCTTCTCTTAAGCGCGATTGTCTAAACCTTCCTTAAGTAATTGTCTACGATTTTAAGAAAGTAGGAATATCCCGCCTAGGAAGTTAGTAGCGGGCCGCAAACATCGATTAAAATAAGTAATAAGCTCGCGGCTTTCCTATTACTTACGTAGTGTCCCTTCTTATTCTTAATCTTAGTAAGGGCACATATACTATATACGTAGTCTTCCTCTTTTAGCGTAAGGATCGGGTCGGCGAGAGTTATAACCTTATATAGTTCTCCTAGCTTCTTAGTTCCTATATAGGTAAACCTTCGGTGCTAGAGTTCGAATCGATTCCTTAACGAATCTGCCTTCGGTTCTAGCGTATCGGGTAATTACTTTAACCCGGCGTTAGTTATATCGTTGTCCTTATCTAACTGGGTAGGCTCTAGTAATCTTAAGATAGGTTACTACTCGGCATAGTAGGTAGATAGCGCTTTTAGATTTACGCGGTCTACTATATAGACTCCCCCATTCTTAGGTGTACTAAGAATAGTATTATTATCTTAATCTTTAAGGTAGAGGTACTTATCGTTAAAGCTTCCCTTAAGGCCGCTCTTATATAGCTATCGGCCTAAAAGGAGGTTTACACCAAGCTTTAAGATATAGAGTATAGAAGTTAAACGAATAGAATTACCGCGCCTATCTAGTAATATGGCTGAGCCGACGTAGTCGGCGTATAGCACTCCCCTACTAACTTTAATCGTTCGCCTTATAATACGTATTAGAGGTCTACTAAAAAGTTAGGGTTTATTAGTTATATATGCTAAGGCGGTAGAATCCGCTATCTAGTATTCTCTAGGGATCTTACTGGTGGCGGTTCTAGAGAGGGCGGTAATTTCGTCTAATACTTCTTCGTTATAGCTACTAGATTCTTCGCCTATAGTAGCTAGGTCCTAGGTATTATCCTTCTCGTTAGCCGAGAAGGCCTTTAACTAGTTAATTTACCTCTAGAGTTCTTAGATTTGTTTCTCGGCTCTAGAGCGGGCTTTCTACGATCGGCGCTTCTTTGCGGTCTCCTTAGCTGCCGGAAGTTAAGGGTAGTCGAGGATACGGTAGCGTCTATCGTAGAGATAATACTAAAGTGGCCGCCTATTAGAGTCTAACTCGGGTTTAGATAGGTAGGGGCGGCGAGAGGGTTTAAACGCCTTCTTTATAAGTATAGCTATATTATTAGCTTTTAGCTGTGCCTCCTTTTTCTTTAGTATTTGTAATACCTAAAGAGTAGTAAGATTTAGTTAGGTATTAACCGAGTCTCGGATTATTATATACTCTTATAGCAATGCCTAAAGGAGCTAGTCGAGCCGAGCTTTCTTACTTAAAAAAGACTTATGCTCTAGTAGGGTAACGGCGATTTTCCTCCTAAGTATCGCGAGTTAGGTCTAGGCTTCGCTGATTATAGTTCCCTCTTAGAACTAGAAGTTAATAAAAGATTAAAGAAACTACCTTCGAGTAACTTATAGTTTAATTTTATACTTTTCCTTAAGAGATTCCTAGATCAGCCTTAACTCTTCTAGCTCTCGGACTCGCTCGCGATCATCTTTATTAATGTAAATGCGTAGCCAGTATCTAGCCTTCGCGTCGTCTCTTTCTAAATTAAACCTAAGCCCGGGGCTTATTGTTATAGTAACTATATAGAATAGTCTCTCTCCTTAAAGCCACTCCTTTATTAAAGAGAACTAGTCGTCTTTATTATTATAGGAGAGGACCGGGACAGGACGACGCTTAGCAAAGTCTTACGAAGATATAGCGAAGGGGAAGGTATATTTCGAAATAAAGTAATCGAAAGAGTTATAAACGTAGTAAAATAAGTGTACTACGGTTAATCGGGTCTAGGCTATTAGACTTAAAAGTTAGGGTAAAGAGTTGTTAAAGCGAAATAGTAAGATACTATAGTCCGGTAAGTTAAACGTTTATCGGATTTTCGATTGAATCGTCTGCTCCTCTTAAGGTATAGATAGATAACGAGGTGGCTGTTTCTCCTAGTATAAGCCTAGGCCTTAGGCGATAGCTTCCTAAAATATACTTATTTCTCCTCTTAACGGAGACCGTATCTAGCTACCGGTACTAGGTTACTTATAGACCGACTGTAGAGGCAATACGTCTTTTCGTAAACGTTTACGGGATCTAATACCTAGCGGGAACGCTTAGACTACTCTAGTAGGTATACGAACCCGGGCTTATAACCTGTTAAACAATAAGGGTTTACAGTAGCGGTATAGAGACAGTCTATAATAAGTCGTTTAATTCTTCTACCTATTAGCGGCACACGGAAGATATACGTATGCGTTACGTGCTACGCTAAACCCTAATTAGTCCTCGTTAATCGGATCCTTCTCGGCATTGGCTTCCCTTTAGATATAGGGCTTAAAAGCCAACTCGCTTAGTTAGCTAAAATCCACCTAGGTATAGTAGCCCTTAGGCTGTTTATTTAATACCTCTTCTAATAAAATCTTATAATTAATATACCGATATAGGGGAAGTCTATCGGCCTCTTTCTTTATAAAGAAGGGAAGAAGATAGTAGAATCGAGCGGGAACTTATAAGCGGAGGGTTTCGAGTTCTTATTTTAGGGTTTACTATTCCGTTTCCTTAAGGCTATTAAGGTGTTCTTAGATCTCCTTAATTAATACGGCGTATATCCTAGTCTTATCTCGTCGGACATAACGAGTAAGGGCGGCGTAGGATATAGTAGCGTAAGAGATTAAAGGCGAATTAGAAGGTAAGAGGGAAAGCGTAGTTATAGATTAGCGAGTAGGTAAGTAATTTACTTAGTAAAAAGGGGAGGCGAAGGTAATTATATTTTTTAACTATAGAACGTGTAGATTATACCGTTCTAGCTAGGGTTTTCCTAGGATAATTAGATATTAGCCGAGCTTAGTTACTTAGAAGGTAACGAGTTCTTAATACTAATTAATATTAAGTTAAAGGTCGGCCTCGTAGATAATCCATCCGGCGATAGATCTATCCGCGAGTTCGAGGGATTTAGCTTGGGGTTTTTAGCGTATAGGGATTAAATAGGAAGTAATAAAGATATTATCTATAAAAAGAGACGAGGTACTAGAGTCTAATATAGCCGAGGTTTCGATTTTATTATTAACCACTAATTTAAGGATAAGGAGCGGACGTTTCCTAAGATCTATAGTACGGGGCTATAGGGTATAGGTTTTAGGAGGTAAAAACGAGAGTATTCTAAGATTCGAAGACGAGAGAGAAGTAAGGACGGAAAACTAATTCGAAGTAGAGAGTAAAGAAGGGCTAGATAGATACTAGGTACTACCTAGCCTTCTACGTTTTTTAATACGTAGAGGACGGAAGCCGTAGGAGGTATATACGACGTTATATTAAGCTTAAGTCTCTTAGCCTTAGCTTTAGAATATTCTTTAACCTAGTAGTTAGGATTACCGTAGTAGGCGTAGAGGTTATTAGCTTTTTAGTAAGTCTTTTAAGCGGTAGTATCTAGTTCTATAGGTTTACCTTAAGGAATCGAGGTTAGTATAAGAGATAAGGGTTAAGGAGTAGCTAGTATAGACGAGAGAGGAATCGAGGTAGGAGTACGAGTTAAGGGTATCTTTTTCTTAATAGTTCGAGTATAGAGTTAGTTATCTAGTATAATATAAGCCTTAGCGAACTTTTCGAATTCTACTAGTATAGCTCGTCTAATAAGAAGGTCCTTAAGGTTCTCTTTAAGGCTAAGGCGGAAGTAGTAGATCTTAACTACGTTTTCCTTTTAACTAAGGGTCGTAATAAGCGAGAGAAACTATAAATAGTACGCCGAATAGGACTTATCTTGTTTAAGTACGAGGAGGGATCGTTTAGCTATTATATAGGTATTAGGATTATTAAATACGGCCTTAAGAGCTTAGTAGAAGGACTCGTAGTTATCGAAGTTTATAGAACTATTCGAGGTAGAGACGTAAGGGGTAAACTAGGTATAAGTAGTATCGCGAAGGTAGGAACCAGCGTAGGTAATCTTAGCCGTATCCGTTATAAAGGTAGATAGGTCTAAGGCGAATTTAAGCTAGAGTTACGTAGCGAAATTCCCGAATCGAGTACGTTTACCCTTAAAGGGTTCTAGGTCCGAGACTTTAGGAATACGAGGACGAGGAGTAGAGGTTTCTAAAGAAGATATAGTAGACGTAATAGCTAGCGTATTAGTAGGGAGGTTCGAAGCTAGTAACTAGAGTTAAGTAAAGACTTTATCTTAGCTAAAACCGTAGTAATAAAAGATGTAAGCAACTTAGGCGTTCGTAGTATTCTTAGGGATAACTAGTAAATCGATATCGGATCTTAGATAAGATTATCTTCCTCTAGCGTACGCCTAACTAAGGGTAACGCGTAGGGAAACCGGGATATCTTTAGAGAAGGTAGGTGTAATAAACAGACCTTAGAGGGCGGAGAGGGACGAAGTAACGAAGCCGGTAAAGGCAGTAGGGGTAAAGTAGATACCGAAGTATATAGAATAAGAGGAGGGGGGCGAGAGACTAGAGACGAATGCTAAGAGGCGGGTGGAGAGAGACGAGTGAACAATAAAGGAGGCGAGCAAGGTCTAATTTAAGGCATACTAAGTTATACGCGAGGAATACTTATTGCTAGACTAAAGAACTAATTATAAGGTAGAGAGGCGAGCTTTATATATATAAGGAACGAACTAAAATACTAGCTTCCTGATTTATAAGTAGGCAAGTCTAGATCTAGATTCCAAATCGATCGGCGGTAAATAAGAAGTAATTAGTCCACATAAGCTATATTTATAATAGTAGGCTCTCTTCCCTAGAGGTAAGTTCCTACGAGCCTTTAGTCTAAGGGTCGAGGTTTTAAAGGATAACGTTTATAAAACGTATTAAGAGCTTTAAGGTCTTTAATAAGGTCGTAAGGTTCCTAGGTTAGTATCGAGTAACCAGTCTATTTTATAAGGTATTTTGGTTGTCTCCGAGTTGTTTTAATATCTAGAATCTCTTCTACCCGGTACTCTTCTTCGCCGTCAACGATAATAGGCGGGAGCGGAGGTTAGATTTAATTAGGTAAGGGGTTAGAGGCTACGGGTTCGAGTAAGGAGACGTGGAATACGGGGTGGACTTTTATTGTCCTTGGTAGTTCTAGGCGATAGGTATGAGTTAAGATCTTTTCTAGTATAGAAAAGGGGCTAAGGCGTTTAAAGTCGAGTTTATCCGAAGGTCTTGTTGTCGAGATATGCCGTCTTAGGAGCCAAACAAGGTTACTAGGCTTAAAGACGGGTAGCGAAATACGGTCTTTATTAGCCTGTTCTGCGTAGGCGTCTTATGCGAGTCGAATTTCTTGGCGAAGGTAGTTTTCGAGGTTTTCGAGGTTCTCTTAGAAGAGACGTAGGGGTTTAAGGGGGGCTAAGATTAAGTCTTTCTATAGAATCTTATAACGAGGGTGGAAGCCGTAGTTTATAAAGAAGGGGGTAACCTTAGTCGTAGTCGAGATCGTATTATTATAAGCGAATTTAGTAAGGGAGAGAAAGTCGTTCCAATCGTCTTATTAGTACGAAACGTAGGCGCGAAGGTATTATTCGAGGATAGCGTTAATACGCTCTATCTAGCCGTCGGTTTATAGGTGGAAAGCCGTACTAAAGTTAGTCTTAATAGATAGGGATCTACTAAGAGCTCTAGTAAATTTAGAAGTAAAAATCGAGCCGCGGTCAGATATAAAGTCGTTAGGTAAGCCGTATAGTCGAAAAACGTAGTCTCGATAAAGCTTAGCAAGCTCTATTAAATCGAGGGTTGTTTAGTAAGGAATAAAGTGAGCCATTTTAGTTAGTCGGTCTACGACTACTAGTATAGTATTAAACGAGTTGGACGTTAGAAGTCCCGTAATTAAATCGAGAGAAACGGATTGCTAGCGGCGTTGTGGCACTTTAAGGGGTTTTAAATATCTAAAGGGGGCGTATCGAGCGGGTTTAATTCTTTAGTAGGTCTTATAGTTCCGTATAAAACGAGCTACTGTCTATCGTAGACCTGGCCACTAGAAATTACGAGTAACGAGTTCAAATATTGCTGCTTAGCCTGGGTGTCTAGTAGCCGGATGCGAGTATCGAGAGCTAATAATCCTTTAGCGGAGGCTTAGGTCTTTAGGGATATAGATAAGTCTATTAACTAGTAATAGACTATCGTTATCCTTAGAGTATACGCCTAGATCCACTTTAGGATGTCGAAGTGCGTAGGTATCGAGTATAGTAAGGATCTCTTGCCTAAGAGTATCCTTATCGAGTACTAAGCGAATATTACTAGCTAGAGACGGTTCTAGCCTAGCGATCGAATATCGAGTTAAAATAAGGGTCGAAATTTCGAATTTTCCGGGGGTAAGGATCGTAGTAGGGGGCAGGCGCCCCTCTCGAGTAGGGAGGTCTCCTAACCGTCTTATTAACGTATCCGCGCGTTGATTCTTAGTTCCTGGGCGGTAGACAATCTTAAAGTCGAGTTCTAAGAGTTTAATTGCCTAGTATACTTATCGACGGTTTAAGATTTATTTAGAGGTAAAGCTAGTCAAATTCGAGTAATCCGTAAGAACGAGGAGTAGCGAGGAGAGGTTAATAATAAGGAAACGGTATTCCTTTAGGGCTTCTATAATAGCTAAGAGTTCTTTATCCCTAATACCGTAGTTCTGCTCTACGGAGGTCATTTTCCGAGAGTAGTAGGCGATAGGGTATAGAAGTCTCTTACTATTATTATACGTTACCTATTAAGATAGGATTACGGATATAACGAAGTTAGAAGAGTCGGTTTTAAGGATAGTCTCGAGTTAGGGGTCGAAGTATCGGAGGATTAGATAAGAATAAAAGGCTTTCTTAAAATAAGTAAATACTTTATCCTATTCTTTCCCCTAAGTAAAACGAATATTCTTAGCTAGGAGCTTAAAGAGAGCTCTAGCTTTTCGAGAGTATCCTTTAATAAATCGTCGGTAAAAGTTTATAAAGCTAAGGAACGATTAAAGGTCTTTAACTAAACGAGGAGTCTCCTAGTCTCTTACGGCGGCTACCTTAGCTGGGTCCATAGAGATACCGTCTGGAGAAATAACGAAGCTAAGGAACGTAGTTAAAGTCGTATAGAAATCGCATTTTTCGCCTTTTACGTATAGGCCTGCTTCACAGAGCTTTTCGAGAACTAATCGGACGTGTTCGTAGTGCTCTTCTTCTGTTTCTAAGTAGATAAGGATGTCGTCTAAGTAGACGACGTACTAGCGGTTAAGGTATTTATATAACGTATCGTTAACGAATTATTGGCAGGTAGCCGGCGCATTCGTCAGGCTAAAGGGTATAACCAGGTATTCGTATAGGCTATAGCGAGTCCTAAAGGCCGTTAAATATTCGGAGCCTTCCTTAATTCGGATAAGGTTATAAGTACCGCGAAGGTCGAGTCGAGTAAAAATACGAGAGCCTTAAAGTTGACGGAGAGTCTCGTTGATTAAGGGGAGTAGATAACGGTTCTTTTTCGTAATACTATTTAGTTCGCGATAATCCACGTAAAAACGAAGGCCGCCTCCTAGTTTCTTAACAAAGAGAACAGGGGACGCAGAGGATAAGAATAAGGGTCGAATAAAACCTTTTTTAAGGTTTTTATTAAGGTATTCACGTAGAGCCTTAAGCTCTAAATCGGATATTAAGTAGAGAGGGCCGAATAGGGGTTTCTTACCCTCTTCTAATAAAATCTTATAATTAATATACCGATGTGGGGGAAGTCTATCGGCCTCTTTCTTTATAAAGAAGGGAAGAAGATAGTAGAATCGAGCGGGGACTTATAAGCGGAGGGTTTCGAGTTCTTATTCTAGAGTTTGCTGTTCCGTTTCCTTAAGGCTATTAAGGTGTTCTTAGATCTCCTTAATTAATACGGCGTATATCCTAGTCTTATCTCGTCGGACATAACGAGTAAGGGCGGCGTAGGATACAGTAGCGCAAGAGATCGAAGGTAAATTAGGAGGTAAGGGGGAAAGCGTAGTTATAGGTTAGCGAGTAGGCAAGCAATTTGCTTAGCAAAAAGGGGAGGCGAAGGTAATTATGTTTTTTGACCATAGGACGTGTAGATCATGCCGTTCTAGCTAGGGTTTTCCTAGGATAATTAGATATTGGCCGAGCTTAGTTACTTAGAAGGTAACGAGTTCTTAATACTAATTAATATCAAGTTAAAGGTCGGCCTCGTGGGTAATCCATCCGGCGATAGATCCATCCGCGAGTTCGAGGGATTCAGCTTGGGGTTTTTGGCGTGTAGGGATTGAATAGGAAGCAATAAAGGCATTATCTATAAAAAGAGACGAGGTACTAGAGTCTAATATAGCCGAGGTTTCGATTTTATTATTAACCACTGATTTAAGGATAAGGAGCGGACGTTTCCTAAGATCTATAGTACGGGGCTATAGGGTACGGGTTTTAGGAGGTAAAAACGAGAGTATTCTAAGATTCGAAGACGAGAGGAAAGCAAGGACGGAAAACTAATTCGAAGTAGAGAGTAGAGGAGGGCTAGATAGGTACCGGGTACTACCTAGCCTTCTACGTTTTTTGATACGTAGAGGACGGAAGCCGTAGGAGGTATATACGACGTTATATTAAGCTTAAGTCTCTTAGCCTTAGCTTTAGGATATTCTTTAACCTAGTAGTTAGGATTACCGTAGTAGGCGCAGAGGTTATTAGCTTTTCGGTAAGTCTTTCGAGCGGTAGTATCTAGTTCTATAGGTTTACCTTAAGGAATCGAGGTTAGTATAGGAGATAAGGGTTAAGGAGTAGCTAGTATAGACGAGAGAGGAATCGAGGTAGGGGTACGAGTTAAGGGTATCTTTTTCTTAATAGTTCGAGTATAGAGTTGGTTGTCTAGTATAATACAAGCCTTAGCGAACTTTTCGAATTCTACTAGCATAGCTCGTCCAATAAGAAGGTCCTTAAGGTTCTCTTTAAGGCCAAGGCGGAAGTAGTAGATCTTAACTGCGTTTTCCTTCTAACTAAGGGTCGTAATAAGCGAGAGAAACCGTAAATAGTACGCCGAACAGGACTTATCTTGTTTAAGTGCGAGGAGGGATCGTTTAGCTGTTGCGTAGGTGTCGGGATTATTAAATACGGCCTTAAGAGCTTGGTAGAAGGACTCGTAGTTATCGAAGTTTACGGAACCATTCGAGGCAGAGACGTAAGGGGCAAACCAGGTATAAGCAGTATCGCGAAGGTAGGAACCAGCGTAGGTAATCTTAGCCGTATCTATTATAAAGGTAGATGGGTCTAAGGCGAATTTAAGCTAGAGTTACGTAGCGAAATTCCCGAATCGAGTACGTTTACCCTTAAAGGGTTCTGGGTCCGAGACTTTAGGAATACGAGGACGAGGAGTAGGGGTTTCTAAAGGAGATATAGTAGACGTAGTAGCTGGCGTGTTAGCAGGGAGGTTCGAAGCTAGTAACTAGAGTCGAGCGAAGGCTTTATCTTGGCCAAAACCGTAGTAATAAAAGATGCAAGCAACTTAGGCGTTCGTAGTATTCTTAGGGATAACTAGTAAATCGATATCGGATCTTAGGTAAGATTATCTTCCTCTAGCGTACGCCTGACTAAGGGTAACGCGTAGGGAAACCGGGATGTCTTTAGGGAAGGTAGGGCGAGCATTAATAGAGGTAGGGACTTAATCGAGGACTTAGAATAGTGTATCCTAAGGGTTAGGAGGTATAGTTCTATCGACTATTCTAGAGATTACAGTCTAGGGCTTCGGCGAGAGCTTTAGGCCTACTAGATAGGAGTCTAGCAAAATATAATAAACAGACCTTAGAGGGCGGAGAGGGACGAAGTAACGAAGCCGGTAAAGGTAGTAGGAGTAAAGCAGATACCGAAGTATATAGGATAAGAGGAGGGGGGCGAGAGACTAGGGACGAATACTAAGAGGCGGGTAGAGAGAGACGAGTAAACAATAAAGGAGGCGAGTAAGGTCTAATTTAAGGCATACTAAGTTATACGCGAGGAATACTTATTACTAGACTAAAGAACTAATTATAAGGCAGAGAGGCGAGCTTTATATATATAAGGAACGAACTAAAATACTAGCTTCCTGATTTATAAGCAGGCAAGTCTAGATCTAGATTCCAAATCGATCGGCGGTAAATAAGAAGTAATTAGTCCACATAAGCTACATTTATAACAGTAGGGCGAGTATTAATAGGGGTAGGGACTTAATCGAGGACTTAGAATAGCGTATTCTAAGGGTTAGAAGATATAGTTCTATCGACTATTCTAGAGATTATAGTCTAGGGCTTCGGCGAGAGCTTTAGGCCTACTAGATAGGAGTCTAGTAAAATATAATAAATAGACCTTAGAGGGCGGAGAGAGACGAAGTAACGAAGCCGGTAAAGGTAGTAGGGGTAAAGTAGATACCGAAGTATATAGAATAAGAGGAGAGAGGCGAGAGACTAGAGACGAATACTAAGAGGCGGGTAGAGAGAGACGAGTAAATAATAAAGGAGGCGAGTAAGGTCTAATTTAAGGTATACTAAGTTATACGCGAGGAATACTTATTACTAGACTAAAGAACTAATTATAAGGTAGAGAGGCGAGCTTTATATATATAAGGAACGAACTAAAATACTAGCTTCCTAATTTATAAGTAGGCAAGTCTAGATCTAGATTCTAAATCGATCGGCGGTAAATAAGAAGTAATTAGTCTATATAAGCTATATTTATAATAGTAGTACGCGTATTTAGTAAGCCTATCGACGATAACTAGGATCGAGTCGTAAAGGACGCTAGTTAAGGGTTCCTTCGACTAGGGTAGATCCGTAATAAAGTCTAATATAATAGACTACTAGGGCCTTTCCGGGGCTAAAAGTAGTTAGAGTAGTCCGTAGGGCGCGTGTCTTACCGCTTTACTTCGAATATAAAGGTCGTACTGCGTAACTATCCGTTAAACCGTTTTTCTTAGTCCTAGGAAGTAGTAGTTCCTAGTAATTCGTTTAATCGTCTTATCTATTCCTTAGTAACCGTGTACTAGTGCTTCGTAGATGTCTTTAACGAGTTCTTCTCGTAGCTTAACCGGGACGTAGACTAATCCTAAATATAGGATGGTACCGTCTTCGTCTCTAGTTAGACGAGGGTCGTTTTCTACGTTTCCGAGTTCCTAGGCTATTACGTTATATTCGTAGGCCTCTCGGATTTTCTTTATCTAGGCGTTGCCCTCTAGGCGATACGCCGGCGCTAGTAGCCTAACCGGGGTAAGCGGGACTTCGCTTTCCGGATTCCCCTTAAGCTATAATTAGGTAATCTTAAATATAGGTACGCACGTTCTAGCTAGTATAAGGCTTCCGTCTTCCTACTAGTTTAAAACCGTAGGCTATAGTCCTAGCTTCCCTTCGATATAGTCGGCTCTTCTACTTAGCGTATCTGCGCGAGTATTCTCTAATCCCTTTCTATAGGTGATCTTTATATTATAGAATACTAATTCTTCCGCCTATCTAACTTGTCTTCGTGTTAATTCTTTTATAGTAGTAAAGTACGTAAGGTTCTTATAATTATAATAAACTATTACCTAGTACTTAGCTCCTTTAAGGTAGTATCTCTATTCTTTAAAAGCCGTAATAATGGCTAATAGTTCTTTATTATAGACGTCGTAGTTAAGCTCCGGAGGCGTTATCTTTCTTAAGTAGTACGCGATTAGGTAAAGTTTACCTTGCTCGTCCGGTTAGCTAATATAAGCGCTAATTACGTAGTCTAATACGTCCGTTTCGACCGTAATAGGAAGTTCCGGATTATAGATACCTAGGATGGGCGCTTCGTAGAACATCCGTTTAAGAGACTCGAATACGTTTTATTACGCCTCTCCCTATTAGAATCCATGCTCTTTTCGAGTAAGTCTGGTTAGGGGTTCTAACACTCCCGCGTAATTTATAATAAATTTACGGTAGAAGTTAGCGAATCCGAGGAAGGATTATACTTCCTTAATCGTTCGTAGTACCGGCTAGTCCCTAATTGCGTCTAGTTTCTTCTCGTCCATGCTGATGTGCCTAGGCGTAATAATAAAACCTAAGAATTCCGTTCGCTAGTATTACGACGGACCCGACCGTGTTGGGTTTCAGTCGGCGCGTAAGACCATTCGGCCAACCTCCCGTCGACTGGAAGTCGATAAAAGGTTTAGTAATGATCAGCCTAGTAGCTAATCGTGCCCTAATAACTCTATATATAGAGGCGTGTTCGTAACACTACCTCCCCTCTTAAGGTAGATGACCCCAGCTAGCAGACTCAGCCCGTCATCTAGATATAGAGTTACCCCCAACCAACCAGTCATGCGCCAGTCAAATACGACCGGACCCGCAGCGGACTGTGGCTGTGAGCCGGGGGAACGAGTCACCTAATTGTCCGTTGTTAGTGGGGTAGTAGGGGAACCAGACCCACTCTCTTGCCTCTGGCTGGCCACCCGAAAAACCAGCACTCACTCGACTAACTGCCGACAACAGGGCTCGAACCTGTCGACCCATAGGTAGGCTGATTATTATGTTACGACGGACCCGGCCGTGTTGGGTTTCAGTCGGCGCGTAAGACCATTCGGCCAACCTCCCGTCGACTGGAAGTCGACAAAAGGTTCAGCAATGATCAGCCTGGTGGCTGATCGTGCCCCAACAACTCTATATATAGAGGCGTGTTCGTAATAGCTAGGTATACTATTCGTATTTGTCTAGTACTATTCGGAGATCTTTGTCCTGTAGTACTTCGAGGACTTTCTTTATATGCTCGGTATGTTCTTCGAGCGTATCCGAGTAGATCAGAATGTCGTCCAGGTAAGCCATACAGAATACATCCAAATACGGACGTAGTGTATCGTTGACCAAGTTCTGGAATGTGCCAGGGGCATTTGTAAGCCCGAATGGCATGACCGTATACTCGTAATGACCGAATCGTGTTCGGAACGCTGTCTTCCATTCTTCTCCTTCTTTCATACGAACCAGGTAGTAGCCTTCTCGGAGATCCAGCTTAGTAAAGTACTTAGCGGTCCGGAGCTTATCCTGAAGTTCGTCGATGCGAGGTAATGGGTATCGGTTTTTTACCGTTACGTCGTTCAGCTGTCTGTAATCGACGTAGAGGCGGAGCTTGCCGTTTTTCTTTGGGACGAACAGAATGGGATAGCCCGCCGGTGATGACGAAGGCCGTATGTATCCGCGTTCTAAGTTCTTATCGATGTACTCCCTTAAAGCCTCGCTTTCCTTCTAAGAGAGGGAATAGATTGGCTTAAACGCGGGCTGCGTTCCTGGGATAAGGGGTATCTCGTGATCCTAAGGTTGGTGTTTTGGTAGGCTTCCTTTTCCTCTTTCTTTGAAGACTTGTGCGTATTTCCAGAGTTCTGGGGGTACCGTTTCTAGTTCTGGTATTAGCGGTTTAACTCCGCTAGTAGGCCTTATAGTTCCGTCGTTATTAACCACTTGCTGGGTCCCGACTGCCGAAATGCCTCGGACTGCGTAGCTCTTATCCCACAGAAGATTCCTACTTCGTAAAGTGGGTAGGCTGTAGCGTCTCTCGATCCTCTAGGAGCAGTCTCCTCCGACTGACTTTGGGCCGTTATCCTCTTTTGGAGGTCCCGTTTTACCGTTTTGGTCGTTCGACTCGGGCACGTCCGCCCTACGCATGCGTGCTGTGATGCGTTGCTCCATTTCCTGGCTTGGTCTAACGTAGACTGTAAACGCTTTTTCTCCCCTACGCTTCATGCGCTGTAGGGCCGCTAAGGAGATTTCTTAGATATCGATGGTACTTTTCTTTTCCTCATCGTTCCGGCTCTGGTCGTGCTCGGGCTTCTTGCTCTGGCGTGTCGACTCTGGCTCATCGTTTCGGCTTCTTTGCTCGGGTACGTCCACCCTGTTCGTCCTTTTCGCGGTAGCGAGGTGTCTTTCGCATAGTTCGTCCGGGAAGGTGATTGTTCCCCTCCTCCAGTTGATGTATGGTGCATGCGTCTTCAACCATGGCATCCCAAGGATAATGTCATGTCCTGGGATAGACATAAAGTCTAGGTTGATGTGTTCTTTGTGATTGCCAAGTGACATAGGCGAATCTCCGGTTTCGATTCTGACCCATCCGTTGCCGTAGGTGGAGGGTGATCCGTCTACTGTACTAAGCTCGTACGGTTGGTCTTTTGCTTGGTGCCGGAGGCCGTGCTTAATGGCTAATGGCGGGTGAATGAAGTTACCCTGCGCGCCGCTGTCGATCATGGCACTTGCTCTCTTTCCGCAGAAAGTGACTTCTACGTGGAGTAATTGGTGAAGATCTGATCCGGTGGGTATTGGTCCGTTCGATGTGCGTGATACCTGGTTGAGGGACCTAGCTAACGGCCCCTCCTGGGGTCCCTGACTAGGGAGGCCGTTTAGTTTTTTGGCATTGGGTAGCCATGGGCCTTACTGTGTATATAGTCTTCCCATTCGTTGACTTGAATGTATGCTTGCTTCCAGTTGGTCCAATTGCCGTTTTTGGTCACCCTTGTCCAGTAGACTTTGTCGTTCCGCACTTGGTATTTGAAGGTTGGATGATGATTGAGCTTTTCATCGGGAATCCATTTGAGCGTTCGATTCTGGATTGTTGCCGTTCCGTGTTGACAGAGAATTCTTGCTAATTCTCGTAGAGAATCGTAGTCCGCCTGCTCGCGTGCTGAGAGACCTTGGTGGTGTCCTTTAACGAGCGTTGTTTCTGGAGTTACCGGGAGTTCGTATTTTTCTCCGTTTTGCTCAATGCGGGTTTCCCAGAGGGTGTCCTGTCGCCAGTCCCATATGACTATAAGGGCGAGGTTCCTCTGATCCGGGATCCAAACCGTTTGACCGTGGTTTCCGCATCCGTTTTCCAGGTGGTAGCTGATACCGTACCGTTGAGCGAGTACTTCGAGCGAGGTGAGGGTGTTTCGCTTGTCCATTGTCCGGGTTCTTTCCTGGACCGTCTCTTCCCTTGTACTGCTAAGTTCGCTTTGGTCTGGGGTGCTGTCGTACAGTTCCCCTGTGTCGCTGTCTACCAAGTCAGAGTCTTTTGGGAACACGTCGACAAGGGCGTCGAGCTGAGGTTCTTCGGTGACTCGTGTGGTGACATTGACTTGTCGGCTTTTTCCTGGTTTACGGGGGTACCATCCCGTGGCGTTTTTATCGCTCTTGTGGATCATGCAGCTGTCGTTGTAGCATGCGGTCCAGCTGATGGCTGCATGCGCTGCTCGCTGCTGTTCGATCTTCTTGAAGGCTGCCAGCTCCTTCTCGGAGTCTTTTCGTACGGCCGCCGCATGACTGCGTCCTTTCTTGGGCCGTAGCGGGCAATCGTGCCCTGGCTGCCACTTATCTCCGCAGTAGACACAGAGTTTCTTCGCGAATAGTTCTTGCTGCTCTGGTGTCCATTTCGTCTGCGTGTTCTTGTTCCGTCCCTTCTATCCATTGTTCCGTCCCTTGTTATTCCTGTCTTGACGGGTAGAACTGTCCAGTTCCATGGCCTCGCCGCCATTCTGAGTGTGGCGTGGCTTGGTTGTCCGTGTCGTGTTGGCAGGGTACCGTTCCGTTTGTCGCTCCCAGAGGCGCTCGTCTAGGCGCCTGGCTAACTCGATCATCGTGTCTAGCGTTTTAGGGTAGCTGTGGAAGGCCATCGCATCCTTAATGTTTGGCTTGAGCCCTTTATAGTAGTGATCACGCTGTGCTTGATCTGACCATCCCTCCAGGAATGCAGCCGCTTGTCGGAATATGGAGGTGTAGTCCGAGACCGATCCTTTCTGTTGCAGGACCATGATCTTCTGAGTTGCTTGTCGGACTTCGTCCACGTCATTAAAGGCGCGTTTGAGATGCTCTACGAATTTGTCGTAGTCATCGAACATGTCCCGAGTGTTCTTGGACTGCTCGTCCTCGTCCTTGTGGAGGTGTTCGTTGAGGTAGGGTTCGAACCATCGCTCTGCCGTTCCGCGAAGGTAGGTAGACGCGAAGAGAACCTTGTCTTCCTCAGATTCGAACTGGTCGTCGTAGATGCGGATGTACCGCTCGAGTTGGGAGGTGAAGCCTTGTAACTTCTGTCGGTTACCATCGAAGGTATCGGGGTTCCGGAGTTTGACTTTTCTCGGCCTCGGGGCCGCTTGACCTGCTTGAAGCTGTTCGATCTGCGCTTGCAGGCGTTGGATGGTTGACATTAGCTAAGCCGCGGTCGGCTGCTAAGTCGGGGCGTTGCTCATCTCGACGTCGGACATTGACTATGTTAGAGATGGCGTTCTGGGGGATACTTCTCTTTAGTTTTCTTAAAGCCTTCCTTCTCTTGCAAGGATGGTGGTCAAAGTGTAACGGTAGGCTCCTTCTACTAAGCTTCGGAGTCGCTTAGCAGGTTGGTGGAAACCGAAGGGTTTACCTTGAAGAGACAAGAGGAGGATGGCGGTGCAAAGAGGGAAGTATCACGTGATAGCGCGGTGCGCAATGAGCTTGTTACCTCTAAATCAATAGGGTTTAAATTAGAACTTTAAGTTGACCACGAAGGGTCAAATGTCTAGCTAAAGGAGTGCGACTATATACTACTAAGAAGCTATAACAATCTACTTAGATAATCGTGGATAGTTGGGATCCCGTATTATCTAGTATCTTTCTTAGATAATCCATTCTTAGTATTATCCGTATGGGTCCCACGTGACTTCGGCGCTTGGCCTTGTTCCTGGTTTCCGATATTCGTCGGTGTGAAGCGGTCGCTATGTTTACCTATTCCGCGCCCGCTTACCTTTTGTCTTCTCCGGGATTCTAGCTTCCGTCCCTTCGTCCCTATAGGTCTTCTTCCCGTAGGGGATTCTGTCTTGCGCCTTACCCCGTGACTTCGCAGTCCCTTGGGGTCCTGTTTCCCGTGCGGGCTCCTCGCCCTTAGGGTCATAAAGCCCGCTTATAAGGCAGCAAAGCCGAAAGGGTGGTATTACTCTCAACTGAAAATCTATGTACAAGGAGAAAAGGAAAGAGAGTCTAGAAGGAGAGGGCGAAGGGTAAATATACCCAGTCGCTTAGCGCTGGGCCCGTGCCATGTACCTAGCGCTGTGCACGTGCCCTGGCACGTGACCGGGTCTCCCTCCTGGTTGCTAGCTGCTGCTAGTTAGTTACCCTATAGTCCATGGTGGTGCTGCCTGAGGGGCCTGACACTACCCCCCCCTCTTCTAAGCGAGGTCCTCTGAGCTCTGAAAAGAAATCAGGCATCTCAGGCGCGTTCTTGTGGTATACGTGATATTCCCGGATCTTGTTAGGCGCGTTTTTGTAGTTTGTCTAGTGTTGCCATGGTGGGTTAGCATTCCATTCATCCCAGTTTCCTGTGAAAGTGACTTTGTATTGGACCCCGTGTCTGGAGTTTCGGCAGTCGACAACTTCGAGGACTTCCCATTCCTCGTGTATGGTTTCATCCTCATTGTCAAAGATAAGGTGTACAGGGCCTGGTTCTTGCACCTGTCCGGGGTACGGGTTGTCTGGCGCAAGGTGCAACTTCCATGGGTGGAAGACGTTGAAGATTCCTTGTTCTTGCATGTGTGGAGGTATGGCTACCTCGTACGCTTTGCCGTCGATGCATCGTGTGATTTCCCATGGTCCCAGGTTCTTTGGTGATAGTGATTTACTATTCCGCCCAAGTTCAAAGTTCCTTGCATCAACAAAGACCTTGTCACCTACTCGGAATATCGGGTGTGGTTGACGGAACTTGTCTGCATGTCGGGCTTGCTCCTCCTGGATCCAGACTAGCTGTTCTTGAAGGAACTCCCTCATTGCATTAGTTCTTGTAACAAGTCGGTCTGCTCTTGTTACTTCGGCTGCTCCCGGGCCGTTATAGGTTCCAGGCGGTTCAATTCCTGTTCTTGGGTGGAATCCGTTGTCTGCGAAGAAGGGTGATACTCCTGTCGATACACTAATATGTGTGTTGGCTTGGAATTCGGCTTGTGGTAGGAAGTCTGCCCAGTTGTCTTGGGCATGGTTAATGTAGAGGCGGAGGTATCTTTTCATGCCTTTCACTGAGCTCTCGCTCTGTCCGTCGGTCTCGGGATGGTAAGAGGTCGACATCTTTACCTTCACTTTGTAGCGTTCGAGGATTCGTTGGTAGAGGCGTGAGTTCATTGCGCTGCCTCTGTCTGAGACGATGTCAAGTGGAAATCCTCTCACGCAGAAGAGTCGGCGGTTTAGGGCCTCAACTACTTCTTCAGTGCTAAGGGTTGAAAGGGGCTCGTAGCTCCTTCCTTTTGTAAGGCGGTCCGTAATGGTTAGGCAGTGGTTGAACTCTCTGTTGTTGCGAATACAAGGGGGCAGTTTTTCTGCAAAGTCGATTGACACGTGGAGCCACTTCTGCTGCGGTATCGGTAGGGGTTTTAGCAGTCCTTGCTTCTGGTCTGTGTAGGGCTTGTGCCTTCTATAGTAGTGGCAGTTCTTTGCGAATCTCGTAACGTCTTCTCTTTGTCCTGACCACCAATATCTTTCAGCAAGGTTTCGGTACATTGCTTTTGTCCCGGGATGTCCAGCAAGCGGACTCTCGTGATGGTCTCGTAGCAGGCGTAGGCGTAGTGGCTGGTAGTCTGGGATAACAAGGGTATCTTTTAACCACACCCAACTCTCTTTCACTGAGAAGTCTTGGATGTTTTTCTTGTATCCCTTTCCAATCAAGTGGCTTGGCACGCGGCGGTTCCCTGCTTCGATGCTCTTCCGGAGGTCCTGGATAGCCTCGTCTGCCTCGTATGCTTGTCTAATTAGTTCCTCTAGGTCTAGGGTTTTGTCTGGGCTCGGTGCTTGTTCCTGGCGTGGCTCCTCTTCCTCAAGGTCGTCTGCTGCAAATAGGAGAGTGTTGACGGCAACCTTTATGTCTTGTTCAAGGTCGTCTGCTGCAAATAGGAGAGTGTTGACGGCAACCTTCATGTCTTGTTCAAGGTTTGAGTCCTGGAGGAGTTGCTGGAATCGGTGCTGCTTCCGCGGGTCGTCTATTCCCTTTGGAAGGTCTTGGGTGCGACGTGTGAGAGAGTCGGGTTTCTCTCCTTGCTTTCCGGGCCTGTATGAGATGACAAAGTTGAACGCGGAGAGAAACTCTGCCCAGCGGGCTTGACGGCTGGTGAGCTGCTTGGTTGTCATGAAGTATTCAAGGTTTTTGTGGTCCGTAAGCACCTTGATTGGTTTTTCAGCCGGTGTACTCATTAGTTCAGGCTTCCAGGTCTCGAAGGAGCGGATGATGGCAAGTAATTCCTTGTCGTAGATCATGTAATTACACTCCGCGGCTGACATCTTCTTAGAGAAGTACGCTACCGGTTTGAGGATTCCTTCGTGCATCTGCGAGAGTACTCCTGCGCTGACAAAGTCTGAAGCATCTGTTTCCACCCAGATCTCCTTCTCTAGGTCAAGGTGAGCAAGGACCGGGGCTGTGGTAAAGGCTTCTTTCAGCTTATTAAACGCGGTTTGCTTCATTTCGTCCCATTGGAAGTCGCGGTACCGTGTCTTCTTTTTCCCGTTCTTTGTCGTGAAGTGATCTCCTCTGGTCATTTCTGTGAGAGGCCTAGCGAGGTAAGAGAAGTTCTTGATGAAGCGCCGGTAGAAGTTTGCGAATCCTAGGAAGGCTTGGACATCCTTGACCGAGGAAGGGGTGTTCCAGTTTACTATTGCCGTGACCTTCTCGGGGTCCATGGTGATACCGTTGGTGCTGATGATGAGTCCCAGGTATTTCACGGTGTTCACGTTGAATTCACACTTGTCTAGGTCAAGCTGGAGTCCTCGTTCTTTCAGGCGCTTTAGAACTTTGTTCACATTGTCAGCGTGCTCCTCTACATTCTCGCTGTAGATTAGGACATCGTCCAGGTAGGCTGTGCAGAACTTGTCAAGGTATTCAAGGACGGAGTTGTTGATGTAGCTCTGGAATGTTCCCGGAGCGTTACAGAGTCCAAAGGGCATGACTAGGTACTCGTACTGTCCAAAGCGTGTGTTAAATGAGGTGAGATATTCGTGTCCTTCCTTGATGCGGATCCGGTTGAAGGCGTGGACTACATCTAGCTTGGTGAACACTCTGGCTTTGCTCAGCTGAGTAAGCGTCTCGTTGATGTGAGGGATAGGGTAGCGGTTTTTTTCGGTGACTGCATTAAGAGCCCGGTAGTCGACGCAGATTCTTAGGCCTCCTCCGGGTTTCCTAACAACCAAGAGAGGTGCGGTGCAGCTGGATGAACTAGGTCGGATGAACCCTTTTCTAAGATGCTCATCGATGTATTTCTTAACAGCCTCATTCTCTTGTTGTGACATGGGGCGGTAGCTTTTCTCATAGGGGGGCACGCAGCCCGGTCTAAGGTTGATTGTATGATCCTCCTTCCTGTGGGGCGGGAGTTCATCGGCAATTGTCTTGTCCCAGAGTTCCTCAATCCAGTGGTGTTCTTTTGGTAGCCGGGCTAGGCGTTCTTCCCGGCTATGCTGTTTCTTTCCTCCTATGAACTTCTGAAAATCGTCTTCCTTTCTCTCAGCCATGGTTGTAGCGCTAAGGTTCGTGGGGTTCGTGGGGTTCTCCCTGACGTTGTAGAAGTACCCTTCGTAGCCCGGTTTCCTTGCCAGGCGCAGGAAGGTCGAAGCAGAGTAGAATTTGATGTTAGGGCCTTGCTCCTTCGGGGGTTCGTATTTGTGTCCCACTGCATACTCTGTGTGGGGAAGGCCGTGGAGGCAGCCCAACTTAAAGCATTTGGCGCTGCAGAAGCGGACCGAACGTTTTTCCCAGTCGATGATGGGGTTATAGGTACGGAGCCAACCATCGCCTAGGATCAGTGGGTAATCTCCTAGCTTGGCGATGTAGCAAAGGAGTTGTTCTTTGTGTATGCCGACAATAACATCTACCAGAGCGGCGTGGGTGATGTACTGGGAGAAGCTGCCGTCTCCCAGAGTCATACGGATCCGTTTTGTGAGGGGTATTCTTGGTGTTTTTGTTGCGCGGACGAAAGAGCCATCAATGAGTTCAGCTTGGCTTCCGTTGTCGAGAAGAGATTGTATGTTCATTCCTGCTACTGTAGCCCGTAGAATGAGGTGGGTTCCCTCAATCTTGTTTGCTTGTCTGTCTACTGCTACATTGGATACAGTGATCCTCTTCTGACGTGGGCCTGCTGATTGCTCACCCAGCTCTTTGTCCTGTTGAGGTCCCAGGGGGCGACTTACTCCTGGGACGTGGAGTTTTCCGACTCGCCGTCGGTGGCAAGCTCCTCAATGCTGGTAATATGGGCAAACTTGGCACGGTTGTTGTTGGGGCAGACTGAGTCGGTGCTGCGGTGGCCGGAGCCACGGCAACGAAAGCAACGGCGTTCCTTTGCCATCTTGGTCTGCTCCTCAGGTGTCATCCTCTTGGGGTTCAGTTCGGGGTTGTACCATGGGCCGGTCCATCCTTCAGGCTTGGATGCAGTTGGGGAGTAGCGCTGCGGCTCTTCCTTGTTATTAGTACTGGTGGGGGCGTTGCGGTTGAACCGGATGCGTTCGTTCGAGGAGCCAGAGCCCTGGCCACGCTCCCTGTCCCTGTTTGTGCGCTTCTTAGGTCTTGGGTTGAGGGATTTAATCTCTTCGCGCCGGTATTCTCCCTTGCGGAGCATGTCTAGGAGTTGCTCAACAGTGTCGAAGCTCTAGAGGGCAACCGAGTAGGCCAGCCCGGGCACGACGCTGCCCTGCAACTTGTCGATCTTGTCCTCCTCAGAGGTGTCTGTGAGGTCCCATAGGGTGTAGAGCCTTGCGTGGTAGGCATCGATGGACTCTTTCTCGGTCTGCTTGGCGGCAACGAGCTTACACCTAGCTTTCTTTTTTGCAATGCCCATGCCGCAGATCTTTCCCAGCTTCTCTATAAAGGCTTCAGGACTCAGGTTGCTTGTTAGGAAGGGGCGCATGGTAGGGGCTACTGACTCAGCCAGACGGGAGTAGATATGGCGAACCATAAGCTTGTTATTGCCGCGGAAGAAGTCTTGTTCAACTTTAAGCTTGAAGCCCATGTTTTCTTTGAAGGTGATAAAAGCTTGGATATTGGTAGAGCTAAGCTTATCGACGTCACTAGTAAGCATCTTGCGGGAGCCGGAGTAAGGCTGAGTCTGTTGCGTGTCCATAGTGTCCTCGCTCTGGCGGCGGTTAAAGTTGTGGGGGCCTCCTGCGTCCCGCTGTATGTTGTTAGTGAGGTTCACGTTGAGGCGTGTTAGTTCGTCATTTTCCTAGCGGAGCGTCTGGAGCAAATTATTGCCGCGGTCTGTCGCCTTTTTATAGCCAACACGGAGCTTGTTGTACCTCTCTTGGAGACTCCTATGTTCATCCTGCAAAGTTGCGTGGTCTATATGCTTGTGTTCGTTGCTGGTCGTAAGGAGCTGGAGGGTGTAGTAGAACTTGGCGCGTTGATTGGCCGGGGCCAAGGTGTACCAGTTGTGGAAAGCGTCGTAGTTGGGCCAGCGGTGGCTCTTAAGCGCGATGTCGTTGGGAAAGCTCGGGCTATTGGCAAGGTCGAGGGAGTGCGCATAGGACTACGCTATCTCCTTAGGGTTTGGGGCACTCTGAGAGATCGAACGCGTCTCGCGGGGCTGGTTCCTGTTGCTATTATGGGGGCGGACGGTGTCGGGGAGTGGGGATTCCTCATTAGTATGGTCTTCGCATGAAGCCCTATTGTGATGAGAGGTAACACTGCTGGCGCGGCTGTGGTTTGGCATGGTGAGGTCTTCTTGGTTGGAATTTCTGATGGCTGGTGGATTTTGTGTCCGATGATGTCGGTCTGTGTGTGTGAAAGTCTTCACTCGGTCTGTGCTCTGGGTCAGGTTCTTGTTTAGGTGAGGGCAGAAGTCGTTCCTTATATGTAAACTGTTCTGCTGCGCAATGTCAATGTCGTGTGTCTGGTCAGGTTATTGTGTTGGAGGTACATAGATTGTGTAAGGCAGTAAAGCCGAAAGGGTGGTATTACTCTCAACTAAAAATCTATGTATAAGGAGAAAAGGAAAGAGAGTCTAGAAGGAGAGGGCGAAGGGTAAATATACCCAGTCGCTTAGCGCTAGGCCCGTGCCATGTACCTAGCGCTGTGCACGTGCCCTAGCACGTGACCGGGTCTCCCTCCTGGTTGCTAGCTGCTGCTAGTTAGTTACCCTATAGTCTATAGTGGTGCTGCCTAAGGGGCCTAACACCGCTTCCTTAGAGGTTCGTAATACTAGGTGGATTTTAGCTGACTAAGCGAGTTAGCTTTTAAGCCCCATATCTAAAGGGAAGCCAATACCGAGAAGGATCCGATTAACGAGGACCAATTAGGGTTTAGCGTAGCACGTGACGCACACGTATATCTTCCGTGTGCCGCTAATAGGTAGAAGAATCGAACGACTTATCGTAGACTATCTCTATACCGCTGCTATAAACCCTTATTATTTAACACTTAACTAAAAATCTATATACGAAGAAGAAAAGGAAAGAAGGTAGAGGAAGATAGGATAGATAGATATACCTAGCGCTATACACGTGCCCTAGCACGTGACCGGGTCTCCCTCCTAGTTACTAGCTGCTGCTGGTTAGTTACCCTATAGTCTATAGTAGTGCTACCTAAGGGGCCTAACATCGTGCCCTAACAACTCTATATATAGAGGCGTGTTCGTAACACTACCTCCCCTCTTAAGGTAGATGATCCTAGCTACTAGACTTAGCTCGTCATCTAGATATAGAGTTACCCCCAACCAACCAGTCATACGCCAGTCAAATACGACCGGACCTGCAGCGGACTGTAGCTGTAAGCCGGGGGAACGAGTCACCTGATTATCCGTTGTTAGTAGGGTAGTGGGGGAACTAGACCTACTCTCTTGCCTCTGGCTGGCCACCCGAAAAACCAGCACTCACTCGACTAACTGCCGACAACAGTGTCACGACTCAAGAAGAACAAGTCAGATTCTCGAAATTAACTAAAGTTTCTAAGCTAGAGAAAGGAAAGAGAAAAGAAAGGGAATAAAGGAGAAAGGAGGAAACTTATATATCCAGCCTAGGTACTAGTTAGAAGTCGAATAGCCGGTCTTAGGCTTCCCTTTCCCGTACGTTCCCGCTAAGTGTTTGCTCTTAGCAAACCCTATGTCTTAGACATCTTGTCTTAGATAAGTGCTTTAGCCTAATTGGGCTTAGTTTTCTGGAGAATGAGATGTTGACGGTCTGAATCGTCACATTACCCCCCTCTTAAGCGAGAGCTTCTGGCGATGACCTTACTCGACAGCTTTATCGTTTTCTTGAATCCACCGTTTGAGTTCCTTCGGTGGACCGGGCTTCGCTGGGTAGGAGTCGTGAAATTCCTTGAGTTTCTGAGCCGCGTGGTTGAAGTTGTCTACTGGATACCATTGAGGGTCGGGTGGCCAGTCTGCCCACTGAACCCTGTACTGGAGTCTCTTCCCCTTGCCAGTGTAACGGGAGTCGAGAATGGACTCTACTACGTATTCGTCTTTATTGTCTACCTGCACCGCGGGCTGCGGCTCCGGTATCTGGCCTAGAAGGGGGTTACTGTCGTCCCTTGTAAGCTTGCTTGGATGGAACACATTGCCGCGGTTAATGCCTGGGGGTAGTTGAAGGCGGTAAGCGGTTCCCACTTTCTCGATAATAGGATATGGCCCAATCCGCGTCCATCCTAGCTTCCTTGAGGGTCGGTCCAAATCCATGTCCTTAGTAGAGATAAACACCTTGTCTCCCACCTCGTAGGACACATCCTTCCTGTGACGGTTGGCGAACTCTACTTGCTTCTCCTGGGACTGCTGCAGGTGGAATTTCGTAAATTCCTAGACCTTTTGTATCTTATCTGCCATCTCGTTGGCTCTTTCCCTGCTCCAGGTAGCCGCGGCGGTGGGCGCTAGAGGGGTGGGCGTCCAGTCAAAGGATAGGCGGGGCTCATATCCGTAGACCACGAAGAAGGGGCTTACGGTAGAGGAGGCGGAGACGTTTCCATTAGCAGCGTATTCTGCGGAGGCAAGCCAGTCTACCCAGTCGTCCTGATGATAGCTAACGTAGTGACGGAGGTAGATTTCCATTTCTTTGTTGGCGTTTTCTGTTTGCCCGTCCGTCTCTGGATGGTAGGCTGTTGAAAGGCGGTGGTTAATCTTTAGTAGCTTGCAGAGGCCTTGCCAGAATTCGCTGATAAACTGGGGTCCTCGATCTGAGATGATGGTGTCCGGTAGGCCATGATACTTCCAGATATTGTCTCTGAAGAGCTGCGCCATTTGACTCGCGGTGGTGGTGTCGTGGCAGGGGATGAAGTGCCGCATTTTTGAGAACCGGTCTACCACTACTAGGACGGCGGTGAATCCTTTGCAGTTTGGCAACTTGGTGACAAAGTCACAGGATAGGTGCTTCCAGGGCTGGTCCCCGATGGGGAGCGGCTTGAGCAGGCCGTTGTAGGATTCCGTTTTGTATTTAGCCCTCTTGCAGGAGTGGCAGTTCTGCACGTACCGCTTTACTGCCTTTTTCATACCATTCCAGTAGTACCTCTCCTTTAAGAGTTCCCAGGTGCGCTGGATGCCTGGATGTCCCGTTGCTGGGGGTCGATGAGCAGCCTGAATGAGCCTTAGCCTGAGGCGGTCGTCCTGTGGCACAACAAGGCGGTTCTCCTGGAAGACGAGCAAGTCATCGCGCAGTGAGTACTCAGGGTACTTGCTGATGTCCTGGCGGATGGCCGTCAAGGCGTCGTCTGTCCGGTTAGCTGTCCGTAGCTCAGTAGGGAGGTCAGGGTTTTCGAATAGCTTGAGGGGAGAGAGGGTGAAGCTCCCCGGAGGGAGCGCCGTGCGGTTCATAGAGGTGAGGCGGGAGTCAGAGTCGTCCACCGGTAGATCCTGCTCTCGACGAGAGAGAGCGTCTGCTCTCTTATTCTTCTTTCCTGCGATAGGAACAATCCTAAAGTCGTACTCCGCGAGTTCTTCTGCCCATCGAATTTGGCGGCGGGAGAGCTGCTTGTTCGTCATGAACGTTTTCAGGGTCTCGTGATCAGTGAATACCTGGATTGGCTCCTGTACACTCCGGCACTCGGGACTCCATTCCTGAAAGGCTCGAACGATGGCCAGGAGTTCCTTGTCGTAGATCGTGTAATTACATTCCGTGTCTGAGAGCTTCTTGGAGAAGTAGGCCACTGGATGAAGCTTCCCTTCCTCATCCTTCTGTGAAAGGACTCCTCCACTAACGTAGTCAGAAGAGTCAACTTCGAGGAAGATGGGCTTCGCCGGGTCGAAATGTCGAAGTACTGGGTCTGAGCGGACGGCGTTCTTTAGTGCTTGGAAGGCGGCCTCACACTTCGGCGTCCAGGCCCACGCTACCTTGTTCTTGGTCAGGTCGGTGAGTGGTTTTGCAATCCTCGAGTAGTTCTTAATAAACCGGCGGTAGTAGTTGCAGAGGCCTAGGAATGAGCGCGCTCCTCGGAGAGAGATTGGGGCTTTCCATTCCAGGATAGCTGCAACCTTCTGGGGGTCCATCCGGATTCCGTCTCGCCCGACAATGAGGCCAAGGAAGCGAGTCTCGGTGACCTCAAATTCGCATTTCTTAATGTCCGCTTGAAGGCCTGCTTCTCTGAGTTTCTTAAGGACCAGTCGTACCTGTTCTCTATGCTCTTTTCTTGTCTTACTGTAGACCAGAATGTCGTCCATGAACACTGAGCAGAAGTCGTCTAATCCGGCCATCATAACCTCGTTCATGTACTGCTGGAAGGTGGCAGGTCCATTACATAATCCAAAGGGTAGGACGTTGTAGCGGTATGATCCGTAGCGCGTCCGGAAGGTTGTAAGGTCCTTGGAGTCTTCGTGCATCCGAATCCTGTGGAATGCTTGTCTGACGTCAATCTTAGAGAAGTAACGCGCTCCAGTCAACCGGGCTAGCGTCTCGTCAATCAAGGGAAGTGGGTATTTATTCTTCTTCGTAGCTGCGTTAAGGCGGCGGTAGTCCACGCAGAAACGGAATCCTCCATTGGCCTTCCTTGCCATGAGGATGGGTGAACCAAACGGTGCCCTGCTCGCTTCAATAAACCCCTTTCCTAGGTTCTCCTCAATGTAGTCCTTTGCAGCCGCGAGTTCGTCCGTAGACATCCGGTATAGCGGCGGCGTGCGTAACTCCGGGTCCTGGTTGAGCTCTATCCTGTGGTCACAAGGTCTTGAGGGGGGAAGCTCGTCTGACCTCTGCTTGGAGAAGTTCTCTGCCAGGTCCTGCAGCCATTCAGGTAGCTGAGGGGTGAGTTCTCTTAACTCCTCGGGTAATTGTTGTTGGAAGGCGTTGATTCTTGCCTGCTCCTCCTCCTCCAGCAACTCCCAGAGACGGAGATGGTACACTTCAGTGCCTTGTTGCTTTAGTGAACGCAGAAATCCTTCCGCAGTTACGAGCTGCATATCCCTCTTTGGTACCTTCTTTCGAGGTGGGGGAGACTTCTTCTCCACGTCCTTGGTCAGTTCCTTGTTCATTTCTTTAAGGGACTCCCTTATATCGGCCTGGAAGGAGTGTCTAGTAAGGATTCTCTGGGGCCTCCATGATTCTACCTTAGGAGGCGTCGTTGGATCAAGCTTTCTTGGCTCCGCCGCGGCGGGCCTGCCGGGGTGCGTGCAGAAGTTCGGCTTGAACGTGACTGAGTTGCTGTTTGCGTCTGGCAACGCGCCGTGGGCCTGCAACCAGCCCTTTCCCAGTAGCATGTCGTGGTTCCCAAGGTCCATGATGAGTAGGGGAGAGGTGGCTTCCCAGTGATCCTTGACTTGGAGGTGTGGGCAGATCTTGTGGGTGATAGGTTTTCCGCTTCGCCCGTCCGCAACGGTGTAGGGGATCGGTTTGGAGAGGGGGAGGGGTACAATTCCAAGCTCTTCTGTCATCTGGTGCGCGAGGCTCCTGCTCACTGTGGCGTATACAAGTGCTCCAGTGTCAACCATTGCATCAACCTGTATTTTCTTTCCTTGACTAGATAATATACAGTGTGCAATAATAGGTTCTAGGTTGGGGTGCCACAGGGAAGTCACCTGTACTTCCGTGAACAAAGCCTGTTCCTTACTCCTAGGCGCGTCTTTGCTAGGAGTTACTCTTTTCCCGAGTCTTCAGCTGATCCAGAGTCCGGCTCAGCATTGGCGATGGTAACCGCCTTAGCAGGGCAGGCGTTAGCCATGTGCCCTTTCTGATGGCAGTGGAAGCAACGGCCTTCCTTGCGGTAAGAATCCCGCTCCTCAGCGGTTAGTGACTTCTTCTGTTCCTGCCTAGAGGTAGTACGCTCCACCGTTGGCTTAGTGTTCTTTAGGGATTTATTAGCACGCTCCTTCTTCTTCTCTGCCGCCTTAACATCGTTCTGAAGTTCCCTATCTAGCGTACGGGCACGAGCCGTTAGATCCTGGAAGCTGAAGTTTAGGGAGTCCTTAACGGGCGCCAGTCCATGGCGAAGTCCTCCTGAAAGGCGGGTCCATATCTCCTCAAACCACTGGTCCCTTGGAAGCTCGGATTCCGTGGCGAGGGCAATGAACTTGGCGTAGAAGGAGTTGAAAGGCGTCGTGTTCTGGTAGAAGCGGCGGAATTCCTGGCGCTTGTTCTGGAGGAAGTGGGGGTCGTCAAATACGGAGGTAAGAAGAGCAAAGGCCTCTTCTGCCGTCTGGAAGGCAGCGGGTCCCTCATGAACGTTCGGCCTAATGGTGTCTGAGGCCGTCCCAGTGGTGCGTGAGAAGATGTAGGATATCTTGGCCCTTTCAGTCTTGTAGTGGTCCGCGTTAACTTCCAGCTTATTGTACATCTCGGCCTTCCAGTGCCTAAAGGAGGGCTCCTTCTCGGGTTCTCCAGTAAACTGTGGAGGATCAGATAGCTTCGCGGAGCGTCCTCCGGAGCTCATCTCAGACTGGTTTCCAGGGGATTGACGTCCTGTAGTAGGTCGGTAGCTAAAAGTAACGTTCGGCTCCCTGAGGCCCTTATTTTGTCGTCTAACGCGCTCTAGTTCAGCCTTAAGGATACCTTTCTCTGCAGTGAGCTCCGCATTCTCCTGGTAGATCCGCGCGCTTCCTTCTTCAAGGTTCTTAAAGTTCCTAAGAAGCTCGTTGAACTCAACGGCGGCCTCTGTCTTCTTTCCTTGTTCTTGTTGAATGTGCTGGAGGAGATCTCCTATTAGGTACTTTGTTTTTCCTAGATCCTGGAAGAGGATCTCCATCTCTTCCTCATTCTTCAGCACATTGAACAGGGAGATCTTTCCATGCTGGAAGGGGTTCATGGTGAAGTCTTGAATGTCCCCTCCACCCAAATGGTTGTGGGGTGTGTACTGGAAGAGCACATCATCTGAGGTTATAGGGAGTGGCTGTTCAATTGCCTCAGGAGCGTCTTGCTCTTTTTCTTTCCCCTTAGGCTCCTTAGTACGTCTGGCGCCACGCGCGCTCGATCCGGGAGCCGACATAGTGGTAGGTCCAACGTTCGTTTACCAGGGCAAGCCTGCTGGAAGCTTGAACGAAGGAGGGGTTGGTGAGAGTTGATGAGAAGTGATGAGAAGTGATAAGAAGTGATCGGTGGTCAGAGAGCGGGATATCTGATTGGTGAGCGAGTAGGATAAGTGAAAGGGTGGCTTCGTCTTCTTAGAAATCAGGGCAAGCCAGCTGATAGTTGAGTAAGAGTAAGCCGAAGTGGTTAGGTGAGCTTAGAAAAGTGTCACGACTCAAGAAGAACAAGTCAGATTCTCGAAATTGACTAAAGTTTCTAAGCTAGAGAAAGGAAAGAGAAAAGAAAGGGAATAAAGGAGAAAGGAGGAAACTTATATATCCAGCCTAGGTACTAGTTAGAAGTCGAATAGCCGGTCTTAGGCTTCCCTTTCCCGTACGTTCCCGCTAAGTGTTTGCTCTTAGCAAACCCTATGTCTTAGACATCTTGTCTTAGATAAGTGCTTTAGCCTAATTGGGCTTAGTTTTCTGGAGAATGAGATGTTGACGGTCTGAATCGTCACAAACAGGGCTCGAACCTGTCGACCTATAGGTAGGCTGATCATTATGTTACGACGGACCCGACCGTGTTGGGTTTCAGTCGGCGCGTAAGACCATTCGGCCAACCTCCCGTCGACTGGAAGTCGACAAAAGGTTCAGCAATGATCAGCCTGGTGGCTGATCGTGCCCCAACAACTCTATATATAGAGGCGTGTTCGTAATAATTCTCTTATCTACTTCTATATAATTCCTTATATCGGGTACTTCGGTTTAGATGTTGCCTTAGCACATTCTTACCTATTTAATCTATCCTTGCCTCCTTTATTCGTCGAAGCCTCCTGTCCACGTTGCACTTGGGTGTCGCCCTTCTCTGACGGGCTATTTGCACATCTTTTTTTCTTAACGTGATTGACGACACCCTTGACCTTAGACCATTTCGCGAATTGTTACACTCTTGCGGTCCGTGAGTGGATACTCGTCATCGAAATCTCTGTTGTCTACGCCCCTCGAAAAGCGGTTGTAGACGATGACGGACTGACGCTTCGGAACGTAGTTGCTGTTCTTTGGCTTGGCAACGTTGACCGAGAGAGGCCTGATCTCAACTGGGCTATCAACAATGGGCGCGACACCCATAAGCTTGTAAATGAAGTCCAGGAGCGGAATTGAGAGACCATGGAAGACAATCGAGAAGAACACGAGCCAGTACACAGCTTGATTTTGTTAGCGGCAGATTGCACTCTGACTTTCCATAAGCGACTTACTCGGCCCAAGAGCACGAATCAGGTTCGTTTCCTCGTCGTCGCCCTCTCCAAGCTCGGGAAACAGATGACGTGTATGCTCAAGGTAGAAGACAGCTCCGATTCCTACAAGAGCACTGGTAAGCATGGACCAAAGTATTCGGCGGATTTGACTTACCAATGGGTCCGAAATAGCCCATAAAGAGGGCTTCCTTAATATTCTTGCACACATTCGGCATGAATTTGTAGGACAACAAGATGGCTGGTATCCTACGGAAGACCATGACAAGGAAGCCAAGTCCGAAAAGCCGTCCGTACGTTATTCCGGTGATATCAGGTTGGTTGAATTCGTCCCAGGGCAAAACTGCACCGATGTACATGAACCCCCCGAAGTTGAGGAGAACATCGATGCTCGAATTGACCTCGTCGTGGCGTGCTTCGGTTTCCTCCAGATACGCGCCATCCCAGTTGAGCGCGTTGCCGGCGAAGAAACACGCAAGCAGGTCGTCAGTTCCAAGGGCACCGCATGTACCAATGATGAACAGCTGTGACCGTCAGATATGAGGCTTTCGGTAGGTGGCATTACTTACACCGATGGCGGCCGGGAACAGGAGGTAACTTTCGTCGTCAATCCACTTCCTGCCGACTGATAAGCAAGGGGCCAGCAATAGAAGAGTAAGATGTGGCATACTTCTTGAGGGCGAGCTTTAGGGCCCTGCAGCTTCCGTATCCGACCACAACGCCGTATACTGCGCTCATGATCACCACGTAGAGCCACGTCTCGACAAGCCACATCTCAAGCGCTTTGCCTACACCCCCTCCAAGCCTACCGACCCCGTGAGACCCAGCCTCCTCGCTGTGAGAGCCGGCCCCGGGAATATCGGCATGACGGATGAGGTATGTCGCCAGCATGAGGAAAGGGAACCCGAACCCATCGTTTGCGCCAGCTTCCGACGATATGATCTCCCTCAGATTGCGCGACACAAACTTGTCGGCAAACGGGCCTTTGGCGACGGCCTGAGAGAGGATGGGGTCGGTACATGTTACGCAGGATCCGATAACGAGAGCAGCCAGCTAGTAACGTCAGCGAGGAACTCTGATGGGCTCAATTGACTGACCAAGCTCAAGTTTGGGATCGTTGCGGCGATGCAAGCCGTGGTGCACAGCCACATAATGGTCATCACGGGGAGGAGACAGATAAGCATCTCTTTCCATCGCATCAGCTGATACTTCGCGGGAAGCTGATAGCCAGCAATGACCAGCTGGACCCCAATTACGATGCGGGTCATTCCCAGGGTGATGGCATTCTGTTGGCCACTGACGGCGGAGCCCCATTGCGTCGAATCTATGAATCTGGATGCAATGGGGCCAAGGGCGATGCCAATGACCACCGCAGGCACTGTGCACTCGGCTGTAAGCCATATGGAGCTGGAGAGTGGATGAGGCTTGTCACTTACAGGCCTCGCCAAGATACCAGACATTCTTGATCTTGTACGAAATCACGCCATAGAGCATTATGAACGCCCCTGTTACACAGATTAGCGAGGATCATAAATACAGGATGCAGGTACAGACCCAGGATGGAGATGACTACGTTAAGCTCGCTAACGTCGAGGGTCGGCATGGTGCTGGTGGTTTTCTGAAAGAAATGATGAAAGAAACGAAAGAAATAATGAAAGGAAATAGCAACTCGGCCAGCGAGTCAACAGAGACGAGATTTGTAACGGCGGGCCTCTGCCTCTAAGGATCAAACACCAAAGAGGGTGGTAAGCCGTATGGGGGTTTACCTTGAGTGGGTACAAGGGAGGGTGTGAGAGAACGGAGTGACGAACACACGTGACAGAACACTATGTGTGAAGGCCGTGTTACTAATCAATGGTGTAGATTGATTATTGAAGTTGACCACGAAGGTCAAAGCTATCTAAGGAGTGTGGTTTATATACATGTAGGAGAGTGTCTACAATCTAATATTGATCTGTTTGATCTGTGTTGCCTCTTGGGCAGGAGCGTATGGATCAGACAGATCAATGTTGTCTTGATCTTATTGATCTGTTCCTTAATGCCTGAGGCATGCGGGATCAAAGGGATCAATTCCTTGGCATCACGGGATACACGTGACTCATGGTGGGTCTTCATAGCGCGTGTCTGCGCCCCGCTTGCTTCCTTTCCTACCCTATCCCGACTCTGTAAAGGCTGTGCCGTAACAAGATTGAGAAAACAACAGGAAAGGAGACACAGCTTCGGACCGGATGGATGAACGCTGTCGGAGAGGCAAGAAAAGCTAAGGAGAGTCAGGTTGAAGTAGGAGCTGAGCAAGTGCTCAGAAAGAAACTAACACACCGGACTGTAACAATAACAGTTCCATGGCAGATCCCTATTGCACGCGTCAGCAAAAGGCGCGCAGTGGCGTTACGAACCTCGACGTCGCAGGGCGATTGATAGGAGGACGCCGAGCCGGAAGGACGGCACGCCAAGCCTTCCGCCGCGCCCTCCTGTGCCAAGATTTAGCCACATCCCTGCGATTAATTTACTTATACTTTCTATTGCCGTCGCTCTATGGTTCAGTTTCGTCTGAGGACTCCGCCGCGCCTTGGCAGAGACGTAGAACGTCATGCATGTATTAGGATCAACCGCCCAGAGACTCGCCCTGGCTTGGCCGCTCCTTCATAGGTTGCCACAATCCTTAGAAGGAAGCTGGGCGAGTAAAGGGGATCGGCTGCTACTTCTATCTCCACAAATACACAACAGAGTATCGAAGATCGTTCTTTCCTAAACGCAGATAGTTTCTTGTGCGCAGTTAAGGCACTACTCTGCTGTTACGGCACAGCCTTCACAGAGTCGGGATAGGGTAGGAAAGGAAGCAAGCGGGGCGCAGACACGCGCCATGAAGACCCACCATGAGTCACGTGTATCCCGTGATGCCAAGGAATTGATACCTTTGATCCCGCATGCCTCAGGCATTAAGGGACAGATTAATAAGATCAAGACAACATTGATCTGTCTGATCCATACGCTCCTGCCCAAGAGGCAACACAGATCAAACAGATTAATATTAGATTGTAGACACTCTCCTACATGTATATAAACCACACTCCTTGGATAGCTTTGACCTTCGTGGTCAACTTCGATAATCAATCTACACCATTGATTAGTAACACGGCCTTCGCACGCAGTACTCAGTTACGTGTATTTATCTATACTGTTCTCACCCCCTACCTTGTACCCACTCAAGGTAAACCCTACACGGCTTACCACCCTCTTTAGTGTTTGGATCCTTAGAGGTAGAGGCCCGCCGTTACACTTTGACCACCATCCTTGCAAGGAAGGGTAAGAGAACATCGGGTAAGGTATCACCCCCTAACGAGTTTAGGAAACAGCAATGAGTACGGTCAACATGGAGGACGTCAGCGTAGGACAGAGTCGTCCAGCGATTCCTCAGACACCGGCTCAAGAGGCCGCTCAGCCTGCTTACCAGGAGCAAACGGAGCCCACCATGAGAGAACTCATACAAATGATCCAGGAACTGCGAGCCGAGAATCGCATCCTGAAGAACCGACAGGATCAGGCTACCGGGCCAGATGCCGCAAAGAAACCATCTACCCAGGTCAAGGTGCCGAAGCCGGACCTTTACCATGGAGAACGTACCAAGACACAGAGTTTCCTCATACAACTGGAGGACTATCTACACTTCGCTAAAGGACAATTCGGCAACGACGTAGACAAGGTTCGCTACGCTAGCACCTTCCTCCGAGGAGTAGTAGAAAAGTGGTTTAGACCCTACAAGAGAGAAACCCAGGAGAAGCCGCATTGGCAATGGTCACCTCAGACTCAAGCCATCTTCTCCGACTATAGGACATTCGCCAAGCAGCTCTAGGAAGCGTTCAACGCTATCGACGAAGCCAAGCGTGCCAACCAGATCCTCTTTAGGATTTAGTAGAAGAAGTCCGTACTCGACTACACGGCTGAATTCCAGGAAGCAGCCTACGTCGCCGGAGAACACTCAGACTATACACTCCGACAGCTGTACTACCGAGGCCTAAAGGACGAGATCAAAGAAGCCATGTCCTACCACGACGAGCCAGAAACACTCCTAGAACTCATTCGCCTAGCAACCGACATGGATAGAAGGCGGACCAACAGGTAGTTCGAGAAGAAGGGTGGCCCTCAGGCAAACACGACCAGGCCACGCCGAGAACGTACTACGCTGGAAGGAGGAGACGCTATGGCTCTCGATGCTGCCAATCGACGAGATAACAAGAAGGATAACAAGGGTTGGAACAGCTATAACAAGAAGCCTAAAGGCCCTAATCCGAACTAGACGGACGAACAGAAGCAGCGCTATAAAGATCGACTCTGTATCACCTGCGGCAGCGACAAGCATTTCTCGCCTACATGCCCACAGAACCCTCGCAGCAGGAAAGAAGGGAAGCAGACCTCAAGCGCTCAACGCGAAGCATCGGCCGCATCTCGACAGGAAAGCCACGACACGCTGAGCTGGACAGCATGCTTCAACGACAACTGCACAACCCACCAGAGCGACAAGGACGCTACAGGGTGGTACCCAAAGAAACCAAGAGGCATCGCCATGCTTACAAGAAACGAGGAAGTACTCGACCTCGACGACATTATCGAGTCATTCCCGCAGGACGACGAGATTGTCAACAGTGAGAACGGTGAATTCTATGATAGCACTGAAGCCGAAGAAGACAGCTCCGACGAAAAGGACCTCGCAGAAGTGGAGGAGAGCCCCTTGGCAGGCGCCATTGATAGGCTCCTCCAGAAGGTAGAAGAACAAGGCATCTGGATCCCAGACAACCAGCCGGGACTCGCGTCAGTCACCTGGCAGGTACAGGGGGATCAGCTATGGGAGACGCGTATCTACGAGGATCGTCACACGGAGACAGACGAAGTTACTCCAGAAGACAACTTGGCAACCCAGAGGGCACTCGCCCAGGAGGAAGCAAGGGCAAGGATGTTTCCTAGCATGGAAATAGCCGTCCCGGGCCTTAAGTGGAAAACCCTTCGGCAAATCCCAAGGCCGAGCAGCCAGATCCTCCCAGAAGACGACGAACGCCTCAACCCTCGGCATAAAAAGCACCGACAGATTGTGTTGGAAATCACGTGTACATTCGTGTCGAACGGCGCGAGAAAGAATACACCGCTGGTTTTCTTATTATTGCTACTAAGGTCTGCTATATACTTGCAGTAATCGGATTTACGGAAATACGCATAATTGAAGTAAATGAGGTGTGTAGGGGTAAGTGTATGGTGCGGCAAAAAGCAAAGAAAGAACGCGTGTATACGCAAAAGCAAACAAAACACGTGATCACGGGCCAATGTGGTTGACACTTCTCAATTGGCGGGACTTTTAGCTGCTTCTGGCGTTGTGGATCCGTTTGTTCTTCCGGCTCTGGCTGCTTAGGAAAGAAGGTGTCTAGTAATAGGCTTGCCTTTTCCTCCTCTGTTGTTGCAGTTCTATCATCCTTTACCAACGTGGGTATTGTGACGGTTTAGACCGTAAGGTGCCTTTGGATAATCCTGCGGCGAAGCGCATGCGAGAAGCAAGCGAAGCGGTTGCTCCTCGCAACTGTTGGTCCATGCGTAGCGACGAGTGTTTATTAGCGACCTTTCGCTCGTTTTGACTGTTCTCTCTTTTCTCCTTAGCTTAGTCTTCTTGTAGAAAGCAATGCCACTGCATTTCCGCGAGCGCACCGGATGCAAGCCCTCACACGTTTCCGCATCTTGAGTCCAGTTGAATTGGCTATCTTTCTTCGTAAGTACGCGTAGAGGAGCTGTGATTTGTGCGTATTTATAAATAAAGCGGCGGTAGAAATTTGCGAATCCAAGGAATCCAAGTACTCCTTTAACTGTCGTTGGTGCTTCCCATTCTTGAATTGCTTCGACTTTTGCAGGATCCATTCGGATGCCTTTACCAGCTTCGATGATAAACCCGAGGTACTTAGTTGATTGGACCTCGAATTCGCACTTATCAATGTCAAGCTGGAGTCCTGCCATTTGGAGTTTCTCGAGTACCTGAGTGACGTGCTTTCGGTGTTGTGAGCGAGATCCTTCGGTGAAAATCAGGATATCATCAACATAGGCCGATACGAAGTCGTCAAGGAACTCTTGGAGCGTCCAGTTAATGTATCTTTGAAAGGTGCTCGGTGCATTCGCCAGTCCAAAAGGGGTAACAAGCCACTCAAACAGTCCAAAGCGTGTTCGGAATGCTGTAAGCCATTCATCTCCTGGCTTGATTCGGATCTTATTGAATGCTGCAATAACATCGAGTTTGGTAAACCACCGTGCCTTACTAATCCTATTGAGAGTTTCCTGGATAAGGGGTAACGGATAACGATCCTTCCGGGTAAGTTGATTAAGAGCTCGGTAGTCGCAACAAAATCGTAGGCCTCCACCTGGTTTTTTTACGAAGAGTACCGGCGCTGCAGCTGGAGAATTGCTTACACGGATAAAGCCTTTATCAAGTAACTCCGTAAGCGTTTTTCGAAGGACTAATAACTCGTCTCTCGACATGTTATATAGGGGTCCCCATGGTGCCTGTGGTATTTTGCCGTTTTCATCCTTTTCAAGCGTGATTTGATGATCAACTCCAGGCCGGTGTGGGGGTAATTCATCCGCTTTCTTTCGATCAAAGGCGTTGTGGAGCTGGGGTACTATCCATAGTGGTAGTTTAGTCCTTGGATCCGTTTGTTTCTTCTCGGCGAGGGCTTTATTGATATCTGCTAAGCTCGCAGAAAAGACTTGAAAACCTGGTCGTTTTTTCTTAGTAAGAAGATGGAACCCAGCGGCCCCTATCCTCCTACAATCGAATTCTCTTATCTCCCTTTGGCTTCGTAATACTAAGCCCGAGTCCTTGAACTTGAGAATTTCTTGTTCTGCATCAAGTTCTGCTCTTTCCTTTACTAGCCATGGTAGGCCAAGGATAACTTTATATCCTTCAATCTTTGGAGCTACGTGGAAGTAAGCTCGTCTTGTTTGATGTCCGCCAACATCAATCTCGGCAATTGCCACCTCAGTAATCCAGGAGTCAGTAATGGCGTTGACTGACTGGATCTGTCTTGGTTGAACTGGGATACGCTGGAGGTTCTGCTTTTGAGCAAATCGAGCATCGATAAAGCCATATGACAAGCATCCCGTATCAATAAGAGTTGGTGCGGAAACTTCTCTATTGATAAGTGTCGAGACTAAAAAGGGGGGCTTCTCCATATGCTTGCGTTCGAACTGCTTCCAATCTGCGCGAAGCTTGCTTTTAGTATGTTTATAGCATGCGTTTAGCTTGCTTTCCTCCTGCTGCTCCTGACCGCGATTTTGATCAGGAGCTATTCTTTTCCCAAGTCCTCATTGTCGTTATCTTCATCCTCGAGCTGGGGAGCGAAGATAGGCTTCGCCTGTCTCGTAGGATTGGCTTGAGCAGGGCGGCGGGCAGAGGCATAAGGGCATGCCTGCCACCAATGTCCGGAGGCACCGCAGCGCGTGCAGAGCTTGTTTTGACGACGTCGATCGATTTCTTCCTGAGGTACCCACTTTGCTCTTCTTGGCCGAGTTGTTGCAGCTTGGGCTGGTTGCGACGGTTGCCAGTCCATTTCATTTGGATTCGCACTTGGCTGAGCATCTAGGGTCTTCCTCCAATCCTGTGAGGACTGCCACTTAAGGCGTTCTTGGCTTGCCTGTTTCTAAAGTCTCTGACCTGTTCGAGTCTGGTAGGCGTGTAGACGGTCGTCTACTTCCTTAAGCGTGTTACAATAGCTTTCGAAGCTACTGCTTGCCGGGACTGTAATCATTGCACGCGCGAGCTCGTCTCCAAGGATTCGGTCTAGCGACATCTTCTTGGCGCTATCAGGCCAGTCCGCTCCACCCGCTTCAATCAAGAGGCTTTGCCATTCCATATATGCCTCAATAAACGGTCTCTTCCCTTGGCGTAGCGAGTTTAGCTTCCGTTGGGCTCGTTCCTTGGCTTGTGGGTCTTGGAAGACAAGCTGCATTTGATGGAAAAGGGTATCTGTGCGGGCTTGATCTGGCGTTCCAAATTGACGAGTCCAGGCGTCCATTCGCTTAAGAGCCTTGCCTCGGAGGCATGCGGCTAACGCCCAGAACTTGACGAATTCGGTACATTGGTAGTAGTCGACTCGAATTTTTACCTGAGCCTGCTGGAGCCAGGCCTCAAGTTTCTCCGGTTCGCCGTAGTACTCTTGGAGCTGGGGTAGAGCTTTGCCGGGCTTTGCTCCATTAGTGATGCGTTTTTGTTCTTCTTCGCGAACTTGTCGCAGCTCTTCTTCATGCTTAAGTTATAGAAGACGGAGTTCTTCTTGTTGTTGCTTCTCCTTTTGCTCCATGTATTGGAAGAACCATTGTGGGGGCGCGTTATCGTCTCCCATTGCAAATTCTTGAGTGTCTCCTTAGGTGTCTTCTTGGGTGTCTCCTTAGGTGTCTTCTTGGGTGTCTTCTTGTGGGGAGGGATGCCGGTGCTCGCGTGGGAGCCTTGGCGCGAAGAGGAGATGTCAGCTTAGTCTAATGTGAGGGCTTGCATCCGGTGCGCTCGCGGAAATGCAGTGGCATTGCTTTCTACAAGAAGACTAAGCTAAGGAGAAAAGAGAGAACAGTCAAAACGAGCGAAAGGTCGCTAATAAACACTCGTCGCTACGCATGGACCAACAGTTGCGAGGAGCAACCGCTTCGCTTGCTTCTCGCATGCGCTTCGCCGCAGGATTATCCAAAGGCACCTTACGGTCTAAACCGTCACATAAACGATCACAGGTCCAGCCATGGTGAGAAGAATGGCAGCCCCTGTGCCCTCCACGGTGTAAAAGAGGTCCACGCCGTTGTTGTTGAAGTGAGCGCCAGCCATTTTTGGTGAAAGGGAAAAGAGGGACAGACAGCGGGAACGATGGACGTAACAAAGGGCCGGCGCGACATTTCCAGGAAGCACGTTTTGGCTGATTGGACTGTGCACCCAGTTGTGGATCTGGCTAGTCAGGACACAAGGCGAGATGCGTCTTCCCCGAGTCGGCTTCTCGGCGGCATTGCGACGCCTGGGGCAGTCCGCAGTGGCGGCTCCTGATAAAACCCGCGTGGGAGTTGGGTGGCGGTGGCCAGAAGAGCCTCATCCCCACGAATGCCGCGGCTCCTTGTAGCCGAACCCGAATGATAATTGAGTGGGTTCCAGTGCCATGGCGAGGACACAGAGTTGGAGCACCAGGGATGTCTCTGTGCATTTACCGCCACGCTGCGAGATTTGAAAACCCCTGACTCGCAATTCAAGTGATCGCCTAATGGCCACTGCGAGGTGGAGCCACCGTCGTCCTCGCCGAGTATCGCATTTTCGTCAACTCGCCTCCCCCGGAGACCTCTCCGCGGCGGCCGGCCCTTGGACACGCGAGCATCCGCTGACACCAAGCTGCTTCTGGTTCCCATGCAGATCAGTCCAACGGCCACGAGGTCCCCTACTGGCATGGTCGTGCCCAACACCTCGGAAGGACCCATACAGCATCTAACCTTGAGCACGGAGATTTTCGGTTCCTGATGACAGCTCGTTACCCTTTTCGTCTACTGTCACCGCGTTTTGTCCCTGAATTTTGCAACCCACCAACAAAGCTAGTCGAAGTTGGGCGCGATCCGAGCAGAGTGGCCCCATGAATCTTGCCGGGGGAGATGTGCTCGTGGTGAATGTCTTGAAAGCCGAGAACCCAATCGATCCCCGCAACGTAACGTCTGATATTAACCCTGCTTCTATACGCTCTTCCCACCACCTTTTGCGACATCCCTGATGTTCCAAGTATACCGTTTCCCTGCGCCCCCAGTCCCACTGAAAACCGAACGCGAGTGCGGCTCGGTCTACTACATAGTACCTCGCCGCCAGTGTACAGCTCCCTGACATCCCGCCCCCAGCGGGTCCTTCGCCTTTTCCTGGAGCGAGTAGGGGCGAGGATGCAGAAGATCTTAGTGTTGCTGGTCACCGTCGTCACAATTTTCCAGCTTGCTTGCGCCACGGAGTCATTGACCGGTCTAAGTCTACCAGCATGCGCAGTAAGTCCGGCTTTCTTTGAGCCGCTATCTCTGCTGATGCGTATTCGAGTCGCAATGCCTGGATGCCGTATTGGCTCTCCCAATATGCGACTCCACAGATGACGCTTGTCTCTGCACAAACAAAGACTTCGATGCGCAGTTTGAAGGGTGTATGGACGCCAACTGCACAGTTCGAGAGTTCCTCAGTATGTGCGGCGTAAGGCAGTAGTCGCCAGGGGCAGATGTTGACACCAATTCAACAGCGGCAAAAAATGCCACCACAACCGCGTGTGGTGCAGAAGTAAGAGACAAGAGATCGACTGTGATCTGGGTGGCAGCCATTGGCTGCGCCCTTGCTTACATGTCGATTTTCCTTCGGCTCTACACCCGCCACTTCATTACGCAAGGTGGTGAATTCGGCTGGGATGATTATTCTACTATGGTCACTGCAGTACGTGCCCATTCGATTGCTCAGCCAGCCTAGCTAACATCCCTGCGCAGGTTTTCCTTGCGCCTCTAACCGCCGGGGCGATATTACGTCAGTAAAGCCATTTCGTCTTGAAGCACCGCCCGAATCTCACCACTTCTCTTTAGTTGCAAAGAACGGTCTTGGCAAAGACATCTGGACTCTTCCCTTCCACAGCATCAATGCTACCCTCTACGTATGTCCAGGAAACGTGCAGTTGCAGTGCTTACTTACGCAGTGCCCAGATCTTCTACATACAGGAACACCTCTACATCATCTGCACCGTCCTTGTAAAGCTGTCTCTTCTCTTGTTCTACTTCCGGATCTTTCCCGACGCCATATTCCGGAAGGTCGTCGGCGCCACTCTTATCTTTGCCCTCTGCTTTGGGTTTTCGGCACTGTTCGCATTCGCTTTCCAGTGCACCCCGATAGACAGGGCGTGGCATGGCTGGGACAACGAAAGCCCTGGCACGTGCGTCAACATCAATGCTCTTGTGCTCACAGCTGCCGCACTTAACATTTGCGCGGACTTCTGGATCATTGTACTGCCTATACCCGGAATCATCTCTCTGCAGTCCTCCATACGCATGAGGATACAAATATCGGCCATGTTCTGCACCGGATTCTTGTAAGCACCTGTTGCTCCGGGTGAAGTTGATGCCAAGCTTACGATCAAAGTATCACCGGAGTCAGCATCTACCGCGCCATGATGCTTACAAATTTTGCTACCACAAACAATCCGACCTGTAGGTTGAACTCCCATTTCCCTTACAACTCACTGACGTAACCTAGGGGACTATTGTGACGGCGGTTACTGGTCAATCATCGAAGTGGACGTCGGCATCATATGTACCAACATGCCCGCCATCCGTTCTTTGCTCGGCCGAATAATCCCAAAAGTGTTTGGCACCACAAAACGAGACTCCACGAACGATCCATCAAAGAACGTTGCTCGGAGTTCACAGACGCCGCGCGGTATCCGTTCGTTTAAGGGGTCCAGGACTGAGGCGGAGAGTTTCGTTCAACTGATCGACATGGACACCCATTCTACCCATCATCAGCAGGACAACAAGTCGAGTGATAGCTGATGAGTTCTGCTCTTGTCGCAAGTGTTGGCAGCACATCCTTGGGTCGTTTGGGTCAGGTTTTCCTTATCGACGTTGTAGATATACCCCGAGATACCACGGCGGCCATGGAGAGTATCCCGTAATGATGTCTCACGCAATCGAAATACAACATATTAGTGTTTATGATTCCTATTCTGATGGAGGTGATGATGATGATGATGATGATGATTCATACACCCGTCGGCCTCAGGAGACCATAGGGACAAGTAACGCTAATCGACGCTAATCTACATTAGGATCCCGGTTCATTCAAAGCCCAGCACGCTGAATGCAAAGAAACCATTCCTCCCTCTTGTTCGACAATTTGAAGATAGGCTAACAAAAGCACAAACAGATAATACTTAAACAAAACGCAAGGAAAAACGAAGGAAATGTGAAAATAGAGCTACCTTCCATGTACCCCTCATGCCATCCCCTTCGAGACCACTTCCCGAGTGCTGTCAGTCCCTGTAGCGGCGTGACGGCTGGCTAGAGAAGGAGTTAATTTGCCTTAAGAAGGATTGAGCTCTCAGTCTTTGGTTGCGATTAGTCTTCCCGTGGCTAGAGCAAATGCCGCCGTTGCTTTGACTGCGCGCACGTCTGCCCGCCACTTCTCCGGTGGGCCATCCCCATACCTACCATCGGGCCTTTTAGTGCCCGACCATCCGCCTAGCATGAACGCGAGATCTCCGAATCTACTTCCCAGGTCGATTTGCAGTTTAATCCGGAGATCCATCCAGCGTGGGCATTCCAGTAGGAAGTGCCTCACGGTTTCCCTCTCGGCTCCGCACCCGCACGTAGGTGCATCTACTCGTTTGATTTTGTATAATGGCTTATTCAGGCTCGCTTTCGACGTCCTTAGCTGCGCAATTGCCCCTGCTTCTTTGCAGTTTAGCTGGTCATAGAGCTTCTTGGTGTGAAAGTGCGCCAACGCGCGGTCAAGCTTGCGGATGGACATGCCGACCTTGGATGCTTCGAACGTCTTCCTCCACTGTCTCGAGGTGATTTCCTTGCACCGGGCCATGGTTGACGACCGTAGCAGTCTGCTTAGAGGAGGCTCCTGGTTGCTCTCTGTAGCTTGCAGTGCCAAGCTGTGCGCCTTCTCATTGCCTGCTATCCCTTCATGCGCTGGCACCCATCTAAACTCGACGGGTGGCCCCCTGTTGCATCTGATCTGGTCCAATAAGCGGAGGATGCTTCCGATAATCTCTTGACGTGGCCCCTGTCGTGGCCTACGGAGGAGACGAAGGGCAGTCTTGCTGTCGCTGTAGATGGCGTGTTTTACCTCAGCTGCTTCGGGGTATTCAGTCACCATCGCGGTCGACCACGTCCCTTGTATCAGCTCTACAGCCTGTTGCATTGCCTGGAGCTCTGCAAAAGGGGTGTCTACTACCTCAGACTTGCCGACTACAGATGAGTGAGTAATGATGGTCGCGCCCTTGCTGTCTGCGCAAGCGATGCCGATACCAGCCTTGCCGTTCCTTTGCGCGCTACCTTCTGATGGAGGTCTTGGAAGGAGTGTTGCGGGATGGAATGTGCTGCGAGCACCAGACTAGGATTCGATGTTCGCTCTTGAGGCGTTCTAATTTCAAGCAAAATTCGCAAATCGAAGGAAAACAGAATGATAAAGCGACGCCAGAATAGGCTGAAGACGCCGAGATGTTGCGGCGTCGAGCGGGCTCTGGCTTGCGGGCATTGCCGAGCGGGCTTGGCGCTGCGGCGCGTGGAACACGTCCATCAGCGTCACCTTCCGTCTTCACCTTCGCGCAAACGCCCATCGCCAACCCACCCGCCGCCGCCCTCGGACTCGTTATCTCGCAGCCTCGGGCACCTTGCACCAACATACCAGCCGGCCCCGTCATGCACCCGTAGGCCTAGCTCTTGCGCAGATACCCCAGGGCATCAGCACCTCTGCAGTACCCGCATCTACCTCCGTCCGCTCGCCTCTCGCATACTCAAACACCATGTCAGTCTGGAATCCCGACAACATCAAGGATGTCGCTGAGTCGGTGGGCATTGCCTCGCTCGGCGACGACGTGGCCGAAGACCTGGCGCGCGACGTCGAGTTCAGGATCGGCCAGGTGCTGGAGGAGGCTCTGAAGTTCATGCGCCACTCCAAGCGCACTACTCTGAGCACCCAGGACATCTCCCAAGCTCTGCGTGTGCTGGACGTCGAGCCACTCTATGGCTACGAGTCCACGCGCCCGTTGCGCTTCGGCGAGGCTTCCATGGGCCCGGGCCAGCCACTGTTCTACGTCGAGGATGAGGAGGTCGACTTCGAGAAGCTCATCAACGCCCCGCTGCCCAAGGTGCCGCGCGAGATCTCATTTACCGGTATGCCTCCAAGCTCGGCGTACTCTTCGCGCCGCACTAAGCTGACGCACCGCAGCACACTGGCTTGCGCTTGAAGGCGTGCAGCCCGCAATAGCCCAGAACCCCACGTCGGCCGACTCCAGGCACCAGGACCTGCTGCCCAAGGGACCCGGCGCCAATCCCCATCTCGCCGCCGTCAATGGCTACGACAACGTCGCCGTCAAGCCTCTGGTCAAGCACGTCATATCAAAGGAGCTGCAGCTGTACTTTGACCGCATCGTCAGCGCGCTGGGGGATGCCGACAACGAGGAATGGCGAGCACAAGCATTGGGCAGCCTTCGAACCGATCCGGGCCTGCACCAGCTGGTGCCGTACTTTGTCCAGTACATTGCCGAGAAGGTCACGCACAACATGAAGGACCTGTTCATCCTCACGCAGATGATGCATATGACGTCGGCCCTGCTCACCAATCCCAGTCTCTACATGGACGCCTACATCATAGGCCTGGTTGCGCCGGTGCTGACGTGTCTGATGGGCAAGCGGTTGGGCACCGGCTCCGAGGGCAACCCGCTGGCGCACTTCGACCTGCGGGACCTGGCCGGCACCATCATCATAGAAATCGCAAAGCGCTACGGCAACTCGTCGCAGACGCTGAAGAAGCGGCTGGCAGGCACGCTGTGCAAGAACTTCCTGGACGACAAGAAGCCGTGCGGCACGCACTACGGAGCAATCCTGGGGCTGCAGGGCATCATGGGCCCGGACGGCGTCAAGTTCCTCGTCCTGCCGAACCTCAGGCTGTTCGACGCGGTGCTGAAGGAGCGGCTGGCGGACGACTCGACCAAGGCCGAGGCCGAAATGGTGGTCGTGGTGATCCTGCGCGGGCTGCAGTCTATCGAGCGCGGGGCAGCGCCATTGGCCAATGGGGTGACGAGTGACGAGGCGACGAAGGAGAAGCTGGTGGACAGAATCGGAGAGGTGCTTGGAGCTAAGGTGCTGGGCCTGGGACGGCCGCGGCTGATTGCGCAGATCCTGGAGACGGACGCCTCGCTGTGACGCAACGGCGTGGCTCGGACTGTAAATGTGCACTGGGGCGTTCAGGAGGGGCAAACGGGTAAAAGAGCATGCTAGCTCGGCGACGCTGATGCTGGCGCGCGCAGGCGTTTCGGCGACGAGTCTTTTTCGGCGCAGGCAGAAGAGTATGTACACAGCGACGCCGCCTAGGGCTGGGCCTACCCAGCAGGCTGCTCTGGCGGCTGCACAATAATGCATGCGGGCGTAGGCAGGAATCAGCGTGCCCGTGCCAGTGCTCGTGTCGGAGGCGGCCGCGGCGGTGCACAACGGCGCCGTGCCGCCGCTGCTAGGGCTCAACACCAAGGCGCCGATCTGCGCCGCTGCCAATGGGCAGGGCGGCCGGCGCGGCCGTCCAGGCTGCGAACAGGTGCGGGCAGGTAGGGCGGTGCATGGCGCGCGGCGGATCACGCTGCGGCGGGCGGTCACTGGACGGCGGGCGCGCGAGGCTGGGAGCCCCCGCATCCACCGCGCGACAACTCATCGCCGCAGTCCATCGTCGGCCGCGACCCCCCTCGCACCCAACCAGCAGCGAGCCGCAAGCGATGACAGCGCATGAGCTGCAGGTCACTGGACAGAGCGCGCCGTGAGACCGCAGAGCAACCATGGCCCACGCTGACTCGCCGCCCGCCCGCGCCGCCCCAGCGCCGGCAGTCGACCGCCAGCGCCAGCACTCGCCCGCCATGGCCCTTCGAAACACCGACGGCCACGGCCGCACCACCCAGGCCGCCCTGTCTCTGCCGGCCGGCCTCTGGAGCCCCAGCGCAACCTCGTCCACCACCGACGTCGACACCCACGCCGCCTCCAGCTCGTCCACCGCCGCCGCCCAGCGCTTCCCCGGCCTTCGCCAGCTCTACAGCGGCGCCGCATCCTGGCGCGCCTCGCTTCGCGGCAAGCCCAAGTCGACCACTACCGAGACCTCCGTGTCCTCGCGTCCCGTCATCGTCAGGACGTATTCCGGCGGCACCGCCTCGTCGCGCGCTGGGCCGCGCGCCTCCGAGCAACGGCGCGCCGACGCGTCCGCGCCCGCCGCCTCGTCGTCGTCGCCGATGCCTCACCGGCCCTCGACGCTGCCGCCCACGGCCGACTTCTCCTTCGACGGCATCCTGCACGCCGTCGAGCCCGAGATTGCCGGCGCCATTGATGCCATCGCCGCCATCTGCGCCCGCAGCAAGCTCAGTCTGGCTGACGAGTATGCCGCCCACCGTCCGCCGCACGAGATCCTCGACCCGGCCATACCCATCCCGCCGTCGCAGCGACAGCGCTGGTGGAGCGTCGTGAGGGACACGGCTTTGTCGGCGGTGCCTGAGGCCAGCAGCAGCAGCGAGCGTCTTGTTGGCAGCAGGACTGCCTCACGCGCCTCGGTCTCGTCGGCGGGCCGCAGCGCGCGTGGCAGGAAGAACTCGGCCTACGGCAGTCTGAAGAGCATCGTGTCCGGCGACAGCAATGCCCGCAAAGGCCTGGCCGCCCTGTTCGGCTCCAACGACGGCCATGACGACGGCACCGAGTACCACGAGCCCCCCTCGCCGACCGGGTTCCATCACACCGGCCATTGGCTGGTGTCCGACTCAACTCATCCATCCATCACGCTGTCGTCGGGCCCTGCCGCCCGAGCCGCCTCCCCACGCGTCTCGCTGGCTACGTCGGAAGAACCCATGGGCACGGCAGCCGCACCAACCCTCAATGGCGGTGCAGCTGCACATGGTACGGCACGTCAACGCTCCAATTCTCGCTCAACATGGCTGCCATGGCCTGGGCAAGAGCCGCGTCCCCCCGATCACGGCCGTGTCTCCGCACCTGATCCTCCGGCTTCTGGTACCGCCGCGGAGCAGAGGCTAAAGGAGCTGCTTCGAACAACATCGCCGCCCGTTGAGGGACGAAAACCAACTGGTGCCGACGGATAGCATGGAGCTCACGACTGCTGTTGTTCGAGAGCACGTGAATCCAAGACATCCCACGCCCATCAACACGTGGCCAAGAGACGCCGGCCAACGTGAGCCAATCAATCCCGAGCCTCATCTGGCCGCCTACTTGTTCATGCTCATAACAGCCATCATCCTGGCGCAGGCCTGAATGGTTGTCCACGCTGCCAGTCCTCATAGGATGTCCCACGGTCTAGCCCCGTCCTCGAACTGCGGCAGAGGCGCTAATCCATCACGGCTACCCATACTGGCCTAATCTTTGTACATTCCGCCTGCTCCGGCGGCTTGACTTTTAATTCCTCTGATCTTCTATGCGTCATCACGTTGGTCTTCTGCTTTCTGCATCAGTCACTCGGACCGTAAAGTCCGCAACGAATCACGACCCATTATGAAAGGGCGACAGCCGAAAAAAGACTGCATTTTCCCAAGGAGCCCTGCTTGACAGCGCAGCTGCATCACCTGGAAATCGATAACGGCGCACATCATCTATTGCTACTACGCTCTTATTGGATCATTACCCATCTTCACGATTAGATTGAACCATCGTACTAGGACGAGGACTGCTGCGCTTGTATTGATCTTTCGAGCATGTGAGTATACGGATTCCTTTGACTGTAGATTGGCGGTACTCTCTTCTGGACTGGGCATCTTTCTTCCGGCAAAAGGATTAGGAGAACTTTTTGCAGCGTATTTCTGCAGACGAGTTACGACTTACGACATCAATGATGCAATGAAATATACCCTTTCAACGACAGACTTGCGCACCTGCGTGGAAAACGCACCGTCCTCGGGCACATGGAGTTCATGACCAATGCTGGTTAGTTCGTGATGAATTGCAGTGCTTGCTTACCTTCGTGGGCAGCTCATGTGCAGTGAAAGAAAGGCCAAATCATCCCAATGAATCCTTCGACTGCCCATAAAGGTCAGCAAGTGTTGTAACACTTTCCGAACTGACCTCGTGGATGCAGGAGCGCTCTCACGTCTCGCTCAAAGGATGAGTCAGCTCGACCACCTCACTTACCCCGCGTCGCCCGTGTCGCTAAACCTTAATTGTGCTTGGCTGATATCCCTCCGCATCTTATCACAGCTGCACCAATGCGGGAGCCGGTGGCACTTCAGCTGTGGTTGAGACGTGTGTCGGCTCGTCGTCTGTTCAACAGCTGCTCTAGATGTTCCGTGGTACTCTCCCTACTCCACAAACACCCCGCCCCCACCCAAATCTGGCCTTTCTTCAATGCTCGACTTCCGCAGTGCAACATCATTACCCCAACTCAGCTTCACTCTTTACGCTTCGTCCGGAATCCTCGGGAATCTCTGGTCCTGTCGGAGGTCATGTTATGGCTGTACTCGAAGTATGCTTCAAGTCTCAAAGCGAATCTTGCGTCCGTTTACGCAACGACGCATCGGAAGTGACTGGATGAATCGGCACTTCCCCCCTGAGCCAGCGCCTGGGTACAGAGCAGCACTGGTTCGTGTCAGCCTTGCAGAGAAGGAGAGCCACCGATACACGCCTCAACCCAGGGCTCTCAGCTAGCGGTCTAACGAGAAGGGTCGGACTGATCATTTCGTCGAATCGGCTCTGACCGTCACAGCTTCACGATCAAGCAAACGAGGTGCGGACTACATTTGTCAGACACTAGCCAAGAATGGCTCATGTGGGCGCCTTTTTGCGCCCTTTGATGACCACCGTGCGTGTGGAAGGCAGGAGAATCAAACTCAGGTCAACCCTGGAGAGCCGACGATAAGGTTTGGTCCACCACGCGACGAGACTATCAGGGTATCTTGGCTCACCCGAAGTCGGCCATCAAGACGATGCATCGACTTCCTCGGCCGATAGATTCCGTTGCTTCGGCGATCATGATGATGCGTCTAATTCTTCGGCCGATTAACTCTGTTGCTTCGGTCGATGGACACCAGCATAGTCTGCCCAAACTTTGACCGCTTTCAAATGCTTGAAGATGCCGATGAACAACAAAGCATATCTCTTCTGGTGACCTCTTCTGGTGGATCCAGACGGTTCCATGGGTCCCGCGGAATATGGGGTAACTCCGGAAAAGCAATGTGTGCAGCTTGCGCGTATTGGGCTGTGTGCTGAGGCGGGAGCGCACTAATCTCGACGCGTCCAGCGGCTCCTTCCCGCGGTAAAAGATCAATATGGTGTGGGTGGCGATAGTAGAGAGCTTAAATCCACTGCAGCTCGCCATCATCAGCTGTGCTGGTCGAAGAGCAATTAACAATCCCGACTGGCCGCGGGTGATGCCTCATAAGGAGCCAAGCTGGTACAGGGCACGTCGGAAAGCACAGCCGAGTCTTCTGTATGCGCGCAGAAAGTATGTCATCCGGCGCCGGTGGCCGCCGTTTGACGGCCAGCGAATCTCTTGTTTGAGTACTCCGCATTAACCACCCCAGCCCATCAGAAACCTGGCTCTGACCAAACCTTAAGTTTTCGTACCCCACGCTCCATTGCACCACCGCATGCGTCCGCGTCTTATGGCCGTTGCTGCCATCGTTTATAAGAAGAGAGCGGCCTTGAGGGCCACAGACTCCATTTCGCTCCATCTCATGCGCAAGCCGGCAGCAACATCGGCATCTCCACCTAAGGTGTTCCTTCACAACACCAGGATTTGATTATCCCCGCCACTACGGCCACCAAGATGGACACGGCTTCTCGGACCGTCGATGAAATTCTTCACCGACTCGGCGAAAGACGCGCCAACGAGCCGGTCCTCGCTTATCCCACCAGAGGCAACGATGAGTTCGCCGAATACACCGGGGCGGAACTCAACCGCATGGTCACGCTAGCAGCGACGTTGTACGCAGGCTCTCTCTGCCGGAGGAGGCACTGCGGAAGGGCTCTGACGACCCTCCCAAGGTGATTGGCCTCCTGGGCGCCAGCAATCTGGAGTTTATCATCACGTTCCTGGCAACACAACGTCTCGGGCTCACGACCATCCTCTTCTCCACCCGGCTGTCGGACGTCGGTTACGCGCACCTGGTAAACGAGACGCAATGTAGAGCAGTGTTGGTGCAAAGCCGGTACCACGGAGCCATGGAGCGAGTGCAAAAGCTCGCCAAAAGCAGCTTTGCTACCGTGCCCATGTTCGAAGGCACGTATCTGTTCAACCCAGCCATCATGAACGCGGTCAAGCCGATGGACTTCCGATTCGACCCGGCGAAGGACGCGAAGATCGCCAGCTGCATCATCCACTCGTCCGGATCCACCGGGCTGCCCAAACCGGTGCCTACGTACTGGAGGAACTGGCTGTACTTCTTCAGGACGAAGAGCCTGGCGCCTGTCTCGTCGGTGCTGACGACGGTGCCGCTCTACCACGACTTCGGCGCGCTCAACCTGATCAAGTCGTTGATGGCGGGGACCAAGATGTGTTTCATGAACACGAGCCTCCCCATCACCGGGCCGCAGGTCCTCGCCGCCCTGGACGGCTCCAAAGCCTCGTCGGTGCAGACGGTGCCGTACACGCTGAAGCTGGTCGCGGAAACGCCCGGCGGGGTCGCCAGGCTGGCGCGGCTCGACGTGGTGCTCTTCGGCGGCTCGGCCTGCCCGGACGAGCTCGGCGACCGGCTCGAGGCCGCGGGCGTGGAGCTCGGCAACGCGTACGGGCTGACGGAGTGTGGCGGGCTGATGGTGCGGTCGGAGGACCAGTGGAACTGGCTGGTGGTGCTCCCGGACGTCGAGCGGTTCGTCAAGTGGGAGAGGGAGGGCGACAACGTGTACCACCTGGTGGCGATGCCGGGGTGCCCGGTCAAGGCCTTCACGACGCGGCCGGACAGCGGGTACGACACGAAGGACCTGTTCGAGCGGCACCCGACGCACCCGAAGAAGTGGAAGTTCGTCGGCCGGCGCGACGACACCATCGTGCTGGTCAACGGCGAGAAGGCGAATCCGCTGCCGCTCGAGGACGCCGTGCGCCAGCACCGCGACGTCGAGGCGGCCGTGGCGTTTGGCGCGCAGCGCAACCTCCTGGGCATGATGGTGATCCCGGAGCGGCACGCGGCCGGCGTGCCCAAGGACGAGATGGTCGCGCGCATCTGGCCGGACCTCGACCGGGCGAACCAGGTCGTGCCCGCGTACGCGCGCATCTCGCGCGACGCCGTCATCGTCAAGGAGGCGGGCACGCCGTTCCCGGTGACGGAGAAGACGACGGTGATCCGGGCGCGGTTCGTGCAGCAGTTCGCCGGCGACATCGACGCCTTCTACGCGCGGCTGGAGAGCGGCGGCGCGGCCAACGACGAGCCGCACGAGCTCACCGAGGGCCGGGTCAGGGAGCTGGTGCGGGCAGCGGTGCGCGAGGCGCTGCAGCTGGACAACGCTGCCGAGCTGACCGACGACGCCGACTTCTTCCTGCTGGGCATGGACTCGCTGCAGGCGACGAACGTGCGGAACAGGCTGGCCAAGGAAATCAGCACCGGTGCGGCGCCGCTGCCGAACAACGCGGCGTTCGAGAACCCAAGCGTGGCGAGGTTGGCGCAGTTCATTGTCAACACGAGGGGCGGCCCCGGCGAGCAGCAGTCGCCGGAAGAGCTGGCCACGGGGCTCGTCAAGAAGTACTCCAGCTTCCCGGCTGCCAACCCGAAAAAAGCTACCAAGGAGAGGCCCGAGAAGGAAATTGTCGTAAGTATCCGCCGCCGCAGCGGGTCGCGGAAGAACTGGCAGGACAGGGAGAGGTGGTTGCAGCCTTCGTCCGGCCGCGGATGCAGACGTGCTTTGATGCCGTCATCAAAGCCATCCGGACGACTGCTTCCATGAAGCTGCGGGGTTCTTTCACGGCCCGCTGTGCCATCACTTCCAAGCAATGCACCGATAGCTCACACACACACGCACACACAATAGGTCCTGACGGGCGCCACCGGATCACTGGGCTGCCACATCCTCAACGCGCTCCTGCACAAGCCCAACGTGCAGCGCGTCTACTGCCTCGTCCGCGCCGACAGCGCCAACAACGCCATCAACCGCGTGCACGCCGCGCTCGCACACGCCCACCTGACCGCTCACCTCACGCAGGCGCACAAGGAAAAAATCGTCGCGCTGCCCAGCGACCTCTCGCAGGAGCACTTCGCGCTGCCGCCCGCCGCCTACGACGAGATCGCCGCCTCCGCCACGGCCGTGATCCACAACGCCTGGACCGTCAACTTCAACCTCGACCTCGCCAGCTTCGAGCCGCACTGCATCCGCGGCACCAGTCACCTGCTCGCGCTCTGCCTGCGCTCGCCCTACGCGCCCGCCTTCACATTCATCTCCACCGTCGGCGCCGTCGTGGGCGCCGCGTCCCCGGCCCGCGAGGCCATGGCCCCGCTCGCCGCCGCCGACGGCATGGGCTACACGCGGTCCAAGTGGGTCGCCGAGCAGCTGTGCGCGGCGGCGAGCCGGTCCGGCGGCGTCGCGACGCGCATCCTGCGCATCGGCCAGATCGTCGGCGACGCGGCGCACGGGGTGTGGAACGCGAAGGAGGCGGTGCCGCTGACGGTGCTGGCGGCGCTGACGGTCGGGGCGCTGCCGCTGCGGCGCGGGCCGGCCGACGCGTGCTCGTGGCTGCCGGTCGACGTGACGGCGCGGGCGGTCGTGGAGCTGGCGATGCAGGACGGCGACGGCGTCGAGGCCGGCTACGCGGCGCCGCGGACGGCCGTGTACCACGTCTCGAACCCGCGGACCGTGTCCTGGAACGACGGCTTCCTGCCGGCGCTGAGGGCGGCCGGGCTGGCGTTCGAGGCGGTCGAGGGCGGGGAGTGGCTGCGGAGGTTGGAGGCGGGGCCGAGGGATCCGGTGAGGAATCCGCCGGTGAAGCTGCTGGATCACTTCAGCAAGATGTATGGTGGTGGTGGGAGTCCTCGCGCGAGCGGTGGTGCGTCCGAGGAGGGAGGGGTGGAGGAGATGGTGCGGGCTGGGGGGCAGAGGTTCGTGCTCGACATGACGGAGGCCAGGAAAGTGGCGCCCAGCCTGAGGGATCCGGCGGTGGTCGGGCGGGAGGAGATGGGCAGGTTCCTGCGGTACTGGACGAGGGAGGCGTGGGCGGGACTGCCGTTGACGGCGCCGGTCAAGGCGAGGATGTAGCGGATAGGGGGCAAGGCAGCCATCGGGTTGCGGATTAGATTGGCTCAGGAGTTTTTTTTTTTTTTTTCCTTGTCCTGGCGGTCCAGTGCTTCTGTTGAGCTGTCCTTGATCGCTTTGGTAGTGTGCAATCCCGTTGCCACCCGTCTCTTGCTTCGTCGGCCCTGCACAGTGCGCTGTCCGCCTGGAGTGGCACGCCGCGGCCTTATTCCCGGACGGTGACACGATGCAACCCCATCGCCGGACGGCGCGCTGGTCCCCGTGCCTGCCCACCGCGCTTTCCACGGTCAACCCTGGAGGACGTGTGTGGCCGGCGGTGGCAGCATCGCCCCCATAAACAAAGAGCGAGCGAGGGTGAGAAAATAGCGTCGGTAGCATGTGGTCCAGAGTGGCAGAGTCCAGGCGAGCCAGCCGCCACCGGGCGTGCTCGCTCCGTGCAGATCACCGCCGCTTTCCCCGTATTACGTGCAGCGAGGGAGAGAGCCCGGGGCCGCGGGGCTAAAAAAGAAAGCGGGCCAGAAGAGGATGTCTGCATCGTTTATATTCACGGCCCTGGTACCTTGCCGCCTCTGCTTCCGGCCTGCATTGGAGCCCAACCTGGCCCCGGTAGAGCCCCATCAGCCGCAGGCGCCACTCCCGCCGTTGCTGGTGGCACTGTGCGGCGGGGCAGGCAGAGGCGACGTCGGAAAACCCCAAGACACTGGCTGGCTGGTTGGCTGGCCAGGGGCGCCACGGTGCCACCGCGTCCGGGCGGGCTCAGGAGGTACCGGTGTACTTGTGCTGGCCGCCACAGCGCCTACCCCGCCACCCCGCAAGCCGGCGTTGGCGCAGCGTTGGTGGAGGCGCTGCCGCTGGAGCAGTGGGGAAGCGCGCGGCGAATGGCGTGGCGGCCATGGCTTGTTTCTTCTGCTGCTTAAACAGACCTCGCGCTGATTTGCGCGGCTCTGGACGCCCGGAAACGACACCAACACCACGCCCGCCGATCTGCTCCGCGCGCTGGCCCCAACGAGCACCGCCAAGCGCGCGATGAGACAGACCGTCGCTGGTGCTGCAGCTCTGGCCGGCGTGCAGGCTGCTTTGTCTGATTGTCTCCCGTGTCTCCAGGTGTGCAGCCATGCGCTGTTGTGTGTTGCCAATAGATGCTGCATCGGGCCGCGGCACGACAGGACTGCGGCTGCTTTCCTGCCAGCTGCCTGCCTCCTGCCTCCTGCCTGCCGGCGAGCCTGCCTGCACTCCTGCGCTCCTGCAATCCCCGGCTGGCGCTCACGCAGAAAACCACCCGGTGCGGGCTGATCGGCAGTCCTGCTGCCGGGCTACTGCACCGCACACCTGCTGCTGCTGCTGCGACCGCTCGATGCTTCTTCGAGCACGCGGAAACCCCCCTCCCCCCCCCCCCCCCCCCCGGGCGGCGGATCTCGAAGATCTGACATCACCGCGCCAGCTGCAGCTACCGAAGGACAGACCGCAGAGATCGAGATAAGCAAGCATCATGGCATTTCTCCTTTCCGCATTTCCCGTTCCCCTTGCTCGCCATGCGCGTGCGCGTGTGCATCCTGCCCCGCCGCCGCCGCTGGCCGTCCGTCGCGGTGGCTGGCTGGCTGCTCGGCCCCTCCTGCCTGCCTCCCCCCTGCGTTTCTGTTCCCCCCGCGGCCGCGACTGACGAGCCACGTCCGCATCACGCAGGGAAAACCGGAACCGGAAAACAAAAGTGAGGCTGCCCGAGTGGACCTCGACCACGGCCACGGCCACGACGACGCGGGGTAACGCGAGGACGGCCGGCTGCCGCCCACTGGCCGCCGCTCCCGTGACACCGAGACGTGGGACTTGCGCCTCGGGAGCCATCCGGCGGGCGGCTACCGGCGAGAGCCCCATCGCTGCGCTGTTGGTCCTATCGAGCCTGTTCCATGCCGCAGTCACGCGTCTGGCCGCATGGCTGCCCGACGGCGACGGCGACGGCGACCACGACGGCGACGGCCGGCAGGCGGTGACAGTTCCACCAGGCACACTCAACGCCCATCCGTCTGCTTCCCTGTCCGTTCCTACATACGGCAGCATGCCTGGCGCGTTCACATGTACGTGCGGCCTGCTGCTGCTGCTGCTGCTCCCGACCGACCGACCGACGGTCTCCAGAACGGTCTATTCCCGGGGAAAGGCACAGGTCGGCCCATCCCTGCCCCGTTCCAGAGTTAGTGGTTCTCAGCTGCTTCGCTCTTCCACGCTTCGCCGAGGGGGCCTACCCGGAGACGATCAGGCCTCCTTCGTCCCTCCGGCCGCCGCCGCGCGGGAGGAAGGAAAAAGTGAGAGGGCGGGCGCGTCGCACGGATGATGGCGGGCCTGTCGAACGGCCGAGCGGCGACGGCGGCGCACTCTCGTGACTAAGAACCCTTCCTGGATTAGGCTCGGCGGCGCCTCCAGCGCTTACCTGGGGAGTTTGCTGACGAAGTAAAGATACGGGGGGATGACGTAGCGGAAAATTTCCGATCAGGAGTGAACAGTGGGCCCGGTTTGGGTGGGTGCAGCAGAAGCAAAAATCTCGGTTCGATGCCTGGATACCTGCCAAACTAGAGTACATCTGCCTATCCTATGTAGAGAATGTAAAGAAACCGCCGACGGTGAAAGTACGAAAAACATCATCATCAGCCCCCTGGAGACTATGTCCCACCGCCCTCGTCTTGCACACATGATCTGACTCTCTCTCTCTCTCTCTCTCCGCCAACCTCCCAAACGAGGCCGGCTGCCTCTAATGCTCCCCCACGCTGATGCGATGTGACACGCTGTCATCAAACCACCTGTCTCTGATTGGCCGTTGCGTCGTGAGCGTGGAGGCTGTCCGCATCCCGCAGCGCTCAAGGCTTCCTGCCGCTGTGCAGCGAGAACCTCTTCGAGCTCGGCCTGGACGGCTCGTCGTACGCGTCCTGTCCGGGGTTGGCCTCCTCGTAGCGCATGTGCTTGAGCGTCTTGTACAGGCCCGCTGCGAGGATGGCGCCGACGCCAGGTCCGACCCCTGTCGGGGCTGTCAGCCGTGCTCTGCTCTCTCGATGGAGGGAAACTCACAGTAGATCCAGTGCTGCGACCAGTTGCCGCTGACGATGGCCGGGCCGAAGCTGCGGCACGGGTTCAGGCTCGAGCCCGTCCACTGGACGGCGACCAGGTGTGCGGAGAAGAGACACATGCCGATGCAGACGGGCGCCATGAAGCGGCCCTTGTGGTTTTCGCCCGCGAGCATGAAGATACTCATGCACAGGTATGCGGTCAGGATCATCTCGATGCAGACGGCCTGCGCGTTGGTCGCGCCGTTGGACGGCGTCGTCACCACGCCGAAGTCCGTGGGGATGAGGACGGATACGATGTAGGACGAGAACATGCAGGCCAGCATCTGCGCGATGAAGAGGCAGAGGCAGCGCATGGGCGGGATCGAGCTGGTGAGCAGCATGGCGAGCGTGACCTGCATCGCGAGTCGAGTGAGTATGGCAGCCGGCGGAGGTCGTGGGGTGGCTGGTTCCGGGGACTTACGGCTGGGTTGAAGAGACCGCCCGACACGCGGAAGAAGATGAAGACGTTGACCATGAGGGAGAGGCCGAAGCACAGCGAGATGTACAGGATGACGGCGGGATCGAAGGTGGTGGCCTCGCCCGTGGACTTGCCGTAGACGGCGACCTCAGTTCCTGCAAAGGCGAAGAAGAGGAACGAGGCCGTGCCAACGCACTCGCCAATCATGGCGATGACATCTGGTCGGTGTTCACGTCAGCTCATCTGCCGTGGTCGGGCAGTGGGGGCAGAGTGCTTACGGTTCTTCCAGGCGGATCTTCCAAACGAGCTGCCCATAATCTTGTTGAAAGGAAATGGCAGCGGCTTGGACTCGGTGTTGACCTGAAGGCCGACCTCATCTGGAATCTCTGGTGATATTTCTCGAGGGTCAGTGGTGGCTTCAGACTGGCGGACGGTCTTCGAGTCACCAGTCCAATGGTGTGCGGCCTCAGCAGAAGGGCCATTGTTGTAGGCGGAGGAAGACATGGCGAAGGTGTTCGCGGCAGAGTCTCCCCGTGGATGTAGGGTGTATCTGAGATTGGAGGATGAAGGTAGTCACTGATCGAAAGACAACAGTGGATGTCGAGTCACCAAGAGGTGGCTTTCCTGCTTTTAAGCTTCTCCGTGAGCATTCGCCCCCCGGATTGACTCTGCTCGCCGCCGATTGCGTATCCTGGGAGCGGAGGCAATGACGGTCAGACTTTCTCCGCTTGTCATGCCTTGGGCAGCTTCGAGCAATAGGACCTGCAGTCGTCTGAGGCGGGTCTTACAGCAGCATGCCAGCGGTGGACTGCGTCTTGGGCACCATCGCGGCGTATCAAGGTGATCGGAGATCCCTGACCGCGGTGGTCAACCGTAGGGGTGGCTGCGGCAATGCTGTTGGTCGGCCTGACGGGAGCTTGACATCGCCTTGTCCTACAGTGAAGAGCTCGAGGTGCCCCGCGCCCGGAAAAGAAATGTCGGCCCATAAGACAGGTGGAGAAAGACAGAGTGGCAGGTGCATGAGGGCTTTGAGAGCACAGGGAGCTTCCCAGCAGAGCCCATGGCGAGACCATTCCCGAGGCAGGAGGTCTGCAGTGCGTGGTGCTTTCACACAGAGGGAGAGAGCTTGGGGCAGCAGCTGCAGGCGAGCACTACCATACGACACGTCTCTCGGATCTTTTTCTGTGGCCCGCAAGAAACAGGACGCTTGTACGCGGCCGGAGCACAAGCAGCAGCCCGGTCTGGGGAGAGCCTGGGGACGGACTGACTGCAGGCAGCCTGGTGAGCCCGCTTGCTTCGCCCTCGCCGGGGAATGTCGACGCCAGTGGCAGCAGACACCAATTCCTCACGAGCACACAGGGTCCAGCTCTCCCAGCAGCAGCACAGACAGCCGCGAGGGCAGCTCCGGCACGGACTGTCAAAACGTCGTGGGCGTGGTACGTGAGTGGCCGGCTGGTCGCACGGCGTCACGCTGCTACGTGTGGCAGGAAAAAGCAAATCGGCACAGCTCAGCTCTGGCGAGCGCCAGGATCGTATGACTGGCGCCGCGATCAACGGCAGGTTTGCTCGTTTCAAGCGCTGGAGGGAAGTAGCTTCTCCACGATGTCGTCGGCGGAAGCGAAGATGCGGCGACAGGGAGGCCTGCTGGCGGCCAGGGATGTGATAGGGCTCAGCTGCAAGGACTTCCTTTTGCGGACGCGGGTCAACGAACGCTCCTTGGCGCAATTAGTTGGGTTCCATTGCAGCGCCGATGGAGATTCTGCGGAGCATGCGCAGGGAGACGCCTGCGGGGGTCCTCGCGCGCGCGCTCTCCGCAACGGCCGGCCGTGGCGGGCTCAATTTGCGCGTCGGAAGGCTGAGCAAAAGCAACGGCCAGGCCCGCCGCGCCCTGAACGCCCTGAACGACGCTCCGGCCGCTCAGCCCTCTGCGCCCAGCGCCGCTGTCGCAAGAGAACCTTATCGATTGCCCCTCCCGCACACCCTCAGGTAAACTGCCGCATTGGGTAATGCGCGGGCTCGTGCGTCATCATGGCGTTGGCACAAGCACGCCCGGCGCCTCGTGCGGCATGACGGGCAGCTGTCTCAGCCGCCCGGAACGAGCGCGCCCCAGGCCGCGAGTCACAAAACCTTCGTCGTCCGCCGTTTTGCGGCGACTGCGTCGACTGGGACGCGCCCTTATCGGCCGCCTCGTCCCAGCGGCCTGGCGGCCGCCCACCCCATTCCCCCCAGGCCAGCGCCAGCGCCAGCACCGCGTCGGCCTCAGAGCCCGGCCTGGCTTCGGGTGCTGCGGTCCACGTCTCGCACATGCGAGTCGAGTGCGGCGGCTACCAGCAGTCCGTCAGCCCACCGCCAGTGCGCGCCGACGACTCAGTGCTCGTCCCCATCCGGCTGACCCCAGCCTGATTCGTCCTCGGCGCCCCGCCGCAGCGCGGCTACTTCGGCCGCCCACTGGAGAGCGCTTGGTGGGACCATCAGCTGGACGACTTGACCTGCAACGGCGTTGGGCTGCGATGGCGGCTGTATCCTCGGCGGACGTGCCACGGCGGCGGGCCTGCTGCAACCGCCTGTCGGCGTGGGAGGTAGGACCGCTCGGGCAGGCCATGCAGGGCTCTCAAAGCAGCACTCAACCTGACGCGCAGCAAAGACTGGTACGTTCCGTGAGTGGCAGCCTTGCAATTGCGCACCCTGCAGCACGAGGTAAGCTTTTTTCAACACCATGCCAAGACGTTCGTGATACTGGGATACCACCAGCAGCTAGTTCCGGGCGGATCCGCCAATCCCGCGTTTCGTGCCGACCCCTCAGTGCGGAGCGCCAGCCATCCTGCCCGCCCAGGCCAGCTAGCCCGGGACTCCCCCCGATGCCCACGGCCCGAACGCCCAACCACACCCGCCAGCGCCAGCCTGCCGCCGTTGTGCCCCGCCATCCGATGCACCTGCTCGTGTTCTGTCGTGTTTTGTGGCTGTTAATCCCTGCGTCGCATCAGCACATGCGCGGTCGCGAGAACCCTTAAGTCATGATCTCACCAGCCGGCCAGCAGACAGCCGAGCCGTCGCTGTCCATCCGTCCGCCAGGGCGTGATACTTCTGAATTATTAAGTGTTTGCCTATCTCGCCTCCGGCGCCGTGGTAAGGCCTCTCCCCCGGCGGCCTCCGTCTGCGGCCTAAAGCGCTTCTCCTCGGGCTGGATTCCGCCATCACGAGAGGCGGGATGAACGTTGGACTGCGGAGCCTAATCCGGTGGTTGAAAGTCCAGCGAGAGAAGCCCCGATCTCCACCGCCGCTTCCACAGGGTGGCCGCGAAACAAATTACCTGGAGACGCACCTCATCGGTCCCTCGCATCGCGGTGAAGAAGACTTTTGCTGAAAATTTTTCCTCTGACTTTCAGGCACTGCCGAAAGCCGCATTGCTTCTTTCGACTTGGAGAAGCTTCTCCCAAGTCATTTCTGACTCTCCTTCGCGCCGCTCCGCCTTTTTCGACCGGCTCCGGACATGCGCCCCTCCTTAATCTCCTGCTTGACCGGTAGCTTAGCTTTCTCAGAGATGAAGCGAATAAACTTCCACCCTGCGCCGTCCGTTCGATTTCTTTCAAGTGACGATTGCCCGCAGCGGAAACACATGTACGGCCGGCAGTGATCACTCCAGAGGGAGAGTTGCGGTGACTATCCAAGGCCACGTCTCGACGACCACGTCCATCCACGGCTTCGCGCCCCATGCAGGCGGTGTGTGGAATCCAGATACCAGACAGTCCCGGCAAGGAGGCAGCAGATACAAGAGCTGGCCGGCCATGGAAGGCAACACGACCCGAGTCCACATGGCGACGGCTTGGGAGACCCTCGGCCGTATGCAGGAAATCCGCAAGAGTAACTAGGTAAGCTGGTGTGTCTGTACCGGTCAGTCTTCAAGAGGGATATCGCTCACTTTTGGCTTACACGTGCACAGTCTTGGGTCTAGCGTTGAAGAGGGCCGCAGTGGCTTTAAGTCGCCATCGAAGCGGATGAGCGATTTTTCCCCATTCATAAGCATTGCTATTTCGCAACGGGTGCAGACGGTGAAACGCCTCCAAAAAGCAATGGATTCGAGATAGATGGAGGCGGCCCGGCGACCAAGGACAGAAGGCGACCGCGCACCAGGTCGCTTACATATACCCACCTGCCTGGTTGAGGATGAAGCTTTGCAGAAAGTTCAACGCACGTCGTAAGCGTAAGGCTGTCAGGTTGTCGGTTGTCTCGTGAGAGGGGGTTGTGTTTTGGCCATTCTCCTTCAGGCAACGCGAGTGCCGATCCCATTCAACACCACGCGCCTGCTCGTCTCAGCCAGCACGATTGACTTCCGCAAGCGCGTCTCGTCTTCGTCTGGGTCGCCAGAGCCGCAATCTGCAAGCGACGTGGTGGGCAAGTTGCAGCCGCCCTGCTGGAAAGGCCATCTAAGCGTCCAGGCCGTAACTATGACGCCATGGATGACGTACCGTCCGGATGAAGCCGCAGTAGATAAATGCCACGAGTGCGCTCTGCCTCACAGCACAAGCTTTCCGGCCAAGAGATCCGCGATAACATGGCGCAGGCACCATTGGACCCGATCGCATACGAGCAGTCGGTCTTCCAGGCCGGGCTGCATTCGGCTCGTCCTCCTTTCTCATTCCAGCCGGCACAATGGGAGGCCATGGCCGAGAGGGTCCTGTCGGCCACTTCCTGGGGATACATTCATGGAAACGCCGGAGCAGGCCAGACGTACCAGAAGAACCTGGCTGCATTTTCACGGTACTCCATCGTCCCCAGGCGTCTGGTCGCGAGCCGGAAGGATGAGAATGGCGATGAGCTGTTCAGCGACACTGCAACCACCGTTCTGGGTCAGAAATTGAGCTTCCCAATTGCAATCGCTCCCATCGGAGTCCAAAAGATCTTCAACCCATCGGGAGAGTGTGCAACCGCAAAGGCTGCTGCATCTGTCGACATTCCGTACACGCTCAGCACCGCGAGTAGCACCAGCATCGAGGATGTGGCCAGAGCCAATGGAGACGGCACGCGATGGTATCAGCTCTATTGGCCCAGCCGAGAGCATGATGACATCACTGTCTCGTTGCTGAACAGGGCGAAAGCAGCAGGATACTCGGCCCTCTTTGTCACCTTGGACACGTATGTGCTAGGTTGGCGACCTTCGGACATGGACAACGGCTACAATCCGTTTATTCACGCAGACAGAATTGGCGTGGAGCTCGGATTCACCGACCCGGTATTCCGCAGAAAGTTCAAGCAGAAGCACGGCTACGACATTGGCGAGAGCAAGACAACCCATGACCATTCCGACATAGGTGACAGCGTTGGAGAGGCTGCACAGGAATGGACAAAGATTGTATTCCCTGGCCATTCTCATACCTGGGAGGACATTGAATTCTTGAAGAAGCACTGGCATGGGCCGATTGTGCTGAAAGGAATTCAAAGCGTCAGTGATGCTAAGAAGGCGGTTGAAGCAGGTATCCAGGGCATCGTCGTGAGCAATCATGGAGGGAGACAGCAAGACGGAGGCGTCAGCAGCCTCGGAATGCTACCAAGGATCATCGACGCCGTGGAAGATAAGCTGGACGTCCTGTTTGACAGCGGAGTCCGTTGCGGTGCAGACGTCATGAAGGCGCTCGCACTCGGGGCGAAGTGCGTTTTCATTGGGCGGCCGTATGCTTATGGACTGGCAATTGGTGGTGAAGAGGGGGTTAGACACGTTCTCCGAGCCATGTGCGGCGATTTGCTCATGAACATGCATCTCGCTGACATACGGAGCCTGGAAGAAGTGACCAGAGACATTCTGGTGAAAGAAGATGAGCTCTTCTAGACAAAGGCTGGTGCTAGAGCTGGAAATGACGAAACGGCGATTCCTATCCCTTATGGGCGAATTCAAGTCAGTATCCGTGGAGTTGCATATGGAAGCAGTAAAGGATTGGCCGATGGGCGGAATTTCTTCGGCGGGAGGAGTGCTCCGGCGATCGTGGGCGGAAAATTTCACTTCGTCTCCCGCAAGCTTTCCCCGCTGTTAGCAAAAAGGCAACAAGTAATCCTACGACTTTCAACACGTTGTGGTGATCACAAGAGCCAAGGACGTCCAGGAACAGAGCGCCAAGTGGCCCCGAGATGTTCCAACTGCAGGAACCTCTCACGACCCACGGCAGTCAAGAGCTTCCCGTCATCCCCCCGGGCTGTCGTCTCGAGGCACGCGGGCAGTTTCAGTTGGACATGGCGGCAGTGGCGGTGAGCTGGAGACGCAGAGGATCGGGCGAAAGAGAGTGGGACATGTATGTAGAGGCCACGAAGGAGCGGGATCAGGCCAGGCAGAAGGTGAAACGCGGAGGCACGCGGCAGGCCATCGTGAGTGAAGCCGGAGTTGTATACGAGGCGGCGCAAGGTTCATGGCTCGGCGCCATTGGCCAAGATGGATCGAGTCGGCCCCCAATGGGAACACGTCCCGGCCCCCGCAGTGACTGGCAGTTTGACGCAGGTGAGAAGGGCCGAGCCGCTGGAGGGCGATTGATTCCCGTCTGGGCTGACCGGATGTGGCTCAGATGCGGCTGGACGAAAGGAGGGACTGCTCTACGGCGAGCGGCAGCATGACTTGCATGACGTGCGAGCGGCAGCGGGCCGCGGGGATGACGATCGAGATGTGGCTTCGCGAAGCGGCCAGCGTGGCACGCTGGTGAGGGTGGTGGGTGGCGGGGAGGGCGGTGCCGGCGGGCGTGTCGTGGGGCGTGGTGAGTGGGAGGCTCGCGCGGCGCGAGGGCGGGAGGGCGGGAGTGCAGCAAGCGCAAGCTGACAGCTGGCGCTCACGGAGTGACGGCGAGCTGTCGACAAGGCTGAGGCCGCAGGGTCGCAGCTAACGGCTTGCAGGAATTGGATCGACGGCGGGCGCTGGCGGCGAACACGACCGAAGAGGCGTGCCGGCCGAACGTTTGTCCAGCGGGCGCGGGCGCGGGCGCGGGTGCGGGTGAGACGGGCGGCGGCTGCCACTGCCACTGCCACTGCGCGCTCAACGGCGCCAGGCAGGCTCTGGCTCCACGGGCGGGCGGCCACGCGACGCGGCACTCTGCTCGACACGTCCACTGCCACCACCCACCACACGCGCGCGCCCAACCGCGCGGCGCCACCGGCACTTCCGCCCACTGCCGGGCGGCGCTGGCTGGATCGTCGATAGCTGCGAGAGTCGCTGCCCGCCGCCCGCTGCCCGCTGCCCGCTGCCCGCTGCCCGCCGCTGCGGTTCGCTGGAGCCCCTGCAGATCGCCGGTCCGGCCGTTACGCGTGTCCTTGTCCGTGACCGCCGCCGTCGCCGTCGACGTCGGCCTCCGCGCGCGCGCTCCGCTGGCTCCTGCCTGGCCGCCGTGCCTCCCTGCCACTGCTGCTGAAACCCGGCGTGCGCGGCCGCGACGTGGGGCCCTGCGGCCCTTGGCCCTCCACCAGCCGCGCCGGACTGGCCTCCTCCCCTGGCCGCTGAGCAGAAGCTTAATTCGCACCCGGCGTTGGGCGAGCGCGCGAGCCCGCGCCCAGCCTGCGCGCATCCCAATCCCGACGCGCTCTCTCCACCACCGCCTGAAGACGTCTGGGGCCGCCAGCTGTCTTCGGCTAGCCGCTCGAACCACCGCTCCAATATAAATGCCGCCGCCGTGGTGGCCGCGCTTCTCCGGTCTCCAGTCCAGCATCTCCTCTGCCATGTGCACCCAGATTGTCCACCGCTACGGCTGCGGCCACCAGATCGTCGAGAAGGCCCCCTGTGCCACCTCCAGGACCACCGCCTGCGGCGTCCTCAACACCAAGAACGTCACCCACGGCGGCAACTGCGACAAGTGCGATCAATAACACGTGAGCCGTCTCCCGCGCCGCCCTCGCGCCAATGGCTAACCCGCCCAGTCGCGCTGCGCTGAGCCGTCACACCGCTCGCCTCCAGAGTCAGCAGCAGCATGCCTCGTCCGAGTCATGGCCCTGTCCGTCCCCAGAGCTCCGCCAGCACCCGCCCGCCCGACCGCGTTGTCCTCAATGGCAGTCGCCGGTCCGCCCTAAGCCCTCCTCGCGCGACCCCTACGGCCCGGCCGCGCGCACAGTCCCAGGGCCACACGCTCGCCGACCGGCCTCGCGCGCCGCACCATCGCCCACCGAGCCGACGACCGTTTGAGGCCCGCAGTCCGCTCGTGGGCGGCGCTGGAAGCTAAGCTTTTTCGGCTCGTCGGAATGCCGGAACCGGCGGCCAAATCACAGCCTGCGGCGAGACGCATGGGCAGCGCCAGAACACCCCAACCCCGGCCAACTTTTTTTTTCTCGCAAAGTGGATCTCGCCCTCGTCTTTCCCCGGGGCGGGCGCGGCCGCCCAGCTGTGCCGCAGAATCAGCCGACGCGCCAGCTGCTACATACAACACACGATCCCGCCGCTGGGAAAGCCCGGGCCTCTTGGTAGGTTGGGCGGCCTGAACAACCCCAGCACAGCACACCAATCGGCAGCCACGGCAGCCCTCTCCGAGCCGACGACTCGCGCGCGCGCGCGCGCCCTGCCCACGGACTATCACCACCAACAAAAACGCTGGGGCCGGAGTGGTCACGAGCAGCGTCGGCGCGGTGGGGAGGAAACGCGCGTTGTCCCGTACACCTCACCCTTTCGCCCTCCGCCCGCCCTGCCTCTGAGGCCAGCGCACGCGTCTGCTGCAAGTCCCCGTCCGTGGCTCCGTTTGCCCTCTTGGCGGACTGTGCCCGCGTGGCTCGTGCGGGGGCGCGCGCGAGGGAACGTGTTGTTGCGGCGGCGGCAGAAGGTCTGTGGAACAGCTATAGCACCCGAGTGATAATCCCCACCGAAGCAGGCTCTTCCCTGCTCAATCCCATCAACGCACCCCCACCCCACCCCCCAATGAACCTTGCGAGCTCCGTTTTCCACATATGCACGTCACCGGAGGGGAGTCCCACCACAGGGCTCGAGATTGAGAGGATGAGAGAACGAGAGTAACGCGTCATGTAGAGCACGGAGAGATAGAGGAACCGCGATTTCTTCACATGTGTCTTCGTAAAAGTAATTGTAGGAATAGAAGGGGGAAAAGTTCTTGATATTTCCTTGCTTTGCAAGAAACCACTGCGCAACCACCTGCCGCTTTCACACGTCAGAAACCCTGGAAATGTCTGATGTCAAAGCAGGCAGGCAGCAGCAACAAGCATTGTCATTGGGCCACTTTTTTGTTCGCCCTGGCCCCTCCGGCGGGTGCCATCGGCCTCTCGTGGGGCCTGCAGCAGAAGTTCCCGGTCAATCCCCAGTCGCGCAATTGCCGCATTCAGCGTTTGCCTCGCGCACACCCTCCGTCTCTCGCCCTCTTCCAATCGGCAATGTTCCGGCCCATCAGTCAGGACCCGGGAGAAGAAGCACAAACGACGAGCGGCTGTCGTCCGAACGGACCTGAGTGATGGCGAAACATGTGAAAATGCGGCGTGTGACCCTTTTCTTTTTTTTTTTCCCCCTCCCTTCCCCTACCCGTGCCTCCGTACTCGGGCCCCAACACAACGAGTAAGTTGTGGGAAGAGCAGGCAACCGTTGGAGGCAGCCAGGCAGCCACGCCATCGGATGATGGGCGTTGGGGTCCTTCTGCGTTGGACGTGTGCCGTACCGGCAAAAAAAAAAAAAACCTCTTGGTTTCTGCCGCGTTCCCCACCTTCCCGAACATCAGTCCACAGCGACAGCAGCCAGCTCGCCGTTGCGGCACACGGCCGCGGGTGGGGAGGGGGGCCATGTTGCGGCTGCGTCTGTGCATCCCGAGCCGTTAATATGAGGCGCGGTAGGAGAGGAGCGGCCGAGCTAGGCTGGTTTGGGCCATCTGGGAGATAGGACCGGAACCGAGTGGGGAGAGAGGCAAGTGGACTAGAACTGATCGACGTTGCGCCGCTGTATGTATGCAGCACGGGCCTCTTTTTTTTTTTCTTCTCTGCGATTGCGGTGCCGCATGCGAAAGCGATGGCGAGGAGGGACGTGTGGAGTGGGACGCGCCGCATGGGGGAAGTGCGGCCCGCATTTGTAACGTGGCGGTGGTTGATGAGTGAACAGGTGTATCTCTCCATGTGAAAGAAGAACGTAGATACACGCATTAGGGTTATGCAGGCTGGATGCAGAAGGTGGTTCTGTCTTGCCTGTTGGGGAGTAGTGATCGGACGAAACGAGAACTGCCTAATTCTCTGCTTCCGTCACTTTTTGGTGATGTGTATGCGGCGCCGTCCATGTTAGGCCAGTTTCTGCTGCTCAATCGCGAATTTTCCGTGCACTTGACGCAACTGTGAGTAATGCTCCACATCTTTCGCCGCTACACTGCGTGGCAGTTCCCACCATCGTATCATTGCTGCCTGCCTGCTTGTAGATCTGGTGGGCAGAGATTGACGTGCTGACACATCTCCTCGTAATGATCAGTCCAGATCTCTGCATTGGATCGGCGTCTTCGGCGAGTACTTGTCGGAAGACCTAGCACAGGCACGGCGTTCATGAAGCTCATAAGATCGACGTTAAGCTTCTGACACGGCTTGAGGCTCATCAGACAGCAAGGACTTCATATGACAGGTAAACTAATAGACGACCGTGCGTACTTCGTAACCCGGTTATCAAGGACATCCAGGCTGCTCGTCCAGATTAGTTATCTCGCGGGTGAACGGCCCGAGGTACCTCTAGTTTGTTCTAGGCCGCTGGCTATGGAACTTCAATCCAGAGGTCGGCGACCGTCCATATGGTGAGTATCCGAGAGGTTGATATGATGCAGGTGGCGGTAGGTTTTCTCCGAGCTTCTCGTATAACTGAGAACCTACCTACATATCCAGCGACGTATTTATGTTCTCGAAATTCCACTTAGCGCTGCCGGAAGCTTTGACAAGAGATGACGATTTTCACGGTCATGCAGTTTGAACATGAGCAGGCTCTCGAAGACACGGAGTGTGTCGCTCCGGTCAGTTCTGAGACCTCTTGCACTAGTCTCAGGCCCGACGCTTTAGTGTTGTATTTAGCCACGAGCAATAAAGCTATTTTGCGTCGCGCATTCCTTGCCAATCCTGCGGATGTCTCACTCGTCTAGACGGCAACGGCCCCGACTCCCCATCGGGCTGGGCATCAAAGGATTGCTCGTCGGGACGGTCGGAGTGCAACAACGACACGAAGACTCGCGAACTCGCGCAACGGAAATCTTTGTTGTTCTGCACCGCCAGCCAACAGACGCTAAGCGGAAAGAAGATGGGAGGTTTAGCAGCCACGCGGCCAAGAAGCTGGGCAGGACGGTTCACCGTTTTACGGCGGGGACGTCAGGCAGCGACTGCCAGCTATTTTTGGGCCGCCATGTTTCGGGGAGCAGGGATAGATCTCGCCATGCTCCCGCGCCGCAGCGCGTCTCAGGTACATCCGTCCGTCCGTTTCCAGTAGACTAGCGGCAACGGCACAGGCAGCGCGGCCCGGGGGCGGGGAGTCTTGGCACTGGCCTGACGGTCAGCCGGCGACGCAAAGGCGACGCGTGTGCACATGGCGAGGCGTCCGCCCGAGAGGCCCCGCGTGGCGCTCTGAGCGGAAATCGGCGGAACGGCGGAGGGAAGGGGACCAGGCGCCAGACAGGACAAGCGCGCGTCTCTTATTCCGCCCCGCCGCCGCGGAAGCGCCGCGGACGCGTGAATTCCGCGCTGATAGCAGGGCAGCCGCCCTGATAGGCCTCGCGCACTACACATCGCCCAGTCCGCCGCCACGCCGGCCGATGCGGACACGCATATTCCAGGCTCGACGGCTTCGCTCCTATCAGCTCGGCTCGTCGAGCGGCATGCGATGGCCGTGCTTATCGCGGCCGCCAGATATGCATATAAGCAGGCTTAAATCATGACTGCAGCAGCCGCGTTCCTGGATGAGGCCGAGATCCACACCTGCCCCGCGTCCGCTGTGCCTTCCGCTGCTCTACATCAGCTCTGTTTTCCCGTCAGCCCCAATTGACCTTTCGTCTTTCTCATCCCAATCTCTTCTTCGGATCTGCAATGGCCGAGCCCAAATCGCCGTCCACCATCCGCGTCGCCGTGACGCAGGCCGAGCCCGAGTGGCTGGACCTCGAGAAAGCCGTGCAGAAGACATGCGCGCTCATCGAGGAAGCAGCGGCCAATGGTGCCAAGCTGATCGCTTTTCCTGAGTGCTGGATCACTGGATATCCCGCATGGATCTGGTTAGACTCCCTCTCTCTTGTCACATCACCATCTCGTGCCGTCCCTCACCTTCCACGAGTCCTGCCCACTCCACCTTCCCCATCCTTTCCCCATCTCATTAACCCCCCCCCCCCCAACCCGCCCCACCCACAGGTCCCGCGTCGTCGACTTCACGCTCTCGACCACCTACACCAAAAACAGCCTGCGCGTCCCCTCCGCCGAGCTCTCCACCATCCAAGCCTGCGCCGCCGCCCACTCCATCGCCGTCGTCCTCGGCTTCAGCGAGCACCACCACTCCTCGCTCTACATCGCCCAAGCCACCATCTCGGCCGCCGGCGCGCTCGTCGCGCACCGCCGCAAGCTCAAGCCCACGCACATGGAGCGCACCGTCTTCGGCGACGCCGCGGCGGGCCCCGACACGCTCGCCAACACGGCGACGCTGGCGCTCGGCGACGACGAGCGCGCCGTCCGCGTGTCGGCGCTCGCGTGCTGGGAGCACGCGCAGCCGCTGCTGAAGTACCACACGGCGCTGCAGCGGCCGGCGCTGCACGTGGCGGCGCGGCCGACCCGTCGCTGTGGAGCATGTCGCGCGAGGGGTGCCGCACGCTGTCGCGCGCGTTTGCGGTCGAGGCGGGGGCGTTTGTGCTGCACGCGACGGCGGTGCTGGGGGCGGCGGGGGTGGAGCGGATGGGGACGGCCGGCGGGGCCATGATGGGCGAGCCGGGAGGCGGCAGCTCCGCCGTGTTCGGGCCGGATGGGAGGCAGTTGACGGAGGAGCTGGGGCCGACGGAGGAGGGGATCCTGTACGCGGATCTGGACTTGGATGAGTTGTTGAAGGCGAAGGGGTTCTTGGACGTGGGCGGGCACTACTCGCGGCCGGACATTCTGTGGTTGGGCGTGGATGCGAAGGCGAAGGAACATGTTGTGGAGAAGGAAGCGGTCTGAAGGTCACTGCGGGGATGTGGCGGCGAGGATGGGCCGATGAGAAGCGTCATCTGTGTGGTGATTAATTTGAGAAGGTTGTCCGGAGTGTATCTCGGCCGTGATCGTGAAGTATAAAGACAACGCCAAACAAGCTCGTGATCCAAGCGTGCTCCCGGAAAGTCGTAAGTTTTAAACGCCAGCCCATCTCGAAAGCAACATCCCTGTTTTTTCCAAGTGCTCCAGTTCCTGTCCCATAGTCCGAATCCAAACCCAACTCTTTTCGCGGGTATCGTTATCAGTGCGCCACGACCGGCCCGCTGTGGGACTTTCCAATGTTCTTCACGCCGAACATGCTCGCAACCATCCCGATGCCGGCCAAGCCAACGCAGCACCACAGACCCGTTCCGTACTGCTGCAGCGGTCCGTGGCCCTTGTTCGTATCGACGGCCTGGACGACGGCACTCGCAAGCGCCAGACCCACGCCGCTGCCGATCTGGAAAGCCGTGTTGATCATGCCGCCGCACAGGCTCTTGACATTGACGGGGACCGAGGCCAGGAGCACGACGGTGATGGTGCAGTAGACGATGGTGGTGCCGGCGACGCTCATGATGCTGCTGGGAAAGACGTGCTTCCAGAAGTTGATGTCGCCGTCCTTGATCAGGGCCGACGGGATGGGCGCGATGGCGCAGATGGCCATGCCGGCGATGAGCAGGTATTTGGTGTTGAAGATGTCGAGCATGCGCGACATGGAAAGGCTGAAGACGAAGCCGGTGCAGCCCATGGGGAGGAAGCGGAGTGCCGTCTGCCCGGCGCTGAGGTGGTTGATCTCCTGCGCGATGAGCGTCGTGTAGTAGATGATCGTCTGGTAGCCGCCATACATGACTGGTTGCACGTTAGTCACAAGGCCGCTACCTGATATGTGCGAGCGGACTCACCGAATCCCCCGATCCAGAGCGCAGCAAAGTTCTCGAGCTTCCACAGCGACAGTGGCATGATGGGATTCGAGACCTTCTTCTCGACCCAAGTGAAGGCGACAAGGAGTGCAATGCTGAGAATCAGCAAGACGATGATGAAGGCCTTGCCCCAGCCGTACTCGCCCCCGCTCGACAGCACGAAGCTGAGTAAAATAAGGCCGGTGGTGGACAGGCCGGCACCGACGAAGTCCAGCTTGGGGCGCGCGTGGCCCTCGAGCCTGTCCTTGGGAAGGCAGAACCAGCCGAGAGCGCCCAGAGTGCTGGTGACGCACACGGCGACGTAGAAGATGTAGCGCCAGCCCAGTGAGGAAGTAAGGAAGCCGCCAAAGATGAGGCCCATGCAGAAGCCAACGGCGCCCGCGGCTCCGAAAATGGTCAGGGCGAGGGTCCGGTCCTTGGCCACAAAGTAGTTGCTGATGATGCCCACAGCCGACGGCACCGTCATCGCCGCGCCAATTCCCTGGATGGCGCGGAAGATGGCCAGCTGGATGAACGAAGTCGCGAAGCCGTCGGCGACGGTCCACACACTCAGCATGGCCATGCCGGAGCAAAAGATCAGCTTCCGCCCGAACCGGTCCGCGAGAACGCCGGACAGCAGCAGGAAGCCGCCGAAGGTCAGGGTGTAGGCGGAGATGAGCCACTGCAGGTCGCCGCTGTCGACGTCGAAGTTCTTCTGGATGGCGGGCAGGGCGATGTTGACGCCAGTCATGAAGACGTTGTCCATCAGCTGGGCGCCGCAGGTGCAGAGCAGGACCATGGCTCCGCGCCACGAGGCGATGGTGCCGATGTCCGGGTAGGCCTGGCCGACGCCGTTCTCGTACTCGGCCGGGGTGCGGGTTCCGTCAGAGGAGCTGCTCCCGGGCGAGGGCGGGCGCGAGATCTCGATTCTCCCGTGCACGGGCGACGACGGGCGCGTGGACGAGGGTGTGTTCAGGCTGGAGGGCACTTCGCGGATGACGCTGGGCAGGCCCTTCTTTGCCGGGCGCGGCCTCTGGATGGACGGCAGCTCGAAGACGTTGTCGGCCGACTCGCGCCTGTACTGCGAGTGGTGGCCGCTGATGGCCGAAGCGCTCCGTGCCAGAGCCTCAAGACCCTCGGGGCGCTCGTCCTCAAAGGTCACCCGCGAGTTGGTGCTGGTGCGGCGGGCGAGAGGGAAGCCGGGGAGGCCGGCGGGTGGCACGAGAGTTGGAGCCTCCTCCAGGGCCGAGGTGCGGCGGCCGAGGGGCTCGCCGTGGTCGTCCTGCGACACGCGAATGTCGTGGTGGTGCATGCTGGAGTCGCTGCTTCCCAGACCGGGGGACGGTGGCGAGGCGGTGCGAGATGCGGGAAGAGCTGGTGGCTCGTCGGCACCGCGGGGCGGCGGGCGCGGGCGATTTAAAGGCAGGCAGGGCAGATGGACGGGCCGTCGCTGGCCATGCTGAGCAGCAGCGCAGCGGATGGGCCGTGTTGGGCCGGCATCGCAAGCGCAAAAATTCTCATGAGAGGATTGTATCAGCCGCCCCACCGGCAACGTCAAGGGCGCAACGGCGCAAGGGCACGAGGGCACAAGGGCGTGCATTGGTGTTGATTGCGCGCGATAACACTTACCCAGTCCCGCCACGCGCAGCCCTATCGCTGACTCGCTGCGAGCGCGTCGGCCTCTGGCTCCCGTTTGCAGCTCGCCACCAGCCTTCCTTGCCCGCTCCTGATCGCGTCCTCGCATCCTCGCAGCCGCGTCCGCCGCAAACCTGCTCTTTTCGACCGCTTCCTCGCACACCTCGCCGCCCCAGCAAGCAGGCTTTTCCTCGCCCCTGCGCGGTCCCATAATTCGTGCTCGCGGTGCCCGACCGGTCTCACCCGTCGGGAAAGAGTTCCCGCACCGCCATCACTATTAAAAATCCCGTCAGCCGCCCAAGCCAGGGACCGTACCTGATAAACAGCCCATCTGCCGGTCCCGCTCTCCCGCTTAAGCTGCGCCGGCGCCCCAATTGGTCGCGAATCCCCATCGAGCGGCCCGCAATCGCACCCCGCCGCGTCAAAGGCCCGCAGCTTCACATGAAAGCAACCCACGGGAGTATCTGTGAGTCACTGGCATGGTCACCGGTCGGCTCAAGAGGTCTGGACAGCACTGTGATCGGCGACACGGGCCTGGTGGCCAGGATTACATTACTGCATTAGGACGCCGCCGCATGTATTATTCTTCCTGAAAGCTCTGCCCCAGAATCTCCGGCTTCCGCGTCTCCAGGTCCAGGATCATCTGCCCGAACAGCCCGTTCGCCCACGAAAACCTGCGCGGTCCGGTTTTAGCAAAAAAAAAAAAAAAAAGAAGCCGGCCCAAAAGGGGGGAGCCGGGAGCCGGGACAACTCACCACTGCCGCGTCCAGTCGCTCTGGTTCCAGCTGTTGATGCTCTCGTGGATCAGGCCGAGGCCGTCGGTGCTGCTCACGATCTCGCGCAGCGCCGCCGTGATCTCGGCCTCGTCGTCCGACGTCAGGATGCGCACGATGCTGGCCATGGGCCACGCCATGCCGGGCCCGGCGTGCGGCCCGCCGACGGCATTGATGACGGGCCCGCGCATGAAGTACGGGTTGCCCGCCGACAGCACCAGCGCCCGCGTGTTGCGGTACACCTCGTCGCCCGCGTCGACGTAGCCGAGGAACGGCGCCGACAGCAGCGACGGGATGTTGGCGTCGTCCATGACGGTCGTCGACCCGAAGCCGTCGACCTCGAAGGCGTAGATGGGCCCGTCGGGCCCGCTGACCACGCCGCGCTCCTCGATGGCGCCGCGCACCGAGGCGGCGAGCGCGCCCATCTCCGCGGCGAGGCCGGCGGGCGCGCCGGGCAGCTGCTCCATGATGGTCGCCGCCGTCTCGAGGTAGCGCGCGAACATCATGTTGGCGGGGATGAACAGCTGGTAGATGGTCGAGTCGTCGCTGGGACGGAAGGCGGAGCGGATGAGGCCGGTGCCGTTGTTGACCGGGTTGCCCAGCCCGTCGTTGGCCAGCGTCTCGGTCGCGCGGTCGGTCAGGCGGGTGAACATGTAGGGCGAGTCGAGCACCTGGCCGTCGGCGGCGTAGGTGGGCGTCTGCATGTCCTTGGCAACCTGCATGACGGCCTGGATGGCCGAGATCCACTGGAACTTGCCAAAGAAGCCGAGGTCGTTGGTCGCGTTGTAGTAGTTGTCCGACACCTCCAGGAACGCCGCCAGCGAGTCCAGCTCGTACTTGCACTCGAAGACGCTGGTGTTGCTGTACGGCGGCGTGACGTTGTCTTCGCTGGCCGACGGGTTCGTGTCCGGGGCGATGTCAGACTCGACCGGCGGCTGGAACGAGTTGCAGTAGGGCGAGGTCAGCAGGTAGCGGGCCTGGAGGTTGATGACGCCGCGGTAGAGAGAGGCAATGCTGTCGGGCGAGTCCGAGGCATTGAGCACCGGGAGGTAGGACTGCATCTGGTTGGCCGAGTCGCGCAGCCACATGGCGTTGATGTCGCCGGTGATGACGAAGGTAAGCTCCTCGTCCGAGTTGTTCGCCGCGACGCCCTTCCACTTGATGGCCGTGTCGAGGGTGTTCGGGTAGGCGTTCTCGAAGAGGCGGTAGAGGTCGGGGTCTGCAATGACGCCCTCCATGCGGTCGATCAGGTCCTCGACGCCCGACACGTTGAAGGTGCGGCACGCCGGGGCCGGGCGCTGGAAGGGCAGCTGGTAGGAGCCATTGGTGAAGGGCTCGTGCCTCTGGGTTGCGTAGTCGAGGTAGTCGGGACACTCCTGGCCGGCGGCGCCGCCCAGCAGGAGCGAGGCGGCGGGCAGCAAAAACGCAGACTGGCGCATGGCTACTCGAGAGATCGGCAGAGTGCTGAGACGCGGGAGATGTCTTGCAGCTGCAGCAGACCGGGGCCGACGATCACTGGAGACCACGGCGGGAGCAGCTGCGCAGGACCGGGGGAGGACTCCATTTTGTAGCTGCGGGCGACCGAGTCCATGCGGAGAGCGCATGGAAGGCCTGTGACGCTACCCCGCCGCGATGGTAACGCAGACATGGGGGGCCCCGGATTTGCACCAGCGCGTGGATGCTACCTTCCCCGCAAAACCCGTCAGTTTCTGGCATCGCGCCAGGAACCAAACTCTCCCAACTGACGTCAGCCAGTCGGCCTCGGTGGAAGGTTTTCCGACCTGCAACACATACTCAGGCAACCTTATATGCTCCCTGTGCCCCAGCAGACTCCTGTGTTTATCGAGCGTCGTCCAGCAACGCAGTCTGCCCGCACTCAATCACACTACTTTTCGAAGCTTGTGGCAGGCCTCCCCAACGGACGGCCAGAGACGCTTTCACCGCTCAACGATGGTGCCATCTCGCGGCCGACTCTCCACCTGACGCCATGACGACAGGACGCATTGGGACTCGATATCACTGTTTCTCTCCTGGCCGCACAGTTGAAGCGCTTCCCGGTTTCCCCAGACCACGGCTGCCCGATTGCCGACGCCTCAAAGCACAATAGCCGATGGGGAGGAAAGTCCCGTACTGCACTGACCAACTCCACCGTGCGCGAGTCATCCCATACGATCTTTCTCCCGAACGCCGAGCGCAGTCGGTTCTGCGGTGGTCACGTTCAAGCGAAGGAAAATCGTCGAGAGCCGGGAAGAAGTGTCTTGTTGATGCCGCGACCCTCCGGGCCAAAAGACGTTACCACGTACGTCGTGGCCGCTAACCGAGCGAGTGATGCACAGCAGGGAACCAGCCCGATCACAGCAACAGTTGCAAGCCTCTGCCCACACGTGTACTGCATCCAGCAGTCGAGCCCGCTACAAGACTTCTGTCATCCCTCACCCAGGACACGTCGGTGACCGAGGCCTATCTTGCGATTTGTACATCCCAGTGTGCCGAAAAACGGTCGACGCCAATTCGAAGGCGATGATGGCCAGTCATCGCCGCGAATGCCTCGCCTCCCCGAGGATTCAGCACGACCTAGGCGCCCGCGTGCGCGGTGGACAGTGGTTATATCCACGTTGCTGGAGCCGTCCGCTGCTCCGAGTTTCAAAACGCCGTCCTCTTGTTTCGCTAACAGCGGTCGCTTGTCGCTATCGCTAAGAAACAACCACGCCATTGCACGAGAGCGCCGAGGCGAAGGATGGTAGACGTGTGGTTTCAGGTTGAGGCTGGTCTGCAATCTCCCCGTCCACGCAGCGGCTCTGCCCCGCCGCGCCTCCTGCAGCAGCGGGCTCTCCCGTGTCGCGTATGGCGTGCAGTATTGGCATCCCCAGATAGATTGGCGGCTTCCCTTAAGCCTCGCTCCTACCGATACGGCCTAAATTTACTGGACGGCTGTTGAAACGGCGGGCACCACTGCCCACCGTGTTCCGCGGCGGATTTATCGAAGCCTCGCTCTCCGGACCTGCGATCCGACTGACGGCTGCCGCGCGGGCCGACTCCCCTCACAGAGAGCTGTCCTCCGCCGCGTGCGACTCAGAACGCCTGCATTTTGTTTTCTTGGCTGCCCGTTCGAGCACTCGTTCCGCCGAGCTCCCTGGGACGACGTGCGACAGCCCCCCGGCGCGAAAGGTGGACCGCTTCAAGGCATCAAACACCATGCTCGTGATCTCACGATACGCTCGTCGCAGCAGCCGTCTGCCACGGCCGGTAGGGCAAAGTGTTGATAGAGTGCGTGTTCATCCGTGCAAGGCCAGCCAAGGAGGCGGATCGGCACCACCTGGACCCCTTCCCAAAACGGCCCTGCTCTGGCTTCCGGAAGCTCGATTAGCACGATCCGCGGAATTTCCCAGCCTTACCAGCGTCACAGCATGCGCGACGATCGCCGTTGGCTGAGATTGGAGAATCCCTGCCGGCTTTGCATTGGCGGAGAATTTGGTGCCCACAGCAATCCGTGCCGGATTTACTGGAGGACTCCCCGGTCACATTCATGCGTGCTGCCGTCGCCAGCCCACTCATTACGCATCCCACCCTTCCCAGCTCACGTTTTTCTTTCTTGGGTGGCCGCCACAGGGCTTGCCTGTCCGTCTGCTCCTGCCGCCACGCTCCATGCAGCGCGACTCAGAAAGATGAGTGTCGACGAGGACCTGGGTGCTCTGAGCTGGATCGTGACGGTTGCTTTCTTTGCATTGTGCGCCATATCCTTCGCTATCCGCGTGTATGCACGCGCAGCTGTAGCAAGGTGTTTTGCCTGGGATGACTGGTTCATGACCATTGCTTTTGTATGCCACTTCTCCTGTGTCCCCGCACATATCACAGCTAACTCTTGACAGTTGACCCTGATCGGACAGCAGTACATCTGCTGGAAGTGGCTTTCCCTCGGCGCTGGCAAGTGAGTCAACAAGCAGCGCCATCCAAGCAATCGGCCTAAGCTAACAGCCACGAGACACGCTCGAGACGTCAGCTCAGATGACCGCAAACAGATGAAGCTGGTATTTCGAACGCTGCCCTTTCTCTTCAACGTCAAGCTGACAGGACTTGCAGTATCAGCTCATCGAAGAGTTCTACTACTTCCTGGTCCAGCTCTTCCTCAAGCTCTCATTCCTTTTCTTCTTCCACCGCACTCTCCCCACCCCCAGATTTTCGACGGCCATTCGCATCACCACCGCCCTTGTTCTCATCCAAACAGTTGCAACCTGGATCTTCACCGCTCTACAATGCCGGCCACTCACTGCCTACTTCCACCCCGACGACTACCCCGACGCGGCCTGCTACCCCTACGGAATATCATACTACGCGCCCAGCGCCGTCGTCCGTATCCCCTTCCCCTCCTCCACCCACCCCCCCCAAGCCCGCTGACCGCGCCTCCAGAACGTCCTCATCAACGTCCTCATCTACCTCCTCCCGCTCCCCACCCTAACCCACCTCTCCCACCGCCCAGCCGCCCAGCCCTCGCGCCCCTCCACCCCACCACCCCCCCCCCCGCTCCCCTCCCGCCGCGCCCTCGCCTCCCTCTTCCTCCTCGGCGGCCTCACCCTCGCCCTCTCCTGCCTCCGCGTCGCCGTCCTGTACCAGCTCTCCACCACAACGACCCCAACGACCGCCGCCATCGCCCGCGCCGCCGACTACCCCTACACGCTCGGCCTCGCCGCCGCCGCCACAACCGTCGAGCTCGCCCTCCTCGCCACCACCGCCAACCTGCCCTACCTCCGCGCGCTGCGCCGCCACCGCCGCCACCGCCGCCGCGCCGGCGGCGGCGGCTACGACTCCGACACCGAGCTGGTGGAAGGCGGCGCGGGCAAGATCACGATCACGTCGCGGGTGAGCATCAGCATCACGGAGGCGCTGCGGGGCGGCGCGGGGAGCCGCGGCGACGGGCCGCCAGGGTATCCGAGGAGGTATTTCAGGTTCGCGAGGGATGGGGCGCAGAGTCCGGGGCCGGCGGGGCTGCTGAAGGACGTGGAGGGGTGAGAGGGGGGATAACGATCTTATGGGCTTCTTTTTTCTCTTTTTTTCTTTTTTTTTCTGGCTTCGATTCCCCACGACGTTTCTGCTTTCTTTTTGTGCCTTTTTCTTTCTTTTCTCCAGAAGGCTGGGGTTTGGGGGAGCCGGTGATCCCTCGTCGTGGTGTTGCGGTCTGTGTCGGAAAAGATCTGCAGGATCTTCCACGGCCGCAGCGCGTCTTGGTTTGTTCGTGTTGGGTCTCCTGATGAGGCAGTGCCTCTTTTGTTTGGGGGCTGAAAGACTCCACCACAGTGGGTCTCGATGGAATTATTGGCCCTATAGGGTGGTGCTTCAGCCGACGGAACTCGTGAACGAGGCAAATTCGCTGCATGGGCAGTTGAAGCATTCATCCGGATGCAAACGTGCTCTGATCCAGTCGCTCAAGCTGTCCAGATGAATGCTTCCACTACCTACGAGCGAGATCCATCTGGGTCGAAGCGGCTCATCTCTTTTGCGACCCACTTTGGGGGCGGAAAGACTCCACGACGTCTGTTCGCGTGACGCCAGAATGAGGGGCTCGGCGGCGCACAGCCACAGTCTATGCGACCACGATGGCAGAGGATGGGGCCACAGGGCACGGCCGGGAGCGAGCTGGGGGGCGTGGGGATGGATGCTTAAGTGGAAGGCGTGACGGCGTCTCGCAGCGCCACGGACCGCCACCAAAATTGCAACATCCACGAGCTCGACGGACATGACGACCCAGACCACCGTTCAGAAGCGTGCGTCGACCGACCCCGGCTGGCCTGGGTTTTGGCTGACACCGGTGCAGTATTCCTCGGGCGAAGCGCGCCTGCGGCGACGGCCGACCCCAACGAAGACGGCCACGGCGGAAACAAAGACTACGGTTCCGACTCGTCGTCGATCCAGACAAACGACGACAAAAAGAAACCAGTGGTGTCGGTTCAGGAGAGCGGGGAGAGCTCGAGACCAATCACCACGGAGCAGATATTGGCGCAGAGGAGGAGGGAGAAGGCCGAGGCGAATGGAGGGATCGAGCCGGAGCCGAAGGAGAAGAGCGCGGCGAGGAGGTATTTGCACGGTATGCTCCGAGGGATTGCGGCTGGGAACCCTTATAACCAGTAGCGCTGCGGTGTTTTTTTGTTTTTCATGTCGCCTGGCGTAGCTCTACGGGAGGGGAGTTGATACATGGAAGCCATTGTTCTTATTGTTCAATTTTCATCCTCGGCATCACGCCCTCCTGCTCCTCTGTTGTGGGGGCCGGATGGTTGCCGCTTTGAGGGTGGTCCACACGAGTGACGTAGGTCGAATCCTTCGGCCGCTGCAACCGTGCTGCTATTAATACGCGGCGGCGATCGCTGGGATAAGTACATACGAGGCTGCAGCTGCCTCTCAGCTTCACCACCCAGCGTCTCCCCTCCAGCATGGGCGCGGAGAAGACATTCTACCAGCGGCGTGAGTCGATTGATGCTCCTCCTGGTGGTCGCGCAGGCTCGCTCACACACAGCATCTGCCAGTCTTCCGGGTTCCGGTCGCGCCGGTCGGGACGAGCATCAACGAGCAGGACGACTCGTGGCTACGGAGTCCAGAAGACCCTACAAGAAGCAAGGACCGAGACGGCGACGGATACACGCACCCTTACGACCAGGAACGGAAAGCCAAGGCCAAGGGCAAGAGTCCGGACAGGGAGGCCAGCTCGCAGCCGAAGAAAAGCATGTGGCAGCGGATGAAGGAAGAGGAGGAGGAGCGCAAGTCTCGCGGGCCGTCGCCCATCGGCAACGCCGACGCTTCGCTCAACCAAAGACCGCCGGCCCGACGCCCAGGTGCTGCAGGCGTTGGGAGTCTGGCCACAGGGGGATCTTGATGGTTTCGGACAGGCGTTGCTGGATTGTTCTTGCTTCGGAGGGACATCGCAAGGCCGCGTTGACGGCTGGGGGTTCTGGGCTGGCGGCGACGCACATTAGCAGTTTCTCTACTCCGCGCGACACCAGCAGAGCCACGACGCGAGCGTGTCACGAATCCATGACCGCCGCGCGCAGACGACCCGGCGACTCGGCACGCGGCGCCGCGCGGACCTCGGCTGCAGCTGCGTCTCCGCCCGCGCCAGAGCTTCCCCAGACTGCACCACTCCCCCACACCAGCTCTCGACAATGTACACAGCCACGCAATTCACGCATTGCTCCAGCTCCGCCGCTCGCCCTCCGCCCAGTGACCCGCAATGGCCTGCTCACCGCCCCCGCTGACGGGCATCCGCGTGCTCGAGTTCGCCGGCCTCGCCCCAGGTGCCACCGCCCGCCCCAGCGCTCCACCTCCCTCCCTCGCACCGCTTCCTAACCGCCGGCGCGCGCAGCTCCCTTCGCCGGCCTCCTGCTCGCCGACTACGGCGCCACCGTCGTCCGCATCGACCGCCCCGACCCGGCCTCGCACCACACCGCCGCCACCCCCCCAGCCCCGCCGACCGCCGACCTCCTCACCCGCCGCAAGACCTCCATCGCCGTCGACCTCAAGACCCCGCGCGGCGTCGCCCTCGTGCGCGCCCTCATCCCCACCGCCGACGTCGTCCTCGACCCGTTCCGGCCGGGCGTGCTCGAGAAGGCCGGCCTCGCGCCGGCGCGGCTGCTGCGCCTCAACCCGCGCCTGGTCGTCGCGCGGCTGACGGGCTTCCGCCGCGAGGGGCGGTACGCGGCGATGGCAGGCCACGACATCAACTACCTGGCCGTGTCGGGCGTGCTCGGCCTGCTGGGCCGCAAGGCCGGCAAGCCGTACGCGCCCGCCAACATCGTCGCCGACTTCGCCGGCGGCGGCCTGATGGCCTTCGTCGGCGTGCTGCTCGCGCTGCTCGAGCGCGGCCGCAACGGCGGCGCCGGCCAGGTCGTCGAGGCCAACATGGTCGACGGCTCCGCCTTCCTGGCGTCGTTCCCGCGCCTGCTGGCGGCGTCGCCCATGTGGGACCGCCCGCGCGGCGAGAACGTGCTGGACGGCGGGTGTCCGTGGTACGACACGTACGAGACGCGCGACGGCAAGTACGTGGCGGTGGGCGCGCTGGAGCCGCGCTTCTTCGCGGCGCTGTGCGAGGGTTTGGCGGTCGACCCGGCGGGCTTCCCGGGCCCGCGCGAGGACCGGCGCGTGTGGCCGCACCTGCGGATGCTGTTCACGGCCAAGTTCAGGAGCAGGACGAGGGAGGAGTGGGAGCGCGTGTTCGACGGGACCGACGCGTGCGTGACGCCGGTGCTGGAGCAGGCCGAGCTGCGGGAGCGCGGGTTCGACCAGCGGCCCGCCGTGACGTTGAGGGAGAGTCCCGGCTGGGCGGTTGCGGATGGGGAGGCGGATGGGAGGCCGGTCGCCGAGGGGCAGGGGATCGGGGTCGAGGGGAGCGGGTGGGTGGATAAGGGGTTGGGGCCGGGGGAGGGCGGAGAGGAGATGTTGGCGAGGTTGATGGGGTGGAGGAGAGGGGTGCATTACGATGTGGAAGGTGGGGGCTTAGTGTTGTTGAAGACGCAGGGGAGGGGCTACAAGCTGTAGGGGAGGAGAGACGTTCAACGAGAAGTCTCCTGGACGGCCGGCTCAGAGCTGTGCAGTAATGCCACATTCGATGCGAGTACCCCTGGTGAGCAGCCGGGTTTCCGATTCGGCTGCGTGGAGATGAAAAGTTGGTTGAGCCAACATGTGTTGGATCTCTCACCGTTCTGGAGCTGTCACCATCATGCAAGCAGTCTCGCCGAACCGAATGCGTCAATTTCGAGCGCAGGAACGGTAGGTATCCGACCTGTAATCCTTGCCGAAGAATCCAAATCTATATATATCTCTCTTGTGTCTCCTCTACTTCTACTCCATCTAACCAAACCCCCGTCCGCCCTCCCCCTCACAACAGCTCCTTCGCCTCGGCCTCCTTCTGCGCCTTCCACTCCTCAAAGCAAAACCCAATCTCATCCAACTCCCTCACCCCCTTCCGCCCCTCCCCCCTCTCCGTGAACGCCTTCCTGATATCCGGAAACCGCTCGCGACACCAGTAGTGCCACTCGGTCCACCGCGGCGGCGCCTTGCCCACCTCGCCCTCGCGCGCCGCCGACACGGCCCAGTCGTGCATGGCGTTGATGTAGTCGGCATCGTTGGGGAACCACTGCGTGTGGAAGTCGGCGCCGTCGCCGTTGACGGCCAGGGTGTGCAGCTCCCAGGCGCGCATGTGCGGCGCGGGCGGCAGCGGCAGCCGGCCGGCCAGCGCGCGCGCTACCACGGCGGCCTGGCACTCGGCCGTCGGGAACGGGATGATGCGCTGGTTGAGCACCAGGAAGGACAGCGTCGGGTGCGCCGCGTAGAAGACGTGCTGGTACGCGCCGCGCACGCGCGAGCCGTCCGTCACCGGCGGCGGCGAGAGGTCCGCCAGGAAGGGGAGGGAGTACAGGTAGCCGGTGCAGAAGACGATGGCGTCGACGGCGGGCGCGGTCGTGCCGTCGCTGAAGGTCGCGGTGCGCGTGCGGGCGTCGAGGCGGGTGATGGGCGGGACTTCCTTTTTGAACGCGGGCGCCGGCCCGCGGGACATGTAGGACTCGGACTTGATGGAGTTGATCAGGGGCAGCTGGCTGACGGTGGAGATCTGGCGGCCGATGTCGAGGCCGGAGGCGCTGTTCCCGACGACGATGACTTTCTGCAGAGGTTCAGTGGGGAGGTCTTGGGGGGGACAGGCCGCGTGCTGACCTTGTCTTTGTAGGGATCCGGAGTCCTGTAGAACTTCGAGTGCGATATGCTGCCTGGGTGCGCCTTGTGCCATTCCTGGATGCCTTCGATCTCGGGGACGAACGGCACGTAGAAGTGGCCGTTGGCAACCACGACCGCGTCGAACGTCTCCTCCTTCGTCTCGTCCGTCGAAATGTTTTTGGTGGTGACGGTCCATTTCTCCTCGAGCAGGCCTTCTGTCTCTTTGGACTCCAGCAGCTTCACATCGACAACCTGCGTCTGGAACCGAATCAGGTGCTGCACCTCCTTGGCATAGTCCTTCAGGTACCGGTCAATCGTCCGATGCGTGGGAAACAGCTGGGACTCCTCGGGGAACGCCAGGTCGTGGAAGCGCATCAGCTGCTTCGGGATGTTCGTCTCGAGCTGCTCGTAAACGGGCGAAATGAACTTGGGCTCTGTCGCATCTCCGTTGGCCACGGCCGAGCCGTCGGCGGCACCGTTGGCGGCACTCCTGCTGCTCCACACCGGCCTGTCCAAGTCCTCCTTGGTCGGCCGGGTTTTTGGCACGGCGAAGGAGCCGTCGTTGTGGTCCTCGGGCGTGTAGTTCCACAGGCCTCCAGGGGAGCTGCGCTGCTCAAACGCAACCACTTTGTCAAACTTTTTCTCAGCAATCAGGTATCTGGGAGTCCGAGTAAGCATTTCTGTTGGCTTGTGCCGTGTTCGACTTGCCCGTGGCTTACTTGAGCGCTGCCAGACCACACGGCCCGGCGCCCACTACGGCGACCTTTCTCGCGTTGAAGCGAATGGGGTTGCTGGCCACAGCGTTTGCATAAGGCATGGCGCGGGAAAAGAGTCGGGGTATCTGGTCTGCGAGCATGTGCAGCGAGCCGGACGGACGGCAGAGAGGCAAACGGGACCCAGGAAAATCCACGCGCTCGCCGTGAAGAAACCACCGCCTACAGCGTGGGAGTCATGGGAGAGGTGCAGGACCCGGAGAGATGGCGCTCGGCATGACAAAGAGGCATCCCGGCCACGCTCAGCCCACTTTCTCGCGCCTTTTCACATGACTTGGCGTTCGTTTTGGCGAGCGAGCGAACGACATCGGATGGAGACAGCCGCCTGCCTACTTATCGATAAGTCTCGGTTTTTCGCGGGATCGTCATCGAAATTTAGCCCCAGACCGCCGTCCGTCCCCAAGCTTCACACACCCCTCGTCATGTGGCTTTCCCTCCCCTCTCTTCTCCGGTACTCCAACCACCAAAGCTCCCTCAATCCCACGCACCGACAATGCTGCGCCGCTCCCTCCGCACGCTTGTCCCGAAAATCACGACGACACCCCGCCGCGCCTTCTCCGCCGCCAGCGCCATGGCACAGAACCTGCGCATCGGCTACGTGCCCGGTACGTCCAGCCCCGCCCAACCCACCCCGCGGCCACGCGCCCTCCAGCTGACACCCGCGCCGAGCAGAGCACTTCTCCACGCCGCTGCACTTCGCGCACAAGCACTACGGCCTGCCGGCCGAGCTGGTGCCGTTCCCGTCCGGCACCGGGCACATGGTGCAGGCGCTGCGGGCGGCCGAGATCGACGTCGGCGTCGGCCTGACGGAGGGCTGGGTCGCTGGGATCGGCAGGGCGGTGGCCGACGGGGGCGACGCGAGGGCGGCGGGCTACGCGCTGGTGGGTACGTACGTCGAGACGCCGCTGTGCTGGGCCATCAGCGCGGGCGCAGAGAGGGCGGATGTGGGCGGCGTGGAGGGGCTGCGGGGGAGGAGGATTGGCGTCAGTCGCGTTGGGAGGTTGGTCGTCACGGATCTGCATTGGGTGTGGAGATGCGCGGCTGATATTGTTTTTTTTTATTTGGACAGTGGATCCTACGTGATGGGCTTCGTGCTGGCCGACCAGCATGGCTGGCTGTCGCAGGCCATGCCCGGACAGCCGCCCTTCGAAGTCGTCCCCCTCGACACCTTCGCAAAACTCCGCGACGCGGTCAACGACGGCACCGCCGACTTCTTCATGTGGGAGCACTTCACCTCCAAGCGCTACTACGACAACGGTGAGATCAAGCGCATTGGGGAGATATACACGCCGTGGCCGAGCTGGCACATCGTGGCTCGGGACCCGCAGGATAAGCGCATGCAGACGATGAGTGACGCCATCAACAAGGGCGTCCAGCACTACAAGGAGAACCAGCAGGAGGCGATCGAGTACATCTCGACCGAGCTGGACTACTCTGCCGAGGATGCGAAGGAGTGGACCAAGACGGTCAAGTTCGCCGAGGAAGTGAGGGGCGTCGATCCGAGAGTGGTGGAGAAGACGATTGATATCCTGAGCAAGGCTGGGGTCCTGGACGCCAGCAAGTGCAACGTGGAGGACATGGTCGCAATCAAGCGTGCCGAACGGGCAAGATAGACCGGGTTCAATCCATGATCTTTGAGACTCCCCGGACACCCTGCATGCAACCGTGTTCCGGCGTCATCTACGCGGCCGCTGCCTTCTTTCCACCACCCGCGATCAGGTCGAGGAATCCCTTCTTGCTCATCTCCGTGACCCTCTCATCTCTCTTGTCCATGCCGACAACTCCCTTCATCTTGGCCTCCCTAGCGGCCTGCTCACCCTTGACCTGGGCAGCGCGCACAGCGTTGAACAGCTTGACCACACCCCTCTGCGCAGTCTTCTTCAGACGGCGTTCCTCCTCTTGGATGTGCTGTGTCGAGACCTCAGCAGTGGTCAACCCGAGGACATCCTTGACGCGGCCCTTCTCCAACTGCGCGTGCTTCTCGTCGCGCAGCTTGTGGCGTGCCTTGGCCTCCAGTTTCGACTCGGCCAGCTCCTTGCCGGCATCCTGGGCGACTTTGCTGCGCGACAGAATCGGGTCGGCGCGTTTTGTGGTGGTGAGCTTGGAGCCGAGAATTTTCTGCATCGACGTCGCGAACGCATCCGGATCGTTGCGCTTCTTCTTGCTCCGGGACGGAGCGGTGCTGGAGGCGGCGTCCGATTCGTCGTCGTCTTCCTCCTCATTGTCGGAGTTGGAGGCCTCGTCGCCGGACGGAACTGCCTCTGAGGCGTCTTCTAGCGAGGCGTCGGAGAGCTCTTCATTGCCGGCGGGCGCGCCGGGAGCAACATTGACCTGTTCATCCCCGGAAGACGAGGCCGACTCGTACGCATCGACGGCCTTCGGCTGCTGCTGGTCGTCGTCGCTCTCGTCCTCGCTGGAGCTGTGGTACTGGTACTGGCGTTTGGCTTTCTTCGAGTGCTTGACGGTCTTGCCACGCGCCTGCTCGGTCCTCTTCCTCTTGAGAGCGACGGGGGTTCTGGACGGGGCGGGCATTGTCGCAGAGTGTGCGGGTGTTGACGCTGGAGCGCTGGGGAGCGCCGAACTTTTTTGAGCAGAGCCAGTTCCTGGGCGCCTCACCGCCTTCGGGCTTGGCCTCTCCACTCCCCGCCCTCGCCGCGCCGCTGCACCCGTCCAGCGGAATTTCAACCACGTCGACGACTCCCGATCGCCCACCCCGGCCACCTCGTCCCTCCGCCCCTTCTCGCACAAGCCGCCCATCATGGTCCTCCAAGACCTTGGCCGGCGCATCAACGCCGCCGTCAACGATCTGACCCGGGCCCCCAATCTCGACGAGAAGGTCGGCAGCACCCGCCTGCATTGCGCGCCCCAAGCTGACATGCTCCCAGGACTTCGACCGCATGGTCAAGGAGATCTGCAATGCCCTCGTGGAAGCCGATGTCAACATCAAGCTCGTCGCCGGCCTGCGCGCCTCGATCCGGAAAGCCGTCAACTTCAAAGACATCGCCCCCGGCGTGAACAAGAAGCGCCTGATCCAGAAGGTACATTGAGTCTCGCAACCTCGGGATCGCACGCTGACATCGCAACGCGCAGGCCGTCTTCGATGAACTCGTCAAGCTCGTCGACCCGCACTCCGAGCCGTTCAAGCCGCGCAAGGGCAAGTCCAACGTCGTCATGTTCGTCGGTCTGCAGGGTTCCGGCAAGACGACGTCGTGCACGAAGCTGGCGCGCTGGTACCAGGCGCGCGGCTTCAAGTCGTGCCTGGTGTGCGCTGACACCTTCCGCGCCGGCGCCTTCGACCAGCTCAAGCAGAACGCGACCAAGGCCAAGATCCCCTACTACGGCAGCCTGACCCAGACGGACCCGGTGGTCGTGGCGCGGGAGGGCGTGGAGAAGTTCAAGAAGGAGCGCTTCGAGATCATCATCGTGGACACGAGCGGAAGACACAGGCAGGAGCAGGACCTCTTCGACGAGATGATTCAGATCCAGCAGGCCGTCGAGCCCCACCAGACCATCATGGTTCTCGACTCGTCCATCGGTCAGGCCGCCGAGTCGCAGGCCCGCGCCTTCAAGGAGACGGCGGATTTCGGTACCATTATCCTGACCAAGACGGACGGCGCGGCCGCCGGTGGTGGTGCCATCTCCGCGACCGCCGCAACACACTGTCCGATCGCCTTCCTGGGCACCGGAGAGCACATGCTGGACTTTGAGAAGTTCGACCCGCAGCGCTTCGTCGGCAAGCTCCTCGGCATGGGAGATGTGCAGGGCCTGGTCGAGCATGTGCAGTCCCTCAAGCTGGACCAGAAGGAGACGATGAAGCACATCCAGGAGGGCATCTTCACGATCCGCGACCTGCGGGACCAGCTGCAGGATATCATGAAGATGGGCCCGCTCTCCAAGATGGCGGGCATGATTCCGGGGCTGTCAGGCATGATGGGCGGCATGGACGACGACGAGGGCTCGCTCAAGCTCAAGCGCATGATCTACATCTGCGACTCGATGACGACCAAAGAGTTGGACTCGGACGGCAAGTGCTTCACCGACGAGCCGTCGCGCATGACGCGCGTCGCCATGGGCTCGGGCACCAGCGTCCGCGAGGTCGAGGAGCTGCTGTCCCAGCGCATGCTCATGGGCGGCATGGCAAAGAAGATGGGCAAGGGCATGAAGAACCTCCAGGGCGGCAAGGGCCAGGCCGCCCTCGGCAACAAGCAGCAGCAGCAGGCCGCCCTCAAGCGTCTGCAATCCATGGGCGGCGCCGGCGGCATGCCCGGCATGGGCGGCATGGGCGGCATGCCCGATATGGGCTCGCTCATGAAGATGATGGGCGGTGGCGGCGGCGCCGGCGGCGGCATGCCCGGTATGCCGGATATGAGCAACATGGACCTGGGCAAGATGATGTCCATGCTGGGTGGCGGTGGTGGTATGCCAGGCATGGGCGGCGCGGGAAGGGGACGGAGATGATTGTGTTCACAGTCGCAGGAGTGTTCGGAAATGAAATTCGCGTGAGGAGGACAGCGAGCATCGGCACCTCCAGATGCGCTTGCCTAAGGGCAGCGAGCGCCTCGACCTCTCCGCCTCGACCAGCTGGCGTAACGGCGTGGCGTGCGGAGAGGTGGGCTGCGGGGTCTTGGGGCATTTACAGAGTCCGGCGCTGGCGGGAAAGCACGTACGCATCAAGGCGTTTTGAGGGTGTGACGAGGGCACGCGAGACCATGGTCGGAGGGTCGTTGTTACGAGGCCTATCCGCATCCCAGAGGCATCTGATTCCCGGCAGAGGCGGTTCCGTAATGCAAAGTTGAAAGCCTTGTGGCTTCGTGAAAGCCAGACCGAAAATACGTCGACTTTGGTTTTTCCAATATAGGACGAGTTGAGCGTGAAAATGGTACATTGAGGCCGCATGCTTACTAACAGTAAATATTCACAGGCCTTGAGTCCTTGCCGTTAATGTTTATTTGGTGATTTCGAATTTAGTTCCCAAGGTGATAATCAATACTACATTTAGCCTGTAGTGTCGAGTATCCGCGCGAGGTTAGTTGGTATTTATTACACAGAACCAAATAATGATGTAGCAAGGAGAGAATATCCAGAGAGAAAAAACTACGTAGTTGTTTCTCTTCCACACCTTGGTTAAAGAAAAAAGTAAGCTAGATTCCAACGAAGCTTATTCCTTGAGGAAATCAAAAGCATCACTGCACACAGCCAACCCATTCGCCCATTTTCACTATTACAGTACATCCATCCTTCATTTCAAAATCGGCATTATCGTAGTAGTTCCCTAGCGCAGCTGGCTGATAATCTCTAATTCAATAACACATCATCCCAGCCAGCAGATGAACGCAATGCATTTTGCTCGAATGCTTTCCCCCTCCCTAACAAATCGAGAAGAAAACAAAGAAGTCAATCGCCTCATAACGCCGCCGAAATCCCCCTTCATGATACACCCGACAGGGACGAACGAACCCTTTCTACTGCACATCGGGTAAGCGGACCGCGATGTCGCCGGATTGCGTGATGTACCTGACCCACGGTAGCGACGGGTATTGAAGCTAAGAGAAGGTGTCAGTGACATGAACATTCTTGTGGAAGTTGAGGGTAACTTACCTTCGGCTCAATGATCTTCAGATACCGCACCTGGATGCCGGAGGTGGTGAAGTAGGGGATCTCGAACTTGACGTTGATGGGCCGCTTGCCTTTGCCGCCACCGACACCGCCCATGCTGCCGCCGAAGCCGCCCATCATGCCGCCGCCCTTCTCGTCGTCGCCGCGCACAGACGGCAGGCCCAACTCGGCGCGCATCAGGAACTCCTTGCCGCCACCAAACTGCTTGATCTTCCAGACAATTGAGGACGTCTCAGGCTGGTAGTGGACGGTGCCAATGTTGGTGCGGAAGCGCGGGCTGTCGGCGTCGTCCGGAACCGGGATTATGATTTGCACGTTGTTGGCCGTGCTGCGTCGTTTGAATTGTGCTTTCGCCTGTGACACTGTTAATTTTGAAGAGGCTGCGACCCAGGAAGAGCGCTGTGCATACCTTGAGCATGTACTCTATCCTGCTGCCCGAGTGGCTCTCGACAATGCACTCGACCCAGATCAAAGGTTTGACTTGGGTGTTCAACCGGTAACTCATAAGCTCAAACTCCCCGTCCGGCGGGATGAAGCTGATAGTCCGGTCGTTTTCGAATCTACTCAACCTCACGCACTGGTGGAACTTGACGTCCTCCATCTCGACCGCCTTTCCTCTCGTCGCTCTTCCGGTGGTCTCGAACATAACCTTATCGTTGAGGCCCAGCCGCAGCTCGGGCATACCAGACAAGTAGCACTTCATCTTGATGGCACCCAGGATCTCGGAGCGTAGCACATTGCCGTTGGAGGACACGAGCAGGTTGAGCGACTCGACCACGTCGAGGAAGACCTCGTTCTTGCGGTATCGAATGCCTTCGCTGCGCCAGGACACGGCGTTGGTGACGGCGATGGGAGGGCGTGCTTGCACCTCGAGCTTGTGCGACTCTTGCGTAATGTACCTGCAGTTGTGCCATAGGGTCAGTATGGCTCTTTCTTCTCGCAGCCTGACGGCGGGCGGCGTACTCCTGTAATATCTTGCTCTCGGTAGTCTGGGGGTACCCGAAGTCCATCATCTCGTCGAGAAGCTCGTAGATGACGACGAAGTTGTCCCTTATACTCTCTTCCTCCAGCTCCTTGAAGTACTCGGTGAAGACCTCGACGATCTTGTGCAGGAAGAGAAGGATCTCGGCGGCATTGGTATTGCGCTTCGTGAGGGCAAGGAGGTACAGGTTGTTATGTCTGATGTAGAGGTACTGGAGCGCAAAAGTGCGGTCAGTGACAGGAATTCGGGTACCTTGCAGGCGCGGGCGGGGCATGACTAACGTTGATGCCTTCGGACGAGAAACACGGCGGGACGGCGGAGCTCTCCTCCTCGGCTTCACTGAGCAGGATGGGGAACTTCTCGACGGCTGACATGGGAATGTCGCCCCGGTAGTTGCGGGCAAGAAGGGTCTGTTTGAGCGTCAGCACGGCGCGTTCCGTTCTCCTGAGTAGCTGCGGTGCTGGTGTTCTGGCCTTACCTTGCCCTTGAGGTCGAGGAAGAAGACGGCGGAAGCCATGGCGGTCGTGGATTACGCAGACGAGCAGTGCGAAAGTCTAGAGCTGCAGGACGGGGCTATTTATTGGCGTGGCATTGCGCGGCCAAAAGTTGGATGCGGCAGTGGAGGAGCTGCGCGTAGATGCCAAATCGACGTCGCCGCCCGCCCTCGATCGCTGACCGCCTTCGGAGCTGGTCTTGGCCCGCCCCCGCCGATGACAGGATGCCTTCTTTGAACCGCATCCATGATCTCGAACGCCAATCATCTGCACGCGCTAAACTCTCTTTATATTTATTTATTTATTTATGCGTCTTTGAAATGATTCTCACGTCTGTCAATTATTTAAATACTTGGGGTTGACGGCCGCTTCAGGGTAGACAGCTATAAAAAAAAAAAAAAAGCCAAGCCCGAAGCAGCACATTATGAGAGTTACGGGACTACTCTGCCTCTGAGCTGACTTAGTCCTCGGGATGAGAGGCCTAAACGTCTTTATGCCTGTCATTGCGGAGTGTAGCTTTGTACATTGCAAAATGTCCGTACTCCTACATGTATAATATAGCCCGTCTAGAACCCAAACCATTCATTCGGGTCTGTCCGTAGGTCCCCACTAGCCCGCCAATGCAGTCCTTTTAACCCGTATCATTGACACATTACGGTCTTGTCCCAAGATTTGACATGGCCCGTACGTCCTCCCCAGACCTCCTCGTCCGGTCCGCTCTCTTCATAATAGGTCGGACCCAACCGCGAAGTACACCTTTGTTTAGCATTCATACGTCTTTTTATTTGTCGGCAAAGTCGCTAGCCTGGAGGTTCCGCGTCATGCTCGGCAGCCTGACAACAAGACCGTCCAGCTCTTTGCTCATCTTGACCTGGCAGCCCAACCGGCTGGTCTCGGTAAGGCCGAACGCAAGATCCAGCATGTCGTTCTCGTCGTCGTCGGGTTCCTCCATCCGATCGTACAGATCATTGTCCTCGACAATAACGTGGCAAGTGCTACACGCGCAGGAGCCGCCGCATGCACCTGTGAGTAACTTTGAGTCAGCACGCCTCCGTCGCATCGCATACGTCAATTGGACCACTTGGTAGGCAGTCAAGCGACAGAGCCAGCAGGGTTTAGTGTACCTTCCATCTCGATGTCGTTGGCTTGGGCAATGTCCAGCAGATTATCGCCGTCGGCGACCTCGAAGGTCTGTTCGTCGCCGTCCTTATCGATGAACGTCACTTTGCGCCTACATGCAAATACCAAATCAGCCTCAATTCCACCTCTACTTCTGGCCATATCCCTTCCCTTCCGCATTCCGGAGGCTTACTCTTCGCCCGGCTTCGGAGTGTGGAGATGGCCGTGCTGTTGCGCCGGCGTGGTGGAGAACTTCCTTCGCGACGAGTATTGGGCGAGCGTGGGTAGTTTTGCAAATTCCTGCGCCCTACATGTCCGCAAAAGCTGTCGAGCCGGTCGGACGGAAGTGGAGAGCGATGGCGCAGTCTGGATGAGTCTTCGACATGACGTCTGCATGCGCGCAGCGGTAGGCCGAGCGCGGGGAGCGGAGGCGGCGAGGATGGAGCGCGCAGCGCAGGCGGCAGGCGGCATAGCTCAGGCTTCGGCTGGGGAGGTTGAGCGGAGGTGGGAAGGACGATGGAGTGGGTTTGGACTTTGGGGCGGGCAGGCGGCGGAAAGCACTGAAGGCGCGGATCGGCTTGGATTATTTCATTTGGTTCGGAGGACGGCGATTCGCTGGACGGTCAAGCTTTCTGCACGCAAGCCACACCACCAAGCACATCCCGTCATGCATTCCGTCGACGACTCCATCCACGGCCACCACTCTTTCGAGCCCCTCATGGCTACCTCACGCGACCAGCCCAACCCGCTGCGGCCCTACTACATACCGCCCTCCATCGGCCTCCCCAGCGACCCTGTTCCCAATGCCACCCCGCGCGCGTCGCCGTCCGCGAAGCCGTCCGCGTCACCACCAAAGCCCAGCTTCGGCTCGCAGGCCCGCGACATCCTGAGCGACCTCGACTATGGCGTTGACCTGAGCCTCGGCGACGGCACCCCCACCGTCGCCGAGATGGCCAAGAAGCTGCTCGACCAGGCCGTGTGGAACTACACCTCAGTGCTCTTCGCACAGCCCTTCGAGGTCGCGAAGACGGTGCTGCAGCTGCACTCGCCCGCCCAGTCCGACGAGCAGCGAGTCTTGTTGGACCCTGAAGATGCGAGACAACGCGCAGCTGCCGCAGCTCGAGCCCGCTACGACGAGGTTCGTCGCTTTGCATGCGACCTCTTACCTTGTTTGGACTCATTGCTCACCGCAAACAATAGTACCTCTCCGACTCCGACTCCGCCGACGACTCGCCCTCATACTTTTCTTCCACTGCTCCTCGATCCAACCTCTCGACAACATCGCACTCCGACTCCCGTTCCCCGCGGCGCCGTCCTTCCTCTCGCGCAGCCCCGTCGAGACCACCGCCCCTCACGCATCCCTACAAGCTCGACCTAAAGCGCTCTGATTCCCTGCTAGAGGTTCTCTCCCAGCTATGGACCAAAGAAGGAGCTTGGGGAGTATGGAAAGGCACAAACTCGACCTTTGTGTACAATTTCCTTCTCAAGACCATTGAGACCTGGATGAGGAGTTTGCTATCCGCACTTCTCAACGTGCCTGACCCGGGCCTTCTGGGCGGCTACGGCGTGGGCGGAGGAGGTCTGGATGTGGTGGACAGCCCGAATCCGATGACGAGTCTGGCCGTGGCAGTCGCTGCAGCTGGCATCACAGGCCTCGTGCTAGCCCCACTTGACATGGTCCGCACGCGGTAAGCTACCAACAACCTTTTGCTTGAGACGACCCGTATCGCTGATATTTCGCAGCATTCTTGTAACGCCATACACCGCTGCACCCCGCGCCATTCTCCCAAACCTCCGCTCTCTACCCTCCTTCACCGTCCCGACGCACCTCCTCCCCATCACGCTCCTGCACTCCACAATCCCAACCTTCGTTTCCGCCTCCACCCCGCTCTTCCTCCGCTCTTCCCTCCACATCGATCCCGTCCTCACTCCCGCTACCTACTCGGTCTGCACCTTCCTCTCCTCCGCCACCGAGCTGTTCCTCAAGCTGCCCTTGGAGACCGTCCTCCGCCGCGGCCAAGTCGCCGTCCTCACCGAGCATGCTCGCCGCCAGCAGGACTTCTCCACCCACACCTCCTTCCGCTCCTCTTCATCTTCGCGGCGCTCCCGCTCGGGCAGCCCTGCAAAACGCTCCTCCTCACAACTTCCACCCGACCCGGAGCCCGTCCCCACAGTTGTCGACGTCGGCCCCTACCGCGGCGTGCTGGGCACCATGTGGTTCATCGTGCGCGAGGAGGGCAGCACCGGGCCTCCACCTGGCGCGGCGCCCATCGCACGCAAGACGGCGGCTGGCGTGGTACGGTACCAGCAACAGAAGGCGAACAAGGGCCAGGGTGTGCCCGGTCTAGTGCGTGGCTGGAGAGTGGGCTTCTGGGGCCTCGTGGGTGTGTGGGGTGCTGCAATGCTGGGAGGATCTGGTGGAGGAGAATTCTGATAGGAAGTACGGATTGGAGTTCCTAATGAAAGATAGGAGTGGCGAATTGGATAGTTCGCGAAGAAGAGCAGGAACAAATTTGACGATTACCGGGAAAGACGAGAGGTAGCTTTTTTGATATCCCCCCCTCCAATGACTCCCCGCTAGCTATACTATTTACGACGGAATGTAGGGGAAGGAAATGCGGCGTAAGTGCAATATCTTTCTTTTGCATGCGGGAGTTATGTTTGCAGGGTAGTGAATAGACGGTGGTTTATTGACATAGCCCAGTCTTGGGACTGGGATGGCGGAGAACAGGAGTTTTCTAGTCTCTTGTAAACCCTCATGATGTATGTACGTTTGTATGCCTGCCCGCTGCGGCGGCGAATGTTGTAGATATCCGACACTCAACTCTTTTTTATTTTTTTTAACACTCACCAAGCACCGGAAAATGCCAGGACATCCCGAGGACGGCGGGAACTGCAATGCACACATGACATTCTTCGGAACAGATAAAGCATCGTTCAGGGATTGGGGTTTCCTCGGCTGAAGATAATTCACGGTGTTTGTAAACGCGGAACCACGGCAGTGGAGAGCGGGGTTTGCGCCAAAGTTCGGAGGCGTTTAGGTCTGGACGCGGCCATTGACAGCAGTCAGGCGAATTTCTAGAGATGCCAGTTGCAGCCTGATGGAGGCAGATCGGCGGGCGGTAGACCGTCGCGTGTGGCTCCTCCTATTCCATCTACCCCCGCAGCCCGCGGATTTGCCATGACGTGGTCGGTTCGCGAGGCAGGCAGGCACGCAGGCAAGAACCATTGCGCACGGGAAGTTGAGCCTTCGTCTGGACGCAAGGTGCAGAAACTAGCGCGCCCTGCTGCCCTCGCAATTTAGCCTTCTGGCTGCCCCGCGCCGGTGGGTTGCCATGAGTGGGTGCTGCCGAATGGCGTCGGTGCCGATGAACGAATGGCGTTGTGGGTGAAGTGACGAGCAGCACCCAGGCAAGATGCCGCAGCTCGCCATCAGCCGCCGCCGCGACACACACACAACCCCAAGCCCCACGAGCCTGTGTTTTGAAGTGCACCGCCGCCTCCTTTAACCTCCGGCCTGCGCGCGCTCCGCTCCGACAGTCCCATCTGCCCCATCTCACCGCCACAGCCGGACCCTTGGCCGCTTGATCGACGACGTCCCGCGGCTCACTAGTTAGGCGGTCGCCTGCAAGTCAACCAGCAGCAGCAGCCGTCCAGCCTTCGCCCTCGCTCCTGCCTCGCCCTCAGCCCTACTACCCGTCACCAACCTCATCCCTCGAGAGCGCGCCCGCCCTACCCGTAGCTCGACAGCGGCTGCCGCGAAACATCGTATTCGCTATCTTCCTCCCGCCCTCCTGACAGACGCCCCCACGAGCCCAAAAGCCGTCGCCCGCAAAAAGTACCACCACACCCATCGCCGCCACCCGGGGCTAGCTCCCCTCTCCTCCCTCGACCTACACCCATCGCTCCTTCTTCCCTGCAACCTTCCGAGTCCCCAGTCACCATGGCCGAAGACACGCCAATGAACAACGACCAATACATTCAGAATGCCGTGCGCGCAGTCGCCCAGAAGAAGCCCGTCCCTGAGATCGACTTCACGCTGCACACCATGGAGGATGGCTCCCAGGTGAGCACGCTGGAGCGCGTCTGCAAAGGTACCATCCGCCCGCAATGGCCTACCCGCACCCCGGCTGCCCCGCCATGCTGACACCCAGCGCAGATGTCCAGGCCCCCGCCTTCCTCCCACCCACTACGGAGCAGTTCTACGCGCCGAACGACCCCTCGAAGCCGAACCTGCAGTTCCTCAAGCAGCACTTCTACCGCGAGGGTCGCCTGACCGAGGAGCAGGCCCTGTGGATCATTCGCAAGGGTACCGAGATCCTCAAGTCGGAGCCCAACATGCTGGAGATGGATGCGCCCATCACCGTCTGTGGCGACGTGCACGGCCAGTACTACGACCTCATGAAGCTGTTCGAGGTTGGTGGCGATCCGGCCGAGACCCGCTATCTCTTCCTGGGTGACTACGTCGACCGCGGATACTTCAGCATTGAGGTTTGTGCACCCCTCGCACCCCGCGCGCGTGCACCGCAGCAGCTGACAACGTGGTAGTGCGTTCTATATCTCTGGTCGCTCAAGATTTGGTACCCGAACACGCTGTGGCTACTTCGCGGCAACCACGAGTGCCGGCATTTGACCGACTACTTCACCTTCAAGCTGGAGTGCAAGCACAAGTACTCGGAGACAGTCTACGAGGCCTGCATGGAGTCATTCTGCTCCTTGCCGCTGGCGGCAGTCATGAACAAGCAGTTCCTGTGCATACACGGAGGATTGAGCCCGGAGCTCCACACTTTGGAGGATCTGAAGAGCGTACGTACAGCTGGGTGTCAAATCGGCATTTGGTCCTGACCTTTTTCAGATTGACCGCTTCCGGGAGCCTCCTACCCACGGCTTGATGTGCGACATTCTATGGGCAGACCCGCTTGAGGAGTTTGGGCAAGAGAAGACGTCGGAATTCTTCATCCACAATCACGTGCGTGGCTGCTCGTATTTCTTCTCTTACCCTGCTGCATGCGCATTCTTGGAGAAGAACAACCTCCTCTCGATTATCCGTGCCCATGAGGCGCAGGATGCTGGCTACCGCATGTACCGGAAGACGAGAACAACGGGATTCCCCAGTGTCATGACCATCTTCAGCGCTCCCAATTACCTGGATGTCTACAACAACAAGGCTGCCGTGCTCAAGTACGAAAACAACGTCATGAACATCAGACAATTCAGTAAGTCAATAGCAGGCGACAGGCGCTGCTCAAGGCTGACTTTGTGGTGTAGACTGCACCCCGCACCCGTACTGGTTGCCGAACTTCATGGATGTCTTCACCTGGTCCCTGCCATTCGTTGGCGAAAAGAGTAAGTTGTGGCTGTGCCTGTGGTCGGTCTGGACCCGAACTCTGACACATCTGCAGTCACGGATATGCTTATTGCCATCCTCAATACCTGCTCGAAGGAGGAGCTCGAGGAGGAGACGCCGACTGGGTCGATTTCGTCGGGACCGAACTCGCCGCCGCTCGCCAACATGGATCCTGAGTCCACCGAGTTCAAGCGTCGGGCCATCAAGAACAAGATTCTGGCCATTGGCCGTCTTTCGCGTGTGTTCCAGGTGCTTCGCGAAGAGTCGGAGCGTGTCACCGAGCTCAAGACTGCGTCGGGTGGCAGATTGCCGGCGGGCACGCTCATGCTTGGCGCGGAAGGCATCAAGCAAGCCATCCACAGCTTCGAGGATGCGCGCAAGGTTGATCTACAGAACGAGCGCCTGCCGCCGAGTCAGGAAGAGGTGCGCCGGTCGGAGGAGCAGAGCCGGGCGGAGGCTCTGGAGAAGGCAGCCAAGGAGGCTGAAAACGACACTGGGCTGGCCACTGTTGCACGGAGAATTAGCATGTAAGACACCCAAGCCCCACGTCTCTGAGTGAGGTACTGACCAGCTGCGTAGGTCTTCGGGCTCGAGCAGGAAGCGCTGAGATACCCAGCAGTAGAAGAGGTAATCCTTTGTCGATTGAGACCATAGCGAGGGCATCAAGAGGTTGGAAAGACGGGGGAAAGCTGGTGTCGGGAGCATGACGGCCCGCATATGGAGGCGCTCCCTCAGCTCATAGTCGTTAAACACTGCGAAACCGTACCCGATGATGATGACCGAGTACTACTGCAACCGCAACGCAAGACAAAATGCACTGTAATATATTTCTGCGAGGCTGCGGAACATGGGGGGCGTGAAAGTCTTGGCGGCATGACGAAATGCACCGGCACCCCGACGTGACTGCTAAGCGGAGCTTTGAACTTCTGCATCTCACCCAGGCTCCGCAACAGCGCCCCGCGCACCCAATGCCTCCACGGATCGGCTCCGTAGCGAGGCTCTCCACCGCGCTGCGGTCGCGATCGAAACGCGACCTCTTTTTCTGCCCGTCCTGCTCGCTATGGCGACTCGATAACCAGCCACCGACGCCGGCCGCGACACGCCCGCTCCACGCGCCGCGCTTCTTTTCCGCCGCCCGCCGCCGCCATGCCGCATCGCTTGCCTCGCGGACCGCCATCAATGCCCCGCTGGATGTTCCGCCGCGGCTCAAGGAGCTGTACCAGGCATTGGACGCCCTGAAGAGCGACGCCGCCAGCTACGTGAACCTGAGCAGACTGCAGCTGGCGCTGAGGGGCCTGGAGACCGAGGACCCCGTCGTGAGGGTGGCCGGTAGGTATCCCGATTCGGGTTGGGAAACAATTATGGAGACATGCTGATTGGATGCGTGGTCCATAGTTCTGAGCTTGGGTGATCAGGCATCGGCGAAGCGGCTCGCCAGACTTTTGCTCGCAGATCCGCTCGCCGACAAGGGAGTTTGGGAGAAGGCGCTTGAGGGGCACGAGACTGACAATGGACAAGCGATTCTGCTGCGGTATGACCGTTTCGCAACCTTCGAATGCTGTGTCTGCTGACATGGCGGCTCCAGATACGGCGACGACGCTGACGTGCACCCGCACAACCCTCTCCTCCGCACAATCTCTGTTCCGTCAAGGACATTGCAGAAGCACAACATTGAGATCCTGATCTCATCGCTGAACGCCAACATTTCGGGGTCCCTATCGCCCACTAGCGCAGAGAAGCCGAGAGATGCGATACTCGTGCCGACTCTGCAAACCCCCACGTCGGCAACTGGCCGGCTGACCATGGTCACCTACCCCGTCCACAGGGCCATCGTGTTCGGCGATGGCGTGAAGAGCTGCGTGGCATATGGACGCTTCACCGCGGCGCAGTCAGAGCAGGATCTGCCGCCCGAGACCGTGAAAGTCGCAATGGGCATTCCGGCGCCAAGCACCGAGATGGAGCAGAAGGCGTCTGATCGATACGTCGCGGTCGACGTAGACCTTGGCACCGAAGCACTGGAAAAGTTCCGGGAGTCGATAGCGAACTCGGTCTTCTACGAGCGGGGTTGGTTCAGAAGCGGGATGCCGACCCTGACGGCCTGGCTCGCGCACGGCTCGAGCAGTGAAGGGTCGGAGATCAAACCCGCCGTGAAGGACCTGATCGACTCCCTGCTGTCCGACGTGGACGAGAGTATCATGCGCGAAGACAGCCAGCGCCTGCAGGAGCTCCTAGCCTCCTCGGTCCCCGAATCGACCAAAGCCGCCATCACCTCCTCCCTCGCCGTCTGGGCCGAGCACGCGCACACAGAGCTCCGCGACCAGCTCGACATCGCTTTCGCCAGCAAGTCATGGCGCAAGCTCGCCTGGTGGAAGCTGTTCTGGCGCGTCGACGACGTGGGCATGATCGTATCGGAGCTGCTGGAGCGGCGCTGGCTCACGACCGCCGAGAAGGACATCATCTGGGTCGCCGGCCGCATCGAGCAAGCCGGCTTCTTCGCCCTCGACCCGGACGCCGCCAACCTGCCCGAGCGCGCCAGTCTGGCCGCCCCGGCTCCGCAAACCGCCAAGCTCGGCGACATCCCCGACGCCCCCAGCCCTCGCCTGCTGAAGAGGTACGACGTCGCCACCAGAGACGCCGACGAGGCCGTCGCCTCCCTCCCCCCGCTCAGACCCTGGCCCCAGGAGATCCCAATGGTCCGCGCCCACCTGCAGGCAACAACTGTCCCGCCGCTCGAGGCCCTGGCCCAGCGCCTCGTCGTGCAGACGCTGTCGACCGTCTCGGCCACGTCGGCGCTTTCGGGCCTGCTGTACTTCTCCGCCTCGACGGGTGTATTCGAGGCCGGCGCAGTCGCGGCGCTGGGCGCGGCATGGTGCCTGCGGCGCATGCAGAACGCTTGGGAGGGCGCTAGGGCCAAGTGGGCGGGCGAGGTGAGGGAGGAGGGGCGGAGGGCGCTCAAGGAGACGGAGGAGGCGGTGGAGGAGGTGGTGAGGGTGAGAGGCGGGGTGGAAAGGGATGTCGTGGGGATCGAGGAGAGGAGGGCTGCGAGGGAGGCGGTGGGGAGGGTGAGGGCGGTGTTGGAGAAGGGGGTATAGATAGATGAAAGTGCTTCTGGTAAGCGTCTGGGCTCAGGCGGACGATGTAGGGAGGCGAGGGAGGAAGGAGCGGGTGGTTGTATATCCTGTACTCTGTATGTCAACAAAAAGCGAGGCGGATTTGCCGATGCTGGAGGAAACGAGATGGGTAGTAATGTTTTTCTCATTCTGTCACATATCCTCTTTTGCGTACCCCAATCCACCAGTGAGCGAAGATCGCATTGCCACCTTTTTTGTTTCTAATCCCTTTCGTCCCATACCACTTTGACGAAGTTCACACAGTAGACCCGGTCTTCTCCCGCAACAGATAATCGCGCCGGCATCTGACGGAGAATGCAATTCAAGGACTGCAGTTCTCCAGCACACCTCACATAGACAGGGCAAGAGCCGTTAAGAATCGAATAGAAGATAATTTTCCTGATTGTTTGTTTCTGTTTTTTGTCTCTGTTTTTTGTCGTCTTTTACGGTTGGGGGGAAAAAAAAATAGCAAGGCGCAACCAAAAGTCTATGTAAACCGTCCGATCCAATTTGAAACCTCTCAACCCCTATCTGAACAACCCAATCTGCGTGTTCTCCGCGTACCATGGTGAAAAGCAGATGAAAGACAGTGATCACGAAGAAATACAGAACCCTTTCCATGCAAAATGCTCGCTCTCGCTAATGATGATCCGTATGTGTAGATGTAGCAGTGGTGGTGGTGGTGGTATACAGCAGCAAGAGAGCAAAACATTCATCGTCGTGGGTCTTCGTTACTTGCCGAACCTGAGAGAGACAGATAAGAAGAGTGAAGCCGACAGCGAATGTGTGAATGCTTTGGGCACCTGAAAACGACATAGGTTGTTGTGAGGATCAAAGAAACGCCTGATTAAAAAGGAAAAGCCCGCCGCTATGCAAAAAATGGAAATAATGATGTCCCTTCCCATCAGCAAAGTGACCCAAGCCTTACAGGTATACAGAAAAGCCTTGACTAATAATAGAAATTAACTTTTTTTCAACACAAAAGCCACCCCCTTGTTGATATTCACATGGAAAAGAAGAGAGAAAAAATGGGTATGGTAGCCGCGGTCACCGGAACTCAAGAGCGTGTGCTCAAGTTCTAGCCCACTTGGCGGCCAGACCTTCAGTCCACCGCCCGTACAAGACGTCTGCCAGAACGCCTGTGTGCTCCATGCCGGGCTTGATATAGCCCGGGAGCTTCTTCTCGTCGATGTTGCCAGGACCGCTGCGCTCGCCACCGGCACTGCTGCCATTGCTGCTGCTGTGGTCGCTGCCTGCGTTGCTGACTGCACTCTGGCGACGGCGCTGGTGGGACTTGAGGTGCGGGTTGTTCTGAGCCATGATGAGCTTGTTGCCGTTGCCATGCTTTGCCGGTGAGGTGGGGGACGAGTGTGCGTTCTCCGAGTAGAAGGGGTCATTGCTCTTGTTGGACGTGGAAGTGGGTGACAGAACAGCCGGAGCAGGGTTCTTGGCATGGCTGATGGGCGTGCTGGGCATGCCAGAGGGACCAACGCCAAGTGCGGCTGCAAGTTTCGGGTCGGCCTGGATCTTGTCGACAATGTTGCGCAGGAGCAAAAACTCGCCCTCCGGATCAACTCTGTCAAGGGCAGCCCAAGCCTGTGCGGCCTTTGCCAGTGCATCCCGCTTCTGCTGGGAGCCGGTCTGAGCATGCGTCTCCTGGAAAGCGCCGTCGATAGCCTTTACATAGGCACGACGTCCCATGAGCGATTCCTTGGTCAGCCGGGACACAGTGCCCATGGTGCCGTTGGTGAGAGGCGGGGTGTTCTCATTCTGTACGTCAGGAATCAGCGTATCGGCTGAGGAAAAGGAAGCATTAATGTTTGCCGGTCGAGATGGGACTGGAGGAACTTCTTCTGGGTGCATTTCAAGCCCAGCTGAAGAAACGCGGCGGAACTGGCGCGCCGTCGAATTGCCGTTTCCAAAGGACATATCCACGCCAAGAGGTTCCCGAGCTCCACTAACACGGCGAGCAGTTGAAACTGTGGATCCCTGGTTGAAGCTAGCGTTCGAATGGCGCGAAGATGGTCGCCGCGTAGCCGTTTTGTAGCCGTTGGATCCGTTGGATGGTGCAGATGTCCCCAGAGGAGTGGAGTTGAGATCCATCTTTTCCATGAGCGCGTCGGGATATTCCACCTTCGAAGGAGCGCGCTTCCTCTGCGGCTTGACGGGCTTGACGGTGTCAAACACCCACTCGTCATCCTCCTCGTCGTGGAGAGTAGAGGGGGAAATGTTGCGCCTAGATTCGGTTGTTAGCAGAACATCTCGACGGGAAGTTCAGTGGGTACGCACAATGTCTCCTCGTAGTACTTGAGATGCGAGGGCCTGGTGTTTCCCGCATCGTACATCTGCCTCCGCTCGATGAGCTCTCGCAGGGCCTCGACCTTCCCAGCGCGTTGGATCCACTTGTGCTTCAGGAGCTCCTTGGCGGTAGGTCTCCGGTCAGGGTCCTTGATCAAGCACGAGGCCACAAAGTCCTTGTACTCCTTGGTGTACTCGCCCTCCAGGCGAGGGGCGGGTGCCTTGGGAATGTGAAAGAGGACCTTCATGGGATGAGTGTCGGCATGCGGCGGTTCCCCCTTGGCCAGCTCCATGGCAGTGATGCCCAGCGACCAGATGTCTGCCTTGAAATCGTAGCCCATCTCTTGAATAACCTCGGGTGCCATCCAGTACGGTGTTCCGACGAAAGTCATGCGTTGGGATTTGATGTTGGTCAGCTGCGCGGCGACACCGAAATCGGCAATCTTGACCTTTCCGGACTCAGAGAGGAGAACATTGGCGGCCTTGATATCACGGTGGATCTTGCCAGACTGGTGGAGATAGTCGAGACCGAGGAGCAGCTCGCGGCAGATGACGGCGGTGTGGGCTTCGCTAAAGGGGCCGGGTTTCATCTGTCGAACAATTAGACATCTTCTTTCTTGTCATCGTGGTCCCACGTGTTCTCACAAGATCCAGACACGAGCCGCCGCCCAGGTACTCCATGACGATCCATAGCTTCACGCCGCGCACGAAGCTGGTCTTGTACTGGGTGACAAAGGGGCTGGCGCAGGTGCTCAGCAGGGCAATCTCCTGCTGGATTTCGCGGATGTCGTCGTCGCTGCCCTCAAGGTCGATCTGCAAGGCTGAGGTCAATGGATGCGCGGGGAGTTTGGACCGCGGCACGGCGCCGGAGAGGGGGACGCACATGTTTGATGGCAACGATGTCGCCGGTCGACTTCTCGATGGCCTTGTACACGACTCCGAAGCTGCCGCCTGCGTCATGAGCGTCAGCGATTGGGATCCGGGGGCGCAGAGGGCAGCGGGGACGTACTGCCGAGCTCCTCGAGCACCTGGTAGTTGTCGGCGTCCTGCATTGTTCCTTTTTGTTCTTCGCAGTGGAGGAAGCAAGACAAAGTTCAGAACGGCAGGTAGCACCAGGCGCGCGCCTTGTGAGGAGCCTGTCGTGGGGCTAGGGATGCGGAATATGAATGCTGGTGGTTGGGAACCCGAGGGCGCGGGCAGCTTCAAGTCATGGATGGACGGGCGCGGGCGCACTGGCTATGGAGATAGCGGTGACGATGGCATCTCCACAGTAACCGACCGAGCGAGAGCGCACGCTGATCTGCGCGCCCCAGCGACCAGCCCAACGCCAGCCACCACCAAGACCGCGCCGACCTGAAACGCCGCTGTGGACGGCCGCAGCCACCGCCGACAGGCCGCTTCTGCTGCTGCTGCTGCTGCTGCTGCCGCCGCCGCTGCTGCAGACACCATGGGGAGCCCGGCGATGACGCCGAACTGTTGCTGCGGGAGGTACCTGCAGTAGCCGGCGATGCAATCAGGTTTGCAGGCTCCAGGCAGGCATACGGCCCATTGGACCCCAAGCGCGCCACGTCTGACGCTGCTAGACATTTTTGCAGCCCGACAGGCATCAGCCGTGTTGTCGCGCTGCCTGTCACGGCCTAGCTCCAGCGCGCAGCCAGGGTCAGCCCAACCTAAAGTCGCCTATGCTCGCTCCTAGGATGGCTCTCGCTCGGACTGGCAGCCTTGGGCGTGCGCACTGAGCGCCTGCGATATTTCCGCCTCGTTCGCGGCCAATACTTGTGTCGTTGGGCGCGCGTCGACGAGCCCGACGAGAGCGCGCTCAACATCGCGGCGGGCGCCTGCAGCTGCCATCGCGTCATTCCCGCAGCCGCTGCCCCGCTCACCGCCCGGCAGATAAGCTACCCCGGTCACCTCCAAGTGGGCCATCGCCGTCATGCGCTTGGCCGGCGGAGATCCGCCGACGGAAACACGCCGATTGCTCCGCCGCGTGACTCGTCCGGAAGCCTTCGACAGCCTTGTTCGATGGCCAACAGCGCTAGCGATCCGGGTGCCGCTCGTCAGATCTGGCTCGCCTCGTTCAGAGAACGCATCGGCCCGCTGGGAACCACTGGACCTGGGAGTTCGGCGGTGATGTCAGATGGGACCACGTCGCGAGACTGAAGCACTCGTGAAGCCCACGCCCTCGCTGGACTATTCACCGCCTCCTACTCCTATTGGCGTGGATGCTTTTACTCGATAGGTAGATGCACTACTCTGACGGAAGGCCTGCGGCGATTGGCTGCAGACGGCCACGGCCCAGGACGCCTTTTACTCGCGCCATAGGTCTCCGAAACAGCGGTCGAAGAGGTAGTCTCGCGGTGCGCCATTCACGTGGAAGTACTCGCTGACATGGTTCATCTACGCATTTCCGAGTATCGTGGTTGCTTTTCGCAGTGTTGGCTCGCACAGGTGGAGCCGGACGCGGGCCGTTCTAGAAGCTCTGAGCTGGCAACGGGCTCGGGGCCCTTCAATCAGCCGTTTGTGGAGCGACACGAGATCGGCAGCCCTTCATGGAGCTCATCTTGCCTTTTCATGCGTAGCGGATGGCCCAGGCGCAACAAAGCCATTGTGCCTCCACGACAACCGCGCTACGGCGCCGAGCAACAGATGGACGCGTCGGCGTCGGAGGTGCTAGCAGCAGCCGGCCCCAGGGTCCCTCCTCTTGTTCCCTTGGCCCCTCAAGCCACCCGCGCCTCTGCAAAACGAGTGGTGCAGAGGGCTGACGGCCGTTTTACCCGTGCGTTGCCCCGGGGACCGCGTCCGCCGCTGCAGGACGCAGCCGGAGATGGCGCTCACACACACTGTGCCACCTCGGGCCTGAGCAAATAAGATGCAATGATCGCCCTCATGCCGCGCGCAGTCCTGGCACGCCCATGTTCGACATATCCCGCCTCAGTTGGCCGTCGCTGAGCCGGAGCCTTGTCGTGCTCGGGATTGCGCTCTCTGCCTCGTCGTTCTCCCATTGGCGCGGGTGGCGGATAGGGTTCGCGCAAATCTCGCTAATGGCGCTCGGCGGCCTGCTCTTGCCGCGTGCTCCAACGCAGTCCCCAACGCCTCTCCCACAGCTCCGCACGAAACATGCCGTGGACGAGCAGCTCTTGACTGAGCTTGCCGAGACCATGGACCCTCAGCGCTCGCCCTACGCTCCGGCCGCGCGTCACCGTTCCGTGGAATCTGTGCGCGCGCAGCGCTGCGATCGCGACGCCGACCTCACGGCCTCAGGGGGCCCACTCCCACGAGCCAATTCCTCATTCAGCATGCCTCCTCCGCCTCGTCCAAGTCCCCGGGGGCACCACCACTCTCATTCCTCCACCAGCTCCTTCGTCTCCGACACAACCACGCTCTCTCACCCGTCGCCAATGCCTAGCCACGCTCGCTCCATGTCGCATGCCGACGCGACTAGTCGCCAGAACAAGCGCCTCTCCCTCAATTTCCCCGTCCCCGTGCAACCCGCCTCGCCAGCCCAAATTCCCACGCCGCGACGCTCTCGCCCAGCCTCGTGGGTTGGCACCAGTCCAGTGCGCCCCGAGTCCTTCCAGCCTTCCCTGGCCTCCCCTCCGCCCGACGGCAATTTCTTCACGGCGCTGGCCGCCCAAGAACGACGCGTTCTGGAATTGAAGGAGGAGCTCGCAAAGGCCGAAGACCGTCTGAAGGACTTGAAGAAACAATGGGCAAACCAGGAGGCTGCGCGCAAGGGCCAAAAAGAGGGTTACGGCTTCCATCCTCTGCAGCCGCTCAACACCAACCTGGCCAACCTCGGCATCATTGACGATGACCCAGATGGTCCCAGCTGGATGCAGAAGGAAATGGAACGGAGAAGGGCTATCCTCCATGGCCAGCGCAATCCCAACCGGAAGGTTTTCAGCGGATCGCGCCACACCCGAACCCTGTCCCTGCTCTCTCCTGACAAGACCACGCCCGACGCCTCCCTCCCCAAGCCGATCGAGAGAAGGTCGGACGATGTTCCTACCAGCCTGCCCATCCGCGGGCGTTCCTCCACCACTCCGGATATCACAGATGAGTCTTCCGAGCAGGCAGATCAGCAAGAGGCGCTTGTGCGCACTGGAAAGCAGATGGCGTCGGACTTCAAGGACGGTCTGTGGACATTCCTCGAGGACTTGCGCCAGGCTACTGTGGGCGATGAGGCTATCAACGGCACTCCCACTCGTGCTGGCCACCAAGTTCGCCGCCAGCCCAGTGGCACGAACATTGGTTCCAGCTCGGCGACCAGCTTAGGACGTTCCAAGAGCATGGGCCACTCGCGCAGCAGACCAAAGTCTCTGCAGCCTTCTGGCGATGGCTCCACGCTGATTGATATCGAGACCGACTTCTGGAAAGAGCATGGGATTGAAGCACCCAAGCCAGCTGTTGTCAAGCCGACCAAGTCCAACACGACACCGCAGAAGCTGCGGAATCAGGCCAGTCAAAGCTTCGAAGAAAGCTGGGAAGACTGGGACACGCCGAACAATGCCGACAAGTTCGTCCCCGGCCACTCGAGTACCAACAGCTCCGTCTCTGAAGGCAGGGATTCTCAGTGCTCTGACGGCAGCAGTCCGCGGACCAGTACTAGGTACGTAACAAAACAAGGCCAGGTATGTCAAGTTCAGGTTCTCGAGGGTCAGGCTCCACACAATCAACTCCAATGCTGTGATCGAGGCATCACAGCGGAGAAAACACCCGTCACTCAAGCTTGGACTTGTGGCCTATTCCAGTTCTCCCTTCCCTGCATCTCATTTCAAGATATACCATGAAATCCGTCAGTTCGCTTACTCTTCTAAAATAGCTCGGTTCCCGGACTAGCACATCTCGATCTCGGCAAGGTGAGAGAGGCGAAGCGATCGTCGACGGGTCCGTCCTCTCCGTGGCACGCCCTCAGCAAGCTCTCACCTAGCAACGTCAAGCGCGCTGCTTCAAACTTCATGGACGAATGGGAGAAGAGCATCTCCTCACCGACCGAGGGTACCATGGCGGAGGCCGAAGCCCTGCAGGAGTACATCGACTCCATGACTTCTCCAACCAAGGACAGCAAAGCTGAATGAATCAACACCCTGCTGCCTCCCAATCTTTCATGATTGCGGTATCCCGTTCATCTTTCATTCGGGGTTGGCTGTTTTGTTTCTCTCTTTCGGCGCTGATTACACACGATGACCGTTCGATTTCTCTAGGGATGATTGAAACCTGTTTATGATGACTGATGGCTTTCCTTGTTTTTCCTTCTTCTCGAAAGAAAGAATTATCCTGCGGAGGAAACGAGCAGTTTACTCCTCTTCTGCCTTCATCACTTGACTTCTAACCCTCTGTTAAAAAAGACGACATGATGTTTTTTGCCTTTTCGGCAGGAGGACGATGATTCGCAGGAGTATGTGTTTTGTGTTTAATGTTGATACTCGGGAACGGACGAGGACTTTGGCTTCGTGTACATACAGATTGAATTGCTTGTTCAAGACGGTGGGAGACGATGAAAATGAGGTTGGGAGGCGTTGAGCGCTGATTGGAAGGGCGGATGGACGGTGGTATACGAATTGTGCAAATTGAACGTTTGCCGTTGTTTTGGAATCTTTTTAAGTGCTGCTTTATCGTCTGCGAATGACATCAGAACGCATGTCATAGCACGTGTTCCAAAGAATAGCTTGATGAGTAACTCGAAGTCTTGCGCGCTCGAGGACAGTGGTGAGCTGCGCCGAGGACGAGCTGAGCTCGTCGAAGTACGACGTGTACAGGAAGATCTCGGAGCGCAGGTCGGCGATGGCGGCGGAGAAGGGGCGCTGCTCGACGACTTCTTCGAACGCTGCGGTGAAGACGTTGCGGCTGCTCTCCACTCTCATCGTCTCTCTGACCCTTTCGACAATCGCGCCTCGCAGCTCCTGGACCAGCACCTTCGCCTCGGACGTGAAACCACACTCAAGATACGTCCGCGCCAGACTGCGCGCCGACTCCAGCACGCGCTCTGAGCTGTGCTCGGTCTTGAAGATCTCGAACATCGAGGAGCGGAGGGTCGAGACGGCTTTGGTCCTGCTCTCGGATGTGTTCTGGCGCTTGTACGTCACGACGAGGTCGCGGGTGGCAGTCAAGCTTTCGGAGGACGAGGCGCCGTATTCGGAGCATGCTAAGCTACGCCGCTCTTCGTGGAGCGTCACGGCGCGGGACGACGACGACTCTTTGTGGGAGTACATTTCGGCCAGCTTCTTGCGGGTGAGCGACGACACCGTCGTGGTTGTCGTGGTGCTGCTCGAGCTCTCCTCGCTAATGCTGGTGGTGCGGATCTTGGTCTTGCTGCTGTGCTTGAACGCCTCCTCGTACAGCGACAGCGCCTCCTCCTGGTGCGACTCGTTGTGCTCGCACATCTCTGCCAGCCGCACTGCCGCCTTGACCGTGAGCTCGTGCCTCTCCCCGTACATCTCCTTGCACGTGGCCCGGTACTCCAGCGCCAGCTTGCGCACCGCCTCGTACTCTTTTTTGACCTTGGTCTCCATGACGAACGTGTGCCGCTCGTAGACCCGTTAGATGTGCGCGTGGCTGAACTTAAACTCCTTGCCGTGCTTTCTGATGGTAAGCCACAGCGCCGAGTACACGTTGTGCGCTTCGTGCCAGCAGTGTTCTTCCTCGTAGAGCTCGCACAGCGTGAGGCTCGCCTCAATGCCCTCTTGCTCGATGCAGCCGTCCTTAAGCTTGTACGCGAGGTGAATGCAGTGGTATGCCTGGATGGCTTCCTTGAGATTGCACACCTTGCGAGCCAAGGCGCCATATTCAGAGAACATCTCGATGGTGTGCCAGTGTGACTTTCCGAGCCGCTTCTGTAGGTGGAGGCAGAGCTCGTGGTAGTACACGATGGCCTTTTCGAACCGGTATATGCGTTTGTGGTACTCGATGATGATATTTGCCTTATGCAGCAGCCATTTGTGACTGACCTTGGACCGCAACAGCGAGCGGAAGGTGTTGGCGTAGATGACCTCGGATTTTTCGATCCGCAGCATCTGGAAAGAGCAATCGGCCATGCTCATGGCCACCTCGATCATCTCCTCAGACTGCTCGTGCACGCTCATATTAGACGTCTCGATCGATGACCATGTCTTGCTGAGGACCTGAGAGTACGTCGTGGCCGCCTCCTGGTACATCTCCTTTTTGTAGAAGCTTGAGGACAGTGCAACGCCCGTCTTCACCACTGAAGACAGTGCCGACTTGGACGACATGGATAGAGAGGACCCGAAGACCTCACGCAAAGTCGACTCCTCCTCTGTTGTCAGTGTTGGGTTGGGGAGGTGGACGTTGTCGTCGTGATAGTGTCCGTCTTGGATTCGATCTCCTCAGTGACCGTCTCTGCCAAGGCAGTCGCGATCTCTTCGGAAAAGGAAGATTCAGTCAACTCCTTCGTTTGGTTCCACAGCGACGAGTAGATGGACCGGGCCATGCTAAACGACTTAAGTGACTTGAACTCCTCGGCAATGGACTTGATGCGCGTATGCATGGACGAGCTTTCTTCGTAGGACTCCTCGCGGATCTCGACCTCCGAGTAGACGCCGCGCATGACGGCCTCCGCTTCTTCGGTGCGCGCGTAACGGCGGAGGAACTTGGAATACTCAACTGCAACGTCGACCTTGGTTTCGACGGATGCGGATACAGTGACGCTCTTCCAGTAGCTGACCAGCACCTCCTCGGCGTGTGTTATTTCTTTGCGGTCTTCGTACATGGCGACGAGGCTCAAGGTCGATTTGACCCGCCTCTCATCCTCAACGGAAAGCGTCTTGCAGACATAGCTGTGATAGTCCTCAACAATCTGGAGGACGGTGTCGTGGTGCTCAATGGTCTTGAGCTGGGTAATCAGGATGTGGTACACAGTCGATATTTCCTCGTGAAAGTAACCGTGGCGCTCGATGGTGACGTTGTATAGCTCCCGGTAGAGCACGACCGCGTTCCTGATTTCCTTGAACGCCACGTAGAGCTCTGCCAAACTCTTCGTGTATTTGATCGTAAGCCCGTGAGAGACTCCACCGGTACGCCTTTAGGTGGAGATGAGGAATTGGAGCACTTCCTCGCGCTGGCCTAGAACCTCGGTGCGCTTCTTAGCGGTCAATGACTTGGTAGCCAGCACAAAAGCCTGAGCGCATTCGAGGGCCACAGTGGTGTCAGACACTGGCTTGCTAATTTCCCAGGCTTCGTAGGCCAAAGTGGCGAGATTGGAATGCTGAGTTCTTTTGTAGTGCTGAATCAGGAAAAGCAAACTCTGCAGTGTTGCCGCCGAATCATGCCCGAGGACGGTTTTACGGATCTCGAAAGAGGTCCGCTGGCTGATCTCCATCTCGACGCTGACACTACCCCAGCGGGAGCAGGCTCCTTCAAGAACAGACAGCAGGGTGGATCTGGGCCAGCACTGTTTTAGTCTCATGTCGACTTCGATTTCTTGATCCTCGCTGTAGAAGCGAGAAGAACAGAAATGCGATGTCCAGTACCTCGTAGTTCATGACTTTCAAAGTAGGTTCTCGCCTCGTACGGGCGGATCGGTGCCCAGTTGATGTCAATATCTTCATGGACATGAAGTTTGACGTAGGCTAGGAGCTTGAGAGCGAGAGAGGTTTGCGCTTTCCTCGTATCAAAGCTGAAGTTCTTCGATTGAAAGGTGACGAGGTATGGCCGCATGCTGGGGTACTTGAAGCAAACGATGCCTTCATTTATGTCGACGAGAGGTCCGATAGTGTGTTGGATGGTTTCATTGATGTCGTCGTATCGATGGGTCGTGGTGCAATTCTTGGTGTCGATCTCCAACAGGTGCCTGATCTCCGCGACAGACAAGGGACGCTCAGCAGCCAGGATCCAGGAGAGAATTGGCAAAGTCTCCGGCTTGTCAAGCTGCAGATGGTCTACATGATGACCGAAAAAGCGGTCAACATGCTTTGACGCACTTTCAAGCCATTTTGTAAAGCTCACCGGGTTGCGCTCGTTCTTCAGGCGTCGGAATGCGCATTCAGCCCAGAGGAACGAGCCTCGCGACTTTTCAGCGATCTTTTGCGTAATTTCACCCTTGCTGGTGGCGCTCATGCTAAATATTTCCTTGTTGTCGTCCATGCGCGATTGAATGAGCAGCTTGATGTCCTGAAGGATGCTGTCTTCACTGATGGAGAAGAATTGAGTCTTTGATGGAGCAGGCTTTTGGAGGGGCCGACTGAGTACGATAACCTTGCAGCTGTGCTTCTCCGGAGCGACAATGGAGTGTAAGTGATCCAGTACGGCTAGATGGTCGCCATTCAGTTGATCAAGACCGTCAACGACAATCACCAGCTTCGAATGGGATGCCACACGTTCGAGTGCCTTCCAGAGCACCTTCTCAACGTCCTTGTTGTTGCTTCCAGCAGCTGCCATGTTCATTGCTCGTCGAACATGGGATATGAGGGTTTCATCACCAATATTTCTGTGTGCTGCTTGGAAAACAAGGTTCTTGATGAGGCTGAGGGATGAGGTTGTTTCGTGAATATCCGTCCAAACGCGGTAGAAGATCGCATCATGCGGATCCGGGTCCATGGAGCCACGCAGATATTCGATAATCCAATCGGAAAGCATTGTCTTGCCGCAGCCTCCAGGTCCGGTCACAAGAAGAATCTTGTTCCTCTTGAGCATGAAGTCGTTGAGATGGTACTTGAATCATTCGCAGGTGAAGTCCGCTCTGTGAGGGCCAAAAGCAAACCGCTTCGATACAATTTCCCGGACGGCTCGGTTGGGTGGCTCAAGGAAGCCGCGGGTATCGTAGAAGTTGCTTGTTCCCGCTGAAAATCGTCAGTGATTGAGCGAGACAGGTCGATAAGGTGATGTACCTTCAGAAGTACCCTTCATATGGATTGACCACGAGCCGTCAGCCACTTCGTCCCTGTGCTGATAGTATGCGTTGATGAGGAAGCAGAATTGTGCGTTGAATCCATCCACGTCAATACGCTTGTCACCTTTTGAGTGTGTCAGGACTCAGGAGTCAATGTGAGCTAAGAACGAGAGCAAAATTACCTTAGCTTTGAGTGAGGTAGTTCATGCTGATAGCGCAAGTCAATTCCATGAGATCCGAATAAGCGTGGGCAAGCTCGCGGCGGATATCAGCAGTGGCGGTCAGAAGGGTTTCCTGACGCAGTAGCAGTGAGATTGACAGACCGAGACGGTGGAGGACGCTGAAAACCTTGGTGAGGATGGTAATGTGTCTGGGTCCCATCTCCAGCAGCGCGAGGGCACTGCTCCAGATCATCTTTGAAGCGTCTTCACTGTCGAGCATAAATCTTTCGACGACGTCATGGAAGGCGCAAACGCAGGTACAAAAACTCTCTGCCCAGCGGAGGACTTTGTCCCACTTGCTGCCACTGTGTGGCATAAAACGAAGGCGTATGTCAGCGACGGCATCAATGAAGCCGTCGAAGCTGTTGGTGTGGTCGAGGAAAACATCTGAAGATCCTCCAAATCGCATCTGCAAATTGCTAGTCAGCACTGGCGCAATCTGTAAGTAGCCATGACTGTACCCTTATTGTTTGAGACATCCGGACGGTTCTCTCCCGAAGAATACTCGTCTTCGAGTTATATGAAACACTGGAACGACAGATATTGCTAGAGGAACTATGGTATCCATTGGTGCCATTGTCACCATTGACACCATTCAGGTCATCCATGCCGTCCGCATCACCCACGCTGTCCGTGCCATTCATGTCGTCCATGCCGTCCGTGCCGTCCATGTCTTCCATGTCGTCCATGTCGTTTATGCTGCTCATGTCATTCATTCCGTTCATGCCGCTGACGCCATTGCCAAATGATAGTTTGTGGAGTCTCTTGGTGGATCCCTTCTTCTTCGAATTGGAGTCAAAGTGAATCGACTGCACCGCTGGCGCACTAATACTGAGATCCATTGATGAAGGGGATAGAAGAGATACGTTTGGTCTGACTGTCTTTGATATCGTAGAGTTTTAGGGGCATAGGCTGGGCAATCAGGATGATGGGTCAGATAGCATCTGTGGAGGGTAGTGTCAGGAAACATACGCGTGTTTCTCCCTAGGCGCCACAATTCCAGTGTGTAATTGAATTCAAAGTTGGAAAACGCAACCTTTATCGAAGTGGAGCAATGAACTGAAGCCTTGAGCCACTTCTGATCATGCTCATAGCACTGACGGAAGAACAGGGAGGGATGCATAAGTAGAGTAGACCAGACGCCAGGTACTCTACCCAAAACTCTCAGCTGTCGACGCTGGCTGGCTAGTTGACGGAATGGATCCAATAGACGATGTTAATCTCAAGCAGAGCCGTATCCGTGGTAACGCATGATAGTCTTCAGGCCTTCAGCTGGCAGCTGTCGCACGGCGATTTCCAAGTCTGCGCAGTAGAGGCCCACGCCGCGGGCCATGAATTAAATACCTCAGCTGCAACTTGAATATGTATTCTCTAGAGGCTCCAGTAGCATCTTAGAGGAATAGGGCATTTACTAAATACATACATGATGGTGGCTGCCGCGTAATAGACCTACCTCGCGATGCACACGATCATACCTCCGTGGAATGCACTTTCTATAGATTGATTTACTCATACGATACACTTGAACAGCAGAAGATGAGTTGAATCATCAGCCACTGGTCAGCTTCACCGCTGCAGGGATGCCCGTTTTCGGAGCGTTGGGCCTTCAGCCGCACCCACGTTCTGAGGCGTTGAGGAAAATGCCTCTACACATCATTTCCGCATGCGGGAAATGTATCTGCATGCATGTTAGAGTGCACATCTGCACGCATCGTATTGCTTTTTGAATGCTGCAGTCAATAAGTTTTGCTAGAGTTGTCACCACCCACATAACGAATGAGGTGGTCTTTCTACGTATAGTAATGACCTATTAAGGCATATTGCTGTTTTGTAGATCGAGTGCCGGGATAGCCAAGAAAGGTTTTCATGGTGTATCTGATCAACACGTGCTGGAGGAATGGCGGCAATGAAATCCAGGAAAGTGAAAAGGTCCGCAAAGTCAAAGGTATTGGTGGCGTAGAGCAAGCCGACAGCCTCGCTATAAATTCTCCTGCAAGTTGCCAGGAGTGGCAAGAGGTATCCATTTGGACGGAAGGAGCAAACCCATCCGGCAACGATTTCCCTTTTCACATCGTGGACTTCGAGCGTTTGCCTGCGCGTCGCGCGTCCAGAACACGACTCATCTCCGGAGTAGGTCTCGTGATGTATCCTTTTTCCGTAGGTGACAAGATGCAGGACACGGCCTCCAATAACTTCCTGAAAGATGGAGTTTCGAATCTCAGCGGGAAGCTGCAACAGAGGCGGAGTGAGGGGGTCGGCACTCGCCGTGATACATCATTAAAACTGCAGCGCATCCCCCAAGCCCAACGACCCTGCCTCCCCATCTAAATCCACCTCGGCGCCACCACCCTCCCCACGCAACTCAGCCCTCCCAAAGCCGCACTCACCCCCGTGAACACGATCAAAGCCCCATACCCACTCCCGTACGCCCACCCAGCCCTCAACTCTCCAACGCCCACCAGCGCCTCGCTCAGCGGACCAGAAACCACGTTCCCGATCCCGCGCCCCGCCGCGAGGCACGCAAACACCATGCCGGGGTCGACGGCGCCGCGCATGCGGACGGTCACGTCGCGCATGATGCCAGGCCAGGTGCTCGTGAAGCTGCCGGCAAACAGCCCGTAGAAGACGCAGAAGACGTACAGCAGCGGCAGGCCGACGGCGAAGCCCCACAGCAGGAACACGCCGGCGGTGGCGCCAGCCGTCGAGACGAGGATGCAGGTGGTGACGGGCAGGCGGTCGACGACGAAGCCCATGAGCACGCAGCCGAAGACGGAGGCGACGTTGAACAGCACGACGGTCAGCGAGGCGAGCAGTGGCGAGGCGCCCAGCACGGAGCGGGCGTACGCCGGCAGGTAGATGTTGGGCAGGAAGAAGCCGAGCGCCTCGAGCACGTTGCCGGCCTGGAGGAGGGCGAACGGCGACCGGTACAGGAAGCGGAGGTTGAAGGTGCGCGTGCGGGCTGGCTGCGCGATCGGGAGCCGCGGCTTGACGTAGAAGGTCAGCGGCGCGGTGAGGAGGAAGCAGGCGACCGCCCAGATGCGGAGCGTGGTGGCGAAGCCCCATCGGTTGAGGAGCGCCTGCATTACGAGCGGGAGGACGACGCCGGAGAGGCCGGTGCCGGCCTGGAGGGTGTGAGCAGGGGGTTAGAACTCAAGCATGGGCCTGATGCTGGAGGAGAGCATTGAGCACTCACCCACATGATGCCGAAAGCGAACCCCTTCCTCTTTGCGAACCATTCATCCATATACAAGATGGTCGGCGAGTAGGCCAAACTCCCGCCCAATGCGTAGAAAATACCCTGCGTTAGGATCAAGTGAGTGGTGGTCCGCGAGAAGCTGCTAAGCCCGAGCCCCAGGCACATGATTACGAGACCAATCCCAGTGGCGTACCGCTTGAAACGCGGAAAGGCCTGCAGCACGGCGAAGACGATGGGAAGATCCAGGTACATAATGCCCTGCGGGATGTAAAGTCAGCGGGCCGAATGCAGCTAAAAAGCATGTGGGTAGTACCATGGCCATCGTGCCAATGACGGCAATGTTCTTCTCGCCAACGAAAGGCTCGTGGGTGCTGTAGTAGTCCTGGAAGACACCAAACGTAAAAGCAAAGCCTGTCTGGGTGTTAAACATGTAAATTGGGTGATTTGGGGCATGGCCCTACGCACCCCACACCAGAGCTTCAATCAGGAAGCATGCGGCCAGGAATAGCCAGGCATCCTTGCCGCCATCCACAGGGGGCAGCTGGGACTCATAGCGGTCTACCAGTGATTCCTGCGGAGTCAAACCGGGCCCGGCTCGCTCGTCGGAATGGTCGAGCTGCGACAGGCAGTAGGCATCGGAGGAGACAGCAGGATCGTCGAGTATCTGGTGGCCATTGTTGCCCAGGTCAATGGCGCTGGACTTGTTGGAATTGAAGAGATCTGCGGCGCTGGAAGCGGCCGTGGAAGACGTGGCCATGGCGTAATCAACTCCAGGCTTCGTGAGGGCTGAAGGAAGGGCGCAGGAAGGAATGTCTTAGGAAAACGCCATGCATTATATTTTGCCTCGCCCGCCGGGACGCTTGACGCAGATAGTCGAGTCTGGGTGGGTCGTGGCGTGCTAGTAAGCTCTGTAGGGCGCGCAGTACAAGTGCGCGGTGCAAGGCACGACATGTTTCCCCACCGAGCACCATTCGATCTGCGTTAAATCTTACTAAACGAAAACGCCTCTGGGACTCCAGTGATTGGGCCGCTTAGCCGCAACATCCCCATTCGCTCCGAGGACGGAAGATTTCCGCGCTCCCATTGGCTCATTCGAGTTAAATGTTACGTGAGGTCGTCTGCTTATGGCCTTTCCGAGCGCACCACTTGCCAATGGGGCGCCATGCAAGGGAACCCTATCTCTTTTCACTGTATGGTTCACATCCCCACAATGCTTATCGCCTCATATGTAACAGTTGTAAGAAATTTTACTCCATTCACTGATTGATTCCTACCCCGCCGTCACTTCCCCGCCGCCGCCCTCACCGCGCTCGCTCTCGGCAGCACGCCCGCGTTCTCAAGCGACCTGAACGTCCTGACCCACGCGTCCTCCGCGCCGTCGAACCGCGCCCACCCCATCCGCCGCGCCTTCGCGACGCTCGGCAAGATGAGCCAGTTGCGCGTGTTCGCCCAGTCGAACAGACCCCACGTGCACCGGTCGAAGGCGTCCGGGTTGCCGCCGTGCTTCCCCACGAGCCGGTGCCAGACGGGGCGTTTGTCCTTGGCCCACTCGGCCAGGCTGGTTTGGAGGGTGGTCGGGGTCTCGATCTGGTGTGCGTGCGTGAGCAAACGGGTGATTGCCCTTTTTCCTCTTTCTATATTTTTGATGGGGGAGGAGGGAGGGAGAGTGCGGACACGACGGACCTGGAGACCGAAATACTCGGCGAGCTGCGGCCAGAAGTGTCGCCACACCACGACGTCGCCGGCCGCGTGGTTGAAGGCCTCGTTCGCGGTGTGGTCGTGCGTCGTGGCCCAGACGGTCATGTCGGCGATGCTGGGCGCGTACGAGATGTCGTCGACCGAGTTGAAGACGAACTCCGAGCCGGGGAAGGGCGCGGTCGTGTCGCCGAGCTCGGCGTTGATGAGGAGGTAGACGGCGTACGAAATGGCCATGGACATGCCGTTGGCTGTTGAGGTTGTTTGTTAGTAGAGTAAGGCTATGTTCTGATCGTTGATGGGGGACCGACCTTGAGGCGTGAAACCGATGATGCCGAACGGGCGGATGATGTTGTAGGACCATTGGTTGCGGCGCTTCTGGACCTCGAACAGGTAGTCCTCCTGCGGATAGTAGAAGTTCAGCCCCTTGTCGTCGTAACGGGGCATATCCTCTGTGAGGGGCTGTTTCGTAGGTCCTAACTGGACACCATAGTGCTATTTCTTCGGTCAGAGCCATGGACAATGCCGGCTTCAGTGGCGTTACATGCCTTGCCACCCGTCTGCAGACACACTCTCCAGCTTCGGCCAAACGTCCTCAATGACGTCCATGAAGTTCTTGAACAGCGGCACGTTCTTCTCCGCAAGCTTGTTCAAGTCGTCATTGTGCACGTATGACGTGAAGTATACGTGCGTGACGTCTCCGCAGAGAGGCTTCAGCGCCTCAACTGCCCTCTCCTTCGGCGCGAGAAAGTCGACGGATACGAACTCGACGCGCGGATCAACCCAGAAGTTGGGCGGGGCCCGACGCGAAGTGACGACGATCTTGGACCTTCGGAACAGCTGGTTAGCTTGGTATCAATTGCCACGTCCATGACGCCCAGAACTGCGTTCGTGCCGCGTACCATTCTGCTTCCGGCTGGCGGATCAAATGCTCGACAATTGCATGGCCGCTGATGCCATTGCAGCCACTGACGAATGCAGTCTTCGGGGCTGTGGGGGGAGGGGAACCGCTGTTACTCATGTCGACGAATGTGGAGGTTGGAGTGCTCTGAGCGATGCTGGACGGCAATCCCCAACCGTTCTCTTTTTATATGCGTCCGTATCGGAAAGAACCAAAGGACATGTATCACCCGGGCCAGGCGACAATGCGGGATCACGTGACGTTGCACGGGGTCTCAGCTAGAAACCCTTCTGGATTGGGCGGCGAACGTGCGGGGTCGTGTAGTCGAGGCGCACTCTCCTTAAATTCCTACAGCGGTTTTGTGGACTTAAGCCGGCGTAACCTCCTTTTCTGGCAGGGCTCTACACGTTCCAGGACTGTCAGTGACAGGAGCCAAGTCTGTATGATGTCCCAGCATGGCGCGCCTGGGTTGTAGGAAGAGTACGAGTTTGTGTAGCTAGCAGTGCGATCTACAAGTAGACTGAAACTGATGGACCCACTGCTCTTGGGGTTGCTGCCGGAACATTGTGTTTGGTCCGTCCGAGACAACCGAGCAAAGATCTACGCGCTGAGCAGTGTTGATATTGGCAGTCGAGGCAGAGCATCAAACATGGGTTGATAAGCTGGGACTAAAGTCGTGACATCTGTTGAGCATTGAAGACACGATAAACTATACCGCAACCCTAAACATACCACGATGGGCAGCCAGCAAGGGCGTCAGTGTCACGAATCCACGTGGAAGATTCGGAAGATGACTTAGCCAGGCAATATGGTTCGGCCGAGGACCACTTCTACCGGCTACCGCCGGGTAGTACGCAACAAAGTCCGCAAGGACCTGAGCTCGAACTTCTACAGAGTCTCAAGCTCCGTACATCCTCTTGGAGAATGCTCCGTTGGTAGCCTTCTACAACACGTGGGTGCAGGGTTCCGACAGGCGGGAGAGCGCAAAGCTGACACGCACCAAACCAGTACGTCGTCCGTTGCCCGGCCACCGCTGATCGAGCTGCAGAGATAGGACTAGTATAAGCAGCACGGTGCCGCTTTGGGATAGGCAGGAGCCAAGGGTGTAATCAGTTGAGAGCCAAGCGTGCCAAGCTACCCGGCGAAATTCCCTCCCAGTCCACAACGTAATTCCCCACTTCCCCCTCAGGCCGGCTCCTTCTTTTCCTGTCGCAAATAGTGGCTCTTTCCCACCTCCAGGGCCCCAGCATGCGAACCTCCAAATCACCCGCAAGTCGACGTAGGTTGAAAAGAACTGATAATCTCGCCGCGCGTCAAACTTTCCATCTGTCGGAGTGTGCCCGGTCCTCCCATAGCTGATACCATGAACACACGCCTTCCCGACACATATCGATAGAAATGCCCCTCTTCCGCGCAAACCTTTGTTTGAAATACCTCGTCCATCACCAAAAGCTCCGAAAGAAGTCCTTGGCCGGCACGCTCTCCTCCCCTTCCTTCTCCTCCACCTCCTCCACCTTGACCCTGACCTCCTCCCCACCAACCTTCCCGCCAACACCAACCCACCACTCTCTCAACCTCTTCGCCTTCCTTCTCTCCTCGTCGCCAAACTCCACCGGTGGCCCATGCACCTCCTCCCTGGTAGCACCGCTCACGCCATTCTGGTGCTGCCCGTCCTCCACCGCACCCCACAGCCCGCCCGTGACGTCGCCCCAGAGGCCGCTCAGGTGATCCGCCCAGATGGGCTTCATCGAGCTCGCGATATCGCCCTTCCGCCTCGCTCCGCCCTCGCCCTCGCCCTCCGCGTCCGTGGCCTCCTGCGAGCCGGGCGCGCTGCGCCGCACGGCGCCGTACCGGAACACGCACCACGCGCTCTCGTTGCCGCTGACCAGGCCGGGCCGGCCCTTCCTGCTGCGCACCAGGAACGCCCGCAGCAGGACGGCGTCGCCGGGCTCGAGTTCCGGCAGAGCCGCCTTCCAGGGGCGGAACACCTGGACGCGGATGCTGGCGCCGTTGGCGAGGCTGGCGTCGGTGATGCTGAAGAGCGTGTGGTAGTCGCGCGGGCCGGCCGAGGCGCGGACGGGGGGTTTGCTCGGGCGGGTGCAGACGGCCATGACGTCGATGGTCGAGGATTGCGAATTTGTGTACGAGTCGAGATGCGTGAGGGGGGTGAAGTAGGAAAAGGCTGTGCGGGTGCCTTGGGAGAGTTGGGAGGGCGTCCATTTGACGTCGCGAGAGACGCTGGATTTTTGGGAGGATTTGGGTTGTGTGGCTTCAGCCAGCGTGGTCTCCTTCGTCGTAATCTCGTCCAAGTTAGTATTGTCACCCGGCTCCTCTCTCTGTTCTACACTTGGCTTCACCGCCTGTGCTTCTGCTGAAAGAGCGCTTACTTGGGAGAAGCTCTTCGCAGCAGATGTCGCTTGGGTGAGGCGAGGAGTGGGCGGGAGGATGCTGTCAGCGTGGGCCTTCGGTGCTACGTGCTGTGCTTGTGTTGCCTCTTGGCTGGCCTCCGGGGTGAGAACGTTACTCTCCTGGAATGTCTGCACTTTGCTTGTAACGGGCTCAGGTGCGAAAGTAACTTCGTTAGGAGGTGAGGACCTGAGTACTTCAGACTGTCCCTGTCCCATATGCTCGCGCTCACGTACCCCTTCGTCCGAGAGTTGCGTCTCCTCCACCGCCTGTCCTGGTGACGCCGGAACGTGTTGGATCTGACTCTCTTCCTCAATGTGTTTTGGCGAAGATGCAACCTCTACCTGCGGAGTCTTCGAAGGCTTGAATTGGGGAGGTTGTGTCTGAGACTCGGCATACGTCGTCCGTTGACTCTCATCCTCATCGGCGACTGAGGAGGTGGTCTGTCTTTCGCGCTGGGTCTCAAATTGAATCTGCGAAGTTCTCATCGATCGTAATATACTCGAATCGTCCTGCAGTATGGACGAAGGGGCCGGTTCACCTCTGTCGAAGTCATCTTGAAGCATTGAAGATTGCGCAGGTCTCATGTCCGGTGTTTCTTTCTTCTTCTGGGCGCCCCATTCGAAGTTGAGCTCTGGAAACGGAGAAGAAGAACGATCTGCGGTCAACTCATCGCTCTTTTGGCCCTCAAGCTCACTCTGAAGCCTTCGGTTCTGCACTTCTTGCGGGTTGTCGATGGCTTGCTCTTCAGCCGCTATAGATGTCTCTATGTCCGGGCTTTGAGCAACGGGAGTGATCGGACTGACAGTCGGGCGTTGTAAGCGTTCTTCCCAAGCCTGTTGCTCCATCTGTGAGAGATCGCCGAGGACCTGGCTTGCTTCCAGTCCGGCTAAGGGCTCGAAGCCCTGCAAGGCAGGGCCATCAGACGGCGGTGCAGACGGCGAAGAAGGGTGCTGAGTAGAAATGGTTGCATTTGAGTCCCATTCGCATTCCGAATCCTTGACCTCAATTCTCCGCCGTCTCTGGGCGACGCGAGCCGCGACTCCGGAGGCTCCTTGGGAAGTCCGGGGTGCCCGTGAGCCTTGAGATGAACGAAGACTTCGCCTCTGGGTCCGAGACGTTGTGTTTGTATCCGCCTGAGAAACAGTCTCGATTGTGGATTGGCGTGTCCTGCGGCGGGTTTGTGGCGGCGAGATCGTGAGTGAAGATCGGACGCTTTCTTGCGTCAGAGAAGGCTCTTGTTGTGAAGTAGTCGGATTAGACTTGATCCCAACAGGAGAAACAGCTTGACCTTCTGTTTGTTCACGAGTGACAATTGGGTAGTCCGATTCGGTGGTTGCACGGGCAACCCCAGATTGTTGGCCCTCATTGTCTGCGCTATCACTTCCCAAGTCAACAATTTCTGCCGACGTTGAGACAGGCGGAATCGCTGCCAGAGAGGCAGATGGGGCAGCCTTTGGCCTCTGAGGAGTTGCCGTAGGGCTGCTACTGCCTTCTCTTGTTTCTGCACTCGGCTTGACAGCTTTCGGGGTTGAGCCTGCCTCGGAAGCCTCCACATCTGGCATAACTGCATCATCGCTGAAGGGCGAATTCCTTTGCGGTACGGAATCATTGGACTCTCGTACATCATTTCGCGCAGGCCGTTCTGTTGGAAGTGGCTGATATTTAGGAGCTTCTTGTCTTATTGCATCCGACAGCTGCTTTAGTGACTCCTTTTCTTGCGTTACGTCGGTGCTGACTTCAGGTCTTTGCAACTGCAGAATGCCAGGTTCTTTTTCCATTACAGCTTGCATGTGCTGCTGCTTCTCAGGTACCCGGCGTTCCCTGTTCCTGGGTGATTCAACGAAAGAGGTGGCCACATCTGGCAATTCACGGCCAATTTCCGTGGCTTGCTCAGCTGCCGACCCGCTCTCTCGGCGTTCTTGCTGATCAAGTTCTACTTCTGGAGGCAAGAACGAGGCAGATTCGTAGAGCTGGGTGTCTTGCAGATCCACGATACCAGGAGCTTTAGGAGCTGAACCCGAACGAGATGTTCGGATTGCAGAGAGAGCAGCTCCGTCAAGACCGAATTGGAATTGACTCGGCGGAAGCGTATCGTGCTGAGGCTGCTCATTAGAATGATCAGGATGCTCTTCCATGGCTCGAAGTGCCGAATCAGCTACCATGTCATTCGATCGGCCTTCCGGGCTCCTCAGGGCCTCCTCAGCGGCTTGGGCTACTGACATTGCTGTGGCCGGACGAATCTCGTGCTGACCTTGGTCTACGTGGACTGCCGGTATCGGTTCCCCGGTAGATATAGAAGGGCGTGCATCCATGTACGAGGAGGCTCCTGCTGCCACGGGGAAGGGGGATGGTAGTGATAAAGTTGATGAGGTAATTGGTTGCAACTGCGGTGTAGACGGCGCGTTTACTGGACCAATAGGTGGTGTTTTGGCGGGAGATCTGGTGGTTGACGTGTCTAACTGGGCTTGGGGGAGCACCGGCGGCGGCATTGTCGGAGCAGCATGTGCTGCACCCAGCAAAGGGGCGCCCACTGTCTCTAGGACTTCCGGTTGCTGCTGTTGCAGCGGTGATTCGGCAAGCTGTGGCTTGGTTGCTTCATCTCGGCTTTCCTTAATTTCGGACTGGGGAGGTGAGCTGTCGAGCGTGAGTACAGGAGCGCCCAACGCTTGATCCTTTTCAGGTTGCTGAGTAACTGATCGTGGTTCTGTAACACGCGCATCTTCACTGGTGTCTTCCTCAGCAGTGGAAAGACGCGGATGTGCTGTCTGAGCCTTGCCCTCAGGACTCTCTTCCCGATCCACATATTCAGAGTGCTCTGACTCGACAACCTCAGTGTCAACCTCGGTAGAGCTCATTTCAACCACCTCGAGCTCTTCTACGTCGGAATCGTGCTCTGTGTCGCCCGTAAAATCCTCGACATGCACTGACGCCGCGGCACTTGGAACAGCTTCGTCCTCATCGGGTATCACAGAAGGTAACGACTCTGCCTCGGAATCCCCTTGAATAATGCGAGCATCTTGAATAGAAAATTGCGCCGCGAGTTCATCTTCTGGTTCGTCTGGAAACTCGTCCACCTCGGTGGCTTCATCGGCCTCAACAGCGTCCTCCAAATTCTGCTTGTACAGAGCATCATCCTGCTCCTCGATTTCCTCCCGGATATCTTTCCTAGCTGCACGCTGCGGCCTCTTGGACACATCCTGCATAAGGGAAGCTTCGACATGAGGTTCAGGCACCAGCTCCTCTTCCTGCTCCGCCGTAACCTCGGCCGGTGTCATCCTGGCCGAAATGGGCGTGTTGGGGAGCTCAAGGGGCGGAAGACCGGGAGCAGAAGCTCGTTCACTGGGACTGGCCAGAACGTTGTCATCCACGGACATTGCATCGCCCTTCTCGGGGGAGGGAGTCCGAGTGGCATAGGTCCAGACGCCAACGTCTTTGAAAGATGTTCTCCGTCTTTTCCTATTTTTGAAGTCATCCTCGTCGGCAAATAGATCATAGTCGGAGAGCGATTCGCCCGACAGACGTCCGCGCTTCAGGAAAGCTGGAGAGGACCAGGTGTTGAAGCGCAGTCCTTCGGCACTGAACCTGCCCACAATCTTGCTCGGAGTGTTATACACAGATTCCTCTTCGGTCTCTTCCTCGGCAGGTTCGGGAGTGCTGCGCTGGACATCAAGGTTGGCGAACTGCCTGCCGTCGCGCGTCACCAGCATTTGAAGCCTGTCTCTGAAGCCCAGCTCCCAGTCGACACTCTTCCCCGGAGTGCGCACAACTTCCTCCTCGCCGCTCGACTGCAGCCATTGTACTCCGCCCAGCTTCAAGGCGACTTTGTCGCCAATACCAAGCTGCGAAGTCGCGACGGCATAGGCGGCATCTCCAAAAAATTGGACACGGACTTGGCCGCGGCGGCGACGCAGACGGAAGTCGGGTTCGGCGAGGAGGAGAGCGCATGTGCGGGTAGACGAGGAGTAAGGCCAGAGGATGGTCACAACGGCGGTTATGGATTTCGTGGAAGGCGTCGGGAGGGAAGGGTAGAGAGTCGCAATCGGGACGCGCTCGACGACGATGGAGGCCATGGCGGCGGAGATGCGATGCTACGACGGGGGACAGGCAGCAGTCGTCATGGCGGAGAAGAAGCCTGGCGAAGGTTCGCGAGGGCGGGGGGTCGGGTGAGAGTGAGTGGCGTGGGAGCGGAAGGCGCGTCGGCACGGTCGAGCTCGCCCTGCGCGCACGCGACGGATGGGAATGGGCGGGCGGCTGTGGCTCCTGCTTCGCCAGCCAGCGCCCGCCGCGCAGCCCTATCCGGCGATCGCCGCAGCACCGCGCCCTCGCTTCACTCAGCAACAACACCATCGCAGAGGGATCATTCGGCGTCTTCGGGAGCTGTCCATCTACATACGCACAATAAAGTCGCTCAAATGGATGCCTGGCCCACACACGCTCACACCACCGAGTCTCGCCCATACGCCCGCGACGGCTTTCTCAGCGAGTTCCCGGAAATACTGTCGCGGCCCATCCAGTTGGCCTCCACCACCGACTTTTTCGTGACCAGTATCGCGTGTGTGTCATGCGGCGCATGCATCCAGCTCGATGGTCTTGATGCTCTGCACATGGCCCCGTTCGTCGATCCCCATTCCCAGTTGCGGTTCCAGCAGACGGGGCCCATCGAGTCTTCGGCGATTGTCGGCAACTTAAGATTCCTTCTCGACGGCCCTGCCGACTCCAGCAGTCGGGGGAACACTTTGGCCACCAGCGGCTTCATGACCATGAGAGACGCACAGATGATGCCGACATTGGCTTCGACTGTTGACCATGTTATGGCCGCGATTCCAGCGCCTAGACTCTCATCTCAGCATGCATCTTCAGAGGAGGGAACCTCGGGAACCTACCCTGCATGTCGTCATCCACCGTATACATCTGGACCAGCACTAGACGCAGAATGCTGACAATGCAGACGCTGGGCAACATGTCAGCGAGACTGCTCTCTGCACAGGCGGGAGCCACTACTCACAATCCACCGAGTGCAAACACCGCCGCGAGGCTGAGTTTCTGTCTCAAAGGTAGGCGCAGTCCTTTGATGAGCGGCATGGGCAGGAGCCAGACCACAAAGTCCATCAGAATCCCGATTAACGCGCTGGCAAACCAGTACGTATGCGCATCCCTACAGCTCCCGGGCACTCTGGGACTCCAGTACCTGTTTGCCGGGGTACACATGAAAAGGCCTCCAAAGAAGCCGTACAGCGCCGCACCCAACACCACGGCGAGGAGTACCTTGCACACCCGTTGAGCCCAGCGCTGCTGGAAAAGGCGCAAGTACTGGAGAAGAAAGGATGACTTGGTCGCGTTGATGAGAACTTGGTACAAAAGGTTGCTGCACAGTACCAGCTGCAAGATTCGTTAGCTCATCGTACCCTCTGTAGGATTCTCTGGAGCTTTAACACCTTTGCAATATTCGAGATATCTTTCCCTTCCTCATTCCACTGGTGGCCAACCATCTTCGACGCTACGTGGACCTCGCCACCTACCACGCCGGTCATTGCGATTGATAGTATCTGAAAGTCGGTGAGCGTCTAACACCATTGAATGTTCCCGGCGACATACGAGGGCAAAGAGGAGAAGCCAGTCCTCCTTGGCAATTGTTCGAGTCAGTCGAGCTCGCGCGTACCATCTCAGTACTACGGCCACAGTCGCAAGTACTGTGAAGACGAGTGCTGGTGCCAGCGCATGCCATCCAATATCCACCGGTGCCTCCGCCCGGACAACTGACGAGCCCAGGTCCATGTGCGCGTAGAGAAGCGGCGAAATGTGTCGTGCAAGCCGATTGGAGTGGTATCCATCACCATCCTCTATCGTTGTTCGTTCCAACATTCCGGCCACCGACATTCTTGATCAACCACGAGCTGCAGGCTTGAGAGAGAGAATCGGACAAAGTGACCTGGTTCCGGCCTTGAGGATGGCGGAAAGCTTCGTTCCAGACGACGCATGGGTGACAGAGAAGGAGGTCGACGGGCACCGCAGGAGAACGTCTTTCACCAAGTTCTAGATCCATCCCTGGTTTCCCTCCGCCCTGCGATGAGAACATGCGATTCAGACAAACTTTCGAAGTTTCCATGGCGCAACGGCGACCGCTCTCAGCAACTTCCAATGAGACGCCGCATCCGGATCCCTATTTCGCACCACCCCACGCTCCCTTTCTCTCGAGTAAACGAATCGGTGGATTGCTAACGAGACGACCACCCGCAGAGCTTCGGATGACGACCGGCGTGCGCAGGAACATTGGGACCGTTCCGTCAGGAGAGGCTTGGCGGACGTCTGAACGAAGGAGAGGTCGAAATGCTCGTGCGCGCGACGAAAAACAACAAAGAAGAACATCTTCGATCATGACATGGACGACATGGACAAGCATGATTGTGTGGCGCACAGCAAGTGCCGACGCAGGGTCTCATGGCATGTGATGCAGGCCCCCGTGCTCACACCTACCTCTCTGGTCTATCAGTGACCTCGACCCGGCGGCAAGAAAATCCACACATCTCCCTGCAATACCGACAGGCTGTCACAGTGCCTATACGAATCGGCGGCTCGCCAGCTCACGCAATGATGGCGCCATGCGTTTCCTCCCCAATTCCGAGCTCCACTCGGATCGCATTCCAGAGCCAAGTTATCACCGAGCGAAGAACGTGCACGCAACCTTATCGAGAAAAAGAGTCGCGATTGGAAAGGGACGATCCGTTGCGCCTGCTGCCTCTGGCTAGCGCCCTGGCTAACTCGGCTCATTGGCGATCTTCCGCCTCCCTTCCCCTGCCACCCACCACCTCGTGTCCTTGGAAACTTCGTGTTGAGTGGCCGGGGACGAAGAAAATCAAATCAAGATATGGGGCTTTGCTGCAACACCAACTGCAACTGGATATCCTCCGTCTCACCAAGAATCTTGGCTTGCTTAAGAAGAGATAACATTCATCCAAGCAGCAAAACTCTAATGATGTAGCTTAGCCAGGGCGGGTCGGCACCATCACCAATCACCATCACACTTCCTTACCAAGCTTAGCGCACCCGCCCTGGCCCTCGCGGCACCTCTTACCACCTGCACTTCCTTGCCTTGGTATCCATCTTGCCACTTCCTGGACTTTCTTGGCAGCGACAACCACCAACAGGTAGAATTCCCAGAGAACGATCTTGATCAGATAAGTTCCGCACCAAAGAGGAAGGTCTGGGACCATTTGCGGCTTCAGCGAGCGTAACGGATCATTATCAACCCTCGCGAGCACGAACAACACACGGTGATCCACATCCTGTCGATTCCATCGGTAACGTCCAGACCGGGATTCCCCTATACAGCCTCCCTCCCTTCGTCCGCACCAAATTGCATCCTACCTCCTATCGTCATGTCTTGCAGCATCGCCATTATGCCCACGCTTTCTTAACCGATCAACTACTCAAGCTCCCCGCTACGGCCACACCTGGCCATCCGGGCCCACAATGTCCTGCAGCAGTCACCAGGATTAACGGCAGGATATCAAGACAAGACCTGTACAAGACTTCGGAAGAAAAAGAAAAAAATGGAGATGGGTCCAGAACAACGAGAAAAGAGTGGATCGACTCCATCGTGCCTATCTATCCAAAACACATCCAAACCCATCCCATTCTAACGGACGTCGGTGTACTGCGGTATCGGTAGACAAATAGCGCCGAAACCGGCCAAGCAAAGGGTCATGCGGTGAAGTTCGACGGCCGGCAACGCCGTTATTCACGTTCCGCATGCTTGTACCGATACCGGTCGCGGAGATGCCACCGCTGCTGGCTACTACATGTTGATCCCATTTCAGCCCAGTGCACCAGAGCAGCCGGGACAGCAGCACGCGGGACAGGGACCTCGCCAGGGACTGCAGCATGGATACCAGGGGCGACAGGCACGTTGACAAAGAGTTCGAATCTAATGTAGGTTACATGATTTCATACCAGTGGGGCTCGGCGGACGAGTCCCCTAACGTAGCACGAAGAATCAAGAACGCCACCGCCACGCACACGCGCTGGCTGGCGGGCAGCGCCGAACGGTCTCGGCTGTATCACCCACACGCCCACAGTTTTCCAGAGAGCGTGGTGCATCCAACTATTGGCGCGGGAATCCACAACAGCCTTTTCGAGCTTGGGGCCCTGGCAATCCAGATCGTGAGTTCCCGTGCGGGACGCACAAGCGCGTCAGGGTACTTTGCCCGAAACCCCCCCCCACGCCGTTGCTTTTGCCGAAGCGAATGCCCATCCGCCCCGCGCTAACTGGTCGGTTACAGGACGCACAAGCCCCATTTGAGCACCCCTGGGCCTCTTTAATGTTCCTTCTTTCCTAAGCCGTCTTAGCGCTTCGGCAGAGGCTGGCTTGGCGGCTTTCCAGGGCCATGGCGATCCTGGCTGTGCTGTTGCACGGCGATTCGTGATTGGCAGTTTGCGTCTAACGGTGCTACGGCATTCGTGAGCGACGACGTATCATGACCGCGACAGCAGGGCTTCCAAATGGTCGTCGCTCCTTGTTTTGTACCCGCCCGCAGACGGAGAGAGACTGCACGGTTGACACTGTCAACGGTGGCGCCTTGACGTAGACCCTGGTGGTGTCGAGTCACGATCTGTCGATAATCGATGGGCGGTTCGCGTGTGACGTTGCGCCAACGAGAGGCAGGGCGGGGCAAAACCGGACAGGGCAAAGCGAGCAGAGGGATAGCGAACAGGGCCGTTACCCGCGTCTACATACCATGTGGGCGGAAGCTTACGTAGGCCAGTAGTACCTTTTTCTTTTCCTGTCCTTTTATTTTCCGTTTCTTCCCGTCACCCGCTCGGATTTATGCACCTCCGCAGCTGGATGTTGGAGAAAGGCGCCGAGGCGACCCTGCTACCGAGCGGGTCGGGGTGCTGGGGCGCGTGTGTCCTGGTCGCCGTTGACGACGTCAGCCTCCTACTGGGGTGTTTGCTTCTGATAAGGCCCGCCGAGAACTGGATCGACTGGATCACGACATTGCACGGCGTTGCGTTATGGGTTGATGATGAGCAGTTTTGCTGTTGCTTCTGGATCTCATCGCGCCAATGGGATTATCGACGATGATTGGGGCGAGATAGGCATGGTGTGCTGGTGGACTCCGGGGTTCGAATGTGCCTGCCGGTCTGTCTATCTTGTGAAGAAATTATGATGGTGATGTTGGATAGAACACAGAAAGTACAAGGCCGAGAATAGAATGGAAGGGAGGAAGCAAAGTACAGCGTTACACAGTTCCACCCGCTGATCTCCTGTAACCATGTCCACGTGCTTTCGTGCGATCACAAGCGCCACTGGCAACAGCCGCTCGACTCGTAATGCACAGGCTGCGGAGTGGGGCATCGACAGCGCTTAGAGCAGCGGGCTTGTGGTGGTGGCAGAACGATTCAAGGCGTCAGCAGCGTGGCCAATACATGGGCAGACGATATAGTAGAGCGCTGAGGCGACCCGCCGTCGGGGCCCGGGTGGATCGTGTGCACAGGTTGTGCCAGCATGGTACAAAGGCAGGCAGCGGCGATGCGCCTCAAAATGGCACGCGACGGGTTGGGCCAACCTCAACGGGAAGTCGCCCGCCCGCGAAGACTTTTTCATCTTCTCCACGCGGGATGCAGCGTCCGGCGCGCAGAGGATCCGATGGCGGAGAGGCAGCGTGCGGAGGACGACAGCGCGATGTGTGGTTGACTGGCTGACCTCGGACCGGCTCCGAGCCCGCGGCACGACTCGCATTGGTCCGTGTCACGCCAGCTGCCGCTGCTCGCTAATTCCGACTTCGTCCTTTCCATCGCCATGGCCCGCTCGCTGCCTGCCCGCCCGCCGCCCGCCAATGCGTCTGTTCGGCAGTATATGGCAGCAGTGCTGCTCACAGCTACTGGCGCAATGGCCACTGCGTATGTGCCGGCTCCCACGGGCAGGGGCGATGAGCTGGCCACGCGCCGCGCCCTCCGGCTCACGAACGAAGTCGCCCGAAGCGTTGAAGTTTGCAGAAAAGAGCTAGGGAAGCACACGGGAGCTGTCGAGTAGGTGTCAGTAGAAGGCCGGCCGTGGACGGTGTCTGGGCAGAGGCGGTCGCAGTCGAGTTCTTGACGGCTCGGCATCCAGGTGTGCCACACCAGCGCTTCGATATGCTTCACGCTGCAACTCTCCCTTCTCGGGGAATCCGCTTCTTCCACCGCTTCATCACGCCTGTCGCCACTATCTCTGCTGGCCGAGAGCATTCAAGACTCGTCGGATGGAAGGATGTCTCGCGTGTGCGATGCATCGCGGTGATTTGGTGTCTTCCTCTCTTCGACGTCATTCTGTGGTGCTCGCTTGAGGCCAGACCATATCGACACCATTCAGAGTTCTCGGAAAACCAGATATCTTCCCGCCAGCTACCGAGGGCGCTGGGCAATTGCTTGGGAGCAGCGAGTTGACGCTCTGACGCTATCGCATCCATGAATCTCCACAGCCCAGATGTTCCCAGCAGCACGGGAAGCTAAAGTGGATCGCCGGGCGGGCGGGCGTGGGCACGCACGCGCATGAAAGCTGCAGTGGTCCGGTGCTCGCTCGCCTATGCGCGCTCGAGGAATGCGCAAAACGGAAGGACAAAGCCATGAACAACTGCCTCGTCCTTCGGCCAAATAAGCACCCACCCACCCACCTTCCAATCGCCGCCCTGCTCCTGCCCCGCCGACCCTGATGCATGCTTAAGCATAACTGCCGATCCGGATTTGCCAGATGGGGAAAACTTTCCGTCCTCTTTCATCACTCCTTCACCCCAGCCTATTTTCATCCCTCTAGCCCATCGTTACCAGCCGCGTGTCTCCTACAACGCACCTCTGTTCTTCGTACCCCTGCTGCGTCCCACTCTGTGCCTGCTTATCACCAGCCACTCGTTGCTCAAGTATCGAGTGCCATCCAATACCCTTGGCTTCTTAGCATTCGATCTTCTCACTATAAAATTCTTCCCGTGCGTGCCTGAATGAGCTTTACTCGCCGTACCCACATCCTCAGACCCTCCTCCCTCATGCTGCACGGATAAATCATCCTACCCATCTCCCCTACGTCCTCAATCTTCCTTTCACAAGCCCTCAGAGAATCTGTCACCGCGCCCAAAAAAAGAAATGTCGGCAACCGACACCAAACCCTCGTCCAATCGCCGTAAGCCGACACTGCATTTTGCAACCCCCGAGAATGGTGCGACTGACATACATCCCCCCCGGGCTTTAAGAAGACGACGCAACCAGCCCCTCCAACGACGACGCTCCCATTGCCCCGCGCTCGTCAAGTCCTCGAGCCGGGTCTGATTGTAGCAGGGGCCGTAGCAGTAGCACCCGGCGGCCACGCGCTCCCACCGAGCTCGAAGTAGCCGAGTCCCTAGAGGCTTCCCACGTCGAGATCCTGCCGGACTTCGAGCACAACCCGGACGACTTCGCCCATTCGGACGGCGGCAGCAGCAGCAGCGTAGAAAAAGACGCCGCCTTCCATGACTCGACCGCCACCACCTCGTCCACCTCCATCACGGCGAACGACCACGGCAGCGACGAAAAAGCAGCCGGCTTCCGCGACTCGACCGCCACGTCCTTGACCGCCTCCACCGACAGCAAGTACAACGCCTACGACCCCAGCCGGCTCCACGAGCTCCCGCCCCAGCGCGGCCACCCGCTCTACCGCGCCTTCCGGTGGCAGTTCTTCTCCGTGTACCGCAAGATCTACGCGGCCGTCTTCTCGCTCAACCTGATCTGGGGCCTCGTCGGCCTCTCGGTCGGCGACTTCGGCGAGCGCATCTACGCGTCGGGCGAGCTGGTGTCGGACCGGGTGGCCGACGCGGTCGCGGTCAACATCATGGTGGCCGTCGCGATCCGCAACGAGCACGTCATCAACGCGCTCTTCTCGACCGCCATCGCGGCGCCGCACCGGCTGCCGCTGTGGTTCCGGCGCGCGTGCGCCATGATCTACAGCTACGGCGGGTTCCACAGCGGCTGCGCCACCGCCGCCGCGGCGTGGTACGCCGTGTACGCGGGCGTGGCCGCGCGCGAGCACGTCTCGGGCCGGCAGGGCTCGCCCGTCTTCGTCGTCTTCGCGGCGCTCATCCTCGCGCTGCTGGTCGCCATCGTCGCGCTGGCGATGCCGGGCCTGCGCGCCCGCTTCCACAACCACTTCGAGGGCGTGCACCGCTTCGCCGGCTGGACCGTGCTCGGCCTCTTCTGGGGCCAGCTCGTCGCCAGCGCGGTGCTGGGCGGGCGCCGGACGGCGCGGGCCGCCGGCGTCGTGCTGGCCACGTCGCCGGCCTTCTGGTTCCTGGCCGTCGCCACGCTGTGTGTCATCTACCCGTGGGCGCGACTGCGGCGGCGCGACGTCGAGGTCGAGGTGCTGTCGGCGCATGCGGTGCGCATCCACCTGGGCCACGGGCGGCCGGCGCTGTGCAGCGCGATCCGGCTGTCGGACCGGCCGCTGGTCGAGAACCACGCGTTCGCGACCATCCCGCGTGCCGACGGTGCGCCCGGCTTCAGCTGCGTCGTGTCGAGCGCGGGCGACTGGACGCGCCGCATCGTCGCCGCGCCGCCGCGCCGGCTGTATGTGCGCTCCGGCCCGAACCAGGGCATGGCCGCCGTGACGCGCCTGTTCCGGCCCGTCGTCATGATCGCGACCGGCTCCGGCATCGGGCCGTGTCTGGGCTTCTTCGTCGGCGCCCCCCGCCACGACGTGCGCATCGTCTGGAGCACCAGGAACCCCGAGCGCACGTACGGGCGGGGCGTCATCGACGCGGTGCTGAAGGCCGATCCGAACGCCCGCATCATCGATACCGACAAGACGGGGCGGCCGGATATCGTGCGTCTGGCGTACAGCGTGTACAAGGACACGGGCGCCGAGGCGATCAGCATCATTTCGAATAAGAAGGTTGTTGATATGGTGGTGTATGAGATGGAGAGCCGTGGTGTGCCTGCGTATGGCCCGATTTGGGATTCGTAGGGGGCGGTGTCGCGTGTGTGGTTGTGCCGTGCTTGTGTTACGGTTTCTTGTTTTTGCTACGACTGACGCTATTCTTTTCTTTTTTCTTTTCCAATTTTGACTCCTGCGCCCAGAGCTTTCGCTTTGATCTAGCGGTCGCTTTGCTATTTTCTTCGTCTGCTCGTCGTTCTCGAATATACCTTGTCAGCAAGTTGGATACACCCATCAGCACGTTATTCGCGCAGAACAGTCTTGCTTCCCGTTACACGTCAGTTTGTTTTTTTTTTTTTTTGTCAAGAGGTGGATTGTCAGCAGTTGGGGAGCATGTGACAGAGGGAAGGAAGGAAGGAAGGAAGGATGAGAAAGCTTAGACGTTGTTTTGTTTACCTCCCTTGTTGTGCCACCCGGAAAATGCACGCGCGCACGCGTGCGCATCACACCACCGCTTCCGCACACCGACATTACAGCCATGGCTGCCATGCATTCCGGTTCAGCCCCCGGACCGGGCTCGGTCGATTGACGAACGGTTGGAAGAGCATGGGAATGAATCGAATATAGAAAGAGTCGAGCATAGAATAGCCCTCGTTGTATATTTAGAACTTGTCAGTCTTTTCCTCCCTTCGCACAAGCACAGATCATTAGCTTTCGTTGTGTTTCGCACGTGGTTTGCCTGACGAATCCCTTGGTCAGCCCGCGAGAGGACACGCGCACAGAGTAGTCCTCGATCATGACAATAACATGCAGGAGCGCTAGGCGCGCTTCCTCCATCGAGGCGGCTCGGGCACCCCGGCAAAAAGAGACAAAGACAGATCGAAGACGTCAAGGCCATCGACAGGGTCTAGTTCGCCGGCAAATGAGCGGCGCGGCTGGCAGGGTAAGCTTTTCCGGGGGGCTGGGCTGCACAATATAGCGGCGGAAGGCATCATCTCCTCCCGTTTTCTCCTTCTAACGTCGCTAGATCCTTTAGCCGAACGCAGCCTTCGTTGCGAGTCCGCCTTGACGCCGAGGGGGTGCGAGATTTTAGGGTCGGCTTTGCCTGAGGGGGAGGGGCGGGTGGCACGCCAACGAACGCCTTGCCGCACGACGGCAGCCCCAGATCGACCGCTAGGTGGGCGTGGGAAACCTGTCGAAACTCTGTTTCGCTCGCGGACTGCCCCGGATGCGTCTGGGGATTTGGAAGACGCTGCGCCTTTTGCCGGAGGGAAGGGTTGGTTGGGGGGAGGGAAGGGGGAGGCGGCGCGGCGCGGTGCGGTGGTTTCCTCGGGAATGGCTGTCTGGCTGTGGTCACACCTCGCGTGGTGGCTGGCGCCGCGGGCTCGCGCTCGGGAAGGGCAGGCGAAAGCCGTGGTTGCGACGTTGCGTGGCAGGAGCAGAGGGAGGAGCGCCTTGATACTACTACTGCCGGCAAATACCCAGGTGGAGGGCGCCGTGGTTTCCGCGGTGGGATGGCGGATGGACCAGGCAAATACCTGCGGCGCCACGGTAGCAGTTTTCCTCTGTGTTTTTTTTTTTTTTTATTATCTTGCGAGACACGAGCTCGTGAGCGTGTCTGGCAGGCGCCACGGTTTCGCCGTGTGCTCACTCGGCCGGATCAGTGATCACGGATCAGAGAGAAAAAGCCTCCCGTGATTTGAATCCGCACGCACCGGCAGGCCCCTGTCCTCGTGGAAACATGCTCACTGTTGCGGATTTGCGGATTTGCAATCGGAGCCGCGAGGGCGCGAGGGCTGGCGTCGAACAGCGGGAGAAGGTCGCGGGTGGCGGTTGGCGGGCACCTGAGGTCGCAGCTAGCGCTGCTGCCACCCAGCGCGGACAGCAGGCAGCCAGCGCGTTCATGCTGCAATGTGCAATCTGCAGTAAGTACGAGTGCCCGCGCGGCAATGCGAGCACCGCCGGGGAGCGTGGGCGCGGCGCAGGAACAAGGCGGCATGCGCGGCGGCCCAGGCGAGCTGTCGATGCATGCGCAGAAGGCCCGACAGCTGCGCAGCTGCGCGGGTGAGTGTTCGAAGAACGGCGGGCGGACGCGGTGTGCGGGGGCGGAATGGTTGGGTCGAGGGTCGAGGGCCCAGCGCGGCGGGTAGCAGGAGCAGTGGCAGCGCGGCCGATCTGGCGCCGCCGCTCGCCTGCCTGGCGAGATTTGCAGCCCTATTCCAAATCACCACCACGACCCAGACACCTAGCTGCTAGCCCGACTCAGCGCGCCCAGCGGCCCCCCATCGCCGCCTGTTTTCGAGGGCGATTCGTTTCAGTCTGTCGGTGCTGCCTATTTGTCACTCCGCCCCCGACCACCACCATGGCCGCGTCCGCAAATCCGCCATTGGCTCGAGCCCCCATGCTGCCTCGAGGGCCGCTCCGATCCTGCCTGCTCCGCCCACTTAATCTCGGGGCTAGTATATCCCAGGCGGCCTCATGAGCTCTCCACCGCTGTACCCGTAACGCAAATACCCACTGGCTGTTCCGCCGCCGCGCACACCTGCCAGCTTAGTCCGCCGCCTCTTAAGCCCTCCCACCTCTTCCCACGAGACCCGGCCGCGGGAGTATACATACCCACTGCTGCCACCTGCACGTCTCCGGGTCCTCCAACCTAGCGGATACATAAGACCTCTTTTTCCAAGACAAGCCTTCTTTCTTCACTCTCGCCACCGCCATGCCTCCCTCTGCGCCTGTCCAGGCCCTGCCTCAGGCGTCGTCGCCCGCTCCCACCACGTCCTCGCACCCCTACCTGGAACCGACGCATGCCTCTTCCATCGAGTCGTGGAATCTGTCCGTGCCTGGCCGCTCCATCCAGGCGCACACTCAGCGCCAGCAGCCGTCCGCAACCGACCCCGCCATACTGGCGTACCTCCAGCTGAAGATGGCTCTACTCCGGAAAAAGACCGGATCCTAATCGGGAAAACGCATACGGGTAGCAAATCACAGACGCAAAGCAAACTTAGCGAGTCGCGCTTTCCTGGTCGCCGGATCCTCCAGCTCGCTCTTTTCTGACACTAGGCCCCGCCCTCCGCCTCTCCGACGGTCTTGGTAAACGTCATCCTACTTCCGAAGCACAGACGAGACGTCTTGTCCATGCTTAAATCCCCGGCCGGCTCGTTACGACTGGAAACCGTACCTGTTGGTCTTTCTCCTCTGATCTCGGACCTCCCGCTGTCCCTCCCTCGCTTACCGCTTCTGGCGGCCTGGTCGTCTCAAGTCGTGTTTTGATCGGCTAATTTGGGATCTCTGTCGCCTGCCCAAACTCGACACTGATACACGGACTTCCAACTCGGTCCGACGGATCTCGCCCTCCGGGAAGCCCGAGGATGGTCGTGGTGCAAATGGTGACACCTCTTGATACTGCGGCGGAGCACGTTGATTGGTCGCCGGGTTCTTTTTCTCTGTATTCTCTGCTTCACATTATATTGGCACGCGGAAGTTCGGGCAGGCTTGCTTGGACGACGGGCATGAAGCTGCAGCCAACACTCATGGTCTGAATGCGACGATGTATAGGAAAGGTTACAGCGAAGGAGTTCTGGCGCCATGTCTACTTGCCATAACGGGATATGATCACTCAGAACGGGTGGAAATTTGTCAAGCACTCTGCGCTCGGTGGATGAGATGGCTTCTGCAGGTCTTCAACAGCAACGACATTATGCCTCACGCTTTTACGAATCGTGATACTCGTCAGCCGCATAGTGTTGCGAGCCCTGAAATATGCATGCCCTGCCAATGCCGGCCCTTGAGCGGTCTGACAGGGGGCAGGATCGAGAAATCGGGAAAATTAAGCTCTTCCCACCTGTCAGCATCAGCATGCAGATCAGGTCCCAGCGGCAGCATCTACCCGAGCGGTGAGCAAGCCGCCCGGAGTGTTGGACGCGGGCGCACGTGACGACGGCGCGGAAACGCCAAGACTTCTTGCGCTACTCCAAAGTTTCCCGAGCTCAGACATCGCGAGCGGACTTCCGCTTCCTCGACACCACATCCGCCGCACCCAATGCTCCTTCCGCGCACCAACGCGCCTGTCCGGGCCGCCCTCGCCGCGTCGCGGACGGCGCACGCCTCCACCTCCGCCGCCGCTTCGCTCAACGTCCTCGACGTCCTGCGCGCCTCGCTCGCCGCCCCGTCATCGCCGAACCTGACCTTCGTCCGTCACGCCACGCATCAGGCCCAAGGCCGCGCCAACGGCCCCAAAAACGGCCCCGGCAAGCGATTGGGAGCGAAGAAAACCGGCGGTGCGTAGTGCCACACTCTCCGGGCAGCCAACCACCGACACTATTTCCCCCAACCCACCGGCTCTCCATTCCCGGGTAGTCCTCAGTCACTAACACCCCGCAGAACAATACGTCGTCCCTGGCAACATCATATTCCGCCAGCGCGGCACGCAATGGTACCCGGGCGAGAACTGCGACATGGGCCGCGACCACACGATCCACGCGACGGCGGCCGGCTACGTCAAGTACTACAAGGACCCGGCGCGGCACCCGAAGCGGCGCTACATCGGCGTCGTGTTCGAGCGGGCGCAGACGCTGCCGTCGCCGCCGCACGCGGCGCGGCGCCGGCGGCTGGGCATGCTGGCCGTGCCGCGCAGCAGCAGCGCCGGCGGCAGCGAGGACCTCGCGTCGCCGGCGGGCGTCGACGTGAAGCACGTGCCCGGCAGGAAGCGGAAGAACATGCCGGCGAAGAACCTGGCGCTGCGGCCGGGCTACATGTACCGCGAGGCGAACTGGGAGATTGGCCGGATTGCGGAGAGGAGCGGCGTTGCGGATCGCGTGCGCAAGTTCACGCCGGGCGATCGGTTCAAGGCGTGGCGGAAGGCGTCGGCGAGGAAGGCGAAGAATGCGGAGAAGAGGGGTATGCGCGGGAGGAAGGGTAAGAAATAGACGGCTGGGATGATGGGGCCGTCTGGAGTCGAGCGAGAAAGGGCTGGGTGCTTGTAGAGGTCCTGCATGGTCCGGCTGCGGGGGCGAGGAATTCGGACGGGGCCATCTATCATGTAAAACAGTGAATGAATGTACAGGATACTCTGAGACTAAGGTGGGATGCGAGTCCGGCTCGACGTGTTCGAAGTTGAGGCATTCATCTGGATAAAAATAGCGCAGTAGGCAATGCGCGAAGCTAATCCGATGAATGCCTCAGCCCCGTCTGTGTGATTTGACAGGGTGTTATGGGACTGAGTTGAGATGTTGCAAGGTACTCCTTCATCTCACGTTGCTGTTCTCCAAGGCCAGCCCAGCCAGCGTGCATTGAGTAGGTAACCCGATGTCTTCCTCGCTGCGGCTGCCCGGCGGGCCGAGCCTCGAACTTACCTCCGTGTCAACGCCGGACACCTAACGACCCAACAGCCGCCGCTGCCCCGCGCCCCTCCACAACGACACCTCACCACGCGACCCCCGCGAACACAGCCGGCCCTACCCACCGACCCTTCCCAACAACCCTCCACCCGCCACCCTCTCCTCCCACAAAAGAAAACCCTCCCACCCCCAGCCATCCGCGCGCGCAACAACCGCTGCCATGGCCGCCACCTCCGTCGCCTCCAAGCGCCTCTTCCACGAGTACAAGGCGCTCTCGTCGGACCCGCCCGAGGGCATCACGGCCGGGCCGGTCAACGAGGACGACATGTTCGCGTGGGAGGCGCTGATCCAGGGGCCGGAGGGCACGCCGTTCGAGGGCGGCGTGTTCCCGGCCGAGCTGCGGTTCCCGAAGGACTACCCGCTGGCGCCGCCGACGATGCGGTTCCTGTGCGAGATGTGGCATCCGAACGGTGAGGACGGAAACGAGCGGGGATTGGTTCGGTTTGCTGACGCCCGGCCGCGTGGCAGTGTATCCGAACGGGAACGTGTGCATCTCGATCCTGCACCCGCCCGGCGACGACCCGAATCACTACGAGCATGCGTCGGAGCGGTGGAGCCCGATTCAGAGCGTGGAGAAGATCTTGATCTCGGTGATGAGCATGCTGGCGGAGCCGAATGATGAGAGTCCGGCGAATGTGGATGCGGCGAGGATGTGGAGGGAGAAGAGGGCCGAGTACGAGCGGATTGTGAGGGATAATGTTAGGAAGGGGTTGGGGTTGTGAGAGAGGGGGAATCGTTGGGGCTACGCATGCGTGGAGTTGCGAGGATAGTCTTTTGCGTCGTGGGTTTTGCGGTGGGGCTGCTAATGCTGCATTCTAGAAGGCGGGTTGGCGTTCGGCGGCTCAATTGATCTAGCAGGTCTTCACATGTGAGAACCTCTGCGGCTGGGTGTCCATCTGTCACCGGGCTTCTCTACTAGAACGATCCTGTTTCCAAAGGTCACGACTGACTGAACTTTCTCTACGGTTTTTTCGTTTTTTTACATGACGATCTTTCTGGTTTTTGTACAGTTCTCATTGCAGTGATTTGCTGAGTAGCATCCAGGCTTGTCACCTTTCTCTTTCTGTTATATTCTCCAATCCTGAGTAAGCACAATAGCGCCGCTCCTTTCACCCTTCAAACTGTCAAACGTACCATATCATGTCCGGCCAGCAAAGGGAAGATGCAATGGCAGCCTCTGCCTCATTCAAAGTCCCAGTCGGTGCAGCTGAAGACAACAGGATCTGGAGAGGCCGGTACTGCCTACGCAAGCATGAATCCTTAGGGCCAGTGGTTGGCTGGTATAAAGGACGTTCGTTGTGCCTCTTCAAGTAGATCTCTTCAATCAAGCCGGCATGGATTCAAACGAGACACAATTGTACGCTCAGGTTCGATAGTAGCCATTGGCTGTTTTATGCTGGCCATCTACACCATCGACACTCTACGAACGTGGAATTTTCACCTCGACAAATTTGATGGACCCTGGTGAGCTGGCTGCGGAAGTTCATCGTGCCCTCTTCGAAGGACAAGACGGGCATCGAGATGATCGTGGGAGCAAGTGATGCTCGCATCCTCCGCTGACTCAATCACTGACCCTTTCAGATCTCCCAGCAGTTCGTCAAGAAGCGCTTTCTCCCCAACTCCGAGCGCGACCGTACACGTCAGAATGTGGCGTACATGTTGCGTGGTTGAGTTCATGTAGTTGCAAACGGTTTTCGGTGAGATACTGCTGATCCTTTATCACAAAGCCAGTAGCTTCCAGGGCGTCAATTCGTTCGGTGTAGTTGCTGATACGCGCGTGAGGGATGATATTGGCACGCTCGATGGCATCCCAGACTGCACGGCTCCAGAATCGGCACCCTCAGCGCATGACCACAGGCCGACGAGCGTCATCCACATGACTGACTGGATCTCGGACGGTATTCTCCTGTCTATCCCATATGGTCAATTATAGAGCCACGGGAACTCTCCTGCCCATCTCTTCACTCAGCAGAACTGACTGTCGTGCTTTCGGCGAAGTCCCCGATCTATTTCCGACTTCTTGTCTTTGGTGGTCGGCTCCTCAAAAATTGGTCCTTGAACAAAAGCTGGCACATCGCCGGGAAATTACTGCTGCGTATCACCAACTTGATTGAATGATGACGCTCGGTAGCTTACATTAGCGATCAGCTCGTAAAGCACCATTCAGTGGCAATTTCCAGCTATGAGATTCTTTGTTGACGCTGGAAAGGTTATCAAAGAAGGTAAATATTCAGATGTAGTCATTGCGTGACGCGCGAGTGAAGCGGTGTCGTATTCCGTGAAGTGAACGCACGGGTGGGCCTTACGCCCGGAGAAAGCAAACTTTCCCTAGAGATCCTCTTGCCTCTTACAGATGGAAAGAATAAGATGGTGGGAGAAGCCTCGGTACGTCCGCGGTTTATACTTGCCAAAGGCTCCATGGACCAAGCTTGCAACGAGCACAAGGACGGCGTCGCAGCTGATGATGTTGCTGAGATTGGTCCAAGTGATACGCTGCCACACAAGCACCAGGAAGTCATCCATTGAGAGGAGAGCCTTGGGGGTAATATTGCTAAAGTTCCATCCACACCACGCGGTCTTCATGTTCTTCTCAAGAAGACGGTTTTAGAGAACGCCATATCTCATCAGAAGAAGTCACCCCAATCAAACCCACCACCATCCCCACCACCACCGCCACCACCACCGCTTCCTCCTCCTCCGCCACCACCGCCGCCACCACCCCCTCCACCCGGCGACGACCCACCACCCCACCCACCCCACGGATCCTGCTCCCCCCAAACATCACCACCCTGCCCCTGCCCCTGCCCCCCTGCTGCTCCCCACCCGCCCACGGCTCATTCGCCACCGGACTCGCATCGTCGCCCCCACCCCTGCCCCTCTGCATCGCCTCGTACCCGACCATCGACCCGGCCCCCGCCGCCGCAGCGCCCACACCCCCCTCCTCGCCCGCCACGCCGCCCACAGCGCCGGCCTCACCCGCCCCGGCGACCGCCCCGCCCTCGGCCGCGCCGCCGCCGACGCCCGGGATCCAGATCGGGAGGGGCAGCCCCAAGCCGCCGGCCGCGGCGCCCGAGTGGCGCGAGAAGTAGTCGAAGTCGATGGAGACGGCGGCGGCGAGCATGAGGGCGCGTTGGTCGAGCGTCATGCCGGGCGCTGTCGTTTCTGTCGGCTCGGCCGCGGTGTGCGAGATTAGGTGGCGCGGCTCGGCGGCCAGGGCGGCGCCGTCCATGCGCAGGGCGTAGATGCCGGTGTCGGTGAAGATCTCGCGGGCGAGGCCGGCGAAGTTGCGATTGACGGAGCCGAGGAGGCGGGAGTCGGCGGAGAGGAGCGTGAAGTCCCAGGAGAGCCAGGGTTCGTTGACGTGGGCGAATTGGACGAAGGTTTGGGGCGAGGGGGAGGGTTCGGCGGGGGAGGTGGTGTTGAGGGTTTTGGAGGCGGAGAGGGGGAGGTCGCCCGAGGTTAGTTGAGGCGCGTCCGGGAGGGTGGAGGGGTCGCGCGCGAGGAACAGGTTGTATTTGCGGCGGAGGGGAGCCCATTGCTGCTGCGCTTCGCCGATGACACGCATGGAGGAGAGGGGGAGGGGGGAGATTTGCGCGGAGGTTTGGTTCACGAGCGACGTGGTGCTTGTGCCGTTGAGGGCGTCAGAGGAGGGGAATTGCTGGTCGGCGCCAGTGATGGCATCGTAGACTCGGATTTTCGAGTTGATCCAGCTGAAAGGGCGATGGAACTGTGAATGTCAGTTTGATATTAGGACTTCAATCTGTCGGGGTTAGCTCACCCTCAGAACCTCCCTCTCATGCTTGTCGAAGACGTGTGTTGTGAAGCTTCTGTGAGTCTTGAACATTTGCCTCGCCATTGTGCCTCCGAATCCATTCTCCTTCTCGGCCAGAAAACCGACGTGGTTTCCTTGGCCATCCATGATGACATATCTGTTTGCTTGCTCAAATCCCATGAGCACATTCATCATTTCCAGCTGCCTCTGGATGACGATGGATGAGTTGGCCAGGATCGACATGGCTGGATGGTCATCCTTGAGGACGCTGTGCGGATCGTCGGGAATGTGTACCGGTGCAACGAGGCTGTTCTCTGAGTTGGCAGCGCTTTCTCTCAGAGCGGCTGACACGGCTTCAACTTTTGAGGGAGCAGGCTGTGCCTCTTCTGGCTGTTGATGTGGCTTTTTGTCTGAGTTGTTGGGTTTGTTGGCCCGGGGACTTCCCACAGGTCCCCTAGGCGGGGTCTGCTGGATCGGTTGGCGGAATGCAGGTCCCCATTGGCGCGAGTTCCGTGGTCCTGACGGTTTGCTGGATCGGAGAGAAGAGTATAATCGTGTGGATGTACTCAGAGCTCTTGCTGGCGTACATACAGCTGGTGTGCGAGCGAGCCCCCGGACGGGGGCCCTCACGAGAGCCATTGGGATATTTTCAGGAGTTTGAGTCCTGACGGGGTGGATACGCAAGGATTTGACAGTGATGATTAGCTGATGGATAGAGGTCAGAAGTCAGGTCAAGCTTTGTGGCGAGGAGAGCGGCCGCCAAGAGCGGACCCTGGCACTGTGTAACATGAGGAGCGGACGCCAGCGCTCGCAGATAAGTTCAGAAACGACCACGATGGATAGCATAGAGAGAGCAAAAAGGTCGGATGGTGCAGGCTGCCTAAGCTGACGAAAGATTCGCCACGGCGGTTGCCACAACAAGACTGGGGATCGAACTGACTGGGAATGCGAGGGAAGAGAGAAGACGACTTACAAATTACAGTAGAACCCGCGCTGGGAACAGGCAACTGTCTTCGCAGCTGTCTAGGGCCCGGGCGAGAGGATGATGGCAGAGGGCGAGGCCAGCGGCTCGAAGAAGTCTAGCTCGGCGGCCGAATCTCGGCTCGCCCGAGCCTTTTTCTTCGCGCCGCAAAATTCATCGGCTTCTCTCTCATCACTGCAGCCATGTGAACTCTTCCGCGCCCGGCACTTTCGTCGCCATCTCACCCGTCAACTGCTCCAAGGCTGCATCCGCCGGCATCACGAGTCGCCTGGCCACGCCAAATGGACAGCCAGCTCTTCGCGTAGCCTGCGCCCTCTGGTGAGTTAGCCATTTTTTTTCCATCACATGCACGTCTGCCTCTATATGATGACAACCTTTTGTAATCCCACAATGGGAGCGACACTGACTTTTGTTGCTCTCGATGGTGGTATCCTGTATTAGACTACAACGGTATCTGACCTTAACAACACAACCTCTCGCAACTGTCTACCTCCAAGCAAATCTTGTTACTGACTTTTGTCGCGAAGACTGCCAGCATTCCACCCCGGCCACCATGGCCGACCCAGCCGCCAGCACAGCTGCGCCACAGCCCGCAGCAGAAAAGCAGAACGGCACTGTAGATTCATCAGCCAACGGCCAAGGCGCCCAGCATAAGGAACCTAAGCCCAATGCAAAGCCTGCTTCGCAACGCCCGAGAAGGCCCAATTATGCAAAGATCCATGCCCAGCCGCTTCCAGTAGTGACCCATCCTCTGCCGGCCTTCGTTCCGCACAACCCACTGTCCCTGCTGCGCATTGCCTATCTCGTCTGCTCGCAATACTTCTACCCGCCCGCCTCCCACCCGCCGAAGCGCCATGTGGCTTACCTTTCGTACGAGACGAGATCCGTCCACGTTACAGATCCTGCGAGCGTGCGCGCGTTGTGGGAGCAGGGCTTTTTTGGGAAGGGCAGCTTGAGTCGAAGCGAACCCACATGGCTTGATCGTGAAAAGCACCGCCGTGGTGTTGCGTCCGGCCAGATCAAGGCCGAGGACATGACCAACAAGCGAAGGCAGGAAAGGAGAGAAATGAAGAACGAGAGAGCTCGGAAGGAGCGTGAGGCCATCGAGGAGCAGCTGCGGAAGGAAGGAAAGCTGGTGGATGAGTCCGCCTCGGCCTCCACCCAGCAGGAGTCATCGTTTCCCAATGGATCATCTACCCCGCCTGGACCCTCAGAGGCTTCGTCGTTACCTGAAAAGCCCGCCACGGCGTCCATGGACACCACCGGCATCGCCCTCGATGAGCCCGTCCACAACGAAGAGCACCTCCAACTCTCCCTCGAAGAAGCCTTCTTCCTTACCTACGGCCTCGGCGTCCTCGAAGTCGTGGCTGCGCGCACCAAGAAGACGGTCGAGCCGCTGGCGCTCTTCCAGCTCTGCCGCTCGCTCTCGTCCTTCCCGCCGTCGTCGGCCGCACTCGTGCGGCCTGACGACTCGTTCCTGCTCAAGTACGTCGTCTACCACCACTTCCGTAGCCGCGGCTGGGTCGTGCGCGACGGCGTCAAGTTCTCGTGCGACTACATGGTCTACAACCGCGGGCCCGTATTCGCCCACGCTGAGTTCGCCGTCCACATCGTGCCCAGCTACGGGCATCCCTACTGGGCCGACAAGGAGAAGCCGGAGCGCAGTCCGTGGTGGTGGCTGCATTGCGTCAATCGCGTGCAGAGTCAGGTGCTGAAGACGCTGGTGCTGGTGTATGTGGAGGTGCCGCCGCCGATTGAGGAGCAGGTGACGGATGTTGGCGCGTTCTTGAAGAGGTACAAGGTGCGCGAGTTTGTGCTGAAGAGATGGGTTGCAAATAGGATGCGCAGTTAAAGGGCTTCGAGACGTTAGGCTGGGAATCGACGGCGGAGCAGCATACCCGCCGTCTGTCCCGGAGTCTTGAACGATCGAGAGCTGAGCGCATATTTGAACCAAGGCCACGTTGGACTGCAAAAATCGGAAAGGTTGCAGGGGAAAGGTTGCAGGGGAAAGGCGAGGTACGGACAGGAGTACGGTGTGGCCACCACTGCACTGCTTGGAGGATGGGTGAAGGGGCGTTTGGAGTCCACGGCCCAAAAGTGAATGTCTTTATGGAGCATTCTAACTAAAAAAATCAAAACACCCTTCGAAGCGCTCTCATAAGCCACTGCATATTCCGTTGCGTGAAGTTCCCTATCGTGCCTCACATCTAGAGCCATAATAGGCTACAAAAAGATAACGGTACACAGGTGCTCTCAGCAATCACTCGGAACGGCCTCATGAGGACAAGGACCATCTAGAGACGTGCGGCATATCACTCGGGGGGTATCAATCTCGTCCTTGGATGATGAGGATTATCTCATTGATATCCTGCTCTCTCCTTGATATAGAAAATGAGCAAGGGGATAAGGAAAACGCATGAAGGCAAGAGGAAAAAAGGCTATCAGAAAATTATGGAGCGTCGATTCTCATCCGGTAGTAATACAACCAACTTCTTTCCAAAGTTGTTTCCCCTCTTTAAACGCCGTGCCCCGGTTCTCGAATGGCTGTCCGTAACGCCGTGCCCTGCTTTTTTCTTGGAGCAAAGACTCCCTCCTCTAAGATATGCCACCGTACTCTTTGTGAACCTCCGTACCTCATGCCTCTTTTCCCATTTGAGCCATAGCTCTACATTTCGCGTCACCAGCCCCGCGTTTCCTTCGCTATATGACCGGGTTCTTCGTCTCATCCGGAGGCATCTTCATGTAATAATCTATCGCGGCCGAGAAGGCCGCAAAGCCCGCGCAGCCCACCGCCGTCGCCTGCGGACCCGCCTTCATAGCCAGCGCGCCGCCCGTGATGCAGCCGGCCGCCACGCCGTTCATAAGATCGTTCTTCGCGCGAAGCTAAAAAAGCACACATTCAACCACGTCAGCACTCTGCTTGCTGCCCCCTCGGTCCTCCCGTTTCGCAAGGTGGAAAGGGAGGGGGGAAAAACTTACGCCCTCGATGGCGCACTCGGTCCCCGAAAACACGGCGCCGATCAGGCCAAAGTTCTTGCCGGAGCTGTAGCTGGCGCGGCCCATCTCCTTGAAGCCGGCGCGCAGCTGCTGCCGCATCGGAAGCTTGGCGATCTCCTGGCCCTGCGGCGTGAGCGGCGTGTCGTAGCGCATCTGTTTGCGTGTGGTTCCGCGTCAGCTGAGATTCTCATGGCCCCCGCCCGCCCGGCCGGTGCGGGCTTCGTTGTAGGTCTTGCGGGTACGGAGGGGATGTCGAGGACGAGCTGCTAGGGGGTTCGAGGGAGGGAGGGGCGTACGCTGGACATGAACAGTCCGAAGATGGCGCCCATGCCGGCGCCGGCGACGCCGGACATAACGAGCTTGGTGGCGCAGGACTCCATGCCTGCTTGCATCTGTGGAGGGGAACGCGCATGTCAGCAGAGCTTTCTCTGAGGCCCGATAGGTCTGGGGCGTGCGCGAATCTGCGCGACGGCAGCAGACGTCGCTGGGGGAAGGTTGCTCGGGGAGGGTGGACGTACCGCCTTGACCATGGCCTGCTCCTGCTCGCTCATGCCCTGGGTGTTCTGGCCGGGCATGCCTGCGGCCATTGGGCGGCCGCCCGGCAGCATGTTCGGTAGGCTGCTCATTGCGTTTGCGACGGCGAGGGTTGGTGGTTGGTGGGGAGGTCCGCGCGACGGCCAAACTGCGATTGCGGCCGGCTGGAGAACTTTTGAATGACGCGCCTGGCGGAGAGCTGAGCGCCGACTGACCGCCCGGGCGGAAGCGGAAGAGTTGCTTGGCGTTTGGGGCGGGGCGGAAAATTATGTGCTTCGCACGCGCCGAAGGCACCCGACGGCTCCGCGCTACCGCCTCTTCGTCTCCTAAACTGTCGCGTCGGACTTTGGGTTCGATATGACTCTTCGACTCTTTCGTGCCGTAGTTGAGTGAGACGAGGAAGTGCGGCCCGACCCGGAGGCGTCCCGAGCGGCAGTCCAACGGCCCTGCGTGCACATTCATCATTGATGGATGCAGACAACCGCCTTCCTTAGCAGACCAACCTGCCGACCACTTCCCAGAGCGACATAGGCGAGAGAGCAGAGAACCATCGTGCTGGGTGCGAGACCATGTGCCCTGCTACGCCGCCCTCGTGTTCTTGCTTCAATGAGCCGAGGAGCCCGTCGTCCGCTTTTTGGCTCGAGTGCCCAAATTGCTTGTGTTGATCTTTCTCTTTTCTCCACTCGAGCCTACAAAATTTGCTATCGTCCCCATCGCGCACGCGTGTTTGATAGTTGAAACTTTGGTAGCAAAGTGAAGCTGTCTAGATCGATATTCTAAGAATATGAGAATAATGATTGCAGTATCAATCATTGAATGAGGTTCTTAAGCTGCGTGCGGGGCCACATGCCAAGAGGATTACCTCTTCAGACGACAGATAGCAGATCGCCTCACGTGTATCCCAACAGTCAATTTGTCGAATGGACGGACTCCTGCCAAGCGTACGCCAACATCTACATGCAACCCCGTAAGACGCTGAAGGCAAACGACAGTCAGATGTACAAACACGCCTCTATATTGCCACAGCCGCTCAGTTCTTACAAAAATTTCATATCTATCATAATCTTTTTCTTCCGCCTCAACATCCTCCTTCTTCATTTCATCCCTCCCAAATCATCTAATGGCTATGCCCGTGATGCTCATCCGCCTCCTCAAAATCGATCTTCCATCCCTTCGTAATGGAAACCTTCGGGTCCCTGATGACCGCGAAGCTCGCCTTACCGCTCTTGCCCTTCGTGAACGCAATGGGCACCTTTCTGCGGCGCTGGCTCTCCTTGGCACCCTCCTCGCTGACGTAGACGACTTCCTTGCCCTCCCAGTCATCCGGCGCACCGACGATAATGACTTTTTCGACACGCACCTTGGCCATGGCCTTCAGGTACGCTGGCGTCTTGGGGCCGGCAGTGGCGGTGTCAACAGAGGTGAGGGCGTGGGTGGGCTTGTCGAAAATGAAGCGTCGGTGGATGTAGGCGCCCTTCTCGTAGTCGAACGTTTCGCCGTCATCGAGATAAAGGCTTCCCTCGGCGTTGCCGGCATTGTCGAGGACGACGACAAGCGTGAAGGGGTCGTACTTCATGAGACCACTGCTGCGGCGCGGGCGATCACGGCGCGGAATGATGTGGCCGCCCTGCATGAGGAGCGGAATCTTATCGAGAGGGGCGGCGATAGTCTTAGTGCCCTTGCCTGAGTGGATGGTGTAGTCGAAGTAGTCGTAGTACGGCTCATCATCGGCAATGTAGATGTCGACGCTTTCAGCACCCTCTTTGACAACGGGCTTCGCGAGGAGACCAGTGGAGCCAAGGTAAAGCTGATCGTCGATGGCGAAGCCGTTCTCGTCCGTGGGATGGACGTAGTAGTTGGGGCGGACAATGGGAGCACCGGTGATGCTGGCCTCGTGGAATGCAGTGTACCACGCAGGGAGCAGAGCGTACCTCAGACGGAGAGCCTGAGTGATGATCTCGGTGTAAGGAGATCCGGCAAGGTACGGCTCACGGCGGCGGGTGTCGATGTGGGCGTGACCTCTGAAGAAGGGGTAGAATGCACCAGCCTGGTACCAACGAGTCAAAAGGTCCTTGCCAGGGTTGCCGAAGAAGCCGCCAACATCAGCACCAGCAAATGGGAAGCCCGAGATACCCTGGTTGAGAACCATGGGAATCGACGCAGCCAGGTGGTCCCAATTTGCTTGGTTGTCACCGGTCCACATGGCACCCAGCCTCTGGCTACCAGAGTAGAACGAACGGGTCAGAACAAAAGGGCGTCGAGCTTCGCCCTTTTTGCGCTCAATCATAGCTTCATAGGTGGCGTTGTGGAAGGTCAAGCCGTTGATGTTGTGAATGTCACGGTGCTCCCAGTCACCAAAGTGCATGTTGTCCTTCGGCATGGTGGTCTCAGGCCCATTGAAGACAGACGGCTCGTTCATGTCGTTCCAGATGAAAGTGTTCGGGAATGAACCCTGGAACTTGTCATACTTGAAAAGCCCCTTCCACCAGGACACGGCAGCGGGGTTGAAGCAGTCGACCCAGTAAGAAGAGCCGGGCCAGCACCAGCCTTCATATTGGTTGCCGTCCTTGTTCTTAGCAGCAAGTTCCTTGCTCTTCATCTCATCAATGATGGGGTAGTCGGCAACGTTCTTGATGTGAGGGTCGATAATAGCCACGAGCTTCCGGTCGTGCTTGTCAAGCTGATCGTGCATCTCCTTGGTCTTGGGGAAAGTCATCGGGTCCCAGGTGAAGTACTTCTTCTCGTGGGTGTACTCGATGTCAAGCCAGATGACGTCGTAGGGGATATTGTGCTTGTCAAACTTGCGGTCGACATCCATGACGTCCTCGTCGGTCACATAGTTCCACCTACACTGGTGGTACGCGATGGCAAACTCCTGCGGGAGCTGAGTGTAGCCGGTGAGCTCGCTGTAGCTCTTGATGACATCTTGGGGCTCAGGGCCAAGGAAGACGAAAACATCAAGAAGACCGCTCTCAGAGATCCAATGCGTCTTGGTATCAGTGTGACCAGCAACTCCGAGGCTAAGAGCATTGGCAGCGCTCTTAGACTTGACGATATCAACCCAAGTCTCGGCACCATTGAGCCAGAAGACACCGACGGTCGAGTCCTTGCGGTGGGCCTGCATGAAAGGAATGGCTCCATATAGAGTCATAGGACTATCCATCTCATATTCGAAGACATCGGCATTATAGAGACGGTAGGGCTCGGAGTAGGCGCCGTCACCGCCACTTGGAAACGTTAGCTTAAGCTTGGCGTTGTCAGAGATCGCGCTTACCGAGTTTCCTTGAGAGAAAGAGAGCTGGCATGCTCAGGAATACCAAAGACATGCTCGTAATCCGGGAAGGTGATGTCAAGAGCGATACTCTCGGGACCTCTCGGCTTCGAGTCGGTGTTTCCACCAAAGGACTCCTCCCACCAGGTGCTCTCGTCCTCGGTAGGCTCCTCAGTAACCTCCTCAGCAGCGGCTTCCTCGCCCTCCTTCTTCTCCTTCTCAATCTTGGGTCTCCAGTGTTCCAGGTTCAAAAGGCCACGGTCATTGAACTTGACCTGAGTCTTTCCGTCGCGTTTGAACTCGGCAGACAACGGAGAGTGGTGGATGACTGCCTCGAACTTGCCACCGGGTCCGTAGACGACCTTCGTAATGCCCTCGTCGGCCTCGGAACTGATAGCAGCACCGGTGCTGACCTCCAGACCACCGACAATAGCCCACTTCTCGGACTCGTTGTAGCGCTCCTTGCGGGCCTTGCTATCGTGACGGAGCTCGATCTCCCCCTTCTGACGCTTTTCCTCATCAAGAGTAAAGCGGGCTGTGCCGGACTTCAGGAAGGTCACAGTAAGAGGAAGACGAACCTCCTCCTGGTCATTGACCTTCTTGAGCACGGTCGCGGACAATTGGCCATTGGTGAAGGTAATCGAGGCGGGGTCGAGGTTGTAGGGTGATTGCCAGGTGGTAGACAATTGCTGGGCATTGTCGGCAAAGGCCCTGTTGCGTTTGCAGAAGCCAGACTGGTCGCAACGCTTAAAGTTCTCGTGCTTGACCGACTCTGCGGGCCAGTTGTCAGCGTTGTCAGCAGTCAGTGGAGCTCTGGGAGCTCCTCGGCGGAGAGCTGCGCACCTGCGGGTGTAAACAGCACACATACAGCGGCTAAAAAGAGGAAAATAGCTGTCCAACGACGGGACATGTTCGCGGCGGACAGCATGACGGGCGTACCAGGCTGCAGTCCGGATGCAGCAAGGTCGGGGGAGAGATTGAGTCTTGGGGTCGAGACAGCAGTGCTCGGTGTAGATGACAGCTTTCCCCGGGCGCGGAGAGCTTGGCGCACGTGACGCGAGGCTGCGGAGCGATCCTCCAATGGCTGGATTGGGCGCTAGAGGCGCAGCCCCACCATGCCGCCTCAAAAGATGCAAAACAACTCACCCCCTCCGTTCTCTTCCTCTCCTATCTTCCAGCGCCTAGGCCCCAAAGACCGCCGCCACCTTCTCACCGTCAACAAAGCTATCCAGCAGCAAGAAGCCGCCGCCATGACTTCCGAGCAGACGTACGTTATCACCAGCACACGAGCCCGCCGGAGCTCGTAAACCGCCTTGGAGGGGTAACAGCGGTGAAGCTAACTGTCTCTGCAGCTTCATTGCCGTCAAGCCCGACGGTGTCCAGGTACGTTCTAGCTCCATCGTGCCTCAATGCCTCGCGGAAGCTGCTGCGAGACGCACCATCCCGCGTCGAACCTGAGCCCCGCGAAAGCTCAACACCATGATCGCCGTCGCCGACCCTGACGATCCGGACCCTTGCTGACCCGCCGTGACAGCGTGGCCTCGTTGGCAACATCATCTCCCGCTTCGAGAGCCGCGGCTTCAAGCTCGCTGCTATCAAGCTCGTCACTCCCTCCAAGGAGCACCTCGAGAAGCACTACGCCGACCTGTCCGACAAGCCCTTCTTCCCCGGTCTGATTGCCTGTACGTGCCCCGCACCAACCCTCGTAAAACCTCGATACCAGCTGACACACGCAGACATGGGCTCCGGCCCCGTCGCTGCCATGGTCTGGGAGGGTCGTGACGTCGTCAAGACCGGCCGTGTCATCCTCGGTGCCACCAACCCCCTTGCCTCTGCTCCAGGCACCATCCGTGGTGACTTCGCCATTGTACGTCTCCCTGCCCGTCGAATATACTTGAGCATTCCACTGATGCGTAGTAGGACGTCGGCCGCAACGTCTGCCACGGCTCTGACTCCGTCGAGAGCGCCAAGAAGGAGATCGCTCTCTGGTTCAAGCCTGAGGAGGTCCAGACCTGGACCCAGGCCAACGTACGTTCTTTCCCACTCCAGTCATACTGGGACAGCAGCTGACAACCTTGGAGCACACCTGGATCTACGAGAAATAAGCAGCTCGCAATGTCTGCACGACTATGACGATTTCCATAGACGTCTAGGAAACGAAAATGCAGTTTAGATGAGATGAACCAACGTTTGTGTTACTGCAAGCTTGTGCTATGGTATTGTGCTGTCTTATGTGCCATCGTCGCTTCGCCGCGTATGTTGCTCACAGGAACGTCCTTGCCCTATCCATCAAGGTGTGTACTTAGGGTCTCCTCGTACCAAACCCCCTGCTTTTTCACCCCTCCAATGATGAGTCTTTTTTATCATTTCAGTTATCCCTGTCTGAAGATTACTGTTGAGAGCATTCACTCTGAGCAATTCACTCCATCTCCAAAATTACAATGTCCCAAATCGAAGCGAAGTTCGATGCTAACTCAGCATCATCAGTAGTGAAATCTATACTTTCAAACAGGAGACCTGCGCTTCCCTTGAAACGATAATGGTGTCAGAGGCCATATTTCAAATTATGTAACTCACATGGCTGACTCAACGTCGTCGCTCCCTGAAGTAGGACTTGAGGCTCTAGTGGATTTCTTAGACTCCCGGAATCTTCTGAGTGGAGAGCAAGGTTGCCATTTAACTCGAGGGTCCGTTTTTTCTCGTAGGAAGGGGCGGATGAAGTCATCCCACCTTAACCAACAACTCCAGACAAGCAGCACAAGTATCGTCAGTGGGATCGTGACTGCCCAGTATAACCAGAACTTCGGTGACACGTCTACCACAAGCAGGTCTTCCGAGGCAGAGAAGAATGGTGACATGCTAAAAATGGTATGAACTGTGTCAGCTTCCCATGAACTTCGTTTCTATAGGGTGACGGTGAGCTCACAGCTACGGCTGTTGGTGGCAGAAAGACCATGGTGACGACCGAGATTATCCTCATCGCTGATGAATCTGCTTTTGCGGAAATGGCTATCTGGTAATTCATGTAGCTGTCGCGCTGTTGCATCACTGTGTAAAGCTTGGGTCGTCAGTAGCTTACGCAAATATACATGCTTAGTACACTCACAGCTCTGAGCTGCATCTCATGCCTTGACAGCAGTCTATCCCTCCGTTCCATCTGACGCCTCGTCGTCCCTTGCAGGTGAGATATGCATGACTTGATCTCGGGATCCCACCGGGAACAGTCACTGCTGGCGTGCCCTGAAATCTTCAAGTTGCCGGCATCATCCGTCAATGACCTTGCAAATTCGGATACAAAGTCTGGAATCGCACTCGTCAAATAGCGTTGCACATCGATCAACTTCTTGTGAAGCTCATCCAGACTTTCAGTCGACACCGTGGGTCTTCTTTCCGACCGTTCGGCTTGTTCGTGCATGTTCTCAATCTCCTCTTGAACACCTCTTAGTAGCTCCTGATCATGCTCAATCTCATCTCGAAGGATGACTGTCCAGATGTGCAGTGTGAGTGTCGGAAGCAGGGAAGGATGCGAAGCTCTAATCTTGGCGGATCGGAGGTTTGCACGCACGTCTCGTCTGAACGCGGCGCCGAGCGGATCCCTGACATACCCCAGATAGACGGTTGTAATTTTCGACTCCATATCATAGCCCAGTGCCATCGTCATAAACTTTCGTCTTAACATTGGGGCTTGGCATATCAGGCCTATCACACGCGGTCAGCCGAGGCTCGCCTTTTCAGCCGGTCAACCACTGGAAAAACTCACTTCTTCTGTTTTCCGTCGTCTCGATCCGGGATGAGCTGTCTCCAGTAACCATATCGTCAACATAGCTGTGCGGGATATGCAACTCGTTCAAAAGAATCCGCAGCGCATTACGCGTAAATGGGATGACGTCGTTGTTTAGCATTCGTTGCCTTTCTTCTTCGTGCCACTCTTGGTACAGGATCCTCAAAGCTCCTAGAAACCTATGCTCACACTTGTCTCGGTCTGTCGTTGTGTGAGTTGATTTGTGTTGTTTGGAGAGCCATCGTTGAAGGTCGCAAGGCGGAGCAAGAGTGCCTTCAATGATAATAGGTTCCACAGGACACTCGTATATCCAGATCTCGAGAATCTTGAAGGGTTGCTCTTCAAATTGAGCTTTTTCGAGGCTCAATTGGTTAATGATTTCTTCGAGTCCCTGAGCCATCTCGTCGGCAATCTTGCTGTGTAATTCACTTGCTCTTTATGCCTCTGAAGTAAAAATGAAAAAGGACTTTATACCTCGTAATGCGACTGCAGACCATGTAGTATAGATTAGCAGTGCGCCAGAAATTGCCGCGGTCTCAGGCAGCAGGCTCAGCCCGACTAATGCAGATTCTCTCGGTATCGTGGGTCCGGCTATCAGTTCAGCCTCATCAGGAAGGTCACAGTCTACTTACATTGTTGTGGCGTTTCTTCCGTCTATTTACAGTAATGGAACCCAGTCGACAGCAAACGCTATTCTATCAGCGAATGCGGGGCTCACGTCAGCGATAACCCTGCTCCTTCCGTTTTGATCCAATGGGACCATGAACTTGAGCGCCATCCAACTCTCACTTCCATGCCTATATGGACATTCAATCAAGTATGTGGGAGATCGCGTTTGCGGCTCGCTTGTCTTGAATTACATTATAATCTTTCCACGCATCCGAAACACGAAACTGCCGCGAAAGAGCGACAAGACTCCGTGCACTACCACGACCGCACTGCTAGAAGGGAAAGGCGAGACGGCCGCCGTCGAAACAGGAGCACGGCCAGAAAGGAGAGAAGAGACTCCCGCCATCGAGACAGGAGCCGTGACAATAGAGAGGGACGAGGCCCTCACCATCGAAGAGGGAGTCACTCCGGAAGATGATCCACAAAGCCCAGGGGTTTCCGGCATCCGCAGCAGAGGATTGGCAAGAAGAGCAAGAGGAAAACGAACGACAGCAACGCATGCGCTTACGAGGTAGTTTGAATGGAAGTACACGTATGTTTCTACATCTCTACCTATCTCATGTCTAACCAATATTGCCTTTAAGTCCCATCATTGCCAACCCGACCATAAAATCGTATCCAACCGAAACTCTACATCTCCCTGAACTCCTTGTCAACACTCTCATAGTGATCCAAGAACCCCTGGAAAATGGCCACGCCCAGGCCGGGGTCCAGACTGCCCGTCGTCGCACGGATGCTGTGCATGCTCAGCTGCGGAATGCCGGCATCGATCGCGCGGATGCCGGTCGCGGCGCTGAGCATGGGGCCCACGGTGCCGCCGCTCCTGCTGTCGTTTCTGATCTGGAAGACCTGGAGAGTCTGGCCGCTCTTGTCGGCGACGCGCTGCAGCAGGGCGGTGCTGACGGCGTCGGTGGTCATGTGGCCGTTGGAGTCGGCGGACACGACGAGGCCGACGTTGAGGCGGGGGCTGTGGTTCTCGAGGTAGGCGTTGAGGAAGTTGGGGTTGACGGCGTGGATGACGTCGGAGGAGACGAGGAAGGAGTTGGCGAAGGTCTGGGAGGTCAGCGACGGCGTGGGGAAGCCGGCGAAGGCGTCGATGACGCGGTTGATGGTAGCGGGCAGGAAGTTGCCGCGGGCGCCCTGGCGGAGGAGGCTGCCGATCTCCTCGTCGTCGAAGAGGCCCACGACCTTGACGATGGACGAGGATGAGGTCGACAGCGCGTCGGCCGACGTGCTGTTGAGCAGCGCCTGCACGGCGGCCCACGAGCACAGCTTGTCGTCGACGCGGCCGGCGAAGATGAACTCCTTGTCGATGCCGCCGACCTGGGCGGGCTGCGTGTCGAAGAGCTCGAGCTCCCAGTTGACGATGCTGCTGTAGTCGGTGATGCCGAGCTCCTTGGAGATGGCCTTGACCAGGCGCTCCGGCTGCGTCGACGCGAACGCGCCCTCGCCGCCGAGCAGCGCGGGCTTGAACTCGTCGGTGTCCTCGCTCTTCTTCTGCCCGAGGATGTCGCTGTTGTCCAGGCCGATGATCGGCACCATCTGCGTCTCCTTGTTGAACGGGCCCTGCGACGCCGCGCCAAAGTGCGGAGCCAGCGTGGGGATGCGCGCAACTGTCGACCGTCAGCTCTCACCCAGCCATCGCCACAACCCCAGATGCACACTCACTCGGCCAGTCCAGCTTCACCAGCTTGCTCGCCACCTTCCCGCTCTCCTCCCTCACCAACACGCGTCCGCCCACCCCGAGATCGCGATCCCACCACGTGCTGTTCAGTGCCCCCGCATACGGCGCCACGCCCAGCTGCTCGTACCCGGCCTTGGTCCGCAGCTTGGGGATGGGCTTCAGCTTCGCCGTCAGCGCGTCGATGTGCCCGGCCAGGATCGCGGCGCCGTTGCCGGGCTCGTACGCGTCGCCGACCGCGAACGCGATCAGGCTGGACCCGTTGCGCTCGACGAAGTACTTGCCGCCCGCGTCCAGCTTCCACACGTCGCGCTCCGACAGCTTCTTGTAGCCCGCCGCCTGCAGGTCCGCCGCCACCGCCGCCACCGCGTGGAAGACGGTCGGGTTGGCCGTCAGGAAGTCGCAGAACGGCTTGGTGTAGTCTTCGGGCTTGAAGCTGCGCCGAGCCGAGGGCTGCGGCTGCGGCTGCGGCTTGGGAGCGGCGGCCGCCGGGCGCGGCGTCTCGGGGACCTTGGGCGGAACCGCGGGCGGCGAAGGGGCGTTGTTGTGGGCGAACATGGAGCCGCCGAAGAGCGTGTCGCCGCGCGCGGGCTCGAGGAGATTGGGCGAGCCGGTGCCGTAGTAGGGCGCCTTCGTGCTGGTGCTGGACGGCGGCTGCATGATGGTGTTGTCGGCGAGGACGGGGGACTGGGACTCGATCTTCGGGCGGAGAGTGGGGGGATTCTTGGTCATAGTGAGGAGGGAAGGCCGAAAGAAGGTACGTGTGGATCTCGGGGGATGGCTCTCCAGCTCTGTTATTCTGGAAACGCTGGGCTGGGGAAGAGATGGGGAGTTGATGGCGTGCGTGGCTGGGATGAGTTGATAGATGTCATCTGGGAGCTGCACGTGGGCCCCAGGCACAGCTCGCGCCTCGGGCCAAGCTCCAAGCTCCCCTGTCCAGCTGCACCGCCTCATCCCTCGCCAGCCAATCGTCGCATACGACCTGATTTTTGTTGCACACAACCTCAGGATTGTTTTATGTGACTGGTTTTTTTTCAGACTTTGTTTTTATGGAAGTATGCTCGCAGCGCTGTCATCGTCTGTCAGTTTCCAAGCCGGCGGGCTTTGGCTTGGGCGGCGGAAAGTTGACGCCAACGCCGCCGAAATAGGTATCGCGAAGCTCAAAGCATCGCCAGCCGCTTTCGACCACCGTCTGCTTATCCCAAAATTCTCCTTTCCAACTTCTCAGACACTTCCGAATCGTGCTCAATGTTCTCAATCACTACGCTGTCTATGCGCTGTGCCGCAGCGGCAGCAGGCAGACGCCGCCAATGTTTGCCACCTTGCCTGTCCTCGGCATCCTGGAGTACCATTCCAAAGAAATACGCGTTCATTGACAAACATCCACTTTGATAGACTTATCTGGTAGTGTCGCACCATTTCTAGTCCAACGATGTATTGGTCAGGTCTTTGTCCCGATGCTCCGCCTTTGTCGCGAAACTTTTGCAGCACAGGCGGCGCAGTTGGGCGTTAACTATTCTTGGTGCCTGGATATCCCAGAGGATTAAGCTAATGAGCCTTGTTTCTCTCCGTCTTCCACTCACAGGTAATTACTAGGAAATTCGGGATAACAGAGGGCTGTAGCGCGCGCGATTGGTGTTGCTGAAGGCGTATGCGCGCGCGCTCTTGACTTGCTCGGAAATATGGAATGACCTGACTTTGCAACATCACTCACCATGCTGCGGCTAGACATTCAAAGTAATTGGACACTGAAAAGAAGAGGTGTTAGGGCCTGATCTATATAAACTGGTGGTTTGACATGGGGAAGGTGCCGACACATGATTTGATCGAGCAGAAGGAAACGATCCCGTAGCGTAGAAATTTGGTACTTTCATATTCGGATATTGTTCTGCTTGAAATTCTTAGAAGTTGCCAAAATATTTCTGACGTATCTTCTCCATTGCCAGCTCTGTCGGCATAGGATCCAAGAATTTGTCAATTTCGTCGAGCCAGAAGCTGTTTTGGGGATTGACTTAACAGGCTATTATATATTCCCAATACAATAGGAGCAAGCCGACGGTCTCCCAGTCAAGTATTCCGACAATTTCATCCCCCTAGACAAGGACATTCAAACTGTTGAGATCGTCATGGGTGAAAACGGGTGGTGGCCAAGGCCCATCCTGCTGTTTGATGAGATCGTTGATCTCTGGATCCAAGTTGGGATCGGAGTGCAGGTTTGCGCGTAGATGCCTGTGGAAGTCTTGTATGCTCTCAAATGGTCCGAACCGCAAAGAAGGCCCGGGTAGGCGAGGATCGAATAGAGACCCACCATCAACATTTTTTACTCCAGATCCCAGTGCAAGCAAGCCCCGCATTTCCTGCACCAACCGCTTCAGTTCAGAAAGGACCTTAGTCTTTGACTCTTGGCTCCACTGCACCCAGCCTTGCCCAAGCGGCTCTCCGCGAATTCTGTCCATTACGATATACGTCCAGCCTTGCCGTGTGAAAGCACAATGAACATTGGGTACCGGAATGGCCGTGTTTTGAGCAATGAAACGCATTGAGGAAGCCTCCGAGAGATTTACGAGCGGCCCATACCTGACACAAAGCTTGTCGGTTAACATCAGGACATTGCCTTTGCGGGGTCGAAAGCGCTTGAGGATCGCAATCAGGACGAGAGCAGTATAACGGGGTATCCAGGAGTCTTTGATAGGTGTCAACTCCATTTTTCAGTTGTTGGAGGCATTGACCTCCGCGTTGGTTGTAGGATGCGCGTTGTACAGGAAGCGCTCGCTGCCGATAACGCGTCTTGATTTTTTCCCAGGAGTCACTTACTAATGGTTGCCAAGCTACTGGTTCAGGTATTCGAGTCGCCTCCGACAGCGCGTGTAGTGCTCTGTTCTCTGGTAATCTAATAATATAGCCTCATGTAAAGTGTTATTGATCGTGTGTCATACACACCGTTGCATCATCTCATGTTGCACTGCGTTACTTCACTCCCAGAGATCCCACAACCTTTTGTCTTCCAGATACACCCGCAGAAGAAGCCTCCCGTTTTTATGATTAACAGTAACAGCTGAGACTCGGGTTTGATCATGATGGATGTAACATTCTGCACGACTGCGTGCTTGATAAAGACTTAGCCAACGTTTGCAGTCTTGTACGAGCTTTAAGTGCTAAACGTTGAGAGATGTTGTTGAAAACCCGGTTGTGAGAATCTCCAGATTATGCACCATCTTCCCTAAAACTTTTCGTCAGCTGTGAGGCGAGCCCTTTAATCAAACATCTATCACCCACAGAACGTGACAGTTCATCCCCGAGATGCAGTCGACCAGGAGAGTAACAAACTTTCAATCATTTCATTCCTCTTCAGTATCCTCTAAAGTCTCATATTTCAGATGCGAACAGAGCTCTGGGAATGCTCGACCATGCTTTTTACGCGCCAGAAAATCACACACTTCGTCCCACAAAAACATTCTCACACCTAGACCTTCATTTCCTTGACCTTGTCCGCAACATCACCGGGCGCGGGGACCTTGGGCTTGGGGCCAGGAGCCTTGCCGGCCGCCTTTTTCGACGTGGTGTCCTTGGGCAGCTCCCTGACGAACGGCAGGAACTCGGGCTGGCCGGGGATGTACTTGCGCAGAACCTCCGGGACGCGGAAGCCGTCCTCGGTCTGGTAGTTCTCGAGAATGCAGCAGAGGCAGCGCTCCGTTGCGGCGAGGGTGGAGTTCTGGTAAGAAAGGCTTGTCAGAACGCTGTACAATTCATGTAATGGTTGTTGTACTCACCAGAGCGTGCACGTATTCCTTCCTGGTATCGGTCTGCTTCTTCGTGCCGAAGCGGATCTCCAACTCACGGGTCTGGTAGTCCGTGCAGTTGGAGCAGGAAACCAACTCCTTGTATTCGCCCTGGAAGGGGAACCACGCCTCCAGGTCGTACTTCTTGGCGGCGGCGTTGTTGAGAGCACCCGAGACGATTGCAACGACCTGGTAGGGCAGCTGTAGCGATTTGTAGAACTCTTCCGAGGTGTCGATCATGCTGTCGAAGGCGGCCCAGGACTCTTCGGGCTTGGTGATGAGGAACTGCTCGATCTTCTCGAACTGGTGGACGCGGAAGATGCCCCATGCGTCCCTGCCGTGCGAGCCGGCCTCTTTCCGGAAGCAAGTCGAATAGCCCGCGTACTTGATGGGGAGATCGGCCGGCTTCAGCCACTCCTCGGAGTGCAGGGCGGAGAGGGGCTGTTCCGAGGTGGCGATCAGGTACTTGTCGGTGGCAGGGTTGGTCTCATCCTCGGTGACCTTGTATAGCTCTTCGTCGAACTGCTCGAGCTGCGCCGTCTTGGCCATCTGATCCCTCAGCATCATGAACGGCGGGGCGTTGGGCTGGTAACCCTTGTTGTAGAGGAACTCAAGACCGTAGTTGACCAAAGCCACTGCGCACTTTCAATTAGCGATTTGAATGCCTTCCGGGCACGCAGGAAAACCTACAGTTCAGGAAGAGACCCATGCCAGTCAGGCAGTAGCCACGGTGGCCGACAACCTTGACACCGCGGTCAGGATCATAGCCGCCCAAACGATACAGAACCTCGTGGTGCGAGAGACACTCCTTCTTCTCGACCGTCACGCCTTCTGGAACCCACGTCCTTATGACCGCATTGTTGTCCTCGTTGTCGCTGACCGGCACCGAAGGGTGCACGTAGTTGCCCACCGTCTTCACCTTTGCTGTTCCAGACATGAGTTGAGCGGACTTTGGGGGTGTGCGCAGCGACTGTGCAACGCACCGTGCAGCGCCTTCAGCTTCTCAGCTGCCAGATCCTCCTGGGCCTTCTTCTTGTTCGTGAGCTCCTCCTTCTCCTTCAGCAGGTCGTCCGCATTCTCCTTGGCCTTCTTCTTCTGTCCAATCGCCTTCTGGGTCGCGTTGATCGAGGAGCTGATTTGGGTCGCCTCGTACTGAGCTGCAGGCGGCAAGAGTCAGCGCAGTTCTCGCGAAAGTATGGCAGGCCGTCGCTGACTCTTCCTGTGGTCCTCGAACATGGCAATGATTTCGTCGACAATCTCGACCGGGGCATGGCGCTTGCGCTGCGACTCCCTGATCTTCTCAGGGTCACCGCCGCGCTCCTTTATGAAATCCTGAATGTCGAGCATGGTGACGGGCTGGTGCGGCGCGGTGCAATTGGAGAGGGGTGAGAGGCGTTGGGCGCGATAGGCGGCGGGATGTTTGTGAGCACAGGGACTGACTGTTCTGCCCCGCTATAGAATGTGGCCTCCGGCTGCCTGAGTCATGGGGCGGTGAGCGAGATCTGCCGACTCGCGACATTGATTCTCCGCCATTTGTCGTTGCCGCTCTGCCGTTAGCAGCCACCGCCGCCGCCAAAACTCTCGTCACACCCTGACCTAACCCAGGTGAAGTCATACTCGGAAAGCTGAGGTAGAGTACGGTCTGCTCTAACACTAGACGCATGTGATATAAGCCAAAAAAATTTTTTTTTTGAAGGCATAATTTCGGGAATGAATCACCATTCTGATACACATGCCGGAGTCATTCATTCGAGCGACCCAATCTCCAACAATGCAGGTGGATGCTGCAACGGACAACTTGCGTAACTTTCTTCCAGCAAGGAAACCTGCCTGGGGAGTTGAAGCAACTGTTCGGGTAACTTTGGCATACATTCTTAAGGACATTTGCGTCCGGATGAATACTTCAACTTTCTGCGGCTAAGCGTGAACAGTCAGTCCTGTTAAAAAGATGTGTATTATCCACGCTAGCTATCAGTTGCAGCACCCTCTGGATGAATAACAGCTGGGTGCGCTATATTCACTTAGACGACCCAGTAAAACCTTAGCCTAGCGGCGGCACCCAACGTGACCCAGCCTCTGAACTATGAGTACACCGTTGGCATCCACCTTCAAACCGAGACCTCAAAACTAGCCTTGACGCCACGCAGCAACACTGAGAACAAGACACACCCGAATAACGACAGGCCAGCGCGCTATATGTAAAAGGAAACATAACTCAATAAAGCCAGAAACAACGTTTTGCCTAATTCCCACCAGAAAATCATCCGTGTAGTTGGCCGAATGTGACTCTTTCAGTCGGATATCAATTGCCTTCACACACCCCGTAATCCGTAACGACAGGAACGGTGGTATGATCAGTTCGACGCAGTCGAAAGTAAAAATGAAAGAAGGGCGCGAACCCATAGGTTGTTTTTCGTTTGATGTGCGGTCATTTTGTAGACTCGTGTCTATGAGCCTGAGTGACTCGTTCATGTGCGCCTCCAGCAGGAGGATTTCCATTACCACATGGCTAGTGGAGAGCTGACAGACGAACCATGCCGTCGGTTTGTAGAGTCTCCTGACTTCTTACTGGCCCTGTTAATTCCTGGGGGTAGGGACTGTAGTGGGCAGTCCGGTCTCTGATTTCTCATCTCGGGGGTTTCCACTATCGTTGCGCTTGCGTCCTAGGCTGTCCAGCCACTGCTCCGCGCTATTGATCGTGCTTTCCACGACCATGCTGACCTGTGCAATCATGTCCAGGCCCTCCTTAGCGAACGCAAGCATTCGGTTCGCGCCCCTGACCTCAGCCGGCGCACTGTTTTCGCCGTCTTGACCGTTTTGCGTAGAAGCTGCGTTTGCTGCCTGCCAGCGCTGAGGTACAGATAGGAGTTGTCTGCGGACAATGTTGCTAGCATTCTCTGGAAGCGCACCACCCGTATACTGTGAGACGGAGGCGCAGACCTTCTTGATGGTCTCCCAAATATCCTGGCTCAGAGCCTTGATGCGGTTGGCAAGGCGCCGGCTCTCCTCCTCGCGCTGCCTTTCTGCCATGTCACGCATGAGCTGCCTCGAGCCCACGCCCTTCTCATCGTCGAATTGCTGATTGAAGCCGTTCGAGCGGTTGGCCTTCTCAAAATCATCGAGAACCATTCGAAGGGCACGCATGGCATTGCCAATACGCGCCGATGCTTCGCGGAGGAGATTCAAGCAGAATTTGAGGCTGCGCAACGATTTCTCCGAGAGGGCGACACCAAGGCCGGATGTCGTGATCATCACGCGCGTCGACCAATGTGGGGACTGTGAGCTCCCCGCACGGTGCTTTTGGGGACCATTGAGCATGGCGAGTTGACGGGTTTGCCCATTGGTATTTCTTTCCTCGTAGTCCGGGGAGCGTTCGGTATCATACGGCGGTAGAGTTTCTTCTCGGACAGACGAGATATCCGAGTCGCCTCTGGTGCGAGCAACTCGCACAGGAGGAGTCTGCAGACCTTGCTCAATGTCCATCATGTCGTTATCGGCCCTCCGTCTCTTGTGACTTCCGGATTCGCCCTCATTTGCCCGTTCACCAAGGTAGCGACGCAGATTATTCTCAATACCAGTCCGTCGGCCCACTGTGCCCACGGTATTTGCAAAGTTCCGCTCCAGAAAATCCGCACTAGATTGAACGAAGCGAGGGGAGTATGTTTTGGTGGTCGAATACGCCGAAAGCGAACCGTTGATAGTGTTCCCAATCCACGGATGCCGTGACGTCACGAGAGAAAGAAGCGGTTCGCGTTCCTCAGCAGATGTCTGGTCCGACGGCGATGGCAGAGTCGCGCTCCGGGCAGGAGGTGACATGACATAATCTGACCCAGTCAACAGCATGCCCTCAGAAAGAAGGGGGTTCTCCTACCTGGATTTCCTAGACCAACGATGGCCTCCGCGGCAAGAAGCTCCTTGTGGTTCCGAGCTGACTTGTGCGGATTACCGTTGACCTGATCATCCATGCTCACTATGCTCTCGGTATCCATGGGACTACCCACGTCCATCTCGGCGGCACTACGCGGCACAGTCAAAGGGACGCGCGGAAACAAAACATGCACATTCGCGCCGTCCTGCCATTGTTGAGTGTGGGCACCGTGGCTCGGAAGAGCGGCTGGACCGTAGTTATCGACAGGGTTGGAGGCGCTGCGCGAGTGGGTCGCGACGGGGAGACCGAGAGACTTGAGGTCCGGGAGATGCACTCCATTTGTAACAGCAGTGACAGAAGCGACAGCGGCGCGAGGCGGATCCTGGGTGGGCACCGAAGGCAGCTGTAGCGTTTCCGGATCGTTGTGGGCGTAGGGCGGCGGTCGCTCTTCCTGCACCTCCATGACGGGTGAGGTTTGCGCCGTCGGGTGACGCAGAAATTGCCGATCGATGAGGTGAGCGCGAACAACGGAGACTGCGACGAGATCCTATAGCGACGCACGCAGGTAGAAAGGAGTCGCCGGCGTGCTTTGGTTTGTTGGGCTGGTGATGCTCGCAGACCGGACCGGGGATATCAGCGGCGGTTCATGTTGTTGAGTGGAGGCAGGCGGCACTTGTTGCGCAGCGGCTGGCTGGCGGGAGAGAAGGATGGTCATTATTGACATGTGAACAAGATTCGTCCCACGTGAAAACGCTCGGATTTCCAAGTTTAAGGCCCGTATCAAAAGCAGCGAATCATAGCCGATACCCGTGCCCCGGCGTATTTAATCCGACGAACCACGACAGCAGGACGCGCTTCCTGAGAACTGCTAACCCGTTGCCCATCGCCCTCACCGTCGGGCTGGCATCCCCGAGTTCTGTTTTTGGCGGCACCGCGGGGGGGTCGACATGCACCCCAGATATATCCACCAATAGCGCCTTCGGGTGTGCGAATGCGGTGCGGCAACCACCGTCACCACATGAAAGTCCCAACCACGAAGGCCCTTAAAGAGTCGCTACCCTCGCAGGCTGTGGTACGTCAACTGACCCCAGCCCGTCGGCAGCCCACAGCGACAGGCGATCAGCTTCGCCGCGCTAACGCGCCTACTGGACAGACGCACTGCCAGCACAGCAAGAGCGTGCTTAATTTACCTGGAGCACGCCGGAGCTCCCACCTTCGAGAACCAGCCCGTCCTTCGGGGGCAGGATCCGAACGCTTGCATCGACCGCTTGCGCACCGCTGCTTTGTTTTGCGCATTTCCGAAAGGTGGGCGCTTGGCGGCTCCCGGCCCGACGCCATGCCCGCCCAATCGATCATTCCGTCATCCTTCAGCATGTGAGAGCCGGATGCCTCCCGCCAGGGACCCAACGCCTCGCTACCAAAACCTTCTGCGTTCCAGCGCCACGAAGGAGGGTGTCCCGGCGTGCTCGACGGCAGCCTGAGGCGACCCGTTGCCGTTTGATGAGCCATGGTGCCATGACCGTCAGCAGGAGCCTCGTTTCGCACGTGAATATCCGAGGCCCGTTGGCTCTCGCCCTTGCCTCCAGACCTCACTGTCCGGAACTTCTTTTCTCCCTACCGCATTGTGCAGCTGTCGCCCTTACAGAGGAATGCTGCAGCTGCCGACTAGCGCAAAGGCCCGCTCAACATCTGCTACCCGTGTGTGGCGTCATTAACCTACTATCATGGAAAACCTACAGGGGCGACAAGTCTACTGCGTGGGGGCTGAAGTACACCGTCTGGCGTGGGGACAAGTCCATCAAGACGAATGCTGCAACTACCTACGCCCATGGCTCGTCCTGTCGAGAGGCTGTTGTGTTTTTCTCGCCACAGCGCCAATCCTTGGCTGCAGCACCCCTCCGTCTGGGAGGTAACGCTAGCGGGTCATCTTTCCCGCCCCTCGAGTTGGGGGATATCCTCATCTAAAAAGCAGCAAGAAAACAATGGCGATTTCCTGGGGCCTTGCAAATTCGTCCGGATGACCAACCTCTTTGCCTGCCCCTTTGGTCCGAACGACCCCAACACGGCTCACTCGAGCATTGAATTACGCCGAGCCGACCTACGGACTAATAATAAACCCGAAGAACGGATCGTTCATGAGCCGTACCCGATGTAATCTCAACGAGATATGGGATTCGTCATTTCTTTACTCCGGTTGAGCGCCAGGGTCGCTCTTATCATTTGAAGAGCAGGGCAGCGTGGCAGGATGGGCATGAGAAGCTCCTTTTCCACGGGCTAGTGGTGAGAGCCGTCGTGTGCAGGCTTACGACGACAGCACTGCGGCTGTGTCAACTGTGCCTGACGCGACAAGGTCGAACGATATAAAAGGCAGCGGCGGTCTCGAATGGCGAAGAATTAAGGCGGATGTTTCAGGACTAGCGGCCGGCAACTGAGACGGCCAGGAACTGATCCAGGACTGATCTGCGCGGCAGCCTTCTGTGCTCGCGTTTTCGCGTCAGCGTCGCCGACCTGCGATCGGCAATTCGGCATGGCCTTTGCAGGTAAGCACGGCAGCTGTCCTCGCGGAGGCGCAAGCTCATTCGCTTAGGAGTACGTGTCGCGAAATGGCCCCCCTTATGGCGCCCACCGAAGAAAAATAGAATTGTACTCGGTGCGAGCGATTTCGTGATCAGTAGGCGTTCGTGCCAATGGCAGGCTGCTGGCAAAATAGTAATTGTGCGGAGGTGCCGAGGGTCTCGAGGTGGGTTCACGGCGGCCATGTCTTTCCCCACGCCGTGCCCGCTGAGCCCGCTGAGCAAGCAGATGACCGCCTTTTTGTAGGTCTCCTGCCGGTTTGAGCGCAGCGACGCGCATTGCCATGTCCAGTCGGGCCAATGGTCAGTCCGGCGATAAGGAGGCGTTTGGCGGTCACGGCGGCCACGGATTCCGCGCACTAATAACGACGGACGCAGGGACGACGCATGTTCGACGGTGTTCGAAAGACCAGGCCGACACTGGCGGTGGCCCCACACGATGGGCAGCCAAGATCTGAAGTCCCGCAGGCGCGTACCGACCCGAATATTTGCCCATGCCGCCACTGCAGCCTCAGCCTTGTGCGACTCAGGCGGCGTGTGTCAAGCACGCTCATCGCCCGCTTGCAGACTCAGGCGCCGCCCTGCCATTGGCCCGGCCAAGCCCTGGCTCAGAGTGATTCATAAGCGGCCACGATGTTGTTCCCGAACCCGATGTGGAGACCGGCCTGCAGCGTCGCCCGCGCTGCTGCCAGCTGCGTGGTCGCCGCCCCCTCGGCAACTAAGCCGCCCGCCGTCGGCCTCGCCCGCCGCCTGCCAGAGAGGGGAAGCGTTAGGCAACCAAAAGAAAAATGCCGTCTGCAACGGTGACTCTTCACCGGTGTCGCGAATGGGAGGCCGGTTGCGGTCAGCCGTTGTTGCTCACGGCCCAGGGGCTTGGCCATCTAGAAATACGCGCCCCACCACACTATCTCAACCTCGCCGTTCGTGCGGAGGCCCCTGCGCTCCACCAATGCCGCGGACTTACGGCGTTAAGTCGAAAGAAGCCCATTCTGTCCGACCGCCGCCAAGCACCCTGCAAGGGTACGAGCACCCCGGCCACATTTTTCCAGCTCTTCATCCTGCCCGCCGTAACCTCGACGTCCTCCTTTTCCCCTCAAGTAGCGCGGCGGCCGCCTTCGACTCTGGTATATAGGCTGCGCGGAAGCCTGACCGCCGCCCCATCACCTCTCTCCCGCCCCCTTCGCCTGCGGCTCACCCCATCATGGATCACCTAGATCCTGAACAGCTCCAGGCTGAGGCCATCCGCCGCATGTCTCAGCAGAGCGGCATAGACCCAGCCCACCTGCAGGTGCTCATGTCGCAGTCTGGTGGTGACGGTGGCGAGGTGAGGTCAATCGTGACCTCTCACTCCGACTCCCGCTCCGTCGTCCACTCCGAGACTCGCTCCGTCATCCGCTCAGAGTCTCGCTCCGAGCTTCACGGCTCCGGCTCCCAGTCCGACCTCCAGCTCCACCCTTCTGGTTCCCAATCGGTGCTGCGCACTGGCTCGCAATCCGGTCTCCGCTCAGAATCCTTCTCCGCCGATTCCCTCTCCGGCTTGCACTCGTCTGGCTCCTTCTCTCAGCTTCGCCAATCTGGATCCAACTCCGGACTCCGATCCGGCTCCGTCACAGCCCTCCAATCATCTGGCTCTCTGGCCGCTCTCCACGAAGCCGAGGACCACTCCGCTTCGCAGAACGCTGAAGCTCAAGCTGTCCAAGGCGGAGCTGAAGCTCAGCTCTCTCTGCAAGGCGCTGGTGCTCCGTCTTCTCACTTCGTTAACTTCTCTGGCTTCCCTGAGGCTCAAGCTCTGCAAGGCTCTGGTGCCCAATCCTCTCAGGGATCCGCTGCCTTCTCCGGCTCCCGTGACGGAAAGCAGAGCAGCGAGGACGCTATCAACAGCGCAGCCCTTGGTAGCAACGCTGGAGCCAGGCACAACAGCGAGGATGCGTCCGCAACCCTTCACACGGCAAACTCTACCCTGTTCACCAGCGAACCCCCGACCTCATCCCATGCCGAACCCGAATACCGCTCCGTAGTCAAGTCTGAGGCCCACTGCGCCCCCTCCGAGAAGCCCAACAGCGATGATGGCGCCACCCTCAACTCCAAGAGCTCTGTTGTCCACGTTAATCACGGTGTGAACGTTCAGCGTGCCGAGCATGACTTCCAGGAATTGAGCCGCGAGCTGTCCCGGATATCGCGCACTCAGAGCCATAAGCACAAGGGTGGTGCAGCTGATCTTGAGAAGGCTGCTTCTGCCTCTGAAGCCTCTGAGCATGAGCCTTTTGATCTCGAGGGTGTTCTGCGAGGAAGGCTAGGTGAGGATGAGGAGGCTGGTATCAAGTCGAAGAAGATCGGTGTCATCTGGGACGGCTTGACTGTCAGCGGCATTGGTGGCGTCAAGAACTTCGTGAAGGTGAGTTCAGAGTGACCGAGAACGAAGACCGAAGCTAATATCCTACAGACCTTCCCGCAGGCTTTCGTCTCCTTTTTCAACTTCTACGAGACCGGCAAGAGCCTTCTCGGCGTCGGCAAGAAGGGACGCGAGTTCGATATTCTCAAGGATTTCCGCGGAGCTGCCAGACCTGGAGAGATGGTTCTCGTCCTCGGTCGCCCTGGATCCGGCTGTACGACTTTCCTCAAGGTCATTGCCAATCAGAGATTCGGTTACACCAAGGTCGACGGTGAAGTAATGTACGGTCCTTTCGACGCTGCTACGTTCGAGAAGCGCTACCGTGGCGAGGCCGTGTACAACCAGGAAGACGATGTTCACCACCCCACACTTACCGTTGGACAGACGCTCGACTTCGCACTGGAGACGAAGGTTCCTGGCACGCGCCCGGCCGGCCTGACCAGGCAGGATTTCAAGCAGCGGGTCATTGACATGTTGCTCAAGATGTTCAACATTGAGCACACCAAGAACACCATCGTGGGCAACCCGTTCGTTCGTGGTGTCTCTGGTGGTGAGCGCAAGCGTGTTTCGATCGCTGAAATGATGGTCACGAACGCTTCCGTCTGCTCCTGGGACAACTCTACTCGCGGTCTTGATGCTTCCACCGCTCTTGACTACGCCAAGTCTCTGCGCATCCTGACCGACATTCACCAAGTGACGACCTTTGTCTCCCTCTACCAGGCCTCGGAGTCGATCTACAAAGTTTTCGATAAAGTCATGGTCATTGACTCTGGCCGCTGCGTGTACTACGGTGCCGCTAAGGAGGCTCGTGCCTACTTTGAAGGCCTCGGATTCCTGGAGAAGCCAAGACAGACGACTCCCGACTACCTTACCGGCTGTACCGATCCCTTCGAACGTGAATACAAGGCTGGACGTAGCGCAGATGACGTTCCAAGCACTCCCGAGGCCTTGGTTGAGGCATTCAGCAAGTCCGACATTGCTGCCCGTGGCAACAAGGAGATAGAGGAGTACCGGGCTGCGATCAACCAGGAGAAGCAGGTCTTCGACGACTTCCAGACCGCCATTGCTCAGAGCAAGAGACATGCTTCGAAGCGTTCCGTCTACTCTATCCCCTTCTACCTCCAAGTTTGGGCTCTTTGGAAACGCCAGTTCTTCCTGAAGTGGCAGGACAAGTTCTCCCTCGTCGTCTCTTGGCTTACGTCTATCGTTGTCGCTATCATCCTCGGTACCGTCTGGCTCGATCTCCCCAAGACCAGTGCAGGCGCTTTCACTCGTGGCGGTCTTCTGTTTATCTCTCTGCTGTTCAACGCTTTTGAAGCTTTCTCGGAGCTGGCTTCCACCATGACTGGTCGGCCAATCGTCAACAAGCACAGGGCTTACACTTTCCACCGTCCTTCGGCTCTTTGGATCGCTCAAATCATGGTCGACATGATCTTCGCAAGTGCAAAGATTCTGGTCTTCAGTATCATGGTGTACTTCATGTGTGGACTGGTCCTCGATGCCGGAGCGTTCTTCACCTTCGTCCTGGTCATCATCTCTGGCTACCTCTCGATGACCCTGTTCTTCCGTACCGTTGGCTGTCTCTGCCCAGACTTCGACGTTGCGATTCGTCTCGCGGCTACCATCATCACTTTCTTCGTCTTGACCTCTGGTTATCTCATCCAGTGGCAGTCGGAGCAGGTCTGGATGAGGTGGATCTTCTACATCAATGCTCTCGGTCTCGGTTTCTCCGCTCTCATGATGAACGAGTTCAAGCGGCTGACGCTCACCTGCACTGCTGACTCTCTGGTCCCCACCGGCGGTGCTTACACCGACATTGCTCACCAGTCGTGCACTCTCGCTGGCAGCACGCCCGGTACTGATCAGGTCTCTGGTAGCGCATACATCGAACAGGGCTTTTCCTACTCGCCTGGTGACCTCTGGCGCAATTGGGGTATCATGGTTGCTCTCATTGTCGGTTTCTTGGCCACCAATGCCCTACTTGGCGAGCACATCAAGTGGGGTGCCGGTGGCAAGACCGTTACCTTCTTCGCCAAGGAAAATGCTGAGACGAAGAAACTTAACGAGGAGCTCCAGCGCAAGAGGGATAAGAGGAACCGCAAGGAGGAGACTGAACAGGCTGGCGAAGGTCTCAAGATCACTTCAAAGGCTATCCTGACCTGGGAAGACCTGTGCTACGACGTTCCGCACCCCACTGGCAACGGTAATCTGCGCCTCCTCAACAACATCTTCGGCTACGTCAAGCCCGGTCAGCTCACTGCCCTCATGGGAGCCTCTGGTGCCGGAAAGACCACTCTTCTTGACGTTCTCGCCGCGCGTAAGAACATCGGTGTCATCTCTGGCGAGAAGCTCATCGACGGCAACGCCCCTGGTATCGCTTTCCAGCGTGGCACTGCCTACGCGGAGCAGCTCGACGTTCACGAACCCGCTCAGACTGTCCGTGAGGCTCTTCGTTTCTCTGCCGACCTCCGCCAGCCGTACGATGTCCCTCAGTCCGAGAAGTACTCCTACGTCGAGGAAGTCATCGGCCTTCTAGAGATGGAGGACATCGCCGATGCCATCATCGGAGACCCCGAGAATGGTTTGGCTGTCGAGCAGCGCAAGCGTGTCACTATTGGTGTTGAGCTGGCTGCGAAGCCCGAGTTGCTTCTTTTCTTGGATGAGCCTACCAGCGGTCTTGACAGTCAGAGCGCTTTCAACATCGTCCGTTTCCTGAGGAAGTTGGCAGCTGCTGGCCAGGCTATTCTGTGCACCATCCACCAGCCTAACTCTGCCCTCTTTGAGAGCTTTGACAGACTTCTGCTTCTCCAAAAGGGTGGCCAGTGTGTCTACTTTGGTGATATCGGCAAGGACGCTCATGTTCTCCTCAAGTACTTCCACCGCTACGGAGCTGACTGCCCGGCCGATCTCAACCCTGCCGAGTGGATGCTGGACGCCATCGGTGCCGGCCAGACCCCTCGTATTGGCAACAAGGACTGGGGTGAGATCTGGAAGGATTCACAGGAGTTCGCCAAGGTCAAGGAAGACATCATCCGCATGAAGTGCGAGCGTATTGCGGAAGTTGGAGCTGCCCCCGAGGTCGAACAGAAGGAATACGCTACTCCCCTCTGGTATCAGATCAAGCGCGTCAACGCTCGTCAACAGCTCTCCTTCTGGCGCACTCCCAACTACGGCTTTACCCGTTTCTTCAACCACGTCGTCATCGCTCTCTTCACCGGTCTCGCCTTCCTGCAGCTCGACGACTCTCGCGCTTCCCTCCAGTACCGCGTCTTCGTCATTTTCCAGGTCACCGTCCTTCCCGCTCTCATTCTGGCGCAGATCGAGCCGAAGTACGCCATCGCCCGTATGATCAGCTTCCGCGAGCAATCCTCCAAGGCCTACAAGACCTTCCCGTTCGCGCTCTCCATGGTCCTCGCCGAGATGCCGTACAGCATCCTCTGCGCCGTCGGCTTCTTCCTGCCCCTCTACTACATTCCCGGCTTCCAGAGCGAGTCCAGCCGCGCCGGCTACCAGTTCTTCATGATCCTCATCACCGAGATCTTCTCGGTGACGCTGGGCCAGCTGATCGCGGCCATCACGCCGGACCCGTTCATCTCGGCGCACATCAACCCCTTCGTCATCATCGTCTTCGCACTCTTCTGCGGCGTCACGATCCCGAAGCCGCAGATCCCCAAGTTCTGGCGCGCCTGGCTGTACCAGCTCGACCCGTTCACACGCCTCATCGGCGGCATGCTGGTCACGGAGCTGCAGGGCCGCACGGTCGAGTGCACGTCGCTCGAGTACAGCTCGTTCACCAGCCCGCGGGGCCAGTCCTGCGGCGAGTACATGGAGGGCTTCTTCGCCGCCGGCGGCCCCGGCTACATCGCCAACAACGGCACCGACAACTGCCAGTACTGCGCGTACAAGGTCGGCGACGAGTTCTACAGCCCGCTCGGCTACGAGTTTGCGAACCGCTGGCGCGATCTGGGCATCTTGATTGCTTTCATCGGAAGCAATTTGATTCTGTTGTTCACTGCTGTAAGTTTTGCCGCCATTCACCTACACGTTTTAAGCAATACTGACTTCCCGTCTGCAGGCTAAATTCCTGAACTTCAACCGTCGTTAAACCACGCGGCTAGAGGGAGAAGGGGAGACTTCGGAATATTGGGTTTTAACCATTGGAAGGGCGTTTTTGTCGAAAATGTCTAATTTGCATTCCGGACTTAGACGGCATAGATCTCCGGTTTTTTCTGCACGTCTTCTGCTCGTATACCGACTACTTGGTGTCGGGTCGGTTGATGCACAACATCGAATTCGCGTCTAGCGAGTCATAGACAGCGCATGGGATATCCGGCGTTTGTTGGTCCAGTGGGTTTCACTGGACCCTCTTTTTTTTTTCTTCTTGAAGGACGATGGAGATCCGTCTGCGTTTACGACGATATGGGCATGAGATCCTTGGGAGAAGACTGAGAAGTGAGAGTTATAGTAGAAAAGTTGTATAATGGATTTAATGCGTCAAGTTTTTCTCAATTGTTTCAAGCAGTCTTGGATTTAAGGGTAAGGCCAATTAGAACCTCGCCCGTGTCGCACAAGAGTGAGCACTACTTAACTCATCCTCTTGCATGAGGCTGGCATTCACGTACTGCTTACTCTACCCCGCCCTGCTGCCGGTCGCAGACTGCTGCCTTGCCAGCTGGTCACCCTTCCTCAGCTTTCCTCTCTACCACAACATCCTTTCACCTCAAAAGAAACCTTCGCATTTGACTTTCCCTTGACGAAGAATCTTGCTACCATCATCCTGCGACCCATGGAACGACCCATGGAGACCGAAAATCCAGGGCCCGAGCGGCCCAATCCGTCCGATCCGGAAAATATTCAGAGCGCTAGCATTGGCGAAGTGGAGCCTTGCGACGAACAATCGAGCGAGGAAGAATTCGAGGACGACGATGACCTACCCGAGGTCATGGAACTGGGGTATCCGATTTAGAGTGGCCGACTGGACGACATCGAGGCGAGATATTGTCCGTATTGCATCAGTGCAACACCATAGTCGAGGTTCGATCGTCCTAAAGGCTATCTGCGGGATTTCCAGCAGTTGTTCCATGAAATTTGTTCATGCTCACATGAAAACTGCATCCTGGAGAGCGACGCCACTATTTGCGATTTCTGTCGGCATCTCCAACTTGGAAAATTAATTTTTTGTCAACAAACATCCCTCCAATCGACATCTGCCTTGGTTACTTCGACGAAATCTTTTCGCCGGAGCGAAGAAACAGTGGCTGCGATTTTTGCCAAAATCTTGCGGTCGTCACTGGCAATTCCGTTCGCACAGCACAGGAAGGAGGGCAAGGAGGGCAAGAGTGGGACGAAGACCAGCTGTGGCTCACATACACAGGCTTCGACAGGCAGAGCCCCACAGACTACCATGCTGCGCTCTTTATTGAGAGCAGATGGCAAGGTTCACGTGAAGAGATTGGCGTAGTCTCACGACTCGCTTTGGCATCTGATGACGAAGATTTCGATATACGCACTCTAGGCACCGTTCAAGAAGGCACAAATCTCTGCTACCTAGGTGTATACCAGCGTATCGTGTTCAGTCGCGGGTCTCTTACGGACAGATCCGGGAATGGATACACCATTGCGACTTGAGCCATAGACACAGTGGCATGAGGAAATCAGATGTTCTTCCGAGGCCAGAAGGATTCCGTGTGATCAACGTTCAAAACAGAAAACTCTGGATCATACCGATAACTGAAGATTACGTAGCTTTAAGTTACGTGTGGGGAACAACTGCGAAATGGGATGAGTTTGCAATGACCCACTCCAATTTCGAGAGATAACATGAGACGAATGGTTTTCCTCGTTTACCCCAGACTATTGAAGATGCTATCCAGATCTGCAAGAGCATTAAAAAGAGATATTTCTAGGTTGACAGCTTGTGTATCGCTCAGGATGACATAATCCACAAACAACAACAGATCAACCAAATGGATCGAATATATGCATCGGCGACTCTGGTATTACTTATAGCCTCATCCAGGACTATGCAAGAGGGCGTTTCCGGGGTCTCGAAAGATAGGATGCAGCCATTTCACGAGCAGTTGATGGGCATGCACATTGCCGAGCGGCGATCCACGGGGCAAGATAATGGAGACCGCATGGTCAAGTCGTGGTTGGACATATCAGGGGCTGGTTCTCACAAAGAGAAAACTCTTTTTCATGGGACAAGAAGTTTGGTTCCAGTGTGGAACTGGGATGCGGCGCGAGTACCCCTGGCAGTCTTTTTTTTTTACACATTTACCCCCGGCTGGACTCCTTCCTTAACAACCCGCAAAACTCATGGCAGCTTTACGACACACACCTGCAAGTTTATACGAAACGCTCACTTAGTCACGATGAAGACATCTTCAACGCGTTTGCTGCAATCCTCAAGTACATCTTTGCCGATAAGGGAGGTTTTACCTTCGGTCTTCCTCTAGAACATTTCGATATGGCTTTGCTTTGGAGGACACCCAGAGCCACAGCGAGCTCTCTCAGGTCCTGTCGATTTCCAACCTGGTCGTGGGGATCAGTGAAAGCTGAAAAACGGCAAGGCTATGGATCTTGCTCTTCGTTTGCCGGATCTCTTCTCGGATGGGTTCACGAATCTGCCCTGGATTCCAAGTTCCGGTCAATTCAAGCATGCCGTAAACCAAGCCGCTAGGGGTTTCCTGATGGGTGACGCGCAGGAAGCGCATCGGCACGGTTAATGACAAAATTTTGGCATCCGCAGACATTTTTGGCACTAGCTTGGAGTCAGGGATGTCTTGAATCTCAATGTCCAATTCGCTTCTGTGAAGGCGAAACATCGTTTGCCTCACTTGAAGATTTGGCAAAATCACGCTGGAATAACTACGCCGATTACGTCTAGGAAGCTCTTTCCCCACAGCAACAAGCTATCACCATGTCTTTAAATGCTGGGCTGGCCCCTGTATCGAATGCGGCATCGCAGAGCAGGGAGGGTGTCATTTGGACTCGCGCACAATGCGCTGTGTTCAAGGTTGGTGGGTTGAAGGCGTATATGGCTATAAAACACTCCCACTGGATTCCAGGAAACCCAATCCTGGAAGGTGATGATGGGCTGGTTGGAATACTGTACGATGACGAACGGAGTTTGCGCGAAGAAATACAGTCGAAACTCGTGGCGGAAGATATTTTGTACGAGTTCATGGCGTTATCGGACAAGAGAGAGCTAGAGTATTTGTTTCTTATATGGGTGGAGAAGTATCGTGAAAACCTCTCTACCTTCACTGCCAGTCTTGGGCACCAGATGCATCCAGTGCCGATGCTGACTGTCATGGTTCTTGGCTGGGATCGGCATGGCTACGCTTACCGCCTCGGACTTGGAGAGATTTCCTTGAAGAAGTGGATGCAGACCGAAAAGGAGTTCAAGAATATTGCGTTGAGGTAGTCTTGGTAGTTGTTTTGGAAGTGGTCTGCGGAGGAACCACCACGAATATTTTCTCAAGATTTCACCTGTTGTTTGCTTCCATTATTGTCACTTTGAGATTTGTGTAGCACCCTAAAAGAATGCATATTTCTGCTCCCCAGCCGCCAATGATAACTTCCTTGATTACTATTTCAAGCCCGACGCGCATTCTGTCCCGGAACGTCACCTGAATACAAGTTACGCGCATTTGCTCACCCACAGACGCGGAAGAGCCCCGGCGCCTCTTGCTTCTACATCCGATGGGCTCTGGCAATCCTTAAGTTCCTCTCCCTACCGACGCACCTCAACCTCAACCCAGAGCAGACCCAACAGCCGGACAGCCGCTGTACGCTTCCCAGAAGACCACCAACCACACCGACCACGCCAACAACCAAGAACACCCCTGCAAAACCACACCAACCCCTCGGGCACAAAAAACAACAACAAAAACCGGACACCCCCATCCAACCATGCCGCCACCAACCATAACCTCACCCCCAGCGACTTCACCGCAGCAGCACCGTCCCACCAACAACCTCCCCTCCCTCCCCGCGCCGCCACCCTGGCTCCTCCCCACCGCCCTCCTCCTCCTCACCCTCAGCGTCCTCGCCACCTTCCTCGTCTACCGCCTCACCTTCCCCCGCGGCGCGTCCGCCCCCGACCCCTCTGCGCACCCCGACCACACCGACGAAGAAGCCGCCCTCGACACTCACATCCCGCGCTTCGCGACCGGGGCATCTCGGCCCGCCGCCGGACGGCCGTGCACGCGGATCCAGCGCATCTGGTCGGAGCGGTGGCAGGAGCGGGCGCGGCGGGAGGGGGCGCAGACGGCGACGGCGACGGAGATGGAGATGGAGACGCCGGCGCCGGCGCCGCCGAAGCGGGGGGCGGATGGTGGGGGGGGGGGGTCGGGGGCGAGTCTGAGGGGCTGGGAGGGCGGGAGGAGGAGGAGTGGGTATGTGAGGGTGGCGGGGGAGGAGGAGGAGGAGGAGGAGGAGGAGGAGGAGAGGGGGGAGGGAGCGGGATCGAGGTGGTGGAGGAGGATGATGGGGCGAGGGAGGAGGGGGTGGCTGCGGATGGTGCATGCGGGGGTGGAGTGGTGTGTGAAGAAGGCGGCGCAGTATCTGGGGGATGAGGGCGGGGAGGAGGGGCTGGTGTTTCCGGTGACGGAGGAGGAGAGGGGGGAGAGGGTTGGGTGGGATTGAGGACGCGTGAGAGACAATCTGCGGGGAAAACATTGCGGAGGTGAAGATACTGCGTCCGCGTAACTGGGGCACGCACCGGCGGACACAGTGACAAAATAGCGGCGGGGGTTGGCTCTAAATACACAGATTGGGTATTCGAACAACGTGCAGATGCTGGCGGTACAGCACAAGTCTCAAGGAAGTGTCTTTCTATTCTAAAGTCGTGATCTATCCTACTAAACCTAGAGCAACGTTACACGAGCCCAATCCATCTACGCACTTATCTCCCGTCTTCTCCATAAGCAAACCCCACAACACAAACGCCCTCACAGCCTCGCCCCAGCCCCCTCCGGATCCACATCGCTCAGCACATTCCGATTCACCCAATCCGGCCTCGCCCCCTTCACATACCCCTCCCTCCCCGCCTCGCCCTCCAACGCCACGAGGCCCCCATCATCCGCGAACCCGTACCGCCGGACCTCGCAGTTACAGAACCCCGTCCCCTTCTTCTGATCGTAGTCGGCCCAGTCCTCGATCAGGTAGTGCAGGAACGCGCCGTGCGTGACCAGCACGGCCGTCTTCTCCGGCCGCTCCCGCAGCCACTCCCGCAGCATCCGGGCGCGCCGCTCCACCGCCGGGAACGATGGCGTGTAGATTCCCGCCTGCTCGTCCCGGCGGCTGCCAGTCAGTCTCGTCTTTTGTCGTCGGTGATTGGATTGGTGGGAGCCGTACCTTGGAGTTCCACCCCTCCTCCACCAACCCGAAGTCCGTCTTTCCCAGCTCGAACGGCACATCGTCGCCCACGAGCGCGGGCAGCGCGGCCTCGAGCTCGGCGCGGGGGAAGCCCGTATCGCACGGGTTGGCGGCGACCTCCTGAGCGAGGGGGACGAGCACGAACGGGACGTCCGGGCGGGCGAGGGCGGCGCCGAAGCAGTAGGCGGCGGTTTGGATGGTGCGTTTGAGCGGGGAGGCCAGGACGATGGAGATCTTGTCGTTGTCCGGGAAGATGGCGCGGAGGTGGGCGCATTGCTCGTGGCCTAGGGGGGTGAGGGGCGGGTCGCGGAGGTGGTGGCGGCGCTGGGGGAGGGGGCCTTAGTTTGTGGGGTTGGGTGGATTGGGGAAAGGTGGGTGAATGGGAGCGAAGATGGGAAGTAGAGAAATTAACGAGAGATGGAGCACAGCGGCTGAAGCAGCGAGTGTTGCCCTGTTGTGTCATTTATTACTTACGTTCACATTGTGTTCGCCTTCGGCATGGCGGACGAGGTACAGTGTAGGAGGCATGACGCAGGAGGACTGTGCGCAGCTGTGGAGCATGGAGAGTTGGATACCGAATTGCCCAAAGGTAGTCTGCAGCTTTTAATGGTACAGATTTTTTCACCGCCAACTCGGCATTGCGTCGGTCTTTGCCGAGCCATTCGAAACCGCGATTGGGATCCCGTTTCTGCCTTACATGCCGTCATGGGAGCAAATAGTAGTTTTACAAGGACCCTTTGCAGATCCGCTTTTCCTTTGCCTTTCAACCGCCCACCGGCTCGTTCAAGCTGTTCACGAATCTTCCCGCTTCGTTATTCACTCGTTCTTGACGTCCTCCCACAGTTTCACCGTAGTATGATTCTCCACACTCTGGCCCTCCTGAAGGTTCTCCTTGATCGTTTCGACGGCGGCCTCGATGTCCTCGCGAATTCGGGTGGCGACACGGTACGTATCAACCTCACCGCCGGGCATCTGGGAGCCGAGCACGCGCTGGGCCAGTGTCAGGCCGCGCCAGACGGGAATGAGCCGACGGAGCTTGTTGCTGGCTTCGCCGAGCCGTTCGTAGCGGGTCGGCTCCCTCAAAGAACCGATTTCTTTGGCGACTTGCTCCTTCGAAAGCTCCTCGAGGAGGGGTGCTGCTTCAGCGGAATTCACTGCCGGAGCAGTGGTCGGGTCCTGCCATTGTGGAGACGCGTCAGCATTCTGGAGGGGCCCCAGCTTGGAGGAAGAAAGGCATACCTCCGAGCCATAGAGCTTCAGGTTAGCCACCAGCCGCTCCGCATACGCCCTCACCATCCCATCCTCGTCCACGCCGTCCCTCCACCTCAACGCCTGCACCGCCGCCAGCTCCAACGGCGTCGCAATCACAAACGGCAGCGTCCTCAGATCGCCTCTCCCCACCCTCCTCCCGCCACAATGCTCCTCCCTCTCCATCAACTCCACCACCTGCTCCGCCCACCCCACCGCCCTCTCCGTCTCCCTCTCGCCCCACCCACTCCTCGCCGCCACCCGCCTCACCTCCCACATCCCCCCCCCCACCACCCCCGCCGACCCCAACCTCACTCCCGTCTTCGCCGCTCGCTGCGCACACCGCAGCACCACATGCACCGCGCCCCCCTCCCCCGCCTCCCTCACAAACTTCTCCACCCACGCGCCCTTGATCCGCGCCCCCGCATCCCCCAGCCCCTCCAGAAGCCTTGCCACGTTCTCCCAGTCGGCGTGGCTGCGCGCCAGCGCCAGCGCGTCGCGCAGCACCGCCCACCGCGCCGGCACGTCGCGCTGGCGGTCGATGTGCTCGAGCGCCACGTCTTCGCCCGCCACCGTGGTCCACAGCGGCTCCGGCGCGTCCGCCGACAGCCGCGCCCGGTTCTCCTCGCGGTACACCAGCTGCTGCTGCGCCGAGTTGAGCTGCGCCGGGATCAGGATCCTTCGTCGCGCGAGGTCGAGGACGGCGTCGAGGTCGGGGTTGTCGGTCTTCTCGAAGGTGGGGAGGCCTGTGGGAGGATTAGTTAGCGGGGGGAATTTTTTTTCGCGTGGGAGTGGGGCTCAATGGGTCGTTTGGTGGTGGTTTGGGGTGGGAAGGAAAAGTTGTGAGATGGACGACGCGTGGTGGGGACGACGTACTGTGGCGCTGGGAGACGGCGCTGCTGGAGAAGGCCCGGCGGCCGGAATGCCGCAGGGCGGCGCGCCAGCTTCGTGCTGTTAAGCTCATTGCGGCAAGATGTGTGGACGGGCAATGGGATGGCACGGTGATGAGCGTTGGCCGCCGGAAGTCGCGAAGCTTCAACATTCGAGTCCCGGCAAAATCCCGGCAGAACCCTTGAGCGGCCCGCGGCCATGAGTACATCAATCCTGGCACCCTGGCTATGCAGCCTGCAGGCGCCATATTCTTAGATATCGGAAAGAGAGCCTTGGTTTTCATGTTTCTGATGAGTCCTTGTCGCCTATGCCAAATTTTCAGGTAAAATCCATCAGACCAGTGCCGCCAAAACCCCAGTCCTATCCAATCGTATGCCGTGTATTTCCTGCAGTCCGTCTCCCAAGCCTCAAGGTGATCTGCCAACTAAACTACCGGGTATCATGTACAAGATGCCACCCAACCTAGAAACCATATAGCTCACTGTCAATCCTATGCCGGCACCAATATCTCAGAACTTCCTCTTCTTCGAAATCGCCGGCGGCGGTTGCGCAATCTCGCCATAAACCCACTTTGGCGCAGGCTTCGAGGACACACGCGACGCCGCCGGCTTCGTGGTCTCAGACGCATTCTCCTTGTCCAACTCCTCTAATCCATCAGATATCGAATCGTTGGAGCGTCCCCTGCTGCCTCCGGCTGCAGACAAGCTCCTGTTGTGTTTCGTCAGGAAATCGTCCATGCTCTTGTTGTGCCGTTGCGCCGTGTTATCAAGAGCACGGGCACCAGGTATGAGCACAAGGCCGGCACGGGTGCGCGGTTTGGCGAGTGCGATGGCATAGATGGTGCTGTCTGAGCATATAGTTTCCGCTTGGAGTTTGCTGAGCGAAGAGAGTTGAGTCCGAAGGGCTTTGAGGGCGTTGAAGAAGGGACGATCCGCCGGGCTGAGCTCGTCTGCATTCGGAGACTTGTGTTCGACCATGAAGTCGGCAAGGGAGGGAAGGGGTGGTCTGGTAAGTTGTTGAGCGGTGGAGTCAGTGTCTGCTGCTACTTGAGACTGCGTCGGCGATTCGGCTCGGCTCTGACCCGGAGAACGAGCTTCTGCTGACCGGGTGCGAATCAGTTTGAGGAAATTTTCTTCCGAGATTGTTTTGAGGTTGTGGTCGGTAACTGCTTGAAGCTTGCTCTCGGACACGTTCTTCCCGGTGACAACCAGAGTCGTTTCACTGTCTGGCCCCTTCAGGACTTCTGCGCCGCAAATCGTTGCAAGCTCCTGCGCTGCTGTCCGCCCAAGGCAGTCCAAGATACCCGTGAAGACAACTCGCTCCCCTGTGAGACATCCTCTAGCTCCGCGAGGGAGGTTGTCTGGTGTGATGTTCAGAGCTTCATCCTCGGACATGTCTTCGTCCGAAGCCTGTTCCTCTGAGCTCTCAACCGAATCGAAGTCCCTTATAACTGATAGCCATGTCTCTCCATATTGTCTTATCATGTAGCCCCCCACACCGTTGATCTCTCGTAGCTCTTCCAATGAAGTAGGTCGTTTTTCTGCAATGTCTTTGAGAACGCCGTTGTTGGCAATCCTGTAAAACTGCCAGCTTGGAATGTTTCGCTCGGCTGCAAGTTCTTTGCGTTTGACGCAGAGAGCGTCGAAGAGAGGCTTGCTAGAATCGGCGACGTTCGATGCATTCCTCTGCCTCTTCTGCTTAGGGGCCGAAATGATGGGCTCATCAATGATGACGTCGCCCGGAATATCATCCAAACCTTCCAGCGAGGCTTCTGCAGAATATGACGGGTCGCGGATGGTCGATAGGCACATCTCCCCGAAATTGCGTATTGTTTGCTCACCAACACCCTTCACCTGCCTGAGCTGTTCAAGTGTCTGTGGTCGAGCCAAAGCGATTCGTTTCAACACCTGGTTCGAAGCGACTCGCCAAGCCTCCGTGCTTCTCAGCCTCGCTGTCTCCGACCGCCGATGAGAAAGAGACTCATACAGGGCAAGTGATGCTCCTTGGAGCTCGTCCACTGGATGTACAACAGTCTTTTTCCGGGCCTTGGAGTCCGAGCCTGCCTTCGACTCTTCTGATGGATCGTCTGCATCTGCCTCGTCCGGTATGCCGACAATCGGCAGGCCAAGCTCCGCGAACTCGGGTCTGGGCGGAGCCGGCTTCAATGCTTTCCGTTGTTCATTCATAACGTGGAACAACATGAAACCAGCGTAGGCATCGGCAGCTGCGTAGTTGATCTGGCTTTGGTTGAGTGGCCTCTCCCAGCTACTTGTACGGACGCTGTCCTTCAACAGGGGGAGCCCCAGTTTCTCCTCGACCTGGGTGCTCATGCGCTTGAGCTTCCTCAGGATGTAACCACCTGCGGTGCGATTGTTTGACAGTAAATGGTAGAGGTTGCTCAGCTCGAATAAACCCCTTGGCTGGAGTTTGAGATAGGCGCGCAGCCTATTTCCGTCAGCAGAGTTGATGTTCACACCAGTCTTCAAAATTTCCGCAGACTCCAGGATCTGCTTCAAAGTTGGAGGCAGGATCTCCGCCGCTGTTTTCCCTTCATGACGGGCGAGGTGGAATATGGCGATCCTCTCTTGGCTTGCCAGCTGAATAACAGAAGCATTCATTTTGATACCTTGAGATGGCGTTGCGTACGCGCTCCACTCCATATCAAAGCCGAGGACAGGCTCGTCGAGGAAGTGTTTGGCGATCTTCTCCGACTGCTCGAAGGTACAACAGTAGTCGACGATGACGTCTTGGCCTTCCGGGCCGTGGTAAAGCTTATGAGACCAGTGGCTTGGTGGGATCTCCTTTGGAATTTGGTCCGGAGCAGCCGGTGGAGGAAGCGGCTTTCTCTTGAACGAGAGAATGACAGGCGGCTCTGTCTCGTCCTCTGCCTCTTGCTCTGCCTTCGTTTCCGCCGCATCTTGTGGAGTGGCCTCTTCAGCGTTCGTCAAGTCGCTCGTCTCAAGTAGCTCTTGTGAGTCAAGAGAGAATTCATTCAGCTCGCCATAGAAGGTCGAGCCAAAGGAATCCTCGGGCTTCGGCTGGGCCGGACGTCGTGGTGACGAGTCGGCCTCGGTCTCAGCATATCCGCCACTGTGTGGAGAACCGGAATCTCGTGCCAGGTCAACGTCTCCCATGGCTTTCCCAGTAGACTTCACGGTATATGCGTATCTGTGCGCCGGGGCGACGGCGAAATAGCGAAGTGGGTAGTGAAAGTGGCGGCGGGCAAGAGCGACAGCGGAGGTGGCTAGCGGACAGCGAAGAGGGATCGACGATGGTACGTGGCGGGACGGAGCTCTGGCCGCTAGAGTGAGGCCATGCCGGACGGGCCAACGCATTTCTCAGTAGGTCAGCAAAGGAGGGTGAGCCATTGCCGGGTGGTTGTGTTGGCGCAAGGCTGCAGGCGATGTTTACTCGAGCGGGAACGAGGCTCGCGTCTCTGCCGCGGGAACGCAGGCGCGCGCGACCACGTGCCACTCAGCCTCGGCCACTTACAGCCTTTGTGACCGTCGGCCATTTCTCACGACAAGGAGGACCTTGGGGTTTTAGTCAACTCGGGCAACTGAGAAGCCTAGATAATGCAAGCTGTTTCTCATGCTTTTGAGAAGCGATGATAATAATCGTGGCCACTGAAGCATGGGCATTGCAGCACTGGGAAGATCAGACCGGGACCCAGGGAGCCCTTTGTCTCTATTCACTATAGCCAAGCTGAGAAGTAAGTATCCGTCACTCGGCAAAATGAACGAAAGCTTTTGCATGCTCTTTTCAAAGTGCGCAGAAGACGACAAACTCCAGAACCGTCGCGGGATAGCGGCTACGACTAACGCGCCGCTCAACTTCTGGAAGAGCTTGGAAGCGGCGCGGGACGCTCGGCGTTCGCCGCCGTCACCTCACTTCCTCTCTCCACCTACATAATATCTCTCACACCCCACCGATTCACCGAGCGGACACTGACCACCTGAGCATGCAACCATAATGGGCGACCCCAAGCCACCAAAGGACAACAACGCCATCAACAACGACAAGCCCCAACGCCCCGACGACGACAACACCAACCCGTTCATATCCTTCCGCCGCTATGCAGACGACCAAATCTCCTCGCTCATGAGCTCCGTCATGGGCCTTCCCGCCACCCTTTCCAAAGAGCACGAGCGCTGGCACGCCGCCCGCCAGGACAGCGACTCACAAGTCACCGGCAGCGGCAAGCAAGAGGTGTGGGTCAAGCAGTGGACCAGCAACGGCAAGCGCGACGGAAATGAGGCGGAGGATAAACGGCAAGAAGAGGTACCATCGAGCTGGGACAAGATGTGGAAGCCCGACGGCCAGCAGGTCAAGCCATCGGTGATCGAGGACAAGGACGGCGGCAAGACGTGGCACTGGAGCGCCTCGTGGTCGTGGCCGCCCAAGCACAGCCGCGCCTCCGACGACCCGGACGACGCGACACAGCACCAGGCCATCGAAGAAGCCCGGCGCAACGCGGAGAAGGAGCTGCAGGAGGTGGCGGATGCGTTCAGGAGCTGGTTCGGCGCGGACGACGACGGCGAGCGGCGGGAGAGCGGCCAGCAGCAACCCAGGGGCGACAATCTGCTCGATTGGATCGGGCTGGGCGAGCACGCCTCCACGGATAAGAGGGCCGAGTTGCGCCGCGATATGGAGGACCGGATCAACCGGCTGGAGGATGAGTTTCTCAACGTCCGCGACAGCTTCTCCGGCTTTGGTCGCGGTCCGTGGAGCCACCTACGCATGTCCGACGAGGCTCGTGAGGGAAGCCAGATCTTGCAGAGCCTGGATGACCGGAACTCCACCAGACACTCATTCGGCTTCCCGATGATGCGCGGGTGGGGACATCCGCTGTCGTATTTCCTGGACTACTCGAATCCGCGGACCCGCTGGGTGCTCGAGCATCCCTACTCGCCCGCCGTACTCGAAGCGGACGCGATCAAGAAGGGCGTCTCGGCCCCCAGGTACGCTGATGCGTTTGAAGATCTGATGCGCGCCGAAAGAGGAATATCATCCCGCGACATCCGCTTCGATAGGGGCCCGTGGTGGCCGCGGAGCTACCACCTGCTGTCGAACGTCTACCCCCGCAACCCCAGGACCGAGGACTTCTGGCAGAACGTCGAGCAGGGCGGCGAATGGTACGTCCCGGAAAGGCGTGGCGGCCCGCCATCACCCAACGAACAGAAGCAACCCGAAAGCCCGGAAGCCGTGACGAAAGACAGCGAAGCCCACGACCACATGTACGAGCGCTTCCTAGGAACGCACACCGCGGACCCGAAGACGGAGCTGGACATGTACGAGCGTTTCCTCGGCGACTCGTCGTCGTACCACCAACCCCAGTCGGCCAGCTCAACGGGAAGGCCCGCTCCGTCAAACGTTGACGTCTCGGTCTCCCCGATCCTGTCCACCGTCACCACGACCGAGCGCAACGTCGCGGCCGACGGCACCGTGACGACCAAAGTCACGCTGAAGAAGCGCTTCGCCGACGGCCGCGAAGAGACCTCCGAAACAGTCAACACCAGCCGCGGCGACTCGAGCGCGTCGTCGTCGTCCGGCGCGAACAAGAAGAGTGGCGGCTGGTTCTGGTCGAGCTAAGCATACGCGAGAAGCACGTGCTTCCTGATTGGATGAGAATGATCAAGGCAAGGCAAGGCGCTCCAGGGTGGAAATTTTTTTTTTATCTGAAACGCGCCGCATTGAGGTTATACCACGCTCCACATCTTCCGGAGTTTTTTTGTTTCATTTGGGCTGGTCACATACTTCACGCTCGCTTGTTCGTATTGTCTCCTGTTGTAGCACAAGTAATTGAGATGAGCATATGTCCATGCCACTTCCTGCGTATCCGGCACTCGATGCCGCTCTGTCATCTACTCCACTAGGGGTCTGGCTGATCTGACCCCGGAATCGAAATGGTACGGGGCTGGCGGTGAGGTGGATATTCGTGCCAAACCAAAGTCTAGTCATTCCAGAACGTATCTCCAAGAAAGCACAGCGAAAAGAAAACAAGCCGACGGGCCGAGTAACAATCAGTGCCGCAAGAGCGACGGACATGCGCAACCAGCAAGCAAGAGAAACGCGTCACGGCGTGAGAAAGAACGGAAAGCCGTCGCAACCCCAGCGTCTAAGTATTAAACAAATACGCCGCAATAACGCCCCCCCACCCGCCCCCATTCTCCGCCCTCGTCGCCACGGCCGCCCCGCCATCCGACACGACCATGCGCTCCACAGCCTTGACATTCGTGCCGTACAGATACGCGCCGGTCGCGCCGTCGATCTCGACCGCGCTCCGCTGGCAGTCCTCGCCCGCGCACGCACCGCCGACGCCGCCGTTGAAGAACACCCACACGCACCCGCCGTACAGGAACAGCGCGCTCGACCCGGCGCCGATGCGCTCGAACCACGCCATCCCGCAGAACGCGTCGTCGGCGCCGCAGTCCGCGAACGCCGGGTCCGACGCGACGAGGTCGTCCGCCCACGGCTGCGGCGCGGCGACGCTGCCGGGGCCCTGCCAGTACGGCGTCTCGCTCTGCTGCATGGCGGCGAAGACGCTGCGCGCGTGCCAGAAGGTGTACTGGTACAGGGCGCAGTGCTCCATGCCGGTGCCGACGAGCCAGGTGGCGGTGGTGGCCTCGACGAGGGCGCCGCGGCCGGCGGCGACGACCTGCGTGCTATTGCCGTCGAGGTCGTGGTCCGCGACCCAGCCCCACATGTTCTCGACGTAGGCGGACGAGGTGGCGGTGAGGTGGAGGAGGCCCCAGGCGGCTTTGCAGGCGGCGGGCGTGGTGGTGCAGGCGGTTTGCACGCGCGAGCCGCGCGCGCCGCCGACGCGGAAGTGCGTGTTCCAGAGGCCGACGGCGCCGGGGGTGGGGCCGGCGATGTTGACTTCGAGGAGCTTGCAGCCCGGGAGGATGTCGGCGACGGTGAGGAGCATGTTGCTGATCTGTGCGACGCCGATGTCGCCGCTGTTGCCGACTTTGACCATGGCGCGGGGGTTTTTGGGGTCGGAGAAGTTGCTGCCGTTGGCGGAGATGGCGGTGCCGAAGGCGTCGCCGAAGATGCGGGTGCCTGCGGGGATGGTGATGGTGTCGGTTACGATGTAGGTGCCGGCGGGCCAGTAGATGATGGAGCAGCCGGCGTGTTGGGCGAGGATGGCGTTGATGTTCTTGGTGTCGTCGGTCACGCCGTCGCCGTGGACTGGGAGGCCGTCCACGGACTTGATGTTGACGAACTTGCTGGAGGAATACTCCTGATAGGTGGGTGGGGCGATGGCGACGTATTTGCCGTTGGAGAGAAGGGCGGGAGCACGGGGAGTTGTGGTCTTCTGGCCGTCAGGGACCCAAGCGTGCGCACCGCTGCCAGGAGTAGGGTAAGCATTGCCGCGGAACCACGTGTCATTGACAGCACCGGTCAGAAGAGTCGAGCCGTTCATGTAGACAGTGGTACCAGAGTGCCGGACGTTCTCAAGAACGATGCTGTTGGGCTGGTACGTATTGCCAGAAGAGATAAAGTTGCCGATGTTGGTGGTGGTAGAGTCGATGACAACCAAAGATCCTCCGATACCATCGGCCGCGATGCCAGTACCACAGCGCTCCCAGTTGCTGTTAGTGACGACGACATCTTGTCCAGCAAGCTGAGCACCAATGGTGCAACCGCTGAACTTCATGGTCTTGAAAACCCATTGTTGACCAGCGGCGTTGAGGCCGATGACACCACCGTTGAATGTAAGGTCGTTGATGATGATGTTGCTGTTGTAGCCATCACCGCCCTCCCACTCGCCAGTCCTCATACCGACGTGGCCAGTCGAGTTGTTCGGCATGTTGAAAACGACATTGGTGATCTGGGTGGCTTGGCTGACCGTCCAGTCGAGCAGAGTGATTTTGGTCGAAGGACCAATGGCAGTCGAATCAATGACGACATTCTTTAGACCAATGTAAAAGTTGATGGTACCACCGTAGCGAGGATCCTTGGCGTAGACGATGTGGTCGCCGCTGAAGCCGGCAGCAGCCCTCAAAACCGGAGGGTTGATTGGGTCGCCGATGAAGACGGTGCCAATGTAAAACTGGAGGGGGCTGTTCAGAAGATACGTTCCGGCAGGAAGGTAGACCACGGCAGGCTGGCCAGTGGTGCCATAACCGTTGTCTTGCTGGGAACGAGGAGCACCGTTGGCAGGACCAGCTGAGCAAGTCAGTGTCTGACTCGCTAGTCAAGACTTGAAGGCTTACCATTAATTGCGTTCTGAATAGCCGTCGAAGCATCGTTCGCCCCGGTGTTGTCCGCATTGAAGTCCTTGACCACATTGCGGAACGTGCTGTAGTCGCCAAGCCCAGCGGCCATGAACGATGATTTTCCATTGTGGGGGACATCAGCCAACCAGTAGGTGCTTGGATTGTCGGCGGTGAGCGGGTTGCAAGCTGGCATGGTAGAATTAGAAGCAGACTTGTTTACGGAGACCCGAGGCTGCTTGGTCTCGTGGTGCTGCGTGTAAGGAAGACCCCTGTTACAATCTAAGCATAATGTCTCAGGGGCGTTCGGTCATTCAACATACGAGGGGTGTGGTGCGTAACCCAGCCCAGGGTACGCTGATTCGAAGGCGTGGGCCGACGCATCCGCTGCATCCGCGCCGGTGGTGTTTGTGCCGTTCAAAGGGGCAGCGGTAGACGCGCCAAAGGCCAAGGCGGCGGAGAGCAGGGAGAAGGACCGCATGATGAAGGAGAGAAAGAAAAGAAAGCAAAGGAAAGGGAGGGAAGGCACGTCTGAGGAAAGGAAGGCGCTGCAGTGGCTTGGAGGCTCAAACTTTGCGGGAAACGAAATATTTTATAGCTGGCCCCGTGCAGCGGTCTTCAGCCCTGGGCCATCCTTCCCGGGTCCCGCCCTGATCATCTCATTTCCCGTGGGCTGGCAGATCGTCTACAGGGTCTCGCCTGAGCAGCGTTGCGGGTACCCGGATTTGACGGCATGCAGGGAAGAAGGGACGCGGACAGGGCCCGAGCCAGGAAAGGATACGAGGGTGCTCACAGGTTCGGTTGGTGTGACGACGCAACCTCACGGCCAGGTCAGCACGACGGCCCCACAGGACTGGCAGAAGTGGGCAACGACTCTATTTCAGTGGACGCAGAAGGAATGAGCGCAGGGCCAGCGCGAGTGAGACGGCGCCGACATGTTTGGCAAGCAAGAATGCCCAGGCAGCGACTAGCACGGTCTGGGACGTGCCGCAGAGCAGGTGTTGAAGACAGTCTCGGAGCGGCAGCGCTGTGCTGGGGTTAGCGGTCACCCGGGGACTCGGGGGCGCGCGCCAGAGTCGCACGGGACTGCCGCAACGGGCCATCGACGAGGCGTGATGTGCAAATGTCGGCATCGCGGGCGCATGGCACGTTGCGGCGGTTCCTGGCTCGGAACGGAAGGTCGGCTGCGAAGATTGCTTATATCAGTTAACCTTGCTTGTGCCGGTGCAACGGGCGCGCTCGGTTGGCTCACTCGCCCTGCGTGGCTGGCTCATCAGCGGTGAAGAGGGCGAGTAAGGGAGCGCGTGCCAGGAGGCGCGGCAGCAAGCGATGGTAGGATTCGTCTCGAGGGTGTGGTGGTGGTGGTGGTGGTGGATGAAGGGGCGTCAGGCGGCAGGGCGGTGTTGGTGGCGCTGTGTTTTGGGGTCTGAAAGAGAGAGCGGGAGGGGAAGGCAGCTGCAGCGGCAGGGCAGGCCCGGGCCGAGGTCGCAGCCGACGAACATGTTCACTTAGCTGCGGAGTGCTTGTCCACCAGCCCTGTCTCGACGCCCAGCTTGCACCAGACCACAGAACCTCGCCCGGCGCCCCTCATCACCGGCCCAGCTCCGCTCTCGATTGCACCTGGCAGCTGTCCCCAAACAGCCCAGCCGCGCGCTGCGTAAGCCCTCGTCAGGCCGAGTCTGCTGCTTCCCCACCCGCCCGAGATCCGCCTCGTCAGCCAGCGCCCAGCCGCCGCCCGCTCAAACCGCAACCATGCTCTCCTTCCTCACCAGCCCCGTGCCCCGCTCCAACACGGCCTCGCACAACCCGGTCGTCCTCCGCAGCCCGGCCGCCGGCTCCAGCCCCGTCACCATGCACTTCTCCGCGCCGTCCGCGCCGCGCAAGGTGATGCGGCTCTCGCTGCCCGCGGGGCCCGGGCTCGCGCTCCCGCCGCCGCACTGGCACCGCTACCAAACCGAAACCTTCACCGTCGTCCGCGGCCGCATGCTCGCCATCTGCTCCACCATCCCGGCCGGCCAGACCGTCGTCGAGCCCTCCCAGAGCGTCACCATCCCGGCCGGCGCGATCCACCGCTTCGAGAACGCGGCGGCGCCGGAGGGGGGCGAGGAGCTGGTCGTCGACCTGGCGATGGAGCCCAAGAAGGCGGTCGGCGACGAGGCCTTCTTCCGCCACTTCTACGGCTACCTGGACGACTGCGGCCGCGCGGGCAGGGCGCCCAGTTTCTTCCAGCTGATGCTGTTCCTGTGGGAGGCCGACACCGTGCTGGTGCTGCCGGGCGTGCCGCGCGCGGTGAGCGTCGCGTTCGGCTGGTTCGCCGGGAGGGTCGTCGGGGGCTGGCTGCTGGGCTTCAGCCATCGCTATCCGGAGTATTACAGGGAGGGGGCGGCGCCCGTCGGCGACGAGTAGGGTTGAAGGATGGTGGTGTGGAGGTTTGCGACTGCGTGGGATCTGCCGGTTGGTGTGGTTGGCCCGGACGGTAGATGTTGATGGGGTTTGATGAGGCTCTCGCGGGATGCGTGCCTCGGCGTGACGAGATGTGGCGGAACTACGGCTGTTAGCATACGCGTACGCACGACGAGACGAGCGCCAAACGTGCCTTCGATATGAGCCACGGGGAGCTGCTTCTCCCGAAGTAGACGCTTTCGCCATTGTTCAAGTAGAGAGCATAGTCCGGCCCTGATTCAGGGTAGCCTAAACCCGACTCAACGTTCTCGGAACGACGGCCATCTCTTGTCTTTTCGCTGGCATTCGTAGGGGCGATGGACGGTGGTCTGTGGAACGAATGCGGCGAGGCGGAAACAGGAGTTGCCAGCGGAGTAGGCTCCGAGGTTGTGCGCTGCGGAAGGCCGGATTGGGAAGTGCGAGGCAGGAAGCCATAGGCTGTCTCAAGGTTTCCTGACTCCGGCGTGGCCAGCTCGGGCGGCGGCTCGCGGTGGACGGGCTGGCAGTGCGCCAGTCTCGGCCGGTGCTGGCCCTCCTGGGGCTGGCGGGCTGGCGGGCTGGCGCGAGGCAGGCTCTCCGGGGCCCGGCGGAATGCCCAGCGGATAGGAGCACTGGGCGTTCCAGCCGCGGATCCGGCAGCGCTTGCACGGGCGTTCGTGGTCGCACTTGACCTTGCGGCGGCTGGGCGTGGCGTCCTCGGCGCGGTCCATGTTGCAAGGGCCCTACTCAGGCGAGCAGCGTCTGCGGGCAGCGCGAGGGGCGCGGTGGTTAAGTATCTCGGCCTCGGCCTGGCCACGTTGGACCTCCGCCCGGATCGGCCTCGGACCTCCCCCCACCATCCGACCGGATCGGACGTCGTTATCTCCACAGCATCTGCGACGCCGCTCGAGCTTTCCGCGAGCGACCTTCGTCGGGGTCGACATTGAACCCGCGACCTGGCGCAGCCATCCGCACTGTGGCATCCTGTATCGCCCTTCAGCGACGACATGACCCCATTCCCCCTATCCGGCGGCCATGCAGCGCAACGAACCGCTCGTAAAGCTTCCTTTGCACAGTAGGAGAAGACGATAAATCCCGCCCAGCTGCGGATGGAACATGCTCTGATGGAATGCGTTTACACTTAGCACAGCATTGCCTCTTGGCATCTCCAACCAGGCCAGCTCCCCTCGTCCCTACGGAGTACTCTTCCAGGGACGACAACTTCCACGTATCATCAGGAAGTACCCCGGCTAGAAGCTATTCAGCAACTTGGGCACGGAAATGTGCTGCAGCTGACGGCCGGTGCGGATTGCTTGCCTAATGCAACGGTATGAGCAGTCGAGGCAGTGGTCCTTGTGGCCTTGCAATACGTCTTGAACAATCCATCCAACAGTGCAATGGCTTCGACTCCACACGGGCAACTTTGATGGTTCTTGTGCGGGATTGACCCGTTGTTTCCCGGTGTTTGCTAGAACTACATGGTTGCGATCAGCCAGCCGACAGAGGTTTCGAGACTGCAGACACCGCGCTGGGATTGGACAGCAATGGCGGTGGCGTGCTCGGCGCGGGACTGCAGCCAACGAAGATTTCCCGTCGATGACGATGCATTGAGGGCGACTCGATGGCGAAGTACTCCACAAGAGGACGCGAGAGACGAGGAGCAGAAGACACTGACTGGCTGGCAGAACCCCGCACATTCAGCGCATGTCAACGTCACGAGAAAGCACACAATCGCAAGCACGCACCACCAGCCCACCATGACGGTCAAGGTCCGCTCCCGCTTCTACAAATTGCCATTCTCGGGGACGCCGACGTCATGTCCTGGTGTAGGACTACGAATACACAGGCGAGAAGCCGCTGAACCGCGAGCCGCCGCTCGAGGAGCTGATTTCCAGGTGAGTGGACGAGCGAGGCCAGTTTGAGCGTCGCGATTACGGCGCGGGCTTCTCGGATCGAAAGCATTCGCGAGTGCTGTCGCATACGAAGTCCAAGGGGGGATGTTTGCATGGTCCGAGTCGAAGAACTGCACTTCCGCGCGTCATCTGTTCCCGAAGCAGCACTCACGATGGCGGGCTGCTTAAGCGCTCGAACCACCGTCCTTTTGATTCGGGCTGATCGCGCTCTCATCGACGCAGCTTCATTACCGAGAAAAACGGCTACGACCGCAACCATGGGCAAGCCTCCCTCCCTCCCTCCCTCCGCAGCCAAACGCCACAGCTAACAGTCCGCCCCCTCCAGCCCCATCCCCGTCATCGACGCCTCCACCCACCGCGTCTCCGTCGACGGCGCCGTCCGCACCCCGCTCTCCCTCTCCCTCGCCGACCTCCGCTCCCTGCCGCAGCACACCGTCGTCTGCGCCCTCCAATGCGCCGGCAACCGGCGCCACACCATGCGCACCGAGATGAAGGAAGTCAGCGGCCTCGACTGGTTCGACGGCGCCGTCATGAACTGCGCCTCCGCGACGTCCTCCTCCGCGCAGGCGTGGCGCTCCCCCCGCCGCGGCAGGCCTCCGCCCACGTCGCCTTCGCGTGCCACCAGACGGCGTGCGAAGACGACGCGTGGTACGGCGCCAGCATCCCGCTGGCCGTGGCGCTCCGCCCGTCCGCAGACGTGCTGCTCGCGCTGGAAGCAAGCGGCCCCCCGCCCCCGCCCCCGCCCCCGCCCCGGAACCCCAGCTGACCGCAACGCAGATGAACGGCCGCGTCCTCGCGCCCAACCACGGCCACCCCGTCCGCGTGGTGGCGCCGGGCATCGCGGGCGCGCGCGCGGTCAAGTGGCTCGACCGCATCGTCGTGCAGGCCGCCGAGTCGCAGAACTTCTACCAGCAGCGCGACTACAAGATCCTGCCGCCGCACGTCGACTCGGCCGCCGCGGCCGCGCCGCCGATCCAGGACATGCCCGTCAACTCGGCCGTCGGGGCGCCGGCGGGCGGGGCGACGGTGGCGAGGGGCGCGGACGGGAGGGTGGAGTTGAGGGGGTATGCGCTGCCGGCGGGCGCGGACGGGCCGGTCGTGAGGGTGGAGGTGAGTGGGGATGGGGGCGCGACGTGGCGGGATGCGGAGCTGGTGGTGGATGGGAGGGGGTCGAAGTGGGCGTGGTGTCTGTGGCGGGCAAGGGTCGAGGTGGAGGCGGGGAAGGGGAGGAGGGTGTTGAGCCGCGCGGCTGATAAGGGTGGGAATGTGCAGGTGGAGCGGCCGCAGTGGAATTTTCGAGGATGTGCGTATAATGGCTATGGAGAGGCCAAGGGGCTCGAAATTATTTGATGGACGCTGTTCTGTGGAGGATGACTTGTGAGCACGGGCAATGCCGGTCGCTCATGGAGAACGAAGATTGGAACAGTCGGTGTCAAATTGCTTCTCAATGCGGAGGTATTTGTCGACACCGCGCGCTATGTTGCTGAGGATCAGAGTTCTGATCCAGTGTTGCAATGTCAGGGCAAACACCTCGTAGATGGATATCCTTGCGGACTCTGGGCCGCTCATGATTTTTTTTTTTTTTCCCCTCCCCTTGGTGTCAGCCGGTACAACTGTTCCGCGAGGCTCGCCAAATGGCATCCGAATACGCTGATCCAGTGCTCGTTGCAGGTCATTCGCTTTCACTTTCTCTACTCAAGTCCATGAGCCATGCCGGGCACAATAGCATGGAGTGAAACGTGACAATTGCACGATTGCAACAACGATTGACAATGGCAACAGCGCGTCTAGGGCGTATAAAAAGTATCCATCCAGCCTGCAGCTCCTCCTGCCAGACCTCGACATCCAACAACAGCTGCCAGCTGCCGCAACAACTCCAGCTCGCGCAGCCGACAGTCTTTGCAACGGTCCCGGGCCCTACAGAGCCAACGATATCCCCTCCGATCGAGCGCAGGTGAGGATGGCGAGCAATATCCCACGCCCGGCTGCCGTCACTGGCCCCGGCCCGCCCGTCCAGTCGCCCTCTCCAGCACCCGCTCTCACGGCTCCTTCTCCCAGCCCTGCGCCTCCTGCTCGACCGCCTCGAATGGCGCCGTACAACTCGTTGCCTCCCGCCCACGCCGACGCTTCAGCTCCGCCGCCCTCGATGGCCTCCTACCACGTCGGTCCTCGCTCGAATGCTGGAAACCCGGCGCAGCAGCCACACGTGGTCTCATACAACCCATACCCTCTCACTGGTCCTGGTGTCATGATGCACCCGCCGCCAGCTCCAAGGCCTTCGCACAGGTCGATCCCTTCCGCTGGCATGACCGTCGCACAGCAGCACCACCAGCAGCAGCAGCAGCAGCAGCAGCAGCAGCAAGCCATGGCCGCATACCACCAACATCTTCAGGCCGGCAAGCGCTCCGCGACACCAGTGCCCTCAATAGCTGCCATCAACCAACTGTCGAACTACCACCAGCGTGCTGATCCGGCAGCCCGTATGCGCGCCACCAGCTCACCTTTCAACCTCCCACCCGCGATGATGCAACCGGCACCAGCGCGCTCACAGCAGCAGCAGCAGCAGCCGCCGCCGCCGCCGCCGCCGCCGCCACAACAGTACCAGCCGCCCGCTTACCACCCATCTCCCTCTCCAGCCCCGCCTCAGCAGACACCGTCCGCCCACCAGCAGCAACCCCAACAGCTCCACCGCCAGCCTCTGCCCCCCGCCGCACACCCGCTCCTCCCCCAACCCCCGCTCATCGAGCCACACCCCCTCTCCCCTCCCTCGCCGCCCTCAAGCTCATCGCGCACCCGCTCAGCCCGACCCTCCTCCCCCACCTCTCCCTCACCACCACCTCCAGCCTCGCCCGCCTCTTCCTCGACTTCGAGTACCGCGACCTCTCCACCACCGACTACGCCCTCTTCGTCCCGCCCGTCCCGCCCGCCCAGCGCGCCTGGCTCGCCGCCCACCTGCGCGCCCTCAACGCCGCGCGCCGCGCCAGCGGCGCCCTGCTCGTCGCCCACTGGCAGCGCCTGGTGCGCGAGCGCGCCGCGCGGAGCGGGGACTGGGTGGCCGATGCGGAGGACGTGCCGGGCGGGGGGGAGGCGGAGTTGCGGAGGCTCGATTGGGTGGCGAGGGAGGTGTATGGGCGGTGTGCGGATGGGACGAGGTTGCCGGTGTTGGTGTGGGAGTACGTGCAGTTGCGGCAGGTGCGGGGGCCGAGCGCGAAGGAGTGGGAGGATTTTGTGGTGGATGCGGTGGGGGAGGTGTGGAGGATGAGGGAGAGGGCGAGGAAGGTGGTGGAGAGGGGGGAGGGGGAGGAGGAGGAGGAGGAGGAGGAGGAGGAGGAGGAGGAGGGGAATGGCGGCCCGGTTGTTTTGGTTGGGGGTGGGGTGGTTGGCGAGGCGGAGTTGCGGGCTGCGATGAGGGAGAGGCAGAGGGGGCAGAGGAGCGGGGAGGGAGGGGAGGTGCCGTCTGCGGGCGTTTCGAAGGCGAGGTCTCCGCCTCGTGCGGCGGGTGCGGTTGGCAGGCAGAGGTCGAGTACGGCGTCGAAGCCGAAGCCGGCGAAGCTCGCGCAGTCCAAGAATCCGGGGAAGCGTGGTGGGAAGAAGGGGTCCAGGGGACAGGTCATGTTCCAGGCACCGCCTGCAGGAAGCTCTGGCAGTGCTGTCAACCCCATTGCGGTGGACGCAGACCTTCCGGACTATCCGGATGACTACGGCACCGGCAACATGGCGACGGTCCCGGATAAGTACAGTTCTGCTGCGAACACCAGCCCCGCATCCGACCGCACTGTCACCGCGCAGGACACCGCCAGCCAGCCCCCTCATTATCCCGAGCTCCACGACATCAAACCAGCCGAACAGCTCCCAAGCTCCCAGACCACCACTCCCTTCAACACCACCACCGGCCTCAGCAACATCGGCCCTGCCCCGGCCACCCAGCGACCCGACTACCCGCCCATCTTCAGCACCGACGCCGAACCAATCCAGGCCGGCCCGCAACACATCAACACCGCCCCCACCAACCCCAACACGCCCACCAGCCCTGCCGCCCAGACGACCCCCCTCCCCAGCTCTTCTCCGGGCCCCACGACCCCAAGCAGCGCCCAACCGCCCATCGCCGTCGCCGCCACAACCCCTCCCAGCACCCCGCACAACACCGCAACTCAGCACCCCGCCCCGCCCTCCAGCGCCGCCGCGAGCGCTCCTCCGCAGCCGCCCCCCCTCCCCGCCACCCAACCGGGCCAGGCAGACACGTCCTCCGCGCCGGCCACGGACGCTCCGCAAGACGAGAACGCCGCGGTTCCGCAGCTGGACGGCGCGTTCGACATGAGCGAGAAGGCGCTGGATGCGCTGTTCGAGGACATTCTGGACGGCGCGTAGGCGCGTGCGGGGTGGCGGAATGCGGACGTGGAGACGAGAATGGGGGTTCGGGTTCTTTTTTCTTTTTCTCGTCCTGGGTGGATATCGCGACATGGAAGGCACCGAGCGCTGGAGTTGGGGGGGGCGGAGGACTTGGATAGCGGAGGAGAGGCGAAAAATTGGAGTGGTGGTTTGAGGATGGTTCGCTGTTGACTGCAGCGTCTACATGGTATTTGGTTTACGTCGGAAGTCGTGCGTGGCCGGCGGAGATGGGGAGATAGCTTAGATCAATAGAATGACGTAAAATCCAACTGCTGGAATATCTACGCTAGTGCTACTGTTTTCCCCCTCGCAGCCGGGAACGATACAAGCGCTGCTACGGTGGGTCGCAAAATAAATGGACTGCTTCAACTCAAATGGACCGCGGTCTTGGGCAGTTGAAGCCCATCATCCGGATAGCTTGGTAATTGGATCAAAGTACATCTGCAACCGGATGAATGCTTTAGCGACCATGTAGGTGGTTTGCTCTTCCTTCACGTGTTCTGTCGGCGGAAGCACCACCCTACAAGGCCATCTCAAGAAGCTGTTCTGAGTCATATCGTTTTGTGCGAGGTGAGATAGTCACCGTTGAGACCAACAAGTTGGAATGCACGCGCACTAAGTAGAACCGCGTAGTAGACTCAACCAGCCTCGACCAGTCGCAAAAGCTAGAAAAGCTCCTCCTCCTTCTCTAGTTCAGTGCAAAAGGGGTGCAAATTAGTACTGGGAGTTGAATTTTGATAAATGATCAGGGAATAGCTGGAGCAGCAGCGCGCCTGCCACGCATACCAACGTGCTGGATACCCGCAGGTATTGGAGAAGCCATGGAGAGCTCTTTCGATCATGGCAGCTCGCAGCCAGGGTACTGTAAACATTCTCCGCTGGGCCGCCGGCGCTACTTTGCTTCGCACTTTGGACCGTTGCTCATCCGTGGATCAGCGTTTCTCACCACCAAGGCCCGTTTTGCGCGCGCACTACAGGAATGCCCGAAGCCGCACCCCTACGACCAAGACACCTCATTCCAACTCTCAAACGATCCGGGAGTGACGATTGAAAACTACCAGCTTCCAACACCGCCACCATCACCTTCAATCAGCCACGATAAGACAGCTCTCGAACAAATCATCAAACAACCAGAAAGTATGGTCTCTCTAGGCAGAAAGGGGGATTCGAAAGATATCCTCTAAGAGCGTGGCCTTCCTCTCCAAGATAAAGAGAAACTACCAGGACCTCAGAAAGCCTAGGTCGAAGATATCGAAGAAGGACCGCGAGCAATGTACCAGGATATCGATATCGAAACGAACGTCGCACCGCCGTGCGGGACTGAGCTCAAGAACTGCGCATTCGCTCTGATAGAGGACAGGCTCTACCACGATTACGGAGATTACTTCGCGAGCAAGCCTCATGTGATCGACCGACAGGTCAGGCTGATGTTTCTCCTCCATCGTGAGTCGGAGATCAGATGGAGGGAGATATCGGAACAGCTTGGCCGCGAGGAGGCCATTATCGAAGACGCAAAGAGGGCTCTGGAGCCAAGGCCGGATACTCCCTTGCACGACGGCGTTGAGCGAGCTGTTGATATGCTGAATTCGACAATGACGGCAGAGCAACATCTACGGGAAATACACGACTACGCGAGTCGCACTAGTCTTTGGTATAGCGCCACTACGGAGCTTATTCGCACTGGCGAACGGCGTGTACTAGCCGTCAAGATCATCTACGACATCGAGGCCCTCAGATTCGCATACAACTCGGACCAGCTGGAGCAGAAGCACCGCATGCAGGAAGCGATTGAAGAAGTCCGTGATACCTACTTTGAGGTCTGCAAGATTGGCCCAGATGGACGGGAAGACTTAGTGCCAAAGGAAGAGATGTTTGGTATCAGGCGGTCTGGGAGCGAGGCAGATAGGGAGAGCGTGGCGTCCGTCAAGTCCAGTCTCTACTCGTCATGGACTCAATGACGGAAGGACGGAGGCTTTTCAAGGCTTATGACGGACGAATACCCTTCGTCATAGGGTTAATGACTGACGGGCGGCTTACGTAAGCCGTCACTCAGTCCATCAACGGACGGTATGACGGGACGGCCAGCACCCTAGGCTGAGAAATCCACAAGCATACGGCGGCAGCTTCTCTTGCGGATGTGCTTTCGATTGGTAGTTTTGGAAATCTGACTGCTTCGCAGGGAGAACGGATTTGCTCTCGCTTGATACGAGGTTTACCGCAATAATTGCTAGCTATGACTGGGCTTTTGGGTATAGATGAAGATTGCAGCAGCATGAAGTAATGTCAAATTAGCCTCTGTCTATTGAAACAAGCATGGATTATGCATGACCGCTCGCGGCTCCGCTAGTGCACGGCCTTTCGCAGACCGCCAATGCGGCACAGCAGACTGTCAGTTCCGCAGATCATGGGCGGTAGAAGGCGCTCACCTCTCAGCTTCCACGCTTCTCTTGTGTCGCCCTTAAACAACATGGCTGGCCTCCTGTTATCCAACGGGCCTTGGCTGGTCGCAGCCTTCGCCATACTCGTGACCTTTGGCGTCTACCGGCTGATGCAGATTGGCCGCCGCGACCCACGCCTTCCTCCGGGCCCGCCCACTCTCCCAATCATCGGCAATCTCCATCAGATCCCAATTTCTGGGCTGCACAAGAAGTATGCCGTCGTTCCTGGAGCCTTCCATGCACTTCACTGATATTTATGGTACAGATCGAAGGAATGGAGCGACAAGTACGGCCCCGTGTACTCGCTGAAGATTGGCTCGGGAACCGTGATAGTCCTCAACGACCGCAAGGCGGTGCATGATCTGCTTGACAAAAAAAGTGCTATCTACTCGGGTCGTCCAGAAAACTACATCGCAAGGCTGGTAACCCGTTCAGAGAATTTCGTTCATATGGACAACACGCCCAGGTGGAGAGCTCAGCGGAAGGTTGCGTCTCACAATCTATCGGTAAGTTGAGAGCGTACAGCAATAGAGTGACCTGAACAAGCCAATGCTGACACAGACAAGCCCCGAGTCCTGGACGACAAAGTCGCGCCGCTCCTGGAAGCCGAGTAAGTCCGTGTTCAACCCGTAGTGTACGGTTTCAATTCGGAAGTGCAAACAATTAGTTGTCCGAATATGGAGCCATGGATGATGCGTTTCCGCTTTCTGGAGTCTATCCACAACTATTTTCACAAGTACACTCCTCCCTCCGGAAAGGAAAGAAAGCTGTACAACCTGATTTCATTTCTGCTATTACATCATACCAAACACAGTCACAACGCGTCCCTCGGACAATTGACACTAACATTCCCGCCAGGACCTCCATCCTCCTGCACGACATCCTCCGCACCCCCGCCCTCTTCCACACCCACATCAAACGCGCCACCGCCTCCCTCGCCAACACCATCATCTGGGGCCACCGCGGTGACTCCCCCGCCTCTTTCTGGGGCTCCAATACCTACGCCGCCCTCGCCGCCCTCGCCACGTCCCTTCAACCCGGCGCCAACCCCCCAGTCGACCAGTTCCCCTTCCTCAAGCACCTCCCCGACTCCCTGGCGCCGTGGAAGCGTCGAGCGCGCCGCTCGTACGACGTCATCCACGCCACCTGGACGGAAGCGCGGCGGGCGTTAAGCGGCCGTCGCTGTTCGATCGCATTGCGGACGGCGAGGCGCGGTTCGACGTGCCGATGACGGAGGTGCAGATCAACCATTGCCTGGGGACTCTGGTGGAGGGCGGGGCGGGGACGACGGCGAATGCGATGCTCAACTCGTTGGTGCAAATTGCGGTGCATCCGGAGGTGCGGGGGAGGGCGCGGAGGGAGTTGGATGAGGTGTGTGGGGCGGGAAGGTGGGTTGGTGCGGTGGAAGCGGCGGGCGGGCGGGCTTGATTGCTGATGAGGTGCGCAGGATGCCAGGGTGGGCGGATTCGAAGGGGTTTCCTTATGTCAATTGCATTGTTAAGGAGGGGATGAGGTGGATGCCAGTGTCGGTACCAGGGTTCTGGGGTGCTTTCTGCTTCCGGGGCTGATCTTTGCGCAGTGCTCCTCTCGGCATTCCACACTGCGTCAAGCGGGATGATTGGTACGATGGCATGTTCGTGCCGAAAGGCGCGACGGTAGTAATGCCGATATGGGCGATGCACATGGCCGAGGAGAACGGGTACAAAAACCCCGGCGTCTACGATCCCGGTCGTTGGGAGAAGCACACGAGACTTAGTTCTGAGTTGGCGGGTGTCGCAGACTATAAGAACCGAGATAAGTACGCTTTTGCTCGAATCATCTGGGCACTACTGACTATGACGGTGGGGAGCACATCACTACAGTTATGGGGCCGGCCGAAGAGTCTGTCCTGGGATGCATCTTGCTGAGCGAAGCATGTGGCTCATGACGGCCAAACTTCTGTGGGCTTTTGACATCACCACCGATCGCGACCTAGACCCTGAATGCAACGGCGAGGGCACCCGCGCTGGCCCGAAGCTATACAAGGTTGAGTTCCGCCCACGTAGCGATGCTCATGTAAGGACTGTTCTGCGCGAAGCAGAATCCGCACAAAGGGTTCTCTCCATGTACAATTAAGAAGACTGACTATGTGGACCGAATTTTAACACTTCAAAAATGCTCCCAGACATTGGAAGATTGTTCATTGTCGACCATGGTTCAAACAGGAAGAAACAGGTCCCTTTGTCCAAAGTGTGATCTCCACACGGCGCAGTCACCCGGAGAATTTCAAATGCTTGGGCCACCGGGCTCTGCGCCAAATGAACCGACAGCCTCTTATTAAAGGAGCCTTTAATACTATTAGACGACTTGTCCCATAATATCATCTTTTGTCGAGTAAATAGTTTAACTTACGGTTGGTACTAACTGTTACGACTTAAGAAGAACAAGTTAGATTCTCGAAATTAACTAAAGTTTCTAAGCTAGAGAAAGGAAAGAGAAAAGAAAGGGAATAAAGAAGGAAGAAGGAAACTTATATATCCAGCCTAGGTACTAGTTAGAAGTCGAATAGCCGGTCTTAGGCTTCCCTTTCCCGTACGTTCCCGCTAAGTGTTTACTCTTAGCAAACCCTATGTCTTTGTAATGAACAGACCTTAGAGGGCGGAGAGGGACGAAGTAACGAAGCCGGTAAAGGCAGTAGGGGTAAAGCAGATACCGAAGCACATAAGATAAGAGGAGGGGGGCGAGAGACTAGGGACGAATGCCAAGAGGCGGGTGGAGAGAGACGAGTGAACAACAAAGGAGGCGAGCAAGGTCTAATTCAAGGCATACTAAGTTATACGCGAGGAATACTCATTACTAGACTAAAGAACTAATTGCAAGGCAGAGAGGCGAGCTTTATATATATAAGGAACAAACTAAAATACTAGCTTCCTAATTTGTAAGCAGGCAAGTCTAGATCTAGATTCCAAATCGATCGGCGGTAAACAAGAAGTAATTAGTCCACATAAGCCATATTTATAATAGTCTTAGACATCTTATCTTAGATAAGTGCTTTAGTGTTGAATAATAAGGGTTCTGTCAGGGCTTAACCTCAGGATGATCGCTGAAAGGTTTATTGCGCTATGTACGTTAAGCTAAGACTTAAAGAGAGAAGAAGAAGAAGAAGAGGAGAAAGAGAAGAGAACGACTTAAATACAAGAACGACTTGGCATCACGTGATCCGCCGATGATCCTCTAAGGCTTCTCCCGAGGCTCCAGACTCTCACATCACCCCCCCCTTTTCCCCCCCTTTTTTTCTCTCTTTCCTCGGGGTTGCGGGTTTAATTCCCGGTGGGGGCGCACCTGTTCTTCGGTTTGGAGGGGTATATAAGTCAAGAAAGCGAAAACCTAATATCAAACGGGTGCTTATTAGCTGGCTGTCGAATTAAGGGCCTGTCTGTTGACAGGAAGAGGGTTGCCCGGCACGGTAAGGTCCTTCGGACCGCGTTATCCGTGTTGTAATTCCCTAGCCAGGTATCATCGAGTTAAATTCCCCCATTGGTTGCGGGTAACCAACGAAGTGATGCCTGGCTAGACTTGGCCTCGCCCTCCGGGGCGGGGCTAAACCGCTTGCTCCCTTTTTAATCGCCATTAGTTCTCATCCAATTGCCCGCTAGTTCGATTTTGGCACTCGTTGCTCGTTCTTTTGCTTGAGATAGTAATCCAGTGCTGCTGTATCCTGCAGTGCTGATGCCGGCTCCCATGTTGGTCGAGCGTACCCTTCCCATTTGACTTGATACTGCAGTTGGCGCTTTCTTTGCCCTGGTTTTCTCGCCATTCGTTCACTTAGGATTGCCTCCACTGTCCATTCATCTTGACCATCTACTCGAACCGGTGGTGGTTGATAGTCGTCCTGTACTTGGCTTGGCAAGGGGTCTGCTCCCGCTGGCCGGAGTAGGTCCACGTTAAAGACGTTGTGCACCGCTCCAGGGATATCCAACTTGTAGCTGTGAGATCCAACTACTTCGATAATAGTAAACTTGGCTGCCTTATCATCGAGCTTCTTGCTTGGTCTATCCGTCCTTAGGTTCTTTAGATGTAGCCAGACCTTATCACCTATCTTATAAGCTGGTGAAGGATTTCTTTGCCGGTTGGCTTGTCTCTCTTGTTCCTGTTGAGCTTCCGCCATTGACATTTGCGCCCAGTCCGTGACTTCTTTAATCTTGGCCACAATTGCCTCCGCTCTTGCCACTGGAGAATCCCTGTGGAGGTCATTGGATTGAATATCTTCGAGCAGTTCTAGTGGCTCAAGGTGGAACCCATGGGAGAGAAAGAATGGGCTTGTCTGAGTCGTCGTTGAAGTTCTTCCATTAAGGGCCAGCTGGACTATTGGTAGCCGGTCTGTCCAGTCCTTTTGGTAGTGATCCACGAACAGTGCGAGTTTTCTTGCCACTTCAGTATTCATTCTTTCTGTTGATCCGTCCGTCTGGGGGTGATAGGCCGTTGAGATGCGTCTCTTAATCTTAAGGAGTTGACAGATTCGTTGCCAAAGGAGGCTAACGAATTGAGTTCCTCTATCAGAGACGATTGCCGCTGGGATCCCATGGTTCCGGTAAAAGCATGTAATAAAGAGCTTTGCAATAGTTTCCGTCTCAGTATTTAAACAGGCCTCAAGGATTACTCCTTTTCCTAGGCGATCAGTAATTACCATAAGCATTTCGCAACCATTGCTCAATGGTAGAGGCCCAATAAAGTCAATGGAGATCTCCCTCCATTGGCGGCTCGGTACTGGTAGCGGCTTAAGTAATCCTTGTTTCCTATCTCTCCAGATCTTTGTCCTTCCACAGATATCACAGTTCCGGCAGAACCTCCTAACATCATTAACGAATCCTGGCCAGAAGAAGTGCCTTGCCACGAGGGAGACTGTTTGGATACGTCCCGGATGTGCTGAGAGGGGGGAGTCGTGCATCTCCTGAATGATTCTCGTTCGTAGTGGCTCAGAATCCGGTACCCATTTCCTATCTCTAAAGAGGAGGTTCCCTTGGTCGTCTAGCGAGCATTCAGCGATTGAGACCTTGAACTTCGTAGTAAACTCCAGTGGGAATGTTCTTTCTCCTTGCCGTACAGCCTTCTGGAGCTGCTTTAACATTTGGTCCTGTTGGAGTGCTTCTTGCCATTGCTCCTCTAGGGAAAGAGGTTCTCGCGTTTGTTGTCCAGGTCGTGCTTGTCGAGGTTTGGTTGCCATAGCCTCTTCGGATAGAAGTGAATCTTCATTACTCCATTCTTGTTCTTCGGGGTCCTCTGGTGGTCCGGTATTAAGAACTAATCCGTAGGGTATCGACTGAAGTAACTGAGCTGTCCTTTGTTCAAGTCTCTCATCCTTATCCGTTGTAGGTAAGTCTTGGTTCCTTCTTGTTAATGCGTCTGCCAATCCATTGGTTTTCCCTGGGGTGTACTCAATGGTAAAGGAGAAGCGGCTAAGCTCTCTCCACCATCGAATCTGCCTTTCAGAAAGCCTCCTTGCCGTGGTAAAGTATTCCAGGTTCTTATGATCAGTGAGGATCTTGAACTGATGAAGTCCTTTTAGTTCGGCGTCCCACTGGCGTAAACACTTAACCACCGCAAGTAGTTCCTTATCGTAGATCGGGTAGTTGCATTCCGCGGGTAGGTTCTTTTTTGAGAAGAACGCTACTGGACGTAGAAAACCGTCGTTGTCGTACTGTTGGAGTACTCCTCCTGTGCAGTATCCTGAGGAATCCGTAGCAAGGATCGTTTCTCGTTCTGGATCAAATTGCATAAGGACCGGCGCTATAATAAAGGCCTTTTTTAGCTTCTCAAATGCGGCGTTAGCCTCCTGGTTCCATCGGAAGGTCGTATTCTTTCTCGTAAGGGATACCAGAGGCGATACCAGATTGGAAAAGCCTTTAATAAACCGTCGGTAAAAATTCGCAAAACCAAGAAATCCGAGTACTCCTTTAGCCGTAGTAGGTGCTTTCCATTCCTGAATTGCCTTGATCTTTTCTGGGTCCATGCGGATGCCTTGTCCGGCCTCAATGATGTACCCCAGATACTTAGTAGACTGGACTTCAAATTCGCATTTCTTTAGGTCAAGTTGTAAGCCTGCAGCGTCCAGCTTCTCTAGTACCTTGTTCACTTTCTCGCGGTGCTCCCGGCGGGATCCATCCGTAAAGATTAGGATGTCGTCAACGTAGGCTGAGACAAAGTCATCTAGGAAGTCCTTTAGAGTCCAATTAATGTACCGTTGAAAGGTGCTCGGAGCATTTGCCAATCCAAATGGAGTGACCAACCACTCAAAGAGTCCAAAGCGAGTTCGAAATGCCGTTAACCATTCGCTTCCTTCCGCGATTCGTATCTTATGGAAGGCTGCAGCCACGTCCAGCTTAGTAAACCATTTTGCCTTACTTATTCTGTTGAGGGTCTCTTGGATCAGCGGTAATGGATAGCGGTCCTTCCTTGTAAGTCGATTGAGAGCCCGGTAGTCACAGCAAAAGCGTAGACCGCCTCCTGGTTTCTTAACGAATAAGACCGGTGCCGCAGCAGGCGAGTTGCTTACACGGATAAAGCCTTTATCAAGTAGCTCATTAAGAGTCTTCCTTAGCACAAGGAGCTCGTCACGAGACATATTATATAAAGGCCCCCATGGAGCGTCGGGTGTCTTGCCGTTGGTGTCCTTTTCGAGTTCAATTTGATGGTCAATTCCAGGTCGGTGTAGTGGGAGTTTATCCGCTTCTTTCTTATCAAATAGGCCGATCCGTTTAGGGTCTACCCAACTAGGCAGCCGGCTTTGAAGATCGATAGGGGGTTTCTCCTGTAAGGCCTTATTGATATCCGCGAGGCTGGCTGTAAAGATCTGATATCCTTTCTTTTTCCTAAGGCTCATAAGGTGGCAAAAGGCAGCGGCTCCAATTAGCTTGCCTTGAGACTTAGGGAGATCGGTGTCTTGTTTTACAGTTAATCCAGTATCCTTAAAGGTGATAGTCCGTTCGCTTTGGTCAAGTACTGCCTTTTCCTGTACCATCCAGGGGCTCCCTAGCATGAGATCGCATCCAGAGAGCTTTGGGACGATATAGAAGAACATTCGCTTTTGGTGGTGACCTCCAATATCGACCTCGGCCCAGGCAACTTCATTAATCTTCCATCCAGTAGGTGTTAATCCATCCAGTGTTCTTGGGGTGATTTTAATACGCGGGAGGTTACAGCGTTCAGCGAATTTGCGGCTTATTACAGCGTAGAATTCACAACCAGTATCAGCAAGAGCTTTTCCAAAAGACTCTTTATTGATCATAACTGAGGTAAGAAGTGAATCCTGTTCCAATTTAGGTTGCTGCTTCCGCCATTCGTTCTGTGCTTCCTGCTTTTCCTCCACTGTTGGCTCCTGCCTGCGATTTTTGACAGGAGCTTTCAGTTTTCCGACTGCTGGGCAAGTGCTTCATCATCCTCTAAGTCTTCCAGCTCGGGTCCCGCGTTTTCCTCCTGCTGAACAGGCTTTGCAAAGCGTGTAGGTCTCCTTGGTGGCAGCCAGGGGCATTGGGCAATTAGATGCGTTGAGTCGCCGCAGCGTAGACAGCGGTGTTCTTCCTTTCGTTTCTGCATCTCTTGATCATTCACCCACTTGACACGGCGTCCCTGGGCTGCTTTGGCTGGTCCGGTGGGCTCCCACTCCATATCGTGTTGGAACGTCGTTGGTTTTGACTGTTTGGACCCTGGCTGCTTGCTAGTGGACCCTGCTGAGCCAACCTTATTCTGGCCACGCCACCAGCCTTGCTGCCAGCCCTGCTGAGCTCTCTTGCCATTGTTGCGCAAGTTGAATGCTTCCAGTTGATCACTGACGCGTTTCAGCTCGGTGCAGTAGTCCTCAAAGGACTGGCTTATGCCTCCAAGGCCAATCATGCTTTGTTGGAGCTCCTGGCTGATCCCTGCTTCCAAATAGGCCTTGAGGATTTCGTCCGGCCAGTTGGTGCCCCCGGCCTCTAGTACTAACTTGCGGAACTCCGTAAAGTACTCCATAAAAGGCTTGTTGGTTTGGCGTAGCTTGTGTAGTTTGCGCTGGGCCTTTTCTTGCACATGGGGGTCGCCAAATGATAGGCGGAGTTGATCCAGTAGACACTGTGCAGTCATGCTGTTCGTGTTAATACTAGTCTGGACCCAGGGCTGTAGCTGGCGAGCTGCCTCGCCCCGGAGCCTATTGTGGAGCATAAAGAACTTGGTCGTTTCGTTGCAGTGGTAATAGTCCACGGCTAGCTTTGCTAGTGCCTGAGAGATCCAGGGTTCCAGTTCATCCCTGTTGCCTGAGAACTCAGCAAGGGGTCCGAGGTTCTTGGTTGGCTTGTCGTTTAGCGGGCCAGCTTTATCCGAAGATTCGCCAGAAGTATTTGTTGGGGTGGGAAGAGGATTCGTGTCGTTTTCTCCTTTTTGAGTTTGATTCTCCCTTTCAAGTTGTTCCACCTTGCCATTGAGTGCGCTCATCTGAGCCATCATCTGTTGCAGCATCTGCTTTATTTCTTGGGATTCCTGAGCCTGTTGCTCATCCGCATGCTGTGGATTAACCATTCTGAGGATCCTGTGCCTCTCGTTGATTCCAGTGTTTCCGGTGCTTCCGGTGTCTCCAGTGATTCCAGTGATTCCAGTGATTCCAGTGCGCGACTGTGCCAATAATCTAGTTCTAATAAGTCCAATGGGTTGAAGTCTTAGCTATTGTCAGGGCTTAACCTTAGGATGATCGCTAAAAGGTTTATTGCGCTATGTACGTTAAGCTAAGACTTAAAGAGAGAAGAAGAAGAAGAAGAGGAGAAAGAGAAGAGAACGACTTAAATACAAGAACGACTTGGCATCACGTGATCCGCCGATGATCCTCTAAGGCTTCTCCCGAGGCTCCAGACTCTTACAGTTCATAGTAGCGGTATAGAGACAGTCTACGATAAGTCGTTTAATTCTTCTACCTATTAGCGGCACACGGAAGATATACGTGTGCGTTACGTGCTACGCTAAACCCTAATTGGTCCTCGTTAATCGGATCCTTCTCGGCATTGGCTTCCCTTTAGATATAGGGCTTAAAAGCCAACTCGCTTAGTCAGCTAAAATCCACCTAGGTATAGTAGCCCTTAGGCTGTTTATTTAACATTTAGCCTAATTAGGCTTAGTTTTCTAGAGAATAAGATGTTAACGGTCTAAATCGTCACACTAACTATCTTAGAAACAACGGATCCGATAATAGAACTAGTATAGTTTATAAAAGGCATTATTCGTAGTATTACGAACCTCAGTCCGTATGTTATGGTTTGTACCCATAATGGTGCCTTGGAGGATCCGCGGCGGTCACGTGTAGCGCTAGTCTTCGCTTATATAGAGTCTGTAATGAACAGACCTTGGAGGGCGGAGAGGGACGAAGTAACGAAGCCGGTAAAGGCAGTAGAGGTAAAGCAGATGCCGAAGCACAGGGGATAAGAGGAGGGGGGCGAGAGACTAGGGACGAATGCCAAGAGGCGGGTGGAGAGAGACGAGTGAACAACAAAGGAGGCGAGCAAGGTCCAATTCAAGGCATACTAAGTTGTACGCGAGGAATACTCATTGCTAGACTAAAGAACTAATTGTAAGGCAGAGAGGCGAGCTTTATATACATAAGGAACGAACTAAAATACTAGCTTCCTGATTTATAAGCAGGCAAGTCTAGATCTAGATTCCAAATCGATCGGCGGTAAACAAGAAGTAATTAGTCCACATAAGCTACATTTATAACAGTAGGCTCTCTTCCCTAGAGGTGAGTTCCTACGAGCCTTTAGTCTAAGGGTCGAGGTTTTGAAGGATAACGTTTATAAAACGTATTAAGAGCTTCAAGGTCTTTAACAAGGTCGTAAGGTTCCCAGGTTGGTATCGAGTAACCAGTCCATTTTACAAGGTATTTTGGTTGTCTCCGGGTTGTTTTAACATCCAGAATCTCTTCTACCCGGTACTCTTCTTCGCCGTCAACGATAATAGGCGGGAGCGGAGGTTGGATTTGATTAGGTAAGGGGTCAGAGGCTACGGGTTCGAGTAAGGAGACGTGGAATACGGGGTGGACTTTCATTGTCCTTGGTAGTTCTAGGCGATAGGCATGAGTTGAGATCTTTTCTAGTATAGAAAAGGGGCCAAGGCGTTTAAAGTCGAGTTTATCCGAAGGTCTTGTTGTCGAGATATGCCGTCTTAGGAGCCAAACAAGGTCACCAGGCTTAAAGACGGGTGGCGAAATACGGTCTTTATTAGCCTGTTCTGCGTAGGCGTCTTGTGCGAGTCGAATTTCTTGGCGAAGGTAGTTTTCGAGGTTTTCGAGGTTCTCTTGGAAGAGACGTAGGGGTTCAAGGGGGGCTGAGATTGAGTCTTTCTGTAGAATCTCATAACGAGGGTGGAAGCCGTAGTTTGCAAAGAAGGGGGTAACCTTAGTCGTGGTCGAGATCGTATTATTATAAGCGAATTCAGCAAGGGAGAGAAAGTCGTTCCAATCGTCTTGTTGGTACGAAACGTAGGCGCGAAGGTATTGTTCGAGGATGGCGTTAACACGCTCTGTCTGGCCGTCGGTTTGTGGGTGGAAAGCCGTACTAAAGTTGGTCTTAATAGATAGGGATCTACTAAGAGCTCTAGTAAATTCAGAAGTAAAAATCGAGCCGCGGTCAGATACAAAGTCGTTAGGTAAGCCGTGTAGTCGAAAAACGTAGTCTCGATAAAGCTTAGCAAGCTCTATCGAATCGAGGGTTGTTTGGCAAGGAATAAAGTGAGCCATTTTAGTTAGTCGGTCTACGACTACTAGTATAGCATCAAACGAGTTGGACGTTGGAAGTCCCGTAATCAAATCGAGAGAAACGGATTGCCAGCGGCGTTGTGGCACTTCAAGGGGTTTCAAATATCCAAAGGGGGCGTGTCGAGCGGGTTTGATTCTTTGGCAGGTCTCACAGTTCCGTATAAAACGAGCTACTGTCTGTCGTAGACCTGGCCACCAGAAATCACGAGTAACGAGTTCAAATGTTGCTGCTTGGCCTGGGTGTCCAGCAGCCGGATGCGAGTGTCGAGAGCTAATAATCCTTTGGCGGAGGCTTAGGTCTTCAGGGATATAGATAAGTCCATTAACTAGTAATAGACCATCGTTATCCTTAGAGCATGCGCCTAGATCCACTTTAGGATGTCGAAGTGCGTGGGTATCGAGTGCAGTAAGGATCTCTTGCCCAAGAGTATCCTTATCGAGTGCCAAGCGAATATTACTAGCCAGAGACGGTTCTAGCCTAGCGATCGAATATCGAGTTGAAACAAGGGTCGAAATTTCGAATTTTCCGGGGGTAAGGATCGTAGTAGGGGGCAGGCGCCCCTCTCGAGTAGGGAGGTCTCCTGACCGTCTTGTTAACGCATCCGCGCGTTGATTCTTAGTTCCTGGGCGGTAGACAATCTTAAAGTCGAGTTCTGAGAGTTCAATTGCCCAGCGTGCTTGTCGACGGTTCAAGATTTGTTTAGAGGCAAAGCTAGTCAAATTCGAGTGATCCGTAAGAACGAGGAGTGGCGAGGAGAGGTTGATAATAAGGGAACGGTATTCCTTTAGGGCTTCCACAATAGCTAAGAGTTCTTTATCCCCAATACCGTAGTTCTGCTCTGCGGAGGTCATTTTCCGAGAGTAGTAGGCGATAGGGTGTAGAAGTCTCTTGCCATCGTTATACGTTACCCATTGAGATAGGATTGCGGATATGACGAAGTCAGAAGAGTCGGTTTCAAGGATAGTCTCGAGTTGGGGGTCGAAGTGTCGGAGGATTGGGTAAGAACAAAAGGCTTCCTTAAGATAAGTAAATGCTTTATCCTGTTCTTTCCCCCAAGTAAAACGAATGTTCTTAGCTAGGAGCTTAAAGAGAGCTCTGGCTTTTCGAGAGTATCCTTCAATAAATCGTCGGTAAAAGTTTGCAAAGCCAAGGAACGATTGAAGGTCTTTAACTGAACGAGGAGTCTCCCAGTCTCTTACGGCGGCTACCTTAGCTGGGTCCATAGAGATACCGTCTGGAGAAATAACGAAGCCAAGGAACGTAGTTGAAGTCGTATAGAAATCGCATTTTTCGCCTTTTACGTATAGGCCTGCTTCACAGAGCTTTTCGAGAACTAATCGGACGTGTTCGTGGTGCTCTTCTTTGTGACGATTCAGACCGTCAACATCTCATTCTCCAGAAAACTAAGCCTAATTAGGCTAAAGCACTTATCTAAGACAAGATGTCTAAGACATAGGGTTTGCTAAGAGCAAACACTTAGCGGGAACGTACGGGAAAGGGAAGCCTAAGACCGGCTATTCGACTTCTAACTAGTACCTAGGCTGGATATATAAGTTTCCTCCTTCCTCCTTTATTCCCTTTCTTTTCTCTTTCCTTTCTCTAGCTTAGAAACTTTAGTCAATTTCGAGAATCTGACTTGTTCTTCTTGAGTCGTGACACTTTTCTAAGCTCACCTAACCACTTCGGCTTACTCTTATTCAACCATCAGCTGGCTTGCCCTGATTTCTGAGAAGACGAAGCCACCCTTTCACTTATCCTACTCGCTCACCAATCAGATAACCCGCTCTCTGACCACCGATCACTTCTCATCACTTCTCATCACTTCTCATCAACTCTCACCAACCCCTCCTTCGTTCAAGCTTCCAGCAGGCTTGCCCTGGTAAAAGAACGTTGGACCTACCACTATGTCGACTCCCGGATCGAGCGCGCGTGGCGCCAGACGTACTAAGGAGCCTAAGGGGAAAGAAAAAGAGCAAGACGCTCCTGAGGCAATTGAACAGCCACTCCCTATAACCTCAGATGATGTGCTCTTCCAGTACACACCCCACAACCATTTGGGTGGAGGGGACATTCAAGACTTCACCATGAACCCCTTCCAGCATGGAAAGATCTCCCTGTTCAATGTGCTGAAGAATGAGGAAGAGATGGAGATCCTCTTCCAGGATCTAGGAAAAACAAAGTACCTAATAGGAGATCTCCTCCAGCACATTCAACAAGAACAAGGAAAGAAGACAGAGGCCGCCGTTGAGTTCAACGAGCTTCTTAGGAACTTTAAGAACCTTGAAGAAGGAAGCGCGCGGATCTACCAGGAGAATGCGGAGCTCACTGCAGAGAAAGGTATCCTTAAGGCTGAACTAGAGCGCGTTAGACGACAAAATAAGGGCCTCAGGGAGCCGAACGTTACTTTTAGCTACCGACCTACTACAGGACGTCAATCCCCTGGAAACCAGTCTGAGATGAGCTCCGGAGGACGCTCCGCGAAGCTATCTGATCCTCCACAGTTTACTGGAGAACCCGAGAAGGAGCCCTCCTTTAGGCACTGGAAGGCCGAGATGTACAATAAGCTGGAAGTTAACGCGGACCACTACAAGACTGAAAGGGCCAAGATATCCTACATCTTCTCACGCACCACTGGGACGGCCTCAGACACCATTAGGCCGAACGTTCATGAGGGACCCGCTGCCTTCCAGACGGCAGAAGAGGCCTTTGCTCTTCTTACCTCCGTATTTGACGACCCCCACTTCCTCCAGAACAAGCGCCAGGAATTCCGCCGCTTCTACCAGAACACGACGCCTTTCAACTCCTTCTACGCCAAGTTCATTGCCCTCGCCACGGAATCCGAGCTTCCAAGGGACCAGTGGTTTGAGGAGATATGGACCCGCCTTTCAGGAGGACTTCGCCATGGACTGGCGCCCGTTAAGGACTCCCTAAACTTCAGCTTCCAGGATCTAACGGCTCGTGCCCGTACGCTAGATAGGGAACTTCAGAACGATGTTAAGGCGGCAGAGAAGAAGAAGGAGCGTGCTAATAAATCCCTAAAGAACACTAAGCCAACGGTGGAGCGTACTACCTCTAGGCAGGAACAGAAGAAGTCACTAACCGCTGAGGAGCGGGATTCTTACCGCAAGGAAGGCCGTTGCTTCCACTGCCATCAGAAAGGGCATATGGCTAACGCCTGCCCTGCTAAGGCGGTTACCATCGCCAATGCTGAGCCGGACTCTGGATCAGCTGAAGACTCGGGAAAAGAGTAACTCCTAGCAAAGACGCGCCTAGGAGTAAGGAACAGGCTTTGTTCACGGAAGTACAGGTGACTTCCCTGTGGCACCCCAACCTAGAACCTATTATTGCACACTGTATATTATCTAGTCAAGGAAAGAAAATACAGGTTGATGCAATGGTTGACACTGGAGCACTTGTATACGCCACAGTGAGCAGGAGCCTCGCGCACCAGATGACAGAAGAGCTTGGAATTGTACCCCTCCCCTCTCCAAACCGATCCCCTACACCGTTGCGGACGGGCGAAGCGGAAAACCTATCACCCACAAGATCTGCCCACACCTCCAAGTCAAGGATCACTGGGAAGCCACCTCTCCCCTACTCATCATGGACCTTGGGAACCACGACATGCTACTGGGAAAGGGCTGGTTGCAGGCCCACGGCGCGTTGCCAGACGCAAACAGCAACTCAGTCACGTTCAAGCCGAACTTCTGCACGCACCCCGGCAGGCCCGCCGCGGCGGAGCCAAGAAAGCTTGATCCAACGACGCCTCCTAAGGTAGAATCATGGAGGCCCCAGAGAATCCTTACTAGACACTCCTTCCAGGCCGATATAAGGGAGTCCCTTAAAGAAATGAACAAGGAACTGACCAAGGACGTGGAGAAGAAGTCTCCCCCACCTCGAAAGAAGGTACCAAAGAGGGATATGCAGCTCGTAACTGCGGAAGGATTTCTGCGTTCACTAAAGCAACAAGGCACTGAAGTGTACCATCTCCGTCTCTGGGAGTTGCTGGAGGAGGAGGAGCAGGCAAGAATCAACGCCTTCCAACAACAGTTACCCGAGGAGTTAAGAGAACTCACCCCTCAGCTACCTGAATGGCTGCAGGACCTGGCAGAGAACTTCTCCAAGCAGAGGTCAGACGAGCTTCCCCCTCAAGACCTTGTGACCACAGGATAGAGCTCAACCAGGACCCGGAGTTACGCACGCCGCCGCTATACCGGATGTCTACGGACGAACTCGCGGCTGCAAAGGACTACATTGAGGAGAACCTAGGAAAGGGGTTTATTGAAGCGAGCAGGGCACCGTTTGGTTCACCCATCCTCATGGCAAGGAAGGCCAATGGAGGATTCCGTTTCTGCGTGGACTACCGCCGCCTTAACGCAGCTACGAAGAAGAATAAATACCCACTTCCCTTGATTGACGAGACGCTAGCCCGGTTGACTGGAGCGCGTTACTTCTCTAAGATTGACGTCAGACAAGCATTCCACAGGATTCGGATGCACGAAGACTCCAAGGACCTTACAACCTTCCGGACGCGCTACGGATCATACCGCTACAACGTCCTACCCTTTGGATTATGTAATGGACCTGCCACCTTCCAGCAGTACATGAACGAGGTTATGATGGCCGGATTAGACGACTTCTGCTCAGTGTTCATGGACGACATTCTGGTCTACAGTAAGACAAGAAAAGAGCATAGAGAACAGGTACGACTGGTCCTTAAGAAACTCAGAGAAGCAGGCCTTCAAGCGGACATTAAGAAATGCGAATTTGAGGTCACCGAGACTCGCTTCCTTGGCCTCATTGTCGGGCGAGACGGAATCCGGATGGACCCCAGAAGGTTGCAGCTATCCTGGAATGGAAAGCCCCAATCTCTCTCCGAGGAGCGCGCTCATTCCTAGGCCTCTGCAACTACTACCGCCGGTTTATTAAGAACTACTCGAGGATTGCAAAACCACTCACCGACCTGACCAAGAACAAGGTAGCGTGGGCCTGGACGCCGAAGTGTGAGGCCGCCTTCCAAGCACTAAAGAACGCCGTCCGCTCAGACCCAGTACTTCGACATTTCGACCCGGCGAAGCCCATCTTCCTCGAAGTTGACTCTTCTGACTACGTTAGTGGAGGAGTCCTTTCACAGAAGGATGAGGAAGGGAAGCTTCATCCAGTGGCCTACTTCTCCAAGAAGCTCTCAGACACGGAATGTAATTACACGATCTACGACAAGGAACTCCTGGCCATCGTTCGAGCCTTTCAGGAATGGAGTCCCGAGTGCCGGAGTGTACAGGAGCCAATCCAGGTATTCACTGATCACGAGACCCTGAAAACGTTCATGACGAACAAGCAGCTCTCCCGCCGCCAAATTCGATGGGCAGAAGAACTCGCGGAGTACGACTTTAGGATTGTTCCTATCGCAGGAAAGAAGAATAAGAGAGCAGACGCTCTCTCTCGTCGAGAGCAGGATCTACCGGTGGACGACTCTGACTCCCGCCTCACCTCTATGAACCGCACGGCGCTCCCTCCGGGGAGCTTCACCCTCTCTCCCCTCAAGCTATTCGAAAACCCTGACCTCCCTACTGAGCTACGGACAGCTAACCGGACAGACGACGCCTTGACGGCCATCCGCCAGGACATCAGCAAGTACCCTGAGTACTCACTGCGCGATGACTTGCTCGTCTTCCAGGAGAACCGCCTTGTTGTGCCACAGGACGACCGCCTCAGGCTAAGGCTCATTCAGGCTGCTCATCGACCCCCAGCAACGGGACATCCAGGCATCCAGCGCACCTGGGAACTCTTAAAGGAGAGGTACTACTGGAATGGTATGAAAAAGGCAGTAAAGCGGTACGTGCAGAACTGCCACTCCTGCAAGAGGGCTAAATACAAAACGGAATCCTACAACGGCCTGCTCAAGCCGCTCCCCATCGGGGACCAGCCCTGGAAGCACCTATCCTGTGACTTTGTCACCAAGTTGCCAAACTGCAAAGGATTCACCGCCGTCCTAGTAGTGGTAGACCGGTTCTCAAAAATGCGGCACTTCATCCCCTGCCACGACACCACCACCGCGAGTCAAATGGCGCAGCTCTTCAGAGACAATATCTGGAAGTATCATGGCCTACCGGACACCATCATCTCAGATCGAGGACCCCAGTTTATCAGCGAATTCTGGCAAGGCCTCTGCAAGCTACTGAAGATTGACCACCGCCTTTCAACAGCCTACCATCCAGAGACGGACGGGCAAACAGAAAACGCCAACAAAGAAATGGAAATCTACCTCCGTCACTACGTTAGCTATCATCAGGACGACTGGGTAGACTGGCTTGCCTCCGCAGAATACGCTGCTAATGGAAACGTCTCCGCCTCCTCTACCGTAAGCCCCTTCTTCGTGGTCTACGGATATGAGCCCCGCCTATCCTTTGACTGGACGCCCACCCCTCTAGCGCCCACCGCCGCGGCTACCTGGAGCAGGGAAAGAGCCAACGAGATGGCAGATAAGATGCAAAAGGTCTGGGAATTTACGAAATTCCACCTGCAGCAGTCCCAGGAGAAGCAAGTAGAGTTCGCCAACCGTCACAGGAAGGATGTGTCCTACGAGGTGGGAGACAAGGTGTTTATCTCTACTAAGGACATGGATTTGGACCGACCCTCAAGGAAGCTAGGATGGACGCGGATTGGGCCATATCCTATTATCGAGAAAGTGGGAACCGCTTACCGCCTTCAACTACCCCCAGGCATTAACCGCGGCAATGTGTTCCATCCAAGCAAGCTTACAAGGGACGACAGCAACCCCTGTCTAGTCCAGATACCGGGGCCGCAGCCCGCGGTGCAGGTAGACAATAAAGACGAATACGTAGTAGAGTCCATTCTCGACTCCCGTTACACTGGCAAGGGGAAGAGACTCCAGTACAGGGTTCAGTGGGCAGACTGGCCACCCGACCCTCAATGGTATCCAGTAGACAACTTCAACCACGCGGCTCAGAAACTCAAGGAATTTCACGACTCCTACCCAGCGAAGCCCGGTCCACCGAAGGAACTCAAACGGTGGATTCAAGAAAACGATAAAGCTGTCGAGTGAGGTCATCGCCAGAAGCTCTCGCTTAAGAGGGGGTAATGTGACGATTCAGACCGTCAACATCTCATTCTCCAGAAAACTAAGCCTAATTAGGCTAAAGCACTTATCTAAGACAAGATGTCTAAGACATAGGGTTTGCTAAGAGCAAACACTTAGCGGGAACGTACGGGAAAGGGAAGCCTAAGACCGGCTATTCGACTTCTAACTAGTACCTAGGCTGGATATATAAGTTTCCTCCTTCCTCCTTTATTCCCTTTCTTTTCTCTTTCCTTTCTCTAGCTTAGAAACTTTAGTCAATTTCGAGAATCTGACTTGTTCTTCTTGAGTCGTGACATTAGGCTTAGCTTTAGAACCAGGTCTGGGCGCTTGTCGCAAGCCTTTAGTAGTGTGACGGTTTAGACCGTAAGGTGCCTTTGGATAATCCTGCGGCGAAGCGCATGCGAGAAGCAAGCGAAGCGGTTGCTCCTCGCAACTGTTGGTCCATGCGTAGCGACGAGTGTTTATTAGCGACCTTTCGCTCGTTTTGACTGTTCTCTCTTTTCTCCTTAGCTTAGTCTTCTTGTAGAAAGCAATGCCACTGCATTTCCGCGAGCGCACCGGATGCAAGCCCTCACAAGTAGGAAGGAAATCCGTGCGTCCTGAAGCCGCACGTGGTTGTTGCTGTATCCCTTGTTTGTGAGTAGACTAGGCTGAATGTTTTAAATGGAAGACATCGTGCTTACCTTGCCCACGTGCTGTACACGGGTTGCTTTAAGCAGCTCGTCGGGATTATTAGATGGCTTATGCTCAGGCAGCAGACCGCGAACACGGCGACTAAGTGGTCGCGGTGTGATGTCTGCTTGTGACGGTCAGTCCACGTAGCTCTCGGTCTTCTCTAGGGGTAGGTGGGAAGGCTATGCGTACTGGCAGCCTTATTCTTCTCCCTATGGCGGCCGTCGGTCTCCTTGGCAGGCTTTTGACGCTTTGGACTCATGTTGGGCGAGTGGGTAGTAAAGGCGGAGGGAGAAAAGGGGTTTCCCTTTATATTCTGGCAGACAAAGACGCCTATCAACAACGCATGGAATGCTTAGCTGCCTCGGCTTGCGTGTACGCCAAAAAGATACAATTGGCGGTCCGAAACAAAGGATTTTAAGGAAAACAAAATGGTGTTTGCCTCTCTTTTCCCTTAGCTTCGAAACTTTGTTCGTTTGCACCCACTCTAAACCTCGTTCAGCGATGGTCGTGACAAGTCTTTTCTTTCCTTAGAATTTTACAGCCATAGTGCCTTTCAGTGTGCACGGCGTACAGCGTTGTCTCGTAGCTGATAGACGTTTTGTATTTGGTAGTAATGCAAAGGTAAAGGAGGCAGAATGGTTAAATACCCGCCTAACATGCTATGAAAAACAGTACACCGGAATGGCTTCCTGCTCATCTGGCTAGGTAGTCACCTAGTAACGTGGTCAGCTGTTACGAACCTCCAAGAGCGCAGGCTTTGTAGCCCCAAGGGTAAGAAGCCCGCACGGGAAGAAGGCCCACAAGGGTATAGAGGCGGAAGTCGAAATCCTAGGAAGAGGCAAAAGCAGACAGGCGCGGAACAGGGGAACACCGCGATCGTCTCGTACCGACGGATGTCGGAAGAAAGACAGCTAGGCGCTAACGTCACGTGCGCCCCACACCCTAAAAGGGCTACTTTGGATCGGGACTGATCCAAAGCCCTGATCCATCTCCCTGATCCAAGAGGCATATCCAAATGCCTGATCCAGATTGTCATAGCTTTCCTAGTAGTATATAGCCACACTCCCTTAGCTAGACATTTGACCCTTCGTGGTCAACTCAAAGTTCCAATTCAAACCCTATTGATTTAGAGGTAACAAGCTCATTGCGCACCGCGCTATCACGTGATACTTCCCTCTTTACACCGCCATCCTCCTCTTGTCTCTTCAAGGTAAACCCTTCGGTTTCCACCAACCTACTAAGCGACTCCGAAGCTTAGTGGAAGGAGCCTACCGTTACATCAGCTAGCTTTAGAGGCGTAACAATCCTACCCTTTTTCTACCAGAAGTTGGTTCGTCACGTGAGGAGTCACGTGTATTTGGAGCTTTGCCTCGGCTTCGCTCCGTGAAAAAGTGACCTGTCTATCGCATCTCCTTCCGGGTGATTCTTATCCTGTGTAGATAGCGCCGTAATGCCAAGCGACTCCGAGGCTCAGTGCAAGGAGCTTACCGTTACCAATACGTTTACCGGTTTTAGTGTTTTTAAATATGGGTTTTCTTATATGGAACCCTTAAAAGCCTAATTTATGATTCGAGTTTCTGGTAATTTACTCTAAAGATTATAAAATCGGTTAACATGTAATTGATATTTTTTGAGGAAGCGGACAAGATACCCTATATTCTGCGACCTATGGTCGTACGTGATAATTCAACGTAGAATTAAATATTATATACCACAGTACGTAGAGGAGGAACATCACAACTGCCTACGGGGAGGACTGTCAAATGGCGCACCCGTGCCACCCCGTCCTCCCACCCTGTATTAAAAGACTTTTCTCGTCCGTATTGAGATCATTTTCTTCCTCAATACCAGAATAAAAGGTAGGAGTGAAGGTAGGTACTGGAACAATACACCTGTGAGGATATTATTAACAACTACCGCGTTACTGCCCTTGTATCGGTACTAATTTTTCTACCAAGACACCGAGTGGGCGAACAAAAAACCAAAAAGCAATCGAAGCAGACCGGCCAGCGATGCGGACGGCCCGTTCCGGGAAATCTTGATTTGTAAACCGATGAATATTATGCTCTGATGGTTCTGCAGAAAGCGTCTAACCACCAGTCATGCTGAAGAACTGGCTGAATTGATGCACAGTGTAGGGCCGTGTAACGCGGGCATAGTTAGCCGACTCCCTGCACTTGCGGCATAGTTGATACTAACGTGGCTACGATTCTCGACGGACATCTCCACCATCTCCCTCTAAATTCTATTTCCTTACACGCAATGCTGTGCGTTACCCAAGACGACTTCAACAGAACGCAAAGCATGCCGCTGCAGAGCCTTTTTCTCGACGACAGAAGAACCGGACGCACGCAGTCAACACCGAATCGGAAAGGACACCGTAGACACATTTTTCTTCCTCTGCTTCTTCTTCCTCCAGAAAAATGAAAGTGTGAGATGACAGAACATCTGAGCTAAAAACAGCAAGCAGTATCGCCCTGCCCATATTCAAAACAAAACGCCTCTTTCTGATCCCAAACGCTGTACAACCCAGATCCCGAGCCATCCCATGATCCCCCTTCACCCAACAAACGTCCCCCGACTCTTCCTCCTCCGCCTCAAGAACCCATCATCCTCGCTACTCCCTTCCTCCCCACTGCTACTCTCCACCCCTCCATCATCATCATCCGATCCCAAAAACCTCTGCACAGCCTCCTCCTCCCTCTCCCTCTCACCCTCCGGCGCCTCTAACCCGCCAACATCCCACTCGCCGCCCGCTCCCTCCTCTCCACCACTCGCCCCACTCTTCTCACCCCGGCCCTCACCTTCTTCCTCCTCCTCCGGCTCCGTCTCCGAATCATCGATGAAAACCCTGCTCTGCCTAAAAATCTCCCTGGCCCCGGAGCCGCGCCGCGCGAACTCCGGCTGGTCGCGCAGATGGTGCGGGCTGGGCGGGTGGCGATAGATCTCGTCCTCGACGAACTCGCGCGGGGGCCGCAGCTCGAACATGCTGCCGGGCCGCTGCCCCGCGTTGTACGGTCCGCCGCGGAGGTGCGAGCTGCGCTGCAGCGCGGCGGCGCGGGGCGTGTCGGGCGTCCTGTTCTGGAGCGACGACCACCACCCGGAAAGGCGCTTGGAGAAGGACGGGCTCTCGCTGCCTGCCGGAGGCTTGGTGTCGAGGGTGGAGGCGATGCTGGTGGTGACGGGCGGGGGCCTGCGTTCGGGGGTGGATGCACCCGAGGAGCTGCTGGAGGAAGGGGGTCCGGAGCGGGGGAGTTCCGGGCCAGGCGCGACGCTGCCGCCGTTGCGTTGGGCTTCGCGGAGGAGGCCGCGGAGGTCTTCCTCCGAGAGGATGTTGGCGAGGCCGCCCTCCTTGGTTTTGGTGGGTCGTGCTGCTTTGCGGCCCTCTTCGACGAGGCGCTCGATTTTCATGCGGTTGGCGATGAACTTCAGCTTCGGGAAAGCGGATTGTTGGCCGACGTGTATCATTCTTGCGAGGCGCTGTGGCGTAGGGTCGGTGAGAATGTAGTAGAAGTCGCTTGGGATAGACTTGGGCCAGATCGTGATGGTTCCACTGAAGCGCTGCAGCCAAATTGAGCTCCAATCTTGGCCAAGAGGACGCGGCAGCAACTCGAGGTGTCGTAGCACTTTCAGCCATTTGGTCAGATCAAGTTTGATGTACTGCTCAGTGGCAGAACCCAAGAATCCGCCTCTCCAGCCGCGCCCACGGCGATGTGTGACAGGCCGTCCAACGGACCCGCGGGAGCTGAAGAAGAAGAGATTGACATGCGGATTGACCTGGCTGACAATGCTGAAGCGCACGTTGAAATGGAGATTCAGCGCTTTGAGCGGAATATCGGTACGTAAACTGCCGTCCTTCCACTTGTGTCCAAAGCTGTAGGGCTCCAGGGTTCCATCAGGAAGCTTCTTCATCAGGACCACCGGGTTCAGGATACCTGGCACCGCAGCGGAGGCGAGAACGGTGGACCAGATGACACAGTCGGGAGAGGTGAGGTAGTTGGCCAAAATTGTCGGCGAGTGAGGATCAGAAGGGACGCAGGAAACGTTCAAGATACGGCCCGTGCGAGCGTAGGCTTCCCGGAATGTGAGGCTTCCATGAGTGAACCAAGCACACCGGCGAGCCCAGTCCACGCTGTCAAAACGCGCGCCAGTCTTGTACCATCTCCTGGCCCAAGTGACCATGTCATCGTGGCACGCAGTGATTTTGTGTGCAAGCGCGGGGACCAAACACTTCTTCAGCTCATCGTCCGTTCGAGTACAAAGCAGCGCAGCAACAAGAGCACCGCCTGATGTGCCGGTAATCACATTTGGCAGTAAGCTGGCATCCAGCAAGGCCTTGGAAACACCGAAATGGTAGTACGCAAAGGTAGCGCCACCAGAAAGGCAAAGCGCGGTTCGACCGAGGTTTGTGGAAATGTGCTTGAACGTGTTCCGCTTTTCCTCTGGCGTGAGTGCCGGGGTGTTGCGCAGCAGCTCAAGCGATGCCGCGATTTCATCGACGTATTCCTGGACCAAGTGCTTCGTGCCGTAGTAGGACTCACTGTACAGGTGGGGGTTTTCGATGCCAGCGAAGTTGCTCTTCACGCAGGCCTCAAGGAGACCGCGCAGCTGGTTGATCTTCTGTTCACCGGAGCCGTTCTTCGTGTCTCCAGACTGCTCCTCCTGCTCGACCTGGGAGCGTAGCTTCCTCAAAGTGTCCTTGATGCGGCGGATGGTCTTGGCATCGTAGTAAGCATACTCATCCGTCTGCTTCCACTTCTCGTTGCCGAGGTGCTCATCCAGCTCCTTCGCGGCCTCAATCCAGTCTTGGTAGGTTGTGGTGTGGTTCAGCTTCCTCCGCAGCTTCTCGCGCTTGCCGCGCCATGTGATCCAGTGCTCGTACAGGTAGATGTAGAAGCGGGTCAGGAGGTACATGACGCCCAAGACGAAGAGCCAGCCGAAGACGGTGAGCAGCAGCGGCCATTTGAGCAGGGTGTAGACGAAGCCCTCGCGGGTCTCGTCGGTGCCGCGGCGCGGCTGCTTGCGCTTCTTCTTGCGGACGCGCTGATGGACGGGGCGCCAGTCGTTGAGGGCGGTGATGAAGACGGACTTCTTGGGGGTGCGCGGGGAGAGGAGGTCGTCGGTCGAGGGCGACGGGTCGGGGGCGTGCAGGGCGCGGTCGAAGTTGGCGAAGTCATCGTCGTTGACGAAGTCGGTGTCGAAGTCGGGCAGCCTGGTGAGATCGAAGCCGTCCTTGTCGAGCGGCGACGGGCCGTCGGTGGACTTGCGGATGTCGGCCATGGCTGCTCACATTGCGCAGAGGCGGCGGCGGACCTGCATATGTGTAGCGTCGGGTCCCCTGTCGCGGGCGGAGGGCGGGCGTGAGGAGTGCGGTGCCTGTGTGCCTGGGTGTCTCGGTGACGTAGATCCCCAACCCCAACAACTGCACTCGTACGACGCCGCGGAGGGCGTGTGCGGCCCACCTGGGCCTGTGCCTGTCGGCCGCCCACTCGCACCGCCACGCCGCGGCCAGCGCCGCCACACCCGCAACAGCATGCAAATCTCGACTCCCAGGTGCCAGTGCCAGCGTCCCCGCCAGACGCATCCAACGCCATGCTGCGAGCGGGCCGACGCCTGCGCGCCGCGCGCCGCCTGCCGCCCGTCCAACGGCGCTGCCTGCTCACCCTCGCCATCGAGACCTCGTGCGACGACACGTCCGTCGCCGTGCTGGAGACCAGAGACGGCAGCCCGAACCGCTGGCGGGGATCCCGCAGCGCCATTCTGCACTTCCACGAGAAGATCACGGCCGACAACCTAGCATACAAGGGCGTCCATCCCATTGTCTCGCTGGAATCCCACCAGGAAAACCTGGCCCTCCTGGTGCAAGAAGCCATCAAGCATCTCCCGAAGCAGGACGCCTACGACGAAGACGACGACCACGGCCACGACCAGCTCGTCGTCCACCGCGTTGCCACGGACACGGTCGAATACCGCCAGCGCCCAGACTTCATTTCCGTCACGCGCGGCCCCGGAATGCGCGCGAATCTCGTCACGGGCCTGGACACGGCCAAGGGCCTTGCCGTCGCTTGGAACATTCCCCTCGTCGGCGTGCACCACATGCACGCCCACGCCCTGACGCCGCGGCTGGTGTCCGCGCTCGGCCACCCGACCCCGTCCGCGGCGTCCCTCCGCAGCCCGTCCCACCCGGGCCCCGACGCGCCGCCCGCCGCGCTCACCTTCCCCTTCCTCTCCGCCCTGGTCTCGGGCGGGCACACGCTCGTCATCAGCTCCGACGCCCTCACCAGGCACCGCGTCCTCGGGTCGACCACCGACTGCGCCATCGGCGACTGCCTGGACAAGGCGGCCCGCCTGATCGTGCCGCCGCCGCTGCTGTCCAGCAGCGCCGACACCATGTACGGCCGGCTGCTCGAGGCGTTCGCGTTCCCCAACGGCCGTGGCGACTACGCCTACGTGCCGCCCCGGAATAGGGGCGAGCAGCTCGCGCGCCGGCCCTCGAAATGGGGATGGGCGTTCAGCCCGCCGCTGGCCGAGAGCCCCAACGGCCTGCGGGCGCTGTCGATGGACATGAGCTTCACGGGCCTGCACACCGCCGTGGAGCGCGTCGTGGCGTTCCGCTGGGACGCGGCGGCCGGGAAGCTGAGTAAGGAGCGCCGCGAGCCCGGGGAGGTGGGCGAGGAGGAGCGGAGGGGCATGGCGAGGGAGGTCATGCGGGTGGCGTTCGAGCATCTGGCGGGCCGCATACTGCTGGCGCTGCAGGCTGAGGAGTCGAGGGACGACCGGCTGGCAAAGACCATGTCGGTTGTTGTTAGTGGTGGCGTTGCGGCGAACCGATATTTGCGGCATGTGTAAGTTCACCCCCCCCCTTCTTCTTCTCTCTCCTATCTTGCGGAGCTGTGTTGATCCTGCCACCCCTAATCCGTGTCTGTCGTATCTTCTCCGGTGCGCTTTGGATATATTCGTTCGACAGAGCGGCCGTGGGCAGTCTTCCGGATGAACGTCGTGAGCCTCTCATCCACATATTCAAAACTGGCCACCGAGGGTGGTAGGCTCAACGTCTTAGGCACGCAGCAAGATCAGTTTCCCAGAACCCGGCAGAGCTGACGACTAACGAAGCCTCTCCACTTTCCTCGCCGCCCGCGGCTACCCGGACATCAAGCTCACCTACCCGCCCCCGGAGCTGTGCACAGACAACGCGGCCATGATCGCCTGGGCCGGCGTCGAGATGTTCCGCGCGGGCCACACCTCGCCGCTCACCTGCCGCGCCCTGCGGAAGTGGAGCTTGGAGGAGCTGCTGACTCCTCCCAACGGGAATTGAAATTGAAGATAACGTGTGGCGATGATGATATGATAAAGGAGGTGGCGCGGGGCTGATAATAAGCGAGGACGGATTGCACGAGGGTACTTGCTTCCCTCGCAGGTTTTGTTGGGGAGAGTAATAAAACCGCAGGCACGAACGGGGTGCCTGGGGATATATTGGTGGCGCTCATGAGGGGGGTGGTTTGTTCTAGCGGCATGGTCTTGCACGTGGTTCTATTTTGGTTTGGAGGTCGTGCATTTCGGCAGCGAGGGCGTGGGACAAGGGTACGGTAGGTCGTGCGCTGGCTTCAAGGAACAGGCAGGATCCCCGAGCAGATCCGGCTGACGAATCGTCACGATTCGCTACGCCGTTCCTTCCTTCTTCGATTGGTTGTCTTACTATCTTGATCTACGAATGTATTTCGGGCGCCTGTGTAGACTTTAGGAAGTCAAAGAAGGAACAATGGACTGCGTAATACCTTCCTGTCCCCGTCGACGTGAGTAACAGCTGACGATAGCCGAAGGCTTGATCCACATCCGATCGCTCACCGACAGCAAGCCAGCCAAAATAGGTATGGACCTCTAGACATGATAAGAAGATGATCCGCTAGAATAGCGTTACTCGTAGCCCCGAAAAACTGGCAGAGAAGGGTATGATCTTTTTGGCTACGAACCTACTTCCAGCCGACTCTTTCTAACAAAACTCCACCAAAAGAATGCAATCGGTCAATTCATTCCCAATCTCACCTTCCCAAAAGATCCCCCCCCCCACTCTCCAGCCGACGTCCTCGTTCTTCACAGCCGACTGCCCTCTTCCCACGGTATACCGGTAGCTTCCAGCAGCTGCGTCAGCGCCCTCGGCTCGGCCTTGAGCAGCTCCCACTGGTCCTCGGCCTTGACCATGAGGGTGCCGCCGAGCACGGTGCCGTTGAGCTCGACGAGGGCGTCGGGGAGCGGGGAGCCGTCGTCTTTGGCGAGGACGTCGCCGCCGCGCCGGCGCGGGGCGATGACCATGGCCTCGGTGGTCAGGGCCATGTTGTAGCTTATCGACGAGCGGCCGTCGGCGGTGGGGTGCAGCGACAGCGACGTGTCGGGATGCGAGGCGATGTACTTGCGGACGAACTCGACGGCCGTCGAGTGCAGCGCCGTGTAGATGGTGTGCAGCTCGGGCCCGGACGCGTTGGGCGGGATGCGCGAGGCGAAGTGGGCGAACGGGATGGAGGTGTCGGAGATGAAGCCAGTGGAGACTGCAGGAGAGAAGGGAGAAGGACGCCCTCGTGTCAGTTTTTCGGATGTTCTTTTTTTTTCCCCCTGGTGATATCATCGGGTGAAGGAATGGGGCGGGGGGTGTTCACGGACCAGAATGCGGAGATTTTAGGATGCGGTCGACTAGCAGGTCCCAGCCGTCGGTTGCCGGGCTGCTGCGCATGTTGTCGACGGGCAGGAACTGCAGGTGGCGGTGCGGCTGGCTGGCGCCGCTGTGCTCGCCCGAGTTGAAGAAGGCGAACAGGCGGCCGCCGGCCATGGGCCCTTTCTTGGCCCGCTCCCACTCGGCCAGCGTGGCGTAGGTCGAGTCGAGGTCGTCCTGCTCCAGCAGCTGCGTCTGCGGCTTGTTCTCCTTGGTGGCGATGATCAGGTGGTCGCGGATGACGGGGAACCTGTTCAGGACGAGGACGTGCGACGGCGATGCGGGCCCCGGCACCGCGGCCACGAGCAGGTCGTCGGGCGGCGCCTCGAACGGGTCGAACTTCTTCTGGGGCGGCTCATCGGGGGCGGCGGGGTCGTCGGCGGCGGGCGCGGGCGCGGGCTTCTTCGCGAGGGCCGGGCAGTAGCGGAGTTGGAACTGCGCAGGGGACGAGCGCTGTTAGGGAGAGGTGCTTCTTGTTGCCGTGGTGGTGGCTGGAGTGGGTGGAGAGACGTGGATGGGCGGAAACGGCTGCTTGGCTCTGCTCTTTGCGGGATTGTTCTGGCGGCGGCTCTACTTACGCACCGGTACTCCTGAGGTGGTGCGGATCACGCAGACTTCGGTGGCGGAGAAGGTCAGGCCCTGCTTCTCCGCCGCCGCGGTGAATTTGGCCTCGACGAGGGCAGGGAGGGGCTGCTCGAGCTGGAAGCTGCGCATGGTGGAGGCCGGGCGGGTAGTGAGGCCGGCGAGGGCGCGCAGCGGACGGAAGTGAGGCGTACGGCCGCCGGCTCTGGCACTGCGGCGGGCTGGGCAAGACCAATGAGCGAGGACGCGAGTCGTAGGAGACATCCAAAGTGGGCAGCTGTGGGTTTTGAGGAGGAGGTTGTATCCCGGACTATGACGAAGCGCGCCCGGGCCGGCCCGTGTCGGGTGCGCCACGCCCGCCCACCCCTCCTCTCCCTGCTGCTCGTGAAAAAAGTGCAAGCAATTGGTGTCTACCTGTCTAGCTACATAGAATACTCCTACTGCGGCGCCGACTGCCGGCTGCTGCTGCGTGGCGCGCGCCGCCCGCCCTGCCGGCCCCGCGCTGTGCTACAGTGCAAATGCCGAGCTCCCCGCCCAGCGCGCCCCGCCGACGGCGCTGGAAAATCGCAGAAAAAACACGAGTCGCAGTGAGACGAATAAGGCCGTCAGGCACCACAACACACCCCATGACGCAGAGACCGCCCGCATTGGGTAGGCCAAGTGAACATCGCCGTTGCTGGCGCACAGCGAGAGACACCGGCTCCCGGACCCGCTGGACGAAGCACCATCGCGGCGCCAGCTCACTACTGCATCCCCTGGATCTTCAACCACTGCTTCTTGCACGTCGCGTTGCCGAAGTGGTATGACCCGCCGTGCTCGAAGATGTACTCGGCCACCTTCTTCCACGGCACCTTGCCCGCGTCAATGTCCATCTCGTCGACATCCATCGTCGCCGCATCCGCCCCGGGGTACAGCGACCCGGCCATGAGCATCTTGACGCCCTCGCGGAGCAAGTGAACCTGCGCGTCCTGTTCGAATCAGTAGTCCCGGTTGTTGCGAGGGAGCAGCTGGTACTCACGTCCCTGGCCATCCACAACGGCTTGCGCACCCGCTCCTCGCGGTTCTTGGTCAGCGTCCGGTAGCGGCCCCTGAGCGTCGACTCGGCCTCCGTGAACCCGCCCTTGTCCCTGATCTGCCGATACGACATGCCTGCCTGCTTCCACTGCACGAGCAGATTGTCCCTCCTCCTTCCCTCCTTCCTGGTGAAGCCGTCGTCCTTGGGTGCACACGGCGGCGGGTTCCACTCCACTAGCTCTTTGGTCTGCGACCGGAGCGTGGCGAAGCGGTTGTTGCCCTCTGCTTGTGGCCGTAGGTTCCGCTGCCGGTGGCGCTCGTGGTGGCCGTGGTCGGCGTGCGCGTGGTGCTCGCCAGGGTAGCCGCTGGACAGGTCCTCGAAATCGGAGGCAGGTGAGGCTTGCGAGTAGGTCAGAGCGGGCATGGGCATGGTGCAGCAGTCCACGCTGCTGCAGAAGCTCTGGTTGCTGAAGCTGGCTTGCGCATCTGTACGGAGGTTAGGTGAGATGGGCGACGCCATCTCACTCTCGCTGGAGAAGCTGTTGTTGGCGTACTTCCATTCCGGCCATGTAGGCGAGACCGCGTAAGAGTCGTCGAGGAAAGAGTTCTGATTGTGCGGGAAGCTGGATGCTTGAGGGGCATGAGTCGATGCTGCTTCTTGGAGTGGAAGACCGTTGAAGTTCGTAGCGAAGGCGGGCTGTGAGGGGACGAATGATTGCGTTGTGACGTCTGGATACTGGTTCATTGGGTTGAACATGTCCCAGGATCCATCGTGCAAATTGCGTGGTGCGACAATCGGCGAGTCAGAGCTGGCCTTGTTGTAGGACACGGCGTTGTTTGCTTGGGGCCCGAAGGATATGCCACCTGTGGAAGTGTAGGACGACGACATCATCGAGGGCATGGCGGTCGTCGAATACTGAGTGAGGTTGGTCTGCTCCGGCTCTGAGGTGGAGTTGGAGGATGACTGAAGCGCGTTGATGGCGGTGCCGTCGGTAGGTGGCAGTGACCATGCATTGCTTCGGACTTGGGTGGTGGTGCTGCTCTGGTGAGAAGCGCGGCTTGATTGTGACGCGATGGAGGTCTGTCGCGGCGGCCACCTGTCGCTCATGGCGCTGGCTTGCCCATTGCTGGGAAAGGGCGCAGGGAAGGGCTGCTGAGACTGCTGCAGAGGTAGGTGAGGCGGCGCGACGGTCCAAGGACTCTGTTGGGAGCTGGACGGGAAGATGCCACTGACGGCGGAGCTCCCGAATGGGTTCCCATCGCTGAAGGCAATGTCCCCCTCGAACTTGAAAACGCCCTGCAGCTTGTCAGCATTGGGGCAATGAGGATGTGGCTACGGCAGACGTACGTTCCATCCAGGACTACCCATGATGCCCTGTGTCTCAAACAGCGGTGGGGGAGGTTGTGGGTGAAAGTGATGCGGGACGGCATGCGGTTTGGTGGGCAAGACAAAATGCGGCTGAAGGCCCGTGGGCCATTGTTGGGCGTTGGCGGCATTCATATTTGTTTCTGATTCCCCGGCGTTCCAAGCCCGAGCCTGCTGCTGCGGTTGCAGCATCCCGTGGGATGTCGAAAGGTTGCCTACTTCGGATCTCGCAAGTAGCCCGCTTCACCGCCAGAAGAAACCCAGAAAAAACAAGAGGGCAATTCCTTGCAAGCGATGCAGCTTTCTTTGTTATGTTGGCGGGTTCCTGTGCAGTTCTGTTGGATGAAGTTGCGGCTAGGGACTATGCATGTGAAACATGGTCCTATCGTGGATGGTGTTGATGGTGGTCACTAGGCACTTGCTGACCGCCTCGCGTGGGATACACCGTAAGGCTGCTTGACGACAGCGACAATGAACTTCGGGACCCAGGAAACCTTATATTCACGGAAACTCCTCTCGGGGATGGCGTGCTGGGTCGCGGCAGATATCTTAGTTGCGCCGGGGAACTGTGCGGCGATTTCTTCAGGCCGAATGTGCTGCCACGTCCTGCACCAGATGGGCTTGGTGCGGAATGCCGCCAATCTGAGGGACGAGAGCGTGCTGGCATGCTTGTCAGAGGAACAACTTGTCAGTGGTGACTTCTTCGGGCCGCACCTTTGCCCAAACTTGCAGAAGCTGATGGCGGGGTGCAAGGTGACGATTGGAACTCGATCACGACCGTTACGCCGTTGATTTGCGGAGATCTGGCGCGGGAAAACGTTCGTCTGAACAATGGCAAACAGAACAGCAGCGATTGTAGGTGGCAGCTGAATCGCCAACGAACTCGGAGCGCAGGATTTGGGGGTGCAACAAAAGAGATTAGTAGAGGCTATCGCAGCAAAACAATAAAATAGACAAATTGCCGCCCAAAGGAAGTCTTGCGCTGGTGGTCAGTCAATGAGGAGCAGGCCTCTGCTCCATCTCACTCCACGCCGAGAGGGAGTTCCGCTTAAGACATTTTGCCATCACCTAGATTAATCTTGCCGGTGATCAGCCCAGAGGCGCCGCCGTTTGACGCCGCGCGGGACAATCTTTCCCCCTCATGCACGACCGCCGCGCTGTGAGTGGTGTCTGTGCATGGCGAGACCACCGTACTGCAATCGAGTACGCGGGAACGAACCGCAAAGCATCTACCTCTCATATCGGTTACGAACGGTTGTGGGCGCGGCACCAAAGCCTTTGTGGCAGCTCAAAACAATGGAGAGGCAGGGTATATCACAGAGCAAGAGGTTCGATGGCAGCAGAAGTGGGTCACTTGAGCACCATGAGACCAGGTAATACTCGAGGCTGCTGCCCACCCTCTCCAGGCTAGGCCCACCACGTCTGCTGCAGTCCAAAATGCCAGATTTTCTGGACGCCCGCAGATCATCGGCATGTCGCCAGGGTCCTTTAATGCGGGGGACCTGCGCGACCTGTCAGAAAGTGCTGCCGTCTATACAGCAGCCGAGTCGAACCAGGCACTGCCCGTCCCTGAGGATATGAGGGCGGATAGACGGCTGTACAATCCAGGCGGTGGGCCAGTGCCACGGAACACTGCAGCTTGTCGTGGCCAGCCGCACCCCCGTCTCTCTGTGCGACCAATATGTTTCCCCCCACACGTGCGACTCCATACACGTTCAAGAGGGGTGTTTGCAATCTCTTAACTTAACAACAACATTGAAAATCTTCGGCATCAGAGTTCGTATGTCGGGGTGCCGCGACTGAGGCCTGTCGCAGTCACAAGAGCTTTCAGACCAATCAAGCGCGTCTTCGCTCCAATGAGCCTTTCGTAGCCATGAGATCGGGGAGGCTCCCAGCGCCGATGCCTCGTAGGTGGACGGGAACTTCCGCAGATATCCATTACCTTCTCTTCACGACGAAACGCGGTCGCGAGACACCCATGTGAAGCTGCCACGACATGAAATCTCTTGGCTTTAAACACGGCTGTCAAGCCACGCGAAGAAGCCGTTATGACACCTCGCATGTAGCTGTTCAGGTAGAGCAAAAACGGTCTTGCATGTGTGAGGTCTGCACCTGGTGTCAGAACAAGCCACCGGCAGGTGTTTCCGTCGCACAGGCAGAGGAAAAAAAGACCATGCATGCGCCCCTCCCGCAGCGCCCCTGTCCCTGCTCACATCTCGCACCACCATACCAGCAGCCCGGCCACATCCGCCGTAACGCGCAGCAGGCAGATGTCAGTGATCCTGCCCCTCGCACGCACACGCCCAACCACTGCGCGCCAGACAGGTTTAGGCGTCACGCAGACGCTCGCACTCTATCCGCCGGATCTCGCAGCCCGCAGCTGCCGACGGGTGGCGGTAAGAAAGGAGAGAGGGCGGGTTTGCGCTTGCGCCGCGCCCGGGGGGTTGATGGGGGGTGCCGTTTGCTGCGGGATAGCGCTTGCTGACGCACTGCAGAATGTCTCGCAGCAGCAGCATGCTGGCTGCCAAGGACGCAGACGAGCACCCTATTGGGCGATTCCAGAGACCCTTGCCCTTATCCCTCTCCATCTGCCACCGTGCTGGCTTGCTGGCTGGTACGGGAATGGCCGATCTGCATCGAGACTCACCCCATCAGGAATATGCATGTAGGTAGATGTGATGCAGAAACCCTTCGGATCGGAGGTGAGCTACCAACGCCAGAAAGCTTGACTGGGCGGCGTGACGGCGGTGGCGTGTGGGTGAGGTGGCGGGGGATGGGAGAGGGAAGAGCCGGGGGTTACACAGCCAAGAGAGCTCCGCCCGTGCTGAGCTCTTCCGATTTCGCAGACAGCTTGGGCTATCATCATGATGTAGGAGGGCGCAGCGTGTCCCCGGGGAATGGTAATGTTTCGCGGCTTGTAAAGGCAGTAATTTACCACTGGCGGACCACGGATACACCTTGACCGCTCTTCGCGCTTTATGAAACATGCCCAGGGAGCTTTCATAAACGCGTGCACATTGTCTATCTGTTCAGAGCTTCGCTTTTCCTTTCCCATGAATCTGGATATCGCTGAAAGGAATGCCAAGATACTGCCACATGTAATGGAACCTGAGTCTTCGTCAGCCCTTAGAGTCTCTTGTGACGGAAAGGCACCAGCTCACCGGTCGCTTCCAAAGAACGGCTCCTCCTCGCCCTTGTCGTTCCGAACCCAGAACCACGGACATCCGAAGGCGCCCAAGTCCAGCGCCTTCTGTGTGTTGTCGGAAAGCTTCTTCTTGTACTCAGCGGTGTTGGCGTTTTCCACGATGCGCTTCACGTCGTCGCGTGAGAAGTGCCGGGACAAGGTATCGGCCATGAGCTCGGGTTTGCTCAGATCTACTCCCTGCTCCCACATGGCCACGAACAGTTCACGGAAGCTGGCCTCGTACTTCTCTTGAGGGAAAGCATCTTTGACGTAGACCATGCAGCGTTGGGGCTGACAGATCATAAGCAGCTGGAGACATGGCCTTGGATGATGCTTACAAGTAGCGACAGGATGGGGAAGAAGTCGGGGGTCTTGATATTCGGGCAGTCGAAGTAGGCTTTGGCGCGCTTGTTGTCGAAAGCGCTATAGCCGGCTTTCGCTGGCAGCGACCACGGCGGTTTATTTCCTGATCACTTTAGCCTGTGCCTGGAAACTCTTGTCCGACCCAGGACTTCCAGGCCCGGGCGACGGGGTTGAATGGGCTTCGGTGCCTTACCGCTCCCCACGTTGATGCCGCCGAGAAAGACTGGGTTGAATCTTGCGGGTGTCAGTACAGTACGATTACCGACATGGACCAGAGCGGAAAGCAAGCATACTCCACGTCTACTCCATGCGAGGCCAAGGCGTCCCGGTTCTTCAGCAGGTAAAGAAGGGCGAAGTAGGAATACGGAGATACTGATCCCTGTCAGTGACACGTTCGGAGCAGGGCAAGCAACCAGGCCTAACCGCAGTCGAGGTAGGCGTCTATCTTGCCTCCCATGGTGTCAGATTGCGAGCAAAGCTCGTCATCGGAAGACGAGAGACTCGCAAGCAGAGAGGAGCTGGTTTATAGAGCAATCCGGGGGAGCAGCCGCGGGCGGGGGCGCATTGCCAGCCGAGCTGAAGCCGGTGCCGACGTGTGCCCTTGTCGTGACGCGTCGATCTCGCTGTCTCGCTCCACGACACACACACCAACGGAGGCCTACGCGTGTTCGGATAGGCCGCAACTCTCGGTCCAGACGAAGTATGCGCGAGAAAAACTCACGAATACCTCTCGGCTCGCCCGGGAGACGAGGCCACGTCTTGCTGGCTGCTGGCGACGCTGCCGAGGCGCGATGGCCATCACTAATCATCGGCCAGCTTCCACCGCCGACGCGACGCTCGCGCAGCGCTCCAGCCGCCATCATTCCGCCGTGGAGATGATGCGGGGAGCTGGCATCGACCACGAAATGGAAATAAACATCTCACACACCCCCTGATCCCGCTCGCAGAACTCGCTCGCGATCGTGCTCGCCCACCGAACTCATCAGCATACCCTCATCAGATTCATCACCATGGAGAGCTCCAAACAGGTGGCTCTCGTTGTCGGCGCATCCAGAGGCATTGGCCGACAGGTGGCAATTGATCTCGCCCGAGCTGGCTACAGAGGTGAGTCTTGCATCCTCGTGTAGCTCTTCTATGAGACCGTGTCCTGACGCCTACAGTCGTTGTGTCTGCCAAAAGCACCTCGGACGCGGCCAAAGTCCATCCGTTCCCCCCTGACCCGAACTCGTCCCAGTCGACCATCAACACTGTGGCGCGAGAGATACAGGAGGCTGGTGGTGAGGCTATAGCTATTGCCACCGACACACGCGACCCCGAAGCCGTCAAGAACATGGTCGATCAAGCCGTCGCTACGTTCGGACGCCTGGACGTCCTGCTCTACAATTCTGGCGCCATTTGGTGGGCTTCTATTGAGAACACGCCGTTCAAGCGGTACAAGTTGATGCAGCAGGTCAATGTGGAGGGACTGTACAGCACTATCCAGGCAGCTCTGCCACATTTCAAGAAGCAGGAATGGAAGGGCCGTATCATCGTCGTCAGCCCTCCCATCTACTCACGGTTCTTCAGAGGGAAGGCTGCCTACGCCATGGGCAAGGTCGCAATGAGTGTCCTGACGAAGGGGCTGGCAATGGACTTTATGCGAGAAGGTAAGAAGGACATGGCAATTTCAAGCATGTGGGTCGCCACAGGCATTCAGTCCGCCGCCACGGTTGGCAGGGATGCCGAGGTTCTCAATGATCTGAGGAAGCCGGTAAGTAGCCTGGCGTCTAGCCCAAGCCATGCACTAAGAAAGGGACAAGACTATCTTCTCCGACGCCGTCCTCGCCATGCTTCGAACTCCTGCTACGGAGGTCAACGGATCTCTCGAGGTGGACGAAGACTTTCTTCGCAAGACCGGTATCACCGACTTCTCCAAATATAGTCTGGTGCCTGGATCAAGCCCGAGAAGAATCATGCCGGCAGAATTTCCGGACCTCACTGTTGCAGAGCAAGACGATGAAGGCCGGAGAATGGACAGCTCCAAAACGAGGGCATCAAGAATGTAGTGGCGCGATCCTGGTTGGATCTTGTGCCAAGTGGCGAAGTGTTCCGCCAAGGATGAGTTGACATTGTCATGTCTGAACACTCTGATTTCTGCTAGAAGACCAGCCTATCCAACATCTGAAGATTCCATTCATCTACTCATCGTGTATGCAGGTGAAAGGACCCTGGACCAGCAAGGCGAAACCTGTCATCCCATCTGATTCAAATGCTGAGGTTGCAAAACTGCGGGGAGACTTCCTCGCGTTGTTGTCTTTCCTTACTTGTGTTCCCTCAAATCCTTCGCCTGGCTCTACTTGATGTTTGCCATAACCCAAGCATTTCGATCTCCCCGTTCGTGGTCTGGTCCACTTTCCAAGCCCAATACCAAGAGAGTGTCCATTCCAGCGCGTCAACATTGTTTGCCCAATTCGAGGCGCGGGTGATCAGATGGGGAGCAGAACAAAAGCTAGTTCAGCTTCCTGCCCCTGGGATTCTTCCACTTCACCAGAGTCTCCTCTGAGTTTGAGCGATCTCCTCAGGGCTCGCTTCAGACCTTTCACTCATTGCCTCGATTGTCTACCATCTTTGTTCACTCATTTGGGACAGCGTCAAGCCTCTATCGCGCTCTTTACTAACATCTAGGTTGCCGGACTCGTCCAGGATGGGCGTTTTCGACGGCATGCCATTTGGGGCACGGGTAAGTATTTTCCTTCCCATCCTTTTCTCGGTCCTGGTATCCGCTTTACCCGCCCCACCTAGTGGCAGTGGTACACCGTCTGCGACCGCTACCGGAAGCCCAGCAACAAACACTGGAACTGGTCAACATCTTTGCCCCAATGATGCAGGAAAGTATTACGTCGGTGCCAGCGGCTACCATTACCGAATTTCTTGCAGTACCGATCGTCTCGGCGGCGACCTCATCTCCTACGGCGGCGTATCTGACCTGAAAGTCTGTGCCGACCTCTGCGATTCCAATGCGAAGTGTGTGGGTTCGACATGGAAATTTGAGTCTGGCCGTTCAACCGGAATCTGTTACCTGAAATCAGCGCTGGCTCCGGCGTCAATGGACGCAACCGTCGATGTTGTCGTCTGTGAAGACTGCCCAACTCTCCAATGCGGAAGTACTGCGTCAAGCAATGGCAAGACTTTCACCCTGGAATGTGGTAAAGAACAAAGTGGTAGGTGATCTACGGGTTGATGTGAGACAATTGATCGTCTTCTGACAATCTCCAGGTTCCCTCATAACGGACTCTCCAAATACTTTCACAAACACAGATCTCGTGACCTGCCTGAATCTGTGCGGGCAAGCAACTAGCTGCAACTCGGCGACTTTCATAGGGGGAACCTGCTACTTGAAGTCTAAGACGGACAATGTCAATCCTGGTGACCCCGAGTTGCGTGCTTGGATGAACTACGCCGGCACGCAATCCTCAGTGGCACCCGTATCGTATTCCTCAAGCGCAACTACAGCGACTACAGCGACTACGCCAACAACGGCCACTAGACCAACAACGGCCACTACACCAACCACAGCCACTACACCAACCACGGCCACGACGCCATCCACGGCCACGATGCCATCTACGGCCACGACGCCATCCACGGCTACGACGCCAACCACTGCGGCTATGTCAACCAGTTCCTCCGCAAGCTCTCCTACAGATCCTACACAGCCCAACATAGTGGCGAACTGCAACGCCTTCTACACAGTCAAAAGCGGAGATACTTGCACAGGCGTCGAGACCACCTATGGAATTACACATGCTCAGTTTTTACAGTGGAATCCAGACGTGTCAGACGACTGCACGGCCAACTTCTGGACAGGATATAGATACTGCGTCGGCGTGAGCTCTTCGTCAAGTTCAACGACACAAAGCACTGCCACAACGTCGAGTGCACCTCCAGCTAACCCAAGCGGCTTCAACTGCCCCGGCGATAACGATCAGCTACGAACTGTAAATGGACGAACAGCCCGGATCCTTTGCGGTCGAGATATTATTGGGAATTTCTTGGACGACGACGGCGAAGTTGAAGATCTCGGGACGTGTGTCAATCGCTGCTCCAGCACTGATGGCTGTGTGGGTGTAACAAAGTTCCAGGAGTATTGTTATACGAAAAGCGCGCTCGACGAAATCAGGGCCGTTTCCGACCGTGATTCGGTGATTTTTGTGGACTCCAGTTCGTCGTCATCTTCGACATCATCAACAGCAACCACTGCCACAACAGCCACGACTCCTTCAACAGCCACCACCCCGACAACGGCCACAATTCCGACCACTGTCACGACCCCAACTACTGCAACGACTGCAACCACCCCAACTACTGCAACCACGCCGACCACTGCAACCACGCCGACTACTGCAACCACGCCGACTACTGCAACTACTGCAACCACGCCGACTACTGCAACTACTGCAACCACGCCAACTACGGCAACTACTCCTACAACTGCAACCACGCCAACTACAGCTACAAATACCGCTGCGCTTGCGTGTCCATCTGACCAAGGAAAATCCGTGACACGCAACAACAAGATTTACTACCTTTGGTGTGGTATTATTCCCGGTGGGGTTTCAAACGGTGGGAGCACTCAGCTACCAGCTAATGCCACCCCGGAGCAATGCCTGGACTGGTGCCTGACCCAGCCACAGTGTGCGGCTTCACTCCTCTATTCAAGTAAACTTTGCGAAGCAAAAGGAGGCACTGATAATGGCGAGAACAACCCCTTAGCAGGCGCCCAGGTCTTCAGGACCCGGTCGCCTCCTGCAACGACTGCCACCACTCCGACAACGGCCACCACTCCTACAACGGCCACCACAGCTACCACTCCTTCTACAGCTACTACAGCGACGACTCCTACGACCCAAACGACCCCAACGACTGTCACAACTCCTACAACGGCCACAACTCCTTCCACAGCTACTACAGCCAGGACTCCAACGATGGCCACAACTCCCACAACCGCCACCACTCCTTCCACAGCTACTACAGCGACTACACCCACCACAGCTACTACAGAGACTACGGCTACTACGCCTTCTACAGCTACTACACCTACTACGGCTACTACCCCCACTTGGGCTACTATGCCCTCCACGGCTACAACGAAGACTACACCTATCACGGCTACCACACCCACCACACCCACTACGGCTACTACGCCTTCTACAGCAACCACGCCTACCACAGCTACCACTCCTTCTACGGCTACCACTCCTTCCACAGCTACCACAGCAACCACGGTTACCACAGCGACTACACCCACTACGGCTACTACGCCCTCCACAGCTACAACGGAGACAACACCCACCACGGCTTCCACAGCTACCACAGAGACTACACCCACTACGGCTTCGACAGCTACCACTCCTTCAACAGCCACCACCCCTTCCACAGCTACTACTCCTTTCACAGCTACCACAACAACCACGCCTACCACAGCGACTACACCCTCTACAGCTACCACGCCCTCTGCAGCTACCACTCCTTCCACGGCTACCACACCCTCTACAGCTACCACTCCTTCGACAGCCACCTCTTCGACAGCTACCCCAGAAACCACGCCTATCACAGCGACTACACCTTCTACAGCTACCACGCCCTCTACAGCTACCACTCCTTCAACAGCCACCACTCCTTCTACAGGTACCACGGCAACCACACCCACCACAGCTACTACCCCCACCACAGCTACTACCCCCACCACAGCTACCACACCCACCACTCCTTCTACAGCCACTCTTTCTACAGCTACCACAGCTACCACCGCAACTACGCCCTCTACGGCGACCACCCCAACTACCGCAACGACGCCGACAAGTGCAACAACTTCCGGAGCGACCACCCCAACCACGGCTACTACTCAAACCACAGCCACTACAGCAACCGCAGCAACATCTTCTTCAAGTCAACCGTCTGTGTATAGCTGCCCTGCTGATGCAGGTCAGACCCGGCTGTTCAGAGGCAGAATCTTTACGCTCCAGTGTGATTCCCAACCCGGCGGAACACAGAACCTCCCAGGTCAATCCTCGCAACCGAACACTGTAAGCATTGAAGATTGTTTCACATTCTGTACCGGCATAGCGAATTGTGATGTCGCACTCTTGCTCCCCAACCGCATTTGCCAAGCGAAGAGGAATTTCAATGGCGATCGGACTATGTCAACTGGCGCAGCCTTTTGGATTGCTGATAGCCCTTCTCCGCCGGACTCCAGAACTACTTCCTCGTCATCTTCGTTAAGCGGGGGTAGCTCAACATGGTCGTCAACTTCTATCCGATCAGGAACTACCACGAGCAGCCCCGCCGCCCGTACTCCCACGGATACAACTCCAGATTGTGCTAGATACTATACCGTTGTTAGCGGCGATACCTGCGCCGCTGTTCTGGAAGAGAACGATATCATCTTCGCCGATTTCTATAGATGGAACCCTTCACTTGGGAATGACTGCCAGTTCCTGCAGATAGGATACGCGTACTGCGTTGACGGACCTGCTGCCACATCTACCACCATGACGACGATGTCAGCCACAACAACCTCTGGAGTGAGCTCTTCTACTTCAATCGCAACGACTCCGAGCACAGCAACGACTATGACTCCGAGTACAGCAACGACTATGAGTACAGCATCGACCATGAGTACAGCAACGACTCCGAGCACGGCAACAGTCTCCACTGGCTCGCAGTCCAGCTCGAGTGGCTCTGCTGCTCCTACCCCTTCAGATACAAGTCGAGACTGCTCCAAGTACTACACCGTCACCCAGGGGGACAGCTGTGGTGCCATCCTGGATGAGAACAATATCATGTTTGCCAGTTTCTACAGGCTGAATCCCTCGGTTGGCGATCGTTGCCAGTTCCTGCAGGTAGGCGTTGCGTACTGCGTCGGACAAGGGTCGAGTAGCTCAACTTCTTCCTCTTCGACTACTGGTCCGGGGTCCAGCTCTGGCAGCTCAATTTCGACCTCTTCGACTGCTGGCTCTGGTTCCAGCTCGAGCTCGAGCACGAGATCTGTCAGTTCTACGGGCACTTGGGGTGCTTCTACGTCGTCTGGTACCTCTTCCACAGCCTCTGGCACATCCTCGATGTCATCTGGCACAACTTCGTCCGGTTCGTCAACATCTGGCTCGTCAACGCCTGGTCCGTCTACCACGCCATCCGGCACATCCTCGACATCCTCGTCAGCATCTGGCTCGTCAACATCTGGCTCGTCAATGCCTGGCTCTTCAACGACGCCAGCAGGTACTTCCTCAACATCATCAACATTGTCTGGCTCATCAGCATCTGGCTCGTCAACATCTGTTTCTTCAGCATCTGGTTCGTCGACATCTGGCTCGTCAATGCCTGGCTCATCATCAATGTCGGCCGGCACATCTTCAAGCTCGGGCAGCTCCACAGGCACTTCGAGCACCGGAACTTCGTCTGTGTCAGGTATAGAAAGTTCCACAGGGACTTTAACCGCGTCTTCGAGCACTTCAACGTCCTCTACAAGTGTCTCATGCTTGCCATCACCTGGATCCTTTTTCACAGCTGGTGGAAAGTCTTTCCGCCTCATCTGTGATACTGACAACGGCATCAACAGTTATGACAGTGCGACAGCTAGCGATGCTGTTGGGTGTGCTCAACTTTGCGCACAACGACCTCAATGCGTTGCCGCTGCTTTCACAAGCCTGTGTTACTTCAAGAACCAACCAGGAGTCCTTGCCCGAAGTGGCGTGAACACTCTTTTCATCCAGTTGGTGACGGATGACTCCAGCTCAACCGTCTCGAGCACCACCAACGACGTAACCTCCACTCCTAGCAATACCAGCGGGCCCAATTCACCATCAAGTTCAAGTATTTCGACCTCTGGATCTCCTTCGAGCTCTAGCGCTTCTGTCTCGTCTGGATCTACCAGTTCTTCAAGCTCCTTGAGTTCATCTTCCGCGGCGCCTACGACTATTAAATCGTCCTCGAACTCATTAGCCACCACTAGCACAAGTAGTTCTTCCACGAGCTCTCCTACAGACCCAGCACAACCTGGAATCGCAGCGGACTGTGACACCTTCCACACTGTCGTGTCCGGTGATGCTTGCTCGTCTCTCGAAACTATGTACGGTATTACGCATGCGCAATTTATACAATGGAATCCAGCTGTCTCAGATGACTGCTTGACCAATTTCTGGACAGGGTACAGATATTGCGTCGGTGTGAGCTCTTCCTCCAGCTCTTCTTCCTCCCGCTCGACCGGGTCCATCAGCTCGACCGGACCATCAAGCTCGACGGGGTCGTCTGGGTCAAGTGGCTCGACAGCGTCCACTAGCTCGATGGTATCAACGAGCTCGAGAGATTCATCAAGTTCGACCGGACCATCAAGCACGACAGAATCAAGCTCGACAGTACCATCAAGCTCGACAGGGTCATCAAGCTGGACAGGAGTCTCGTCGATCTCTTCAACTGGCACCACTACGTCAAGTTCCTCGACTAGCACGCCAACGTGCCCCGGAACAGACGGAAGCATCTACACAGTTGGCTCGAGGCGATTCCAGGTTCGATGCAGTGCCGATGATGGAGTTTCATCCTATGATGACAGGGCTGTGACGAACTTGGGAGAATGCTTGTTCACCTGCGGTATGGAATCAAGATGTGTAGCAGCGAGTTACACAAACCGTTGTTACCTCAAAGAAAAGCTTGGAACAGTCGCTTCAAATAATGGGGCGTCCCATTTGATTTTGCAGGTGCCCGATCTGCCTAGCTCGTCTTCGTCGTTGAGCTCCACTAGCTCAAGCATCTCGACTTCCGGATCTACCTCTTCGAGCTCGGGTATCTCCACGTCCGGATCCATCTCTTCGAGTTCGGCGGTCTCTAATTCTGGATCTACCCTTCGGAGCTCAGATAATCCTACCTCCGGATCCACCTCTTCGAGCTCAGGCACCACTACTTCTGGACCCACCTCTTCGAGCTCAGGTATTCCTACTTCTGGATCCACCTCCTCAAGCTCAGGTATTTCTACTTCTGGATCCACCTCTTCGAGCTCCGGCATTCCTACCTCCGGATCATCGACTCGAAGTTCAAGTATACCGACCTCTGGAATTTCCTCAAGTTCCAGTGTTTCGACCATTGGGACCTCGCCTTCGACTTCGAGTATCGCAACCCCTGAGTCCTCTTCGAGTCCTGGTGCCTCGACTAGTTCTTTGAGCCCAAGTATCTCGACTTCCGGAGTTTCGTCTACGCCGTCAGGATCAAGCACGATGTCCGGCAGCTCGACGTCTACTCCTACTGCATCGTGCCTACCACTGCCTGGCTTGCTTTATAGCACCAATGGGAAGAATTACCGTATCATCTGTGATACGGACAACGGTGTCCCAAGTTACGACAATTACCCAGCGGCCACCAACTCTATCCAGTGCGCCGATGCATGCGCGAGAGATCCCAGATGTGTTACTGCCAGCTACACCTCGAACTGTTGGTTCAAGGATGCTCCAGGAATTTTAAGCCGTGATACCTTGGGTACCATCCTTATCCAGCTGCAAGAAGGCTCGTTCAGCTCCACCTCGTCCAGCTCCAGTGTATTGAGCTCCGTCTCATCGAGCACTAGTGGGACGAGCACCATCGGATCGTCGTCCAGTGGGTCGAGCCCTAGTGTGTCAAACACTAGCGGATCTTCGTTCAGCAGTGGTTCAAGCTCTTCGGACTCAGCATCCGCAATGTTATCAAGCGGGACGGCCTCACCCAGCTCTCCTACCACCGGTGGGAGCATATCTTCAAGTTCGAGCTCCGGGCCTACATCTATAGCTCCTACTCGTACCTCCTCAAATACGGTCTCCACTTCTGCTGGATCTTCTGAATCGCCGGGTTCGAGTACTACATCAACGCCATCTATGACCAACACAATACCCACACCTGTCGCCAGCTTCGAGCCATCGTCGGATGGCACCAATTACACGGCTGAGACTATCCCAGATGCTATGTTCCTCTTGGAATTGGGCGTCGAATATGTTGATGCCGATGATATCTCTGAGTCTAATACCTTCAGCCCTGCCAGCCGTACATCTGAGCCTGGCAGTCCTTCCACATTCAATTCTGCGAGCCCTACGCCCGACAGCTCTACCTCCAGCTCCAGCTCAAGTTCCAGCTCAAGCTCCAGCTCTAGCATGACCTCTGCAGGTGGTCTCCGGATTGTCAAACGTGATGCAGTCGGGGATATCAGCTTCACCGAGTGTGTTGAGTACTGTGCAAGCCTTTGCGATTGTACCGATGTTACGTACGACCTAACGGACAACATTTGCCAGCCGAAGACTGGATCGAGTACCAGCAAGATCAGGACAAACAGCACAATTGTCAACGCTCGCCGCGTAGCGCCCGGCTGTGCCGTCCCGGCTGGCTCATTCGACTATGAAGGAGAATTCACCTATATCAAGACCACTAGCAGCGTCTCAGTGACCTCGACCCAAGAAACTACTTCTTCGAGCGCCATTTCTACGACAACCACAACCTCCTCGACCCCAATGGCGACGCCCCAATGTCCTAATGCGAGCCCCACACAGTCATACATTGCCAGTGATGTGGAATTCGAGATTCTGTGCAGTACAGACAACGATGGTATGTTGTTCGGATGTTGTATTCGAGAGTGTTGCCGTATGCTGACAACTTTGTTATAGTGGGATCATACATTGATTATCCTGCCAGGAGCATAGCAGAATGTGCTCAGAATTGTGCTGATGATCTGACTTGTCTTTCGGCAACCTACACTACCGCATGCTTCCTGAAGAAGACCGTTGGAAATACTCGCCCGGATGATCGGGGAACGGTGTTCCTCCGTCGTGTGTCTTCCGTCAGTCCCACAGGTATAACCACCAGGACGAGCTCGAGCTCATCTTCGACATCTTCAAGCACCTCTCCTACGACTTCGCCCGCTCGTGTTCCGCAATGTGATGCAGACAATGGTGCATACTACACGACAGGGGGCAAGACTTTCCAAATTGAGTGCGGAGTCGATCACTTCGGTGGCGTGATCGGCCAGCCTTTCCAGGATACTACTTTTGATGGTTGCATGGCCATGTGTGCCAACTATCAACCGGCATATCGGCCATGCGTGGATATATCGTGGAATCTTGGCCAGACCTGCTACATGAAGTATGAGGTCGGAGTCGTAAGGCCTGACGATGCCATTTGGGGCGCACGAATTGTGACTGGCGTGGACACCAGCTCAACATCCTCGAGCAGCTCTACTGCCACCGGTATAAACGCTCAATCTGGGTCAAGTTCCTCGAGCAATTCATCCCCGTCAGTTCCTTCAACTGGAACTACATCGATAACGACTACCACCAGCTCAAGTAGCCGTTCGGTTAGTATGACTACTGAGACAAGTAGTACTCCAGGAACAAGCTCTACTGCCAGGTCAACCACCGGATCTAGCTCGAGCCCCTCGAGCAGCTCAACTCCTTCGGCTGAACCACCCACAATCACTGTCACCCAATCAAGTAGCAGTTCCACTAGCGCAAGCCGTTCTACCACCAGCCCAACCGCGTCTACTTTCAGCACAAGTAATACCTTTGGAAGCACATCATCAACCCCTGGCTCCATCACCAGCGGATCTACTCTTACTTCCGGGACTGGATCTAGCACTGGGTCTTCAAGTAGCTCGTCCGCTCCCAACCAAACTCCAGAGTGCACGAAGTACTACACCATTGAGGAAGGAGACAGTTGCGACTCCGTCACAACGAAAAATGATATCACAACTGCCCAGTTTTACGAGTGGAATCCTTCGATTGGACCCGATTGCTGGTTCCTCATCATAGGCAATACATACTGCGTTGCTAAGAGCTCGATCACAACCACTAGCAGTTTAAGTAGTACTTCTGTTACAACTACTGGAACGAGCTCACCAACTGAAATGAGCACACCGATTGGAACGAGCACAATAACTGGATCAAGCAGCACTGGATCAAGCAGCACTGGATCAAGCACTGGATCAAGTAGTACTGGGATGAGCAGCACTGGACCAAGTAGCACTGGATCAAGCACAGCAACTGGATCAGGCAGCACTGGAACGAGCATTACTGGAACAGGCACTACAGGGCCAGGTACCGGTTCTAGCTCAACTTCCTCCACTTCCACTCCCACTTCAACTTCAGACTGTAATAAGTACTACACAGTCGTTGCTGGAGACAGCTGCGAATCTGTGACGTCAAGGAATGGTATCACTTTCAGCCAGTTCTACCAATGGAACCCTTCGATTGGACCAGATTGCTGGTTCCTAGTAATTGGCAATACGTACTGCATAGGCAAGAGCAGCTCGTCCACAGGAACCACCTCTACCACGGGACCTTCAACGGTCTCCACGTCATCGGCGTCAGGGTCCTCGGTATCCATTTCCACATCCACGCCATCAACTTCGCTCTCTACGTCTACGGGTTCCGCGTCTTCAGGCTCCATGTCTACTGGTTCCGTGTCTACAGGCTCCGCATCTTCAGTGCCAACGGCAGTGTCCACTTCAACAATTTCCGGCTCCACCAGCTCAAGAACCTCCAGCATCTCGACAGACGCAGGGTCGATGCGCACTAGTTCCGGCACGGTGTCGTCCAGTTCGGGTACTACTTCAATCACTACCAGCACGATGTCACCAACAGCTGTCGGCTGCCCGGCATCGAACGGCACCACATACACTGCTCAGACAGTAGCAAATGCTGAATTCTTCCTGGAATGCGACGCCGACTACTCGGACAACAACATTGAATTCCCACCTGGTTTCCAGATCGCCAAACGCGATCCAATCCGGGGAGTCAGCTTCTATGACTGTGTCGAGTTCTGTGCGCGCCTGTGCGAGTGTGCTGACATCTCGTACTCTTTCTCGACGAGAACTTGCCAGCCGAAGCATCAAGTGGGAAATAAGGTCGCTGCGGCCAATGACGTTATTAACGCTCGCCGCACGCAGCCTGGCTGTGTCAATTCGAGCTCGTCGAGCTCTGCCGCGGGAACTGTTTCGACATCCACTGGCACCATCACAACGTCGCCAACTACCGGAACGATCACAGCACCTCCAACAACGTTGACATCGACGCAGACCCTGACAACAACGTCGACAATGACGGACAACGGCACGGAAATGGTCACTGTGGTAGTTACAACTTTCTGCTACACGGGCTCTGTTGTCAGCTCCACCACGTACTGGACCAGCAGTGTGCCCCCAACCACGTCCAGCAGTGCGCCGCCAATTACGACCAGCACTGTGCCGCCAACCTCGCTCAGCAGTGCGCTGCCAACGGCGACCAGCAGCGCGTCTGCTTGCAATACCGATCCGATCACCACCGTCCTCACCGTCTATCCGAGCGTGTTCAAAGGATAGAGTTCGGGGGGAGGACTAAGGAGAACGATGAGAAGAAAACGAACAAAAAAGAACGGATGTGAAGTCTGAATATTTCACGTAATATGGTGTCGGGAGGAAGGGAACGATGTTCTGGAATGATTTGGGGGAAGTAGGGAACTATTTTGTAGCATGAGCGTGTTGTCTTTTCTTTTGCCATTCTTCAGGCGCGGCTCGTGTTTTGGTGGAAGATTGGGTTCTTTTCGGAGAGTGTTTTAAATTGATTTTACGAAGTAGCTCAGAGATAATCAAGAACAGTGCTGGGATAATGCCCTTACCAAGACCCCTCATGTGATTCACTAAGCCATCGCTGGGCCGGATAACAGGCAAAAGACGAGTGGACCGGAGTTCGCCGGGACATGCGAGATGGAAGACCCCGCGGGAACGCGAGAACGGGCTTGGAGCGGGATAAAGGATACCCTCTTCATAGATAGAGCGAGTCGTTCGGGGGCTTGGAAGCGCAGCTGGGTACGACGGAGCGCCAAGAGCCAAGAGAGGAGGACAAGCGGGCGCGGTCCAACCACAAGCCACGCCGGCGGCACGAGTGCCGGTGGAAGTTCTCAACGTCCCGCGTTGCCAAGAGCAGTGATTCCGGTCGATGCGCTGCTTCGAGGGTAGCCATGGCGCGGCCAAGCAGTTCGTTTCTGCTGCTTGGCCCGCCCGCCCAGAGGAATCGGTCACTGATAACGCAGCATGGACGCACGGGGAGCGCTAGGTAGCGACGGCGCTGGCTGCTGTCAGGTAGAAAGGGCGCCTGAGGCGCAACGCGAGGGTCCACAAGCGAGCACAGGAACCGGCCGGTAGGATTCACGGTAAAGACGGAATGGGCGGGTGGCACAGCGTTTGTGTAAATTGCTCTTTCGAGCTGGCCCCTCACGGCCCTGGGCGGGGCGGCTCACCGTAGCCTTATAAGCAGCTTACCCGGACGTCAAGGTGCTGCTTCCTTTCGTCGGTCCCGTGTCCTGTACCTCTTTTGACGTTATCTGCGAGGTGGTCGTCCCGCTTGTCCCGGTCCCTTCGTGCAGCCAGCCAATTAAAGTCAACACCCAATTGGTGTCTTGCTGCTGTGCTACGCCTGTTGACCAGCGAGCTGCCCGCCATGGTTCTCCTCCGCACTTCCGCCGTTACGGCTGCCATTGCGGCTCTGTTTGGCGCTCGCTGCGAGGCTCAAACCTTCCAGCGCCTCGGCGCGTGTCCGACGCTTGGTATGTTTTGCATATACGGGACCGCAGTCCTCGGCGACGATGGGCGGCGGCGCCCCACGTGTTCGACTGAGAGCCCCGGCTAATCTTAATCACCAGGTTGCATCTTCCCGCCTGACCAGTAGGCTTCCTCTCCCTGCACCGCATCGCCCTGCCGGGCGGGTGATAAGTGTGGCCCGATACTGACTTGATGCTATTGCAGAGCCGATTTCTTGGCCGGCCAATACTTCGACGTCCGTCTCGAGGTGCATGCCCCACAGAATGGTTCCCAGGCCAATGGTAGACGCCCTGACGAGAGGTTCTCATTCACCATCGCCAAGGTTGCGGAAGATGGTGCTAGGTCTCAGGCTGTGAATGCTGCTCAGTACTTCAAGACTGAGGAGCCGGAGCTTGAGAAGTGGAGCTTTTCCTGGTACGAGGGTAAGTCGTCTTCTGGACCTGATGCATATTAGGACCCACGTGTTAAAGACAACAGATCTCTTCGCCCAGGATGCCGGCACGCCTTCACTTGTTGATGTCGCCGCCAAGGCCTACCGCAAGGTGGCTCTCTATGAGCCGGGTGAGTACGTCGCCACCCTGACGTACAACAACGGCACCCAGACCAAGGCGACTTGGCTGGTGCGTGACATCGAAGAAGTGCGCCGCACCAAGAACGTCATCTTTTTCATCGGTGATGGCATGACCACCAACATGATTACGGTCAGCAGATCAAGCTTTTCCCAAGTGGAGCGCCAAACTGACAACACCCTAGGCCGCCCGTCTGATCGCCCACAAGCAGATCAACGGCAAGTACCAGACGAAGATGCAGCTGGACCAGTTCCCCGTCTTGGGCCACCAGATGACGCACTCTCTGGACACTTTCATCACTGACTCGGCCAACTCGGCCAGCGCCCTCAACACTGGCCACAAGAGCTCTTCTAGTGCTCTGGGCGTGTACGGCGACTCGAGCGAGGATCCTTTCGACGACCCCAAGGTTGAAACCATCTCCGAGCTCTTCCAGCGTATCTGGGGCGGTCATATCGGAATTGTCAGCACTGCTTTCGTTGCTGATGCTACTCCTGCTGCTATCAATGCACACACGCGTGACCGTGGCACGTATGGCCAGATCGTGGACATGATGCTGAACGGCAACACAAACTACACGTGGTCGGAGTGGACTAGCCCGGATGTCATCTTCGGAGGAGGCGGCGAGCAGTTTTACAACTCCACGCTTGGTGGCCGCACTTACAAGGACAAGGACTACTACGTCGAGTTCGCAAACGCTGGATACAATGTCGTCCTGGACAAGGACAGCCTTGAGGAGACTGCAAACGATACCAAGACGCTGGGCATCTTCTCCACCTCCAACATGGCCAAGTGGCTGGATAGGAATGTCTACACTGCCAACCTGAACCAGTCTCTGAGCCCGACCGGAGACGATACGGCTGCGCGCAACCAGCCTGGTCTCAAGGAGATGACGCTTAAGGCGATTGACATCCTTGCCGCTCGCTCCGCCGAGGACGACCAGGGCTTCTTCCTGATGTCCGAGGCGGCTTCGATCGACAAGATGATGCACGTGCTCGACTACGACCGCGCTCTCGGCGAGCTCCTCGAGCTGGACGACACGGTCAAGGCCACAGTCAACAAGCTCAAGGGGCTGGACCAGCTCAAGGACACGCTCATCCTGGTGACGGCGGACCACGGGCACGGCTTCGACGTCATGGGCAGCGTCGACACCAAGTACCTGAACGCGCAGAGCGACGACCGCAAGAAGCGCGGGGCGATCGGCGTGTACGAGCGGTCGGGCGAGTCGCAGTACGTGACGACGGGCAACCTCACGTACACCGAGGGCGTGCACTTCCCGCACAACTGGGACCCGCGCTACACGCTCTTCTCGGGCGTCTCGGCCAACCCGGACCGCCGCGAGAACTACCAGGTGCACAAGGACGGCCCGCGCGAGCCGGCCGTCGAGCTCGAGGAGGACAGCGAGGACTACTACGCCAACCCGGAAGATGCCGTCTCCGGCATCAACCTGCCCGGCAACCTGCCCGTCGACAACGACCAGGGCGTGCACAGCTTGACCGACGTGCCTGTCTTCGCCATGGGCCCGTGCCAGGAGTTGTTCGGCGGCGTGTACAACAGCATCGACATCTTCTTTGGCATGGCAGAGTGCTTGGGCTTGAGCCGGACCAGTCCGGAAGGCGAGGATGATGGCGACGGCGACGCGTAGGCTGGAGAAGTCGGAGTGGACGGTTTGGATGAGTAGTGAAAAACAAGGTTGATTTGCATGAACACAATGCCAAGGCTCCCGTTTCAGACCAAGCTTTGTTGTTTCGTGTTTCGAGTGCTGCCGGAGACGCTCTGGACCGCCGCCCTGGTCGAGGCAGAGTGAACCGGGAATTATGTCATAGTTGTTGCCGAACGTGGCCCAAGTCGGGTGGCAGCGGCCGGCAACGAAAATTTGTAATGTGACGTCTGACCGGTGACGACCACGGCGGGCGTGAGACGCAGTGGCAGGCGGCAGCACCAAGCTGGGCACCAAGGACCAGGCGCCAGCAGGCGACGCCGCGGCGCGGGGCTGGCTGTCGGGCGGTGAGGGCGGGCGTTGTGATGTTTGCGGGAGGCAGGCGGCTCGTCCTTGTGCTGTGAAGTCACTGGGCGCCGCCAAGCCCCCACCACACGACGGCATTCTTCAGGCACACTCGTTCTGCGTGCACTCGACTCCGACTGACATCCACCAACCCGCTCGAGAGCCGCTGCTGAAGCCTCTGCTCCCCCGACAGCACCGCCCCCGACCGCTGCCTCGCCGCCCGCGCGCACATGGCTGCCCGATAGCCCGCACGCCCGCCGAACTTTTCTAGCCCGACCGCCGCAGACCACCACTCCTCTACAACACCACTCGCCGGCCCGGAGCGCACGGCACCGCAGGCTCGCAGCACCCTCGGCGGCGGCAGGATGGAGGCGCAGGTACCCCATGCTGCAGATTGCCCCGCCGTATAGCCCGCGCTGACAGCCACCCGCACCCAGGTTGAAAATGCCATCCAGATCGCCTGGAACCCGGCGGCCGACTACGCGCTCAAGACCCAGGCCATAAACTTCCTGAACCAGCTCCGCGCTGAGCCCGCCCAGGCCTGGCAGGTGTGCCTCTCGCTCTTCACCCGCGACCCGCGCCCGAACGAGGTGGTGCGCCACTTCGCCCTCGAGGTCGTCAACAATGCCGTCCAGACCCAGCGCCTCGACCCCGCGAGTCTCGTCTTTATCCGCGACAGCATGCTGCAGTACATCCGCACAATCTACCAGCAGCCGACCCCCGACCAGATCGACACGCCCCACATCCAGAACAAGGTGACGCAGACTATCACCTACCTTTTTACCGCGCTGTACGCCCAAGGCTGGGAGTCGTTCTTCGAAGACTTCTGCGCTTTGGCCAGCGAGGACAATTTCCCCGCCACCATGCTCTACCTGCGCGTGCTGGGCTCCGTGCACGACGAGATCGCCGACGTGCTCATGTCGCGCTCGCCGGAAGAGTCGAAGCGCAACGCTGAGCTCAAGGACCTCGTCCGCGCCCGCGACGCCCAGAACATTTCTCTCTCCTGGCAGGGCATTCTAAGCAGGTGGCGGCAGACGGACCTGAGCCTCATCGAGTGGTGCCTGAAGACCGTCTCTCGCTGGGTCAACTGGATCGACATTTCGCTCGTGGTCAACGACGGAATGCTGCACAACCTGTTCGAGATCGCCGGCCAGCAGGGTGTCATGTCGTCCGAGACGCCCGAGGGCAGGGTCCGCGATGCCGCCATCGACACCTTTACCGAGACGGTTGGCAAGAAGATGAAGGCGCCGGACAAGGTCCAGCTCATTGCTTTCCTGAACCTGGGGAACGTCGTAGGCCAACTGATCGCCAGCCCCAGCCTTGCCGACCAGTCCATGTCTACTTATGACAACGATTTGGCCGAGGCGGTGGCAAGGCTAGTCAACACCACTATGTTCGATATTGTCAAGGCTATCGATACTGACTCGGCCGATGACGCCACCAAGCAGCAGGCCAACGAGCTGCTTGGTGCCTTCATTCCCTACCTACTCCGCTTCTTCTCAGATGAATATGACGAAATTTGCTCCACTGTGATTCCCTCGCTCACAGACTTGCTGACTCTCTTCCGGAAGATTGTCAAGTCAAAGGGTGCGCTCCCGTCAGAATATGGTTCCATGCTATCTCCCATTCTTGAAGCTATCGTTGCCAAGATGAAGTACGACTCGACGGCTTCTTGGGGTGATGAGGATGAGCAGACGGACGAGGCTGAGTTCCAGGAGCTGCGCAAGAGATTACATGTCTTGCAGCAGCAGGTCGCTGCCATCGACGAGAACCTGTACATCGAAACCTTATCCAACAAGATTGCTCTCATCCTCAGCACCTACGACCAGCCAAACTCTGGCATGAGCTGGCGCGACGTTGAACTTGCTCTCCACGAAATGTATCTTTTCGGGGAGTTGGCTGTGAAGAACGGCGGCATGTACGCAAAGCGGGAGCCATCCTCGGTGGCTTCGGCACGACTCATTGAAATGATGGCCAAGATGGTCGAGTCGAGTATGCCTTACTGGGCACTTATCTTTATTTTTGGGCTAACCTCTTCCAGACGTCGCCTCTTCTGACGAGTTCCCCGTCATTCCTCTTCAGTACATGGAGATTTGCGTTCGCTACTCCGCTTTCTTCGAGCAGAATGCCTCGCTTATTCCCAAGGTTCTCGAGAACCTCGTCCGTTTGATTCACAGCAGCCACCGCAAACTGAAGCTCCGCTCCTGGTATCTCTTCTACCGGTTCGTCAAGCCCCTGCGCCAGCAGATTGGTCCCGTCTCGCAGACTGTCATCCAAGCTATTGGCGACCTTCTGTCCATCAAGGCAGAGCTACCGGACGACAACGACGACGATGACATGTCTTCGGAAGACAATGGCCAATCTGCCGATGCAACGTTCAACAGCCAACTGTATCTTTTCGAGGCTATTGGATGCATGGCCTCGCCCTCTTCTGTTCCGGTTGAGAGCAAGATCATTTACTGCCGCGAGGTGCTGACCCCGCTCTTTGCTGACTTGGAACAAAACCTCGGACCGGCTAAGGGTGGCGACGAACGAGCTATCGTTCAGGTGCACCACCTCATTGAAGCTATTGGTACTCTCGCACGAGGTTTCTCGGACTGGATGCCAGGAGCTTCTGGTGCGCCACCAGCGAATGAGGTGTCCGAGGAGTTTTCCCGAGCAGCTGAGGTCATCCTCGTGGCTTTGGAGTCTCTCACTTCATCTATGACCATTCGCACTGGTGCGCGGTTTGCCTTCTCCCGACTGATTGGTGTGCTTGGATCTCGCGTCTTGCAGCAGCTTCCGAGATGGATTGATGGACTCTTGTCTCAGAGCTCCACCAAGGACGAAATGGCCACATTCTTGCGCCTTTTGGATCAGGTTGTGTTCGGTTTCAAGACGGAGATCTTCAACATGCTCGATTCACTCCTTGCCCCGTTATTACAGCGCGTCTTTGCGGGCCTCGCTGAACCTACCACTGGCACGGATGATGAAATCCAGCTGGCTGAGCTCCGCCGTGAGTATCTCAACTTCCTGCTCATCATCCTGACCAACGATCTTGGAGCTGTTTTCATCAGCAGCGGTAAGTCATCTCGGAATCTTTTTGGTGGTATTGGGGCTCGATTTCTAACATGACCGCACGTGCAGCAAACCAAGCTACCTTCGACACCATCATCACTACCATCGAGCATTTCGCACGCGACCCTACCGACTACCCTACCGCACGTCTCGCCATTTCCGTTCTCACCCGCATGACTGCTGTCTGGGGTGGCCCTGACATTCCCCCCAACAGCGGCAATGCCCCGGCCCCGACCCTTCCAGGTTTCGATCACTTCGCCATGACGCGTTTCTCTCCTCTCAGCTGGAGCGTTCCTGCCTCTCCAGGTTTCAACAGCAAAGACCCTCAAGCCAGGCAGGTTCTTGGTGAGCTTGGTGGAATGCAGATTGAGATTCTCAAGAAGACTGGCGACGTTTATCTTCAGAACCTGACGCAAGAATTGTCCAACATGGGCGTGGACCAGCAAGGCCTTGACGAATACCTGGGAGCATTGACCACCAAGGGAGAGAAGGGATTCAAGCAATTCTTCCAGCAGTTCGTTGGCAGAGCTGCCTCTTGAACGGGCTTCTATCAGTGGCAATTTCCCATTTTCGGCACTCCCCAGGCTGCCCCTTTTTGAGAGCCTTCTTATTTCCTTGCATCACATACCCCCATGACAAAAATACCAAAAGCTTAAATATTTATCATTATGGGTGTTTCCACGGTGGATTTTGGTTCCTCAATGGCAGAAGAAGAAGTTTTTGAGCGCGGAATCCCATAGGAGTTCATTATCAACATCTGGGAAAAGGGGATGCAAATCAGGAAACCACTTTCTTCTTCTCTTCAATTCCCTACAGGAGATGTCTTCTTCTTCGGTGCGTGGTGGGAGGTTTTATTTGCATGTGGCGGGAGCAATTAGGGGTTCAATCAAGTTGGTTCTCCCACGAACAAGGGAGAAGAGAGATTCTGACGAGTTGAGTTTATTCGAGAATGAGATGCCAGATAGATACAGAATTTCTAGCCATCGAGCAGAGTCTCAGTTCCACGAGAAGCGTTCGAGAGCGGTGTCGTCGTGCCTTGCCCACCTCCCCACCTCCCTTCAATCCCACAATCTTCACCGCAGGTAAACAGGCAACCCCATAACGCTGACACCCTTCCTCGCCGGGCGTCCACCGCAGCAGCTCGTCCCGGTCCACCGCCAACCACAAGCCGGGCACTCTCGTCACCAGCGCCGCGAACGCCTCTTCCATCTCGCACCGCGCCAGCCAGCCAGCCAGCCGCCCGGCCTCGCACCGGTAGTGCGTCGGGCGGGGATGGTGAGATGGTGGTGGGATGGTGGCGGAGGGTTTGGTAAGCAAAGTGGAACAAAGGGAGGGTAGGAGAGGGGGGAGTGGGGGGTGTTCAATGGTGAAACCACGCCGCCCTTCTTTTCTGTTCTTTTTCTTTTTTTTTTTGGGCGGGACTAGGCGGTCGGCGAATTGGTTTGGGTGGTTGAGGAGCGACGCTCGGCCGGTGCCTGGCACGGCGGCCGAGCGAGCGAGAGAGCAAGGAGGCATTTGAATGGGTGAGAGGCGGAGAAGCTTCAGTAGTGAGGTATGAGCCGTCGGATGGTAGATATGTGGTTCGACGTTGCTTGGTTCACGGCTCGTCCCGGTCAAGCGCATGCATGCATGGGAGCGAATCAGCGGGCGTGTGGTTTCATCGCAAATGCAAAGCTGACTGTAGCGGATAAGACTGCAGGATCAGACAAAACACGCCTTGGCTCGTGCGTGGATTTGAAAGTCGTCTACGCTGTTGGACCGAGGCAGTGAGTGTCTTCCGCGCCCAACGAGGCTCGATCTGATCTCAAGGTTGATGAGATGCTGCGCACGAGATCTTCCCCGTGATGCAGATGGTCGACCAATACCGCGGTTTGACGCCGTGAGTTACCTGTCCCAGCAGCGGCAGGGGGCGAATATGCTTCACCCAGGCTGCAAGGCTTAAGCGAACGATTGACTTTCGTTGCGGAAACGTCAAAGGAAGTGAAGATACTCGGTATTACGCCTGGGTCGGAGTCACAGATGCAATGCGTTTGGCGTGGCAGGTCTTTAAGCCGGGCCATCCCTTACGGATATTCCTGACAGCAGGTTGCATTGGGAATCGCCTTCTCGACGACGACAGCACGAAGCCGAGTCTGCTTTTGCGGCTTCGCAGCGAGACAGAGTGAGACATGTATGGTGTTTGGAATAATGGAAAGAAGTTACTGATGTCAATCCAGGGCTGGTTGACTGAATGAGAGCACAGAAGAATGAAAGAGAAGAAAGGAGGGCAGAGATGCAGAGAATGCGCCTGCCTTGTCCGACCACGTCACCACCCTCTCCAACACACAGTAGCCCTGGTGTCATCATGGAGAGGGAACTTGACAGCAGCAGGAGGCGGAGCAGCGAAGGGGCCACAGGAAGCGGACCGTGCGCGGCGCTGGCGGCAACCAGTTCTCTGTCGCGCTCGTCGCTCGTCGCCCATCGCTCATCGCTCATCCCTGCGTCAATCCGGCGCGCATCTCACCGCACAACTGCCTTCTCTCGATGCCGAGCCGCCAGAACAGGAAAGCAGCATCGCGGAGACGGCCAACTGTCGGAGATTTTGCGGCAATTTGGTGGACCTCGCGCGCTCAAATGCGCTGCTGCGTTATCGTGATGCTCGAAGAGAAAAAAACAAGGGTTGGTGGGTTGCGGAGCCGGCCAGGCCAAAAGTCTCCCTGTGTTTCCGCTGACGGCGAGAGCGCCTGCCGCGTCCCGTTCCCGCACGCGTACCGTGGTCGGGCGACGACGCGCCGGCGCCGATAGCGGCCCAGCTGTCTTGTGTTTCGCAGGCCGGAGGGCTGAGGCAGCTGCGGCGATGCGGCGATGCGGCGCGATGCGGCTCCCGCTTGGGGGCGGCGCTTCTTTTGCACTTCCCGTCCATCGCTCCCGACGCGCAGCTGGCGTGACGGTGGGTCGAGCCATGACGCTGCCAGCCGCATCCACCGCCGTCCTCGATACGCGACTGCCCAGCCGCCGCCGCATCGCGCCCTGATTGGCCGCAGCTCGCGTCGACCTGACCGTGGCCGGCATGCCGTTACTGCTTGCTCGAAACAGACTCCCGTGGCTGCATCCCGGGAGCCCTACGGCCAGACTCCCACGCCCCGTGCGATACAACCTGCCCCGTATCAGCGCCAGGCTGCCTGCGCGGTGGATCCGGTATCTCAAGCGCGACGATGCGAGAGTGGGCTCGAGCTGATGTGTCCGGGTCCGCTGCCCGCTATATACCCGCGGTCGTCTCCCTACAATGCTCGAATGCCTTCGTCTTGGACCTACATCCTGTCCACAGCAAGCCATCATGGTTGAAGACACCGCAGACATGGTGCCATGCTCGCCTCGTCCAGAGAGCCCCGACCTGGAGAAAGCGCTTTCTCACTCCGACGGCGCTTCCCCAGACCTGCCCGACGTCCCCACCAAGATCGAATGGGCCGACGACCCTGATAATCCGCAGAACTGGAAGTCTGGCAAGCGGTGTTTCCACACCTTCGTACCGAGTAAGCCCGCACACCTTGACTCCCGCCACGGCGGACATGCCATGCTGACGCGCTGCAGCTGCCATCGCCTTCGTCACGTAAGCATCCCTTGCCGCACGCTGGTTGAGAGCACACGCTTACCGAACGAAGCACCCTAGCCTCCTCGATCTACACCCCGGGCCGCTCTGAGGTTCAGGAAGAGTTTGGCGTCTCTACGACCGTTGCCATTCTTCCCTTCTCTTTCTACACTTTAGGTCTTGCCTTCGGGCCTCTCATCGCTTCGCCGTGCAGCGAGAACTTTGGTCGTAGGGCAGTGTACTTCGTCTGCACGCCCATCTTCGGTCTCTTCATCCTCGGCTCGGGCTTCTCACAGTCGATCGCCAGTCTGGCCGTGTGCCGCTTCTTCGCCGGTTGCTTCGGCAGCCCCGCGCTGAGTGTCGGCAACGCCACTCTGTCAGACGTATGGGCGCCGCACGAACGCGCCATCCCCATGGCCATCTTCGTGTGCGCCCCCTTCCTGGGTCCTACGCTTGGGTAAGTCGTGCCCCCCACCCCGCCCGCCTCCACCACCCCACTAACCTCTCTTCCTTTCCAGCCCACTGATCGGGGGCTTCGTCGCCGAGGGCAAAGGCTGGCGCTGGACACAATGGGTAATCCTCTTCTTCACCGTCGCCTTCCTCACGCCCGCCTTCTTCACGCGCGAGACGTACCGCAAGCAGATCCTCAAAGCGCGCCGCGCCCGCGCCGGCGACGGCGCGGCCGACCTGTCGCTCCGGCGCACCGAGACGGCGGCGTCGCGCGCATCGCGCGCCGCTCAGGGCACGCGCGCGCTGCTGCTCACCACGGTCGGCCGGCCCGTCCACATGCTGGCGACCGAGCCCATCATCGGCCTCTTCTCGCTCTACGTCGCCTTCATCTTCGCCATGCAGTACGCCTTCTTCGCCGCCTTCCCCTGGGTCTTCGACCGCACGTACGGCTTCTCCCTCGGCGCCCAGGGCCTCACCTTCCTCGGCCTCGGCGCCGGCTGCCTCCTCGGCTTCGCCGCCATCGTGGCCAACAGCGTCTGGATCGAGCCGCGGCGCGTCGCGCGGTGGCGCGCGCAGCAGCGCTCCGCCTCCACCACGGAAGCAGGAGCGGAGCGGCCGCCGCCGGAGTTCGCGCTCGCGACGGCGTACCCGGGCTCTGTGCTCCTGCCGGCGTCGCTGTTCCTGTTCGCGTGGACGGCGGCGGCGGGCGTGCACTGGATGGCGCCGGTCGCGGCGGAGACGCTGTTCGGGGCGGCGAACCTGCTCGTGTTCAACGCGTGCTCGCTGTACCTGACCAACACGTACGGGGCGCGGTGCGGCGCCAGCGCGATGGCGGCGTGCTCGCTGCTGCGCTACGTGCTCGGCGCCACGTTCCCGCTGTTCGTGCTGCAGATGTACGAGGCGCTGGGCACAGGCTGGGCGACGAGCTTGCTGGGGTTCGTGAGTGTGGGGTTGGCGGCGCTGCCGTGGGGGTTTGTGAGGTGGGGGCCGTGGTTGAGGGGGTTGTCGGCGTATCCGTGCGAGGGGTAAGGGGGGAGGTGGTTGCTTGCTCTTTGTGGGTGGCGGAGATGGCTTTATCCGGGGTGTGGGTCGGGGGTTGGGGATGGATTGGGTGGAGAGAGTGGAGAGCAGCACTGGTGGTGATGAAAAGTAAGTAGACCGTGATAGAAGGAAGAGTGAGGAAGGTGGGAAGAGGTGGAAGAAGGAACGGAGTAGTTAGATCTTCCAGTTTTATACCTCCTAGTATTACTTCCCAAGAAACTCCATAGCAGCGAAAATACTTTAAAAGAAAAAAAAAAGAAAGAACAATTCAGACCCCAGGCTTCAAACATGAGCGACCCATGAGGTTTGAAGTAAGCTTGACAGCTCTAACCTCGGCCTGGCGTAGCGTGGCAGATCACCGCGGGATTGCCGTGAGTGCTCGACCACCCCGGCAGTCGGATTGTCCGTGCTAATACCCCACATTCGCCATGGGTAGGCAGAGCGGTCGATCCCTGTTGACCGGCTGTTCCGCATTACCGGCTTCTGCAAATAATAATGACCGATTGAAGGCTGAGCAAACGAAAGAAGGGATGGACGAAAATAACCGCGAGCTGGAGGGCGGAGAAGCTCCGATTCCAAGGGTCCTCGACTAGCTGGTATTCTTAGGCGCCTCTCCGCATATCAGAGTGGCTCCCAATGGCGCTGTTAGCGGCATTTTTGTGGCGAGGGCTCATTTATCAGCCTTAGAGCGCTCTCCTTCAGGGCCTGTAGATAGCGAGATGGTGTTCTATAGCAGTTTATCAGCTTCTGCCGGGTGTCTCCCCCTTCAAGCGGGATATTACAAGGCAACGCCAAGGCACCGAAGATCACCGAACGGGGGACAAACGAGCATACCAAGGCCATGAGGCTGAGACGTGTGTTCCTGGCCGAAGACCGGTGACTCTCGAGGATGCTGCCAGATGTGGTGGCAAAACACAACAGTGTGAGGACACTCTGCCGCGTTCGTGTAGCTTGAAGAGCCGAATGTCGCGGGCCGCCATTGAAGCGCAGAAGAAGCCGGATCGGAGGACGCAATGGTGGAACCCAGGGTCCGATATCGAGTGTCGCGACGCGACAGACACGTCGCGATGGAAAAAACGCGGGGAACAGCGCTCTCGGCTAAATTTAGCCCCAATCCACGTACCTACCCAGCGATCCGGGGAAAGCTCCCTCCCACCCAGCTCCACGACTCAAACCGCGACCCCAACCTCAGCAGCACACACACACACACACACGCCCCAGCACCGGCATCACAAGCACAAGCACAAGCACCCACCCGCAAAATGGCGTCCCACGTCTTCGCCGCCACGACCTCCCTCCCCATCGCCGCCGCGCCAGACAAAGTCTTCGCGCTCCTCACCGACCGCACCACCTGGCCCGCCTGGAACGCCTTCATCCCGCGCGCCGACCTGGTCTCGCCCGCCCCAGCCGACGGCGACGGCGACGACGGCCGCATCCGAGTCGGCCAGACGCTCCACTTCCACGTCCGGGCGCGGCTGTTCGGCGCGCTGCGCGCCGTGCCGGGCGGCAGCGCCGAGGAGGTCAACATGCTGTCGACGCCGGACGGCGGCAACGGCGCCAAGCGGGGCGTGTGGCGCGTGGGCTGGAAGGCGGCGGGCGTGCCGGCGTGGCTGTTCCGCGCGCAGCGCGTCAACGAGGTGCGGGCGGAGGAGGGCGGCGGGTGCACGTACCGCACGGTCGAGACGTTCGACGGGCCGCTGGCGTATGTGGTGAGGGTGCTGAGTGGGTGGTTGGTGCGGGAGGGGTTGGTGATGTGGGCGGAGGGGCTGAAGAGGGAGGCGGAGAGGGGGGGTTGAGCTGCGTGGTGGGGGTCCTTCTGGGTGGGGGGAGCTGGTCTCTGTTCTGGTGTTGCTGTTGCGTGTGGGTCTTGTGCTGCGCGGTTGGGGTCTGCTTGCGTTGGGTGGGGATGTCGCCTTGTTGACGGGTGCACGCCCGCTTCCGGGCTGTTACGACCATACAATGGCGTTATAAGCTCTAAAGCTACAACGGCCGGTTTGCCCATGGATGAATGGATGTGCTTGACCGTCCAGAACAGAGGTGGCCTGCTTCATCATTCCTGCAACCCACGAGGATGGTTCTACTCGAGCCTAGTGCTCAGGAAACTTGAACGAAAGCCCTCGATTTCGAATACACCCCGATGTTTCTGGATAAGGATAGAAGTGGGCGCTTTCACCTGAGAGGTCCGGAAGGTCTGAAAGATGTGAAGGATGTCTTTGCTGCCGGAATAATCATCAAAGAAGCGTACTTCCGCTGCCGCTCCCGGTCCCATGCATCTCCAAGTGTTCCTGGACCCAAAAAACGCAAAAGGTGTTGTCATGGACATACGAAAAGGCAACCAATCTCGGAAGGGGCATGAGATCCAACAGCCTCTCATGAATAATCAGCAACTTTCAAAAGCTCTTGGGACGAAACGTGATGTACAGTCAGCTAAGAAGAGATTGATATGGATGCCAAAAGCTGATGCGGACACTGCACTCATCTGCTTCCTCGCTTGTCCGCCTCCAGAACGGGACAACTTGTCATGTTTCTTTGAAAGACATGCTTCATATGAGAAGCATGTCATCGACGAAACCACAGCAGCATTGAACGAGTGGAAAACCGAGTGTCATTTATCTTTCTACCAAAAGGTTGACCTCAGACATGGCTCCAACCGGCATACGGATTGGGGCATTCCAAAATTCAACCGCATCATCGTTCCCAGAAAGCCTGGATCAAACGGTACAGATGAAGTCTCAATCGCTCGAGCCGTCATGAGCTTCAGATTTGTTGGAGACTTTTTCGATCGGAACTGGACATGCCATTTTCTCGAATACGTGCCAGCTCGACCTGCGGAGTCAAAACCGTTGAAGGGGGAAGCCAGCGAAAAAGCCAGGAAGAGTCCAAACTCCAGAGCGAGATCAACAGGCGAAAGAAAGATCTGCAGGATGATCTCAGACCACTGAAACCATCTGACCAGATATTTGCAACCTTTCCACAAAGTCCTCTTGCAGAATCCCTTCAAGAGGGAATCAAGTTTCTCGCGCAAGGTAACAGCGAGAAGTACTTTTCCATCATCAAAGATTGGCGGCTGTTTGAGCAGATCCTGCAAACACTGGAAGAAGAACTCAGTGAGAACTTGGTGAGAATCGAGGAATGGAACCGCCGGGAACAGGACCGCAAACCAGAAAACCCTCGGTGGGCGAGGAATGACGAGAGGATGTTCCGTCCTGTCATCAACAAACTTTTGGAGCAGAACAAAAGGAGACATAGGAATCTGGAACGTTTGAAAGTGAACATCCAAACGTTTCGGCAGTCGCTCACTGGTCGCTTAGATTCTATTCGAGAGTAAGTGGATGCCAACACCCAATTCATAGTTATTGTTTTATCGCGCGTGACTAATACGATCATCTAGGGACATGAGCTTCCGTGGAAGTGAGAACATGAATCTTTTCACGTACGTTACGGTCGTCTTCCTTCCCCTTGGGTTCGCCACGGGAATTTTCAGCATGAGCGGTGGACCTGAAGGCCTCACTTTAGCTTTCATGGTAGCTTTGGCCGTGGTGTCGCTTTCCATTACCGTGTTCGCGTTGGCCAATGCAAAACTCCTCGACAAGGCCATGGTGGAACCGGTGATCAACCTCGCCGAGAATTGCGGGAAGCCGATTGTTTCTATACTAATCTTTACGATCTACTCGATCCTGTTCATGGTTTGCTCCATCCAAGCAGTCCTCCGCCCGATATTCAATCCGATCTACGAGCACACCATTGACCATATCGTGGACTTTCTCAAAGAGGATGAGAATCTGAAGACCTACAAAGAGCGCCTCAATTCATTACGCGCCTTCGATCTGTTGGAAGCTTTCAAGTCCAACAGGTCCGGGAAAGAATCCGGAGACGGTACGCCTTCGGCAGGATCCGATGTCTCCGCTAAAGGCAAGGACCGCGACGATGAGCCGAGTGCTGGCTCCTCCGCGAGAAAAATGGCGCCCTCACACCGACGTTCGGAGACGACACAGGGCAGCTTGAAGCCGCCCATCATCCGACGTCTTGAGTACACACATTCACTTCACTACCCTCATCACCAAAATCCTCTCCTTGCGGCATGTCTCCACAATTTCCTATTTCCTTTCTATAGCCACCTTCATGTACGGTCACCCATAGATAGAAATTGTATGGTGCGATGTAACAAGATGTAGGAATTCCCGTCTGTCTCCATTTCAACGATTTTGGTTCAATAAGAGTTAAAACCACCTCGCTCCGACGAACGAAAATACCAGCTTCCACCCACCACGAGGAACGCGAATGTAAACCACCACAGATTTCTTGTGTTAAAAACAGCGATTTCAGAAAGAGAGACGGTACATATACACAGAAGAAAGCCGCCAGCCGCAAACCCACTCCCCATCATCCAGCCACCCGCCCCGCACCAATCAACCCCTTAGATCACTACCGTCGCCTCGCCCCTCAAATCCCTCGAGCTCGCGCCCACGCTGAACGTATACGTCCCCCTCGCGACCGCCCACTCCCTTGCCGCCGAGTCCCAGTAGCTCACGTCCTTGCGCCTCACGGCGAACGCCACCTCCTTGCTCTCGCCGGCGGCCAGGCGCACCTTCTCGAACCCGCGCAGCTGGCGCGGCGGCTGCGCGGCGGCGGCCGGGTACGCGACGTACAGCTGGGCGACCTCAGCGCCGGCGACGTCGCCGGTGTTTGTGACGCGGACGGAGACGGTGATGACGTTGTCGAAGAGGTCGGTGCGGCCGCCGACGGCGAGGGGGCCGGTGGCGAGGGTGCTGGAGAGGTCGGCGGTGGCGGTGGTGGCGGCGGAGACGTCGGCGAAGGCGAAGGTGGTGTAGGAGAGGCCGTGGCCGAAGGGGTAGCGCGGCGTGATGTTGTATTTGTCGAAGTGGCGGTAGTCGATGTAGACGCCCTCGGTGAAGTCGCAGACGGCGGTGAGGCAGATCGAGACGGGGTAGTCGGACGCGGACTTGGCGATGGTGCTGATCAGCTTGCCTGACGGGTTGACGTCGCCGTAGAGCACGTCGGCGATGGCGTGGCCCGACTCCTGGCCGAGCAGGCCGCCGTACAGCACGGCCGTTACGTTGGCGTTCTCGATCCAGGCGTCGACGGGCCGCGGGCCGACGGTGTTGATGACGACGATGGTGTTGTTGCAGCTGGAGGCGACGGTCGTGACGAGCGTGTCCTGGTCGTCGTTGGAGAGCTCCTCCCGGTCCGCGCCTTCGCCCGAGAACGAGTTGAGGAAGACGAGGCACGCTTCCGAGTTCTCGGCGTAGTTGTCGTAGCTGGGCGTCACGGCGGTGCCCTGGCCGAGGTTGCCCAGGCTGAAGCCGCCGCCGCCGCCGGGCATGCCGCCGTCGGTGGTGCTGTTGCTGCTGGAGTTGCCGCTCATGCCGCCGCCGCCGCCGCCGCCCACACCACCACCCATGCCGCCACTGCTGCTCGAGTCCGAGTACGTGTCGTTCAGGATCCAGCGGATCATGCTGCCGTCGGCCGCGGCACGGGTGCTCAGGCTCTGGAACGGGGTGATGAGGTACGAGAAGGAGAGGGCGCCACTACCGCTGCCGGATGCCAAGTGACCTTGGTAGACGGGGCCGTCGGTGCCCTGGACGCTGAAAGCCTGGTTGGGGCCGGCCATGGCCGGACCGGCGTGGGCGCCGAAGACGCTGATGGTGCGAGGGCGGTTCAGGGGAAGACCCTGGCCAGCCGTGGTCTTGTTGTTCTTGAGGAGGACGAGCGAGGCAGCGCCGATCTCGCGGATCAGGGCAGAGTGGTTGGAGCGGACGTCACGGTACTCGGTCGTGCTGGCGACTTCCGGCTGCTTGCCGTCGTCCAGCCCGACAAAGTAGTACCCGATAACGTTGCGGACGGCCATGTCGTCGAGACGGGCTTGAGTGAAAGAGCCGTTGGCAATGCCAGCCTCGAGGATGTCGGACGTCCAGTACGAGCTCGAGCCATAGTCAAGGCCGGCATTGGCGGACTTGTAGGAAGTCTTCTGTGAGTTGACGTCCGGGAAGACCATGCCGGGGAACCCGAGCTCCTCCTTGAGGAGGCCGCTGACGAGGTCGTTGTTCTCGCAAGAGAGAGTGCCGTTGACGCGGGTCATCGCGCACATGACAGCCGCCATACCGGCCTTGACGCCGTCCTGGAAGGGCCACAGGTACAGCTCATGGATGGTCTTGTCGTCGGCGTTGGACGTGTAGACTTCAGCTGTGGTGGCCGAGATGCCGGAGGAGCGGTTCGTCTCCTGTTCGTTCAGCAGGAAATGCCTACCGCCAGCAATAACACCGGCGGAATTCATGCCCGGAATCGCCTTCGACATGATGATACCGGACAGGTACGCTGAAGGCGGTCTTAGCTGGGGTCCTGCTGGCACCAGTCAGGGGCACTTACGGTCGGGGCTGTAAGCCTCAGCCTGGCGGCCACCCCAAGGCGTACGGCCCAGGGGGCCGCACTCGGGGCCGTTGGCGAGGTTGTAGCCCATCAGATAGAACTCGGTTCCAAGAGCCTTGGCCTGCTTCTCGAAGTAGTCCCTATCCCAGGTCATGGCCAAAGCGTTGTCCATGCTGAATCCAGAGACGTAATACTGGTAGTTGATTCCACTCGCGCCATCCTTGTTCTCGAGAGCGGTCCACGTGGCGTTTGAGCCAGAGACACCGCTGCCGGTGATGACGGCGACCTTTTGGGCATTGGTGAGTCCAGCCACGAAGGTCTTGGCCTTCTGGTACGCCGCTGCGAAGTCGCCGAGCTGAACTGCACAGGGGGAGAGGCGTGAGAAAGAGAGAAGGCGAAATAGCGGGAGACCGCAGGTTTGGAATCTTACCACTACCAGAGGACAGAAGGGAGCCGGCGGCGGACGAGTTGGAGGCGGCGTAGCCGGCCGAAACGAGCGTTGAGGCAACGCCGAGAGCGGTGAAAGCTCTCATGGCGACGAAAGAAGACGAACAGCTGCAAGGAAAGGCGGTGCACGACCCGAAACGAAAGGAATGCTTTGGCCCTGCGGCGAGAGGGCTGCAGCAGGCTCACTATTCATAGCAGTGCCGAGGGCCATGGTGTGAGTCAGGGCCGACGCGGCCAAGACGGGTGGTGCTCGCCACGGATGTTTGATGCTTGCGCATATCGTCGGGATATCCCGCACGGCAGCCAATCAAGCAGACGAGAGGCCGGCCTGTACACGCGGCGGGCGTGCTGTCAAGCTTAAAGTTAACTTGGCGGGGAGAACCTTCAACGCATACGCGGCCGCCAGAGTGGGTCGCAGCGAGATCGGGGCGAGGGCGATTGGCAGCTGGGCCGGGATCGCGGCAGGCGGTTGGCGGACGCGAATCGAGCACGAGCAGGAGTTCAGGAGCTGCGTGCTGCGGCGGCTGTGCCGATGTGTTGGAAACGAACGTGCAGCCCTACCGATCGGCCGCGCAGTGGCGCTAAGCCAGAAAGCTTGGTGCGTCCCGATGCACTGCGCGCGCCGCGCCCCACGGCCAGGCACGCTTTCGGACCTCGGGGCCCAGCTGTGTCCGACGGTGCTCAGATCTGGGCTCTGCAGAAAGCTTGGCCACCTTATCCATCCCTCCCGGGAGGCTTTCGCGCGACGGTGCACGAACGCCGCCCCGTCGCCACAACGTCCGCCACCCTCCATGGCGGTCTCATTTCGGCGCTCGACCGCCGCCGGCAATGCATCATCCTGCGTGCGTGTACGTGTAGGAGCAGCGCCCGCAACGGTAACCGCAGCCAAGCCCATGCCCGGGATCCAAGACCTTGCCTCCCGACTCGCAGCCGCAGGGCACATGCCTATTCTCGACCGAGCATCCGGGGGGCCGCTGGGCCTGAACTGCGCACTCCCGGACTGCCCCCCCCTCCTTCAAGAACGAGCTTCTCTCTACGGTAAGCTCCTGCGATTGCCAGCCTGAGCCGCCGCGATGGCATCGACGGCCAAGCCGGAATTCCCAAAGCGCCATGTTTCCTCCGCGTTTCGCTGCAGCATCCTGACCCTCTTCGGGCTCCTGCCGACTATTTTACCCGCCTGTTTCCTGTCCGTCCTCAGTTCCCCACCCCTTCACTTCGCCTGTGCACCCACTCTTTCCGCCCACCAGCCGCCATGAAGTCCGCCGCGCTCGCCGGGGCCCTCTCCACCCTCGCCGCCGTCGGCTCCGCCGCGCCCGCCGCCCGTGCAGCAGCCGCCGCCAGCAGCCTGTACGTCGACGAGGCGCCGCAGTACCTGCGCCCGTACATCCTGCCCAAGATGGGCGGGCAGGCGGTGGCGGTGGGCGCGCAGATCTACCGCTTCTCGGTGACGGGCAACTCGTCGGCCGGCGCCTTGACGCTGATGCAGACCAACGCGCCCGCCTCGTCCGAGCTGGGCGTGCTGCCGCACACGCACAAGGCGCACTACGAGAACTTCTACTGCACCAAGGGCCGCGTGCAGCTGTGGGCCCAGACCAACGCGACGGGCGAGCAGGCGCGCGTGCTGACCGCGGGCGACTACGGCGCCGTCCCCCACAACACCATCCACACCTTCCAGCTCACCGACCCGGACACGCAGCTGACCGGCGTCATCCAGCCGGGCGGCTTCGAGCAGCTCTTCATCGCCATCGGCGACGGCGCCTACAGTTCGTCCACCGGCTCCGCCTACGTGCCCGCCGCCTCCAACAGCTCGTCCGCCGGTGCCGGCTCGTCCGCCGGCCTGATCTCCGCGCTCGAGTCGTTCGACGTCTTCGCCCAGCTGGACTTCTCGCCGCGCTACGACTTCGTCAACGGCAGCGCCGGCGGCTCCGCCAGCTGGCACAACGGCGCCAACGCCCTGGCCAAGGACGCGTACACGCCCAACTTCGTCGCCAAGGGCTACGGCCCCAAGTACCTCAACGTCGATGACGGCATCTACCGTGTCGTGCAGCCGCTTGTGACGGCCCAGCAGAGTGCCAGCAACTTCACCATGGGCACCATCACCATGTCGCCGCTGCTCGCCAACCAGACCGCCTCGACGCAGAATTTGACCCAGCACCTGGCCTTCCAGATCGAGGAGGGCCAGCTGGTTGTCGAGCTCGAAGGCGAGACCGCCAGCCTGATCCAGGGCGACGTCGTCTTCATCCCGTCCGGCACCCCCTTCACCTACTACGCCTCGGCCCCCTTCACCAAGTTCCTGTACGTCAGTGCCGGTGGTGATGGTCTCGACTACCAGTTGATGCAGAAGAGCGTGTCCTGGAACTATATCACCTACCCCACGTACGCTGGCTACACCATCTAAGCAAAGAGCGGAGAAAAGCGTGTTACCTTGTATCTGTTGTTGTGTCCCTTTTCCACGGATACCCGAGCGTTGGGGCTCACGATTCTTTAATGACAAGCAGCATGAGGCCAGGTGAGGTAGGAGATCTTTTGGTCTCTAAACCTGTGGCACCCTATGTATTTAGTAATGACAAGCAGCATGAGGCCGTTGTGGCGGGGAGGTTTCCATCTGTCCGCCCGTGGTGGCCCCATGCAGTTTTCTCTACAACCTTCCTCGTCTTTTCGCTGTTTATGTTCCCACAGGAGCATCTGGTTTTCGTGCGTACACAACCGATCTGTGCGACTGTCAGATACTACCTGCTTGGCTCTGGGGGAATGGTATGGCCACTTACACGTCGTAATATGCGTGGGTCTTCTTGTCTTTCAGTGCCGCCTTGAATTTTGCCACCAAGACCATGACTTCCTCATACTTCCACTTTGACGGGTCAACATTGACTGCGCTCCACACGGAATGACTGAGAGCGTTCTGAACCTACCCCCAGGACGTGGGTGAGCAGAAACATTGCCCACCCCTCTGTAAAAAAAAAACGTCAGGGTCTTTCCGAGTACACCTCTGTGAAAAGCACTTACCGCAACCGTGATAACAGTAGAGCAGATTCCACTTTCCCAGCTCCTTCATTTTGGGGTCAGAGCTCCAGGGACCCACCGGGAGCTTGAGCTTCACTTCGGTCACATCCTCAAAGCCTGCGTCAGCGATCCACCCTTTCATATTGTCCACCACCCGCATCGTCTTCCCAAACTTGTCGGCCGTTTCAAGGAAAAGCTTAGACCACTCCGCCATGGTGTGTTCGGGTGGACACGTGCCGTCATCAGACCTGAACTGGATCCCCATCTCCATCTGGTTGATCCACCCGCCTGGCTTGAGGTGGCTACGTACGTCAGCCAGTGCTCACGGATCAGAAAGGGGCGTGAAGGTCTTACTTGTAAACCTCGCTGTATAGGGCTGGCCAGTCCGGCACGCTACCGAACAGGCATCTGATGTGAATCATGTCGAAAGAGTCCTTCGGGAACGTCCATGGCTCGGTGCAGTCATCGATCTCGAAGCTGCAGTTCGGCGGACACAATGTCGGTTGGATGGGGGAGAGATCGGTTCCGATCACCTCGCAGTTCGGGTACTCGTCCGCGAAGTCGCTGTTTCAAAGAGAGACACTGTCAGGAGAGGATCAACGTGGTGCCACGGGGCGGAGATACATGGACCAGATGCCCGTCCCACACCCCACGTCCAGAACTTTCTTTACGACATTAACACGCAATCAGTGGGCAGGGTGTGACGAGGCGTACTTGCGGATTCTCCCCGATTGGAGCCAGGCACAGCTTGTCATCGATCAATATGCGGAGCATGTGGTGGCTTGGACTTCTCAGCTGAGGTCCGGGATCCCTGGCGCTGAAGCACTTACCCGATGTCCAGCTGGTCATTCTGCGCGTCGTCGTTCGGGCCCCTGTTGTAAGTTTTCAGCCCCACTAGACTCTGAGTAGTAGACGGGTATGTGTAGTTCTGTTTCGGATGACTTCAGGTACTCTTTTGTTCCAATCTCCGGGAGGGGAAGTGTGTGCGACATCGCTGATGTCACACAGGCTGGGGACGCGCTCTACTACTGACCAATACGCGCCTTCGCGAAACTTATGATAGCGGCGGCCGTTCTCGTAGCGATGCTTCCAGATGGTGGAAGCAATGGAGGTTGTGTCACTAAGGTCATCGCCGAAGGCCGAATCGCTACTGTCTCCAGCCGTCTCCTCTGACTGTGTAACAGATCAGTGAGACGTTGTGAGGACGACCTGCAAACTCACCACGGGTATATTGACCACATCCGCCGACTGTTGCTCTGCCATACTGCAGCAGCGTGGGGAACGATGCTAGGAGCAGGTGGGGTTGCTAGGCTGGCGTGAAAATGGGCTGATGAATGCGATATGCGTGGTCTGGGACGGCAAGGCGGGGTCGTAAGTTGTGGCAAGCGGCAGCTCCCTGCACAGGATCGAACAAGCAGGGCAGTAATGGGAGGGTGGCCCATGGAGCCGACGCTCTGAGGGCTGGGGAAGCGACGATTTATGCCATGTGGTCTCGCGGCGTGCGCGGTGATCATGCCGTGCGACGACAGAACCTGGGCCTGTTCGCTTTGAGCTGCGGCAGCAGAGATGTCAGAACGAAGGCGTTCCTGGGAGATTGGCGGGGTGTCAGACGCCAATAGCAGACGTGCAGCAGGCTCCCGCCGAGATGCAGCTAGCCGGTTACAGGCATTCTCGACGCGTGAGAGGCGAAAGAGGAGTGCCGTGACTCGAGAGATGATCGAGGGGCAGCAAATAACGGAAATCGGTGCGAGGCTTGTATCGACGACTTGGGCGGGGCGGAGTGGGCAAGTTCGGGCATCGGCAGGCAGCTGCGCGTTACTGGCCCGGCGCCGCTCCCACCAGACGCCCCCAACACCACCACCACCCTCCACGTCCACTCACCCCGCAGCCAAGACCCATGCTCCGTGCCCCTCGGCCAGGAGACGTCGAATGGCATGCCTGCTTATTATCACATTGATGCAGCGCGGGACGTCGGCCGGGTCGATCGCCCGTCTTCAGGCCGGGCAATTGGCCTGATCGGGCCGCCGAGGCAAGCGCGGCCGCGACTAACCTGCCGGATGCGGGTGCTGCTCAAGGAAGCTGCAGCTGGCGAGCGGCACAGCTCCGCCGCTGCTGCGAGGCTCGTGCCAGTCCTCCGCTCGCCATGCCTCGTCTGCAGCTCGCTGCTTCCTGTTATCTTCTGCGTGCTCCTCGACACTGTTTTCCTCCCGATTCAACCTGCCGGGACTTCTTGACCCAATGTCTGCCACGCTGACCCTCTTGTCGCCAGGCTTGCTCCCTGGTGTGGCTGTTGCAATACTGCTCTATGCTATTGGCCTTGCCATCTATCGACGCCACTTTCATCCGCTGGCAAGGATTCCCGGTCCTCTTCTGCCAGCTATCACCACCCTGTACCAGTCGTACTACAACTGCCACTACTACCTGAAGATTGCTGAGCTCCACGAGAAATACGGTAAGCAGCCTCCACGTGGTCCGCGCCTCTGCCGTTTCCAGTCTGCCTTCAGACCAATTCATCAACGCCAAGTACCTAATTGCGCACAGGCCCTGTCGTCCGCATCACTCCAAACGAGATACACCTCAGCGACCCAGGGAACTATGACAAAATCTACTGCATGGGATCGCGCTTCTGGAAAAGCCCTATCTTCTACGGTGCTTTCTCCATTCCGTACAGCACTTTCAGCACACCGAGTAATGAGGTGCACAAGCACAAGCGCGGGATGATCAACCCCATGTTCTCGCGAAAGATGGTGCTCGAGCTCGAAGAAGTCGTCCAGGAAAAGGCACATAAACTCACCAAGCGCATGGAGGCCGGCATCCTCGACAAGGAGCCTGTTGACCTCCACCACGGCTTCCGCAGTGTCTCCGTCGACGTCATCACAGACTATGCATTTGATAGGTCGTACAACCTTCTTGACACACCCGACTTTGGGGAGAAGTTCTTTGCACTGGTGCGTGGCATAGGAGCGGCTATGTGGGTGTTCCAGCAGGTTCCCACGCTGCAGTGGCTTGCGCTCAAGACACCCCCGTGGCTGGCGCCGCATCTGAGTGAACCCTTGGGCCAAGTGACCAAAATGCAGACGGTGAGATTTGACCCGCCGGAGTTGATCAATTCCTGTTATAATATAACGCTTGCTAATCATTTCTCCGCTTGCCTTAGGTATGCGTTGAGCAGATCGAAGAGGTAAAGGCGCGCATGGCTGATGGCAAGCTCAACCACTCGCGTCCGACTATCTTTTCTGAGTTACTTGACCCCAAGAACAACGGCGGATGGCCCACCCCCACATCATGGCAGCTCAAGGATGAGTGCTACAGCATGCTTGCTGCTGCGGCAGACACGACTGGAAATGCTATGAGCACGGCTTGCTACCACATTCTCGCCGACAAGGAGATCTACGCTCGTCTCAAGGACGAATTGGTCGCGGAATTCCCCGATCCCAACCAGAATTTGAGCTTTGTCGCGCTTGAGAAGCTTCCATATCTGGTAAGCAAAGGAAAAGCTGAACAGCTTGAAATTCGCTAACTTGTCAGACTGCCATCATCAAGGAGGGCTTAAGGTTCGCTTTTTCTATGCCCCGAGTAGAGAGCTATAGCTTACACGTCCAGGTTGTCTTTTGGTGTCCCTGGCCGTCTGCCCCGCGTCACACCCGAGGGTGGCGCTACCTTCAATGGTTACTTTGTTCCTGAAGGTGTAAGTGCTGCAGCGCTCTACGGAATCCTCTTCCGGCTTTCACAAAGATGTGTCTCTGATACTCCTCTAGACTATCGTTGGAATGAGCTCGTGGCTTATGCACCGCAACAAAGATGCGTTCCCTCATCCCATGAAGTTCGACCCGGCTCGCTGGCTCGACCCTGAGAATTCCCGTCACCTCGACCGCTACTTAGTTGCTTTCGGCAGGGGGTCGAGGCAGTGTGTTGGCATGCCGTAAGTCTCCTTACCGAGCTCTCCTACAAAAAGCCCTTGCTAACCTCCTATAGCTTGGCCTACTGCGAGCTGTACGTGACTCTCGGTACATTCTTCCGACGCTTTTCCGATATGGAACTCGAGGTGTTCGAGACGACGCCTGAAGACCTGGAACTTGAGGACTTCTTCTCATCCTACTATGTTGCCGGCAAGAAGTGGTTCAAGGCTGTTGGTCATAAATGAACAGACCCCGGTTTACGGTCAGCTTGCATATTCGCTCATATTCGGCTCCTCTGGGATTTCCGCGGCTTCGGCACATTCTGGATTGCACTTTGTCGTATTCTTTGCTTCCGACATGGAGGAAAGAGATTGATAGATGATTACTACTGCGTTTCTATTGGGCAACGAGGAAAGGCCAAACCCGAAGAACGGATGACATTACATCCAGATTGTAATAAGCAGGGAGTGTTGCTACGATTCGCTTATGAGTTGCGGCGATGATCGACATGGCTGGGGCAGTTTCTCTGTTCACCACTTCCAAATATCTAGTTTCGGTTGAGTGATTTTTGTTCTTTTAGACGCATTCAGGCGGCTCACTCAGGTAGGCACACATATCGGTAAAGAGCATTAACGACAAAACATGACAATATGCGAAGAGAAGGCATGTTACCCTGTATTTGATAGTCTAAGCGAAACATTAATGTATATCTCGCAAAAAATCAGCCGTGATGAAAGAGAAATGGCCGGTAACGAAGTGTTCTGAGAGAGGAGAGAAATGTACTGCCTTAACCTACAATGTAGCGCACTAAAGAGCGGCAAATTAACACTTGAAAAGGGAAGTCTAACGCATATCGCCGTGTCCCCGTCTTTCGTATCGTAATCCCTGCTTCTCAAAAAGCACCGCAATGGATACACCAACCCGTTGCAAATCCCCCCAGCACGAGTGCGCCCAAAGGAAAACCGATAACCCCAGCCAATCTAGTCGTGGAACTCCCAAGAGCAGATATCCTCCCATGATGCAGCAACCCGAAACATTCCCGTCTCAACCATCGCCGCGTTTCCCAAAAACACCCGAAACCCAAAAAAAAAAAAAGCAAGCATCAGACAGCAGCTCCGTCCTCCCTCTCCGCCTCCGCCTCCTCCTCCTCAGCCGCGACAACAACCTCCACATCCGCGCCCACGACCTTCCTCAGCACCTCGACGCCGCCGTCGAACCGGCCTAGCAGCTCCTCCATCCCGCCCACCAGCTCGCCGTCTGCCGCCCTCCTCGCCTCGCCCAGCGCCGCCGCGACCGCCTCTTCGTCCTGTGCCGCGCCTTCCAGCCCGCCGCCGGCGGCCCGCGACGACGACGACGGGCGTATCTCCGTGCCCTCGACGCGCAGCATCAGCGCGCCGCCGATGCCGCTCGGGTCGTCGGCGCCGTCCTCGGCGAACGACGGCGCGGGCCCGACGGCGGTGCCGACGACCTGCCACTCGCGCGACAGGCTGGCGGCGCCCGCGACGGTGTGGCCGTCGGCGGCGAGGTCGAGCACGACGAAGCGCTCCCTGACGCCGGGTGGGGGCGGCGGGAGGAGGAGCTCGTCGGCGTGCCGCCCGATGTTGTTGTTGTGGTCGTCGTCGGCGTGCTGGAGGAAGTGGTGCGGGTGCTTGAGGGTCGCGGCGGGCGAGGCGTGGAGCGAGGCCGTGTCGCCGAGGGCGCGCATGAAGACGGCCGTGTGCAGGTCCGGGTCGTCGTCTGAGAAGACGTAGTGCACGCGCGGGTGGTGGTGCTCGGCCGTGGCGGCGTCTTCGACGAGCGTGAAGAAGGGCGTGAAGTTGGCGGGTGGGAGGAGGGTCTGCTGCGAGGAGGGGTCGGGCGGCGGGTAGGAGAGCGTTTCGGCGTCGCCGGCGGCGTCGTGCGCGTAGGGGTGGTGCTGGGCGGCTGCGGCTGAGGCGATGCGGTCGGAGGAGTGGGCTACCGAGGTGGTGGTGAGGGTTGCGTCGCCGGCTGGAGGCATCGCGGCGGTGGGCCCGCCGTCGGTGGGCGGGGCGGTGTCATGGTGGTGAGGGTTTTGTTGTGGGGAGTTGGCGGACATGGTGTGTCCGCGGTCGTCGTTGGGACAGACGGGGAAGGGGAGCTCGGTGCAGCTTTATCGATTGGATTGGTGATCCTTGCCCTACACGTGACGGAGGTGTTCCGATTGGATGGGCCGCGCTAGGTATGCATGAGGGATCAACTGCTTTTTGAGGAAACGCCCCGTATGGAAGAGGGCCTGTCCGCTGGCGTTTGAGCTGTTCTGACAGCGTTGAAACATGCTCGACACTGCCGTGTGTTCCCGGAGGGTGCTGCCTGGCAGCACCAAGGCTGGGATGACGCGAGCGATGACGACCAATCATGAGATGGAGCAAGCTGATCAGATCAATATTGTACTCGCATGCTTGAGACCGATGACCCAGGGTATAACCATATCCACATCCGTATCCGCCCAACGCCAGGCTAAGACCAAATTATTCTTCAATCATGCCTCTGTCATGGACGCGTTGGCGGCATCCTTGACCGTGAAGGCTGCCAAATCAATCAGGAGAGAGCACTGAGTGGGGTTCTGTTTAAGAACTTACGCTGGCGACACATTGGACATTTCTCTTGGGAAGCTTCTTGCTTGAGCCAGTCCTCGATGCAGTGCTGCGGCCGGTCAGAATTTTCGTTGCCACTCTGGCTGGAGTCCTTCTTACCATGTGGAAGGAGTGGTTGCACTGACCCATGACTGCACACCGATGGTCAGATACGAGCCGAACAACATGGGGAGGCGGGTGACGCACGCAACGGGCAGCCGTCGCCGGGAAACTTGCACTTCGAGCAGGTGCTGTCGTAGGGACTTCGGCAGATGCCGCACAGGTCGTCCTCGGGCATGTCCCAGCGCCAGGCGGCGACGGCATTCCACTGCTTGATGGTGACCCTCATGCTGGAGGCAGTGCAGTGGGGAGAGGCGAAGGTTGCGGGGCGAGGGCTTGGAGGCGGGCTTGCACGCTTGGTAAACAAGCAGAGCAGCGGCCTGACAGGACAGGACTGCCCGACCGCTAGCTGCAGCGGCGCTCGGAACGGCCCACACAAGCCGAAGGCGGTGAGGCGCGTTCGCCGGAGCCGCGCAGCAAGCTCCATGACGCGATCAGCAGCAGCAATCACAGAAGCGTCGCCTATCTGCGCGTCTGGGGAGTGAAAAGCCCGTCCGTCCGTCGCCTTTCACTCCCCAGGTACGGCCTGTAAGTATTCTTTTTCACATTCGCTGATCGGCGGCCGAGGGAATCGTCGATGGTGCCGTCGCCCCCTCACTTCCACGCGCCAGAGCTCCCCGCCGCCTATCGCGAGCTTCGCGAGCTTCCCCAGCTTTTTGTGCGAGCTCTCACATCTCGCCCAAATCGTCTCTACCCAGCCTTCCATCTCGCCCTGACTCACAAACCACTTTCCAACGCTGATTGCCAGCAATGGCCAGGACAGCAATGCTCCAACCGCTGCTGCGGACCTCCTTCCGACCGGTCGCCACGACCAGCAGCCTCTTCCAGCGCCGCGCCATGAGCTCTTCGTACACGCTGACCTCCTACCTGGTCAGCCCGGCGCAGCTGAGCGACGCGCTGCAGAAGAATGTCAACACCCGCCTGTCGACGGCCCCGAGCGTGATCCCGCTGTGTGGCACCTGGTTCCTGCCCAACGATCCGGAGAAGCGCACCGGACAGCAGACCTTCCACGCATGTCGCATTCCCAAGGCCCGCTTCTTCGACCTCGATGCCGTCAAGGACCAGAACAGCCCATACCCGCACATGCTGCCCAGCAGCGAGGACTTTGCGAAGGCCATGGGCCAGCTGGGCATTCGCAAGGATGACAGCGTGGTCGTATACGACAGCAAGGAGCAGGGCATCTTCAGCGCGCCGCGTGTCGCCTGGACGCTCAAAGTGTTCGGCCACCAGAACGTCCACATTCTAAACAACTTCAAGCTGTGGGTCGAGGAGGGCTACCCGACGGAGTGGGGCGAGCCGGACGAGGTCGACGAGGTTGACTACCCTGTGCCTGAGCTCGATCGCTCCAAGGTGGTCGACTTTGAGCAGGTCACGGGAATTGCGAAGAAGCAGGGAGAATCGGGCAAGGCCGACATCCAGATCCTCGATGCCCGGAGCAAGGGCCGCTGGGAGGGCAAGGAGCCGGAACCGAGGCCAGGTAGGTGTTCAATTCTGTTTCCTCCAGGACAGCAGAGCGGAGAGTCCCGTCGCTGGGTCTGCATACATTTGCGTTTGCATAATGAGCAAACTTGTATTAGCTACCAAGATGGTGTCTGTATACAAGGAGTCACCATCGATGGCAACTGATAACCCCCGTCTGAGGATGCTCTGCAGTTTCTCTCTCATCATACAACGGCCACCTCCCGCACCAGCTGATAGTTTTATAGGTCTCTCATCTGGTCACATTCCCTCCTCCACATCTGTGCCTGTACCTGAGCTCCTGGACCCCAAAACCAAGACCTTCCTTCCTGCCGCTGAGTTGAAGAAGATTCTCGAGTCCAAAGGCATCGATCCCTCCAAGCCCGTCATCAGCAGCTGCGGCACCGGTGTTACTGCGGCTGTGATTGATGCTGCTTTGGCCGAGGCTGGCTTTCCTGAGGAGACCCGTCAACTCTACGATGGCAGCTGGACGGAGTGGGCTCAGAGGGCTGACGAGAAATTAATTATCAAGGTCTAAACAGCGAGCGTTCGTTGACATGCGATTGCAGCTTGCCTGTGGTTTATGTAAGAGAAACTTCAAGAAAAGACGATAAAAAATCCAACGTCTCTGTATGATACCCAATGATCCTCTCGGAGTTCAACCTGTCTCAGCTGGCGAACATTGCCCATCAAACTGACGTCTGCTTTCATCCCCTTTGTTCCAAATGAAAATATCATAGCCAGCGTCTCTCGTAAAGCTCATGCTTCCTGAGCACAAAGGATTGCCAGCCTTGACATGCTCAGCTCGGCGAGGATCAAGGAGATGAAAGTCATCTAACCTGTCTCTCAGCTTGACCTCTCACAATTTCGGTAAAGCCATGCCCTCTGGAATCTTGTTCCACTGTCCCGTCTCCTCATGCAAGAATTCCTTCTTGATGTCGGTCCAGGCCTCCCGCATGATCTCAGCATGGCGCTCCGAGCGTGGCTTGATGTCCGCTTCGTACTTGTCCGGCATCATCACAAGGCCACCGATAAGCTTGTCTTGCTCGGGGAGCTTTTGTTCACCTGTAGCTTCATCAATGACGGGTTTGACATCGAAGCCCCACAAAATCCTCGCAATGCCCAGAAACAGGCTCCGTTCGGCGACGTGCATGCCTGAATCACTCGTCAGCGCCTCTCGCACCACACCGTCACATCCCCGCCTCAGTCGAGACAGGGCACCACCAACTCACCCTGACAGATCCTCCTCCCCGCCCCGAACCCGAACTGGTCCCTCTTGCTCACATCCGCCAAGCTCGCGCTGTCCGCAACGCCGATCACATCGCCGTCGTACCGGTCTGGCCAGAACCGGTCGGGCTGCGGGTACCGCTTCCCGTCGCGGTGGATGGCCCAGACGTTCATCATGACGCCGGCGCCCTTTGGGATGCGGTAGCCGCGGTACTCGTCGTCCTGCGTGACGGCGTGCGGCGTGGCGCCCAGCACGGCCGTCGGCATCCAGCGCATCGCCTCCTTGACGCACGCGCCGACGTACGGCAGCCGCGGCGCGTCCTCCATGCCCGGCAGCCGCGCATCGCCCACGACGGCGTCCAGCTCCGCCTGCGCCCGCGCCTGCGCCTCCGGGTACAGCACCAGCGCCTGCACGAACCCGTACAGCGTCGACGCCGTCGTGTCGCTGCCTGCTTCGAACAGCGTGCCCGCGATGTACGCCGCCAGGTCGTCCGAGAAGCCGTCGCTGCCGCCGTCGCCCGCCCGCTGTCGTCGCGCCATGTCCACGCAGAAGCACGGCCGCGCCGTGCCTGCCGCCACCGCGCGCTTCGCCGCCAGCCAGTTGCCGAGGTAGATGGCCTTCTCGGCGGCGTGCAGGCGCACGGCTTCGCGCTGGCGTGGCTGGAGCAGCATGGGCAGCTTCTGGAGGATGGGGAAGAAGTCGGGGAGCGCGGCGCCGGCGGTCTGGGCGAGCGTGCTGAATTCGTCGAAGCCGTGGAAGAATTCCCAGAGTTTGGGGTCGTCGTAGGTTGTGGTGCGCCATCTGAGCGGTCCGTGTTAGAGAGGTGGGCTGAGGTGGTGGTGAAGTGATGGCTGGTGCGTGGTCGATGGGTGAGGTGTTGCAACTAGTTCACGCGTAGGCAGTTCAAGCGTGCTTCCGGACGCAAATGTGCAGTGGAAGGGATCTGCAAACCCATCTGGATGAATGATCCAAGTGCCCATGGGACTACGCAAGTGTTGCGGCACTTTCTAAATGGTCTGGTACAAGGAAGGATAGTGTTCGTTTGTGCAGACGAAAAAGGAGGGCTGGCATACCCGAAAACGATGCTGGCCACCAAGGATGAAGAGTATCGCCGCATGTGCTCTAAGAAAGCCTTGGGGTTATCGAGAAGGTCATTGAGCATTTGCTTATTCTCGAGGTCTTGGTATGGCACCTGAAGTGGTCAGCATTGCTTATTGCATATCTTGGAGAACTCACATAAGACTTAGCGACGTTGACATTCAACATGGCATGTATCATTTTTCGGATCTGTCACATGCTTTAGGTTCTCAAATCGGGCTCTCCATTATCAGGGAGGCACACCATTCGCCACGTGGGTCCGTAGTGCTTAGAAGTGAAATTAGCTTTGGCGTAAATCATGCGTGTAACGGAAATACAAGACCAACCATCGTCAGCAGTCTGAGTCCACCGCTCGCAATGTCCGCAGTGGTGTACATGTCCATACGATCACTGTAGATGGCACTGCGCTTGTCCAAGAGATCTTTGACAACTTCATCGCTGCTGACCACGATCAAGGTTTTTGTGCCGAGGATGACGGAGTAGATAGGGCCGTACTGTTTTGCCCATTTCGAGAACTGAACGTGCTGGTCCACTTTGGGAATCTTTGGACGCTGTCAGTGGGAGTAAGCCCGTGTGAGGTGGTGGAATAACATGGAAGATGTTCCCGAAAATGGGCACGGTGGGTGGTCCTGGGGGATATCCGGGAGGCCGTCTACCGATGCGGGAAACGCGCCAGGCAAGAAGGAAAACAAGCGTCCATGCTGCGATGCTGATGGCCGAGATCATGGCGATGAGACGAGCTGGTCAAATGCTATGCAGACACTGTGAGGGGAGCTCAACCACTGCAGATAAGTCCTTAAATGCTGCAACATGGCCTTCGCCCCCAAAGAGCGGTTTACAAGGCTGCAGTAGTTCGGCTACCATAGCGCTTACTATGCGTCCCTATCAGGATGAGACAAGTAGGAGATCAGAGCACATGCCCCGCAGGGAGTAGCGGGTAGCACGAAATGCATGCACTATTGGAAGATGCGTGTGCGATGACTGCAGGTCCCAGGGATGAATGCTTTAAATGAAATGCAAGACTGACGCGCTCGCAACGTTGTCTATACCGTCGATTGGGAGGAGAGCGAAACAACGACACACTGGAAATGGGTTTCGGATACGTAGCGTGAGACATATGGGCGGTTACAGGACCAGTTTCCTCGAAGTGGAAGCGGCATTCTCGACTGGGTGCTTCCCCCGCACCAGATGCAGGAGGTAGAGAAGAGACGGCTGAAGGGAAGCAGGCCAAGGAACTGCCTGCTGGTCTATCATCCAATCGCATAGCAACAAGACCGAATTAGCCATGGCACCAAGCGAGGCAGGGTTCGACGCAATGAGCCCCGCAAGAACGGCAGACGGGACGAATGCCTAATAATCCATTCTCGATCAGGACAGCATGACGCCTCTCGGGGCGTTCTGAGACACGATTTCGACTTTCCATTCAACTGGATCGGCAGCGCCCGCGGGTTCGAGAGCGAGCCACCTGGGCGGGCCGGCAGTACGGTGAGCGCCATTGAAGAGCACCAATCGGCCGAGCGGTCGCAGACGGCGCGGCCATTGCAAGCGGGCAAAAGTGGCGCCAACAGAACGCGATGGGCACGCACAGTCGCGATGGCGGCGTTGCGATGTCGTGGGAATGAGGTGTGACGCGCTCGGGGGTCACAGGGTGGTGGTGGTGGTGTGGTGGGGCCCATTGGTGCGGGGCGGGCGCGTCAATTGGCGCGTGGGTCGGCTGCACTGTGACAACGCCTTGTTTGCAAAACATCGAGACATAATAACAACCCATGGCTCCGTCCACCACCGCATGTCCACCACTTCCTCATGCCGCCCATCCGAGTCGCACAGCACGCGCGCCCTGCGCCCGTCGAGCCCCAGGCCGCCTTCGCCTTTCCTAAGGACCACCACCTCGTGGTCACCACCGAGACCAACGTCTGGTCGTGGGATCACCGCGGCTTGACCAATGCATTCGGCTCCGGCTCCGGCGGCATCCTCGCCGCGAAGGAAGCCAAGGACGGCAGCGGCTTGCTGGCCGTGGCAGACGACCAGGTCGTGGTGTTACACGATGCGGCCCGCGGCAAGGACAGGAGCTACAGGCTGAAGGGCACTGATGTACGCCCGATGGCCGGGGTCCCCCGTGAAAGGGTGCGCAATTGCTGACGCCGCTGTCGCAGGGCCAAATCCGCCTGCTTGAATACTCAAACGACTCCAAGAGCCTGTTCTTCACCACCACTCTCCAGAACGCCGTCCAGTCGTACTCTCTGCGCCAGTCCTGCCTCCTCGAGCCCTCGCACACTCATCCCTCTCCGCCGACCGTGCTGGCCATTTCGAGCACTTCGCACCTGCTCTTGTCAGCCTCTGAGAAGCCACCGACCATATTTCTGCAGAATCTTACCCTCCGCACCCCCTCGTCGCAGCTGCAACCCCGTGCGTCGTCCGCAGCCGTCGAGACTGCGGCCTTCCATCCGGAGCGGCCAAACGTATTCTTACTCGCATTCAAGGATGGAACACTGGCGGCTTACGACGCGACACGGATACTGGGCAAAGCTGGACGTGGCGGGTCGGGAGGGGAGGTTGGTCGCTTCAAGGGCCTACACTCCGTGACGAACCGAGTCCTAGCCAATTGTCGAGGTGAGACTGGCGATGACCCGGACGTTATCGGCAGCAAGTCCGTCAGCATCACCTCGGCCGCCTTTCTACCCGGCCACAGGTCGCGCGCTGTCAGCGTTGGCGCTGACGGCCGGTGCCGGCTCGTCGACTTTGAGTGCGGCGGGAACATTCTTCGGACGTGGCACGCCAAAGGCCCGGCGACCAGCCTGTCGGTTCTCTCCGTGCGACAGAAGCACGGAAATGTGGCCAGAGCCGCTGCCAATAGGGCTGAGACAGGGGCGCTTAACAATACCTTAGCGGTTGGTCGCGAAGATGGCAAGGTCCTTGTGTTTGACTCTGTCGGGATTCTTCTCGGAGAGCAGGCGGTCGATCCCGGCGCCGGGCGAATCATCGATGTCGAATGGATGAAAGGTCCAGGTCTGAAGCCTAATACCAAGCCGCCAAGATCTTGTGGTACCTCAGGATTAGAGGAACGCAGAAACATTCGAGCGGCACGGTCGCCTTCTGTGGATGAGCCTGTCGAAGTCTCCATTTCGGAGGACGAAGAGACCGAAGAAGACATGTTCGATGATAGCGGAACAGTGAACCGCAATCCCGTGGAAGAATCCGGCAAACGACCTGCAGTAAACGCCATGAGTTACATGGACCTTTTCTCGCCGGTCAAGCCGGCGCCAAAGAATTCCCCCCAGCGTCGTAGCCCACGACCCAGGGCCAGGCCGCGCATTCTTAGCTCGACTTTTAGGCAGAGCAGCCTTTCTGCTTCACCTCAAATGACCCCTCCTCGGCTGTCCGCCATTCCACAGCTGCCCAGACCCGATGAGGCAGAGGAACAGAATGAACCAGATACCACGGAGCCTGTCCAGCTTCGTCATGCAGCTTTGCGCAACCGGATTCCCGAGGCAAAATCCCCTACGAGATTGCCGTCTCCAAGCAAGAGGGCTGGCTCTCCAAGACGAGCTCCTCCATCTCAGGAGATCAGAGTTGCCAAGACGCCATCCAGCAAAACCCCGCGCGCTCGAAAGAGCAGGGGAGTTTCCGCAAGAATGCCTTCATCTTTCGCGAGCATCTCAACGAGCCGTACTACAACGTCAAGTTCTTCGAGCAACAGCAAGATTCTTGCTGACATTCGTCGCCTGGGAGGAGAGTCTGGGAACAAGAAGAAGACCGGGTTGGCTTTGCTGGCACCTTACATGAACCAGAGGAGCACACCTCGCAATGAACATCAAGACAAGCTGGAGAGGAAGGAACCCGAGGCAAAGCCAGAGAGCGCGAAGCCAAAATCCGCAGCTCCCGCGGACGACATCTGGCTCACATCAGATGATGAGGCGCCGAACTCACATTTGAGATCCCGAGGTCGTCGGCAGCCTTCGCAACGCCGACCACTCAACACTTCGACTTTCATGCCTCCGATCGACCAGCCTTCCCGGTGGTACTCGGAAACAGCATCCACTGCAGCCGACTCTGAGAATGACGAGAACATGGCGCAAACCTCGGCTCCGTCAACGCTCTCACCTGGCGCAGCGCTATCTCCTGAGCCTCCCGTCCACATGGACGAATACTTCCCGCGCACTAGCTCTCGCAGTAAGAGGAATACTGGCAGCAGCGGCCGGGCCGCCCTAGGTGATTTGGACTACAACACCGTACATAGCCCTCGTCCTCGCAGCACGCGGAAGAGTGGGTTGATCGCTTCAGACCTTCTGGAGGCCATTCACAGGACAGATCAGCATAGCAGCGACGGCTGTGACTGCGGAAAAGGCTGCTGCGCTTCTTTGCGAAAGGATGTTCGAGACCTGAGCGACGAGTTGCGCCTCCTGCGGGCGGAGATGGCGGAGATGCGTATGCTGATGGGCCGCTGAGATTTTATCTTTTCCTCTATCGTTCTCACGACATGAATCCCCTTACTTTCCTAGGTGTTGGGGGACCGCTTTAATCTTTTTGCTCTTTTCTTGCCATCTCATTTTCCTGTTCCCATTGTTTCTTTGGTTTATGACCCTTGTGATGCATTGAGCGAGCTAGCAAGCGAGCGAAGCATAGCGCCGGTGCGACGAACATTCGTTGAAAATGGATAGATACCCTTTGTGGCTGATGACGTTTTTTTGGTCGCTCGTTGGAGAGATTCCATGTGGTCTCGGTGGTGGATTATTCCGGGACTTTGGCGCTTTTTGCGTAGAGGCGGGTTCTCTCTTTGTATGTTCTCGCGGTTCAATTCATATTATTATGACTCGAATGATGATCTGGAGCTTGATGTAGTGAAGTGTTTGGGTGAAGTTTTCAGCCAGACAGAAAAGCACTGCCGACAGGGTACTCAGTGTCCAGCGAGCGTGAATTTAACGTCGGGAGACCTCATTGGCGATGCTGTGCATAAAAAACACCCCAGAGACTGAACTAAGAAGAAAGTTACTGCAACCTTGATTGGGGCGATGCTCTACCGGGCCCGACATCATTGGTTCGATAACGTGCTTATGAGATTCGATAGGTGTGCGGGTTCTTCGACGCGTTGTTTTACTTATCTCACGAGGCTGGCATGCTGCTTGTGGGATTGAATTGCTATCGAGTTTCTTCTTCCTGTGGCGTTATGTGTGGTGGACGGGGCGCATCGGCGCCCAAATGAAGCCCAAAACACCCAGAGATTAAACTCTCTAGAACGGAGTCTTCCGGTAATCCTTCTCAGAAGGCATGCCGGCGGCGGTCCAACGCCCCATCTGGAAGGCACGGCCCACGGCGTCCGCAGAACCAGCTCCGCCGCTCACGTGCGGCGACCGCGCAGAACATTCCCGCGCCCCCCAGGCAGAAGCCACAAGCCTACCCAGAACGGAAGCCACGCGCCCATGCCGGCCGAACCGTCAGGTGCCACCGCCCTCGGAAAAACCCTCTCGGGGCGCCTATATAAACCCCCCCACTCCCAGACCTTCCAGACCTTTTTCTTCTTCTTCTTCACTCCCGGTCTTCGGGCTGGGGGTCTGGATTCGTCGTCCGGGGGCGACGACGGCCTCGAACGGTCGGGGGCGGGCGGGATCCCTTGAAGGGGGCACATACCAGGCGGCGACGGCCTTACAGTGTTTAAACGAGTCGGGTCGGGCGGATTGAGGGCACAAACCAAACCAACTGAGCGACGACGGCTTCAAATGGTCGGGGGTGGGCGGGATCCCTTCATTGGGGGCCTTCGTAGTGGGGATCTGGGGGCTGTGTGTGTGTGTGTGTGTGTGTGTGTGTGTGTGTGTGTGTGTGTGTGTGTGTGTGTGTGTGTGTGTGGACAGTGCAATTACTGGCACTGCGGGCACGGGGGGTTCGTGGGCATTGGGGGTTTATTTGGTTGATTACCAAAGCTTTCTCTGTGGGAACTGAGGCTATTCGTTTAATCCCGAGCGTCGGCAGCTCAAACCAACGGCCGGGGTGGTTGGGGTCAGCGTGGACGGGACTTCAACTTCAGTCAATAGGGGCCCTCCACGGATTGTCTTTTTTTCGTTGTCGCTTTCGCCATGTGCGAGACTGTGAGGAAGAAGAGACAGATATCCAGCACAAAGGACTGGGTGTTGGATGTAGAGCGGCGCATGGTGGTCTTTTGTTCTTTGGGACCTGTTCGCACTGCAATTGTGTGACGATAAAGTAACCGTTCTCGTCAGTTTAGTCTCTGACTAGCTATTCTCTTCAGTTTAATCTCTGAAAATTTCCTAGCCCAGGATTTTATTTTCTTCGGCGACTTCCGCCACCGTTCCCCTATCAACAGAACATATAATCGGAGGAAAATGCCCATCTTTGGTTGCCCTTGAAGACCACTACGGCTTCACCAGTCACCATATCACCACTCATAGCGTGCCCCACCCGCTTCTCGTAGCCATATTTGCCGCCTTTTCCCTCATGGCTCCTATCTTGCCCAAGTAGTCGTCATCAACAAAGCCTCCAAACCTTTGTCTTTACCAACAATCAACCGCCCATCTGTCTTAGCGTCTTGTGTTCCGCCCTCCTCCGATCAAGCCCAACACCCCTTCGTAATCTGCCCTCATTTCATGCTCTAGTTGACGACATAGACGCCTCAGTGATGGCGTTGAACCCAGGCAACTCCTTCTTTTCCGCCTCTTCTCCGGTCAACTCTGCGGCGCGCTTTTGAATTACTCCATCCAGCATTGCTGCAGCGGCTTCCTATGTCGGCGCATCCGCTGCGTTAGATGCCACAGGCGGTAGAGGAGGGTGACCACCGGGGCCACAGTGGGTCGCAAAAGAAATGGACCATCTGAGCCCGCTCATGGGCAGTTGAAGCATTCGTCCGGATGCAGAAGTACTTCAATTTAATTATCAAAGCCGCCCGGATGAATCTGTCTTCTACACCCACAGATAACTTACTTACTTGACGGCTGATGCGCTCCGTCGGCTCGAGCACCTCTTCGTGTACTGCCACCTCTTTCGCGACCCGCTGCGGAGCGCCCATCAAGACAAAGTCACCGACTCCAACCCGGTTCTCATTTCCTTGTTTATTGAGACCCTAGTGGGGTTTCGTCAATTACGTCGTCGAGGGTGCGGAAATGTGGAAGGATTTCGGCAAGGGCTTCGCCTTCGAGCATGTGGTGGAGGTGACTGGTGTCATACTGGTAGAAGACGAGGACGGTGGGCGTGGTGTCGGTAGTGAGAGCGGCGGTGTAGATTAAGAGGGTGTAGTGTTCGAGTTAGGTTCCAACGAAATATGTCGTTAGATTTCTACAAGAAGCGGTGGGGTGTGGTTTCCAACCGCGCATATCCTGTTGGCGGCTGCTCCGCGGACGAGGTTGTCAACAACATGAAAGGAGAAGATGACTTCGACGAGACAGAAGCACGCTATTTTCAATTATATTCCAGTGTTGTTGATTCCGCATAAGTACACAGTGCCGATGAAATATTGATTCGAATTCCCTCTCCAATGGAGGAACGTTGGCGTCTCGCCTCAGCGAGAGGGAGTACCGCCTCCTAGTCTCACGAGCTACCGAAAGACCAGAGCCACTCATCTTCTAGTGCAGTTTCATCATCCAAAGCCGAAAAGTCTAGTCCCAACAGATCAGCTACTGAAATTATCTGATCAGGAGCGAGACCATTTTGAGCGCCCTCCGACCTCGAACCGATGTCGGACTCCGCTGCAGAGCTCCGGGGTCCTATAGGAAGCTGTGACCGCAAATTTGCATCACTAGCGTTGTGAAGTGGCTGAGCTGCGGAGCTCTCGGGTAATCCATTGGGCGGTCCTGCAACAGCAACCAACCGCTCCATGTGTTCGAGTTTCTGTAGGCGGAATCCGGCGAGATTGTTCCCACGGGAGATCACGGCGTCCAGAAGACGGCGTGTGCTGGCCATGCAAAAGCTGTCTTTGTTCCTTTGCGGCAAAATGGCGTCCATGAGTAGCAATACCGATGCAGCAGAAAAGAGACTGTCCAGGTCGAATGGAAGAAAACAGTCCAGTAATCCATGATCAAGCAGGACCGCCATGATATTGAGAACTTTCCTTGCTGAGTCCAAGCAAGCGTTAAGCAGAGCATGAATGTGGTTTGTGGAGGAATTTGGTTCCGCAGCTCGGCCTGGGGAATTCCCATGAAACCTTTTCTGTAGGCAGTACAAGATAAGAGGTCGTATGGATAGAATGATGCAATGATGGTAAGGAATATTCAGAGATCCGGAAATGCGTGACACGGAATCCACAGAGTCATCCAGCTGAATTTCGAAGTTGACGTCAAGTTCTGGTGAAACATCTGCGATGGCTCTCAAGACCGTCCGCACACTCTTCAGAAAAGAAGAGCCAGACTTGCGGGTGACTCCGTATACCGCTATAATCCACGGTCAGCCAAGTGGATTCGAACAGAATGATGTTAAACTTACTATTCATAACATGGGTCATGAGACGCGAAAGCCTCGCATTCATACTCAAGGCCTTAGAGTTTCGTGAGCCCAATTTCTGCGGAAACTCAACCGTGACATCAACGTCCTGAGCAGACAAGGGGACCCCCATTGAAGACGAAAAATTTCGATCAAGCGCGTAGATTGTCCACCAGATTCTGCGCCGCCTCTCACGAGTGCGATCGTCCATCAGACCCTCGGCGGTTTCCCGGTGTAGTCCCTTGTTCAATGCCATTCTGAGAGCCATGCCACTCTGCATAGCTATTAGTCGACTCTCGCGAAAAGGCAGAAGTGCCAAAGAAGTTATTGCTTACATAGATGTAGGCATCGTTCCTTCGGTCTACGGCCTGTAGGTACAGTGACAAAAGACAGAGCACTTCCATTGGAAGAAGAGGTTCTTGGTTTAAGGCTGTGGCGTCGGGTAGTAAAGCCATGGCCCGAAGAAAGAGCTCTGATCCCGGCGGTGTAATTTTTGCATTGGGACTGGGCTGCGCAAGGAATGCTTTTCCGAATGCCATGGTTAAAAGATATTGCAAGTACCACAGTTGGCACGACGAGGAGTATTGCTCGGCGTTGGCATAGAACAAACATGTGGAGGCATGGCAAGAAAGAATCTTCTTCAAAAACGTGAAACAGTTGGCCCATGTGGAACTTTAAGGTGTTCGTTAAGTAAATGGCATAGTCCAAAGATGGAAGGCCTCTCGTAAGGGAGGCTGCATTAGGGAATGGTTTCGTCCAAGTCAGATCATATGCAGAGCTGTCTGCATGGAGTGGAGATTCTCCGAGCTCTGAGTCTTCTACTTGGTGTTGAAGAAGCTGCATGACTTGCTGACTGAAGGACCATGTTGAAGAATGCCCGAGATAACCTGCGAGAGAAAATTCAGTTCGGATGCAAAAGAAGAATTACGCGTGAAACCGCTTACTCTGCTTTCCCCGGACGTCCGTGAGGTACTGGGATCTCTCGGATGTGAGTGGATTGGATATATGGTGGCGTTTTCGTCCTCCACCAGATGTGATTGATCGTCGGGTAATTCATAGGTGGAAGTCTCGGTGTGGGTCGGCATCTACGATCCATTAAAACACGTGCCCCATCGGTATTGAAATGACGAAAACATACCTCCAGCTGCCTGATCAGATGCGTCTGACTCTTGGTGACAGACCCCGCGTAAAGGTTGTTCGTCTCCCTCCAGGGCTGCCGATTTTCTTTTCAACTCTCGCAGATAGCTTCCGGGTTTAGTCAGCAGGTCAAACAAGACACCCGCGTCTCTTACCTCGCGCTGACCACAACCTTGCGGGTCTCAACTTCGAATCGACACTCTACTGACTGACGAACGCAATTCTCACACGGCTGCCTCCCCGAGCATTTAACTTTTCGTCTTCTGCAGAGCAAACACCTGCAGGTTGTTAATCTTCACGCGTTAGTGGTCCGCTTCCGACGCCGACGAGCAGCATTCGCACTCGTCTCCATCTCAGTACGGCGATACAGAAGAGACACGTGAAGTGTAGTCGCGGAACATGATGCCGTTACGCTGACGGGGGATTAGGAAGGAGGACTGGATGGCAGGGGGAGGTGGGGTGGACGAGCCAGCTCGGGTTCGGGTTCCGATGAGAAACGGAAGGCACTTCCGAGCTGCTCGAAATGACCATTCCGCGGAACCCAAACTAACCTCACGCCCGCCAGTCTGTTGAACTTGATACAGAAGAAACGGAAAGTGCAAATGTGCTTTCTTTAACGTTTTGAACGTTGATGTCTTCAAGTGCTGACTGTACCAGTCTTTCCCGAATCCTTCGCTTGCTCGTTCAGCACGGCTGTGGAATGGTCCCACTCATTGTGATTGATGCAGTACCGGGTAAACTCTGCCACCTCATCGCCTGGAAATGATCAGCCCTGGCATAGAGCACTATTTGTTGGTTCTGTTTGGGTATACCTGTAGGATACGGTCCTTGTTTCCCAGATAGATCTCTCCCTCGTGACCTTGTGATCTTCAGAACGTGATCGACCCGCTCTTTTCTGCACTTCTGGAATAGCTCTAAGCGGCCAGATACCTCACTGGCAGATGTCCCCTTCGGAAGGAGCACTGCAATGGACGCTGCATCTTCAATAGCCCTGAATGTATCAGTCTCTCAGTGCTGTGAGATTCGGCCAGTAACTCACATTGCGCCACCCTGGCCCATATCTGTGGCAAGTGTCAGCATTGGCGGCAAGGGGGTCATGAACATCGTACACGGGAGAAAAGGATGTGCCGCGTCACCAAGAAGCATCGTCCTGCCCCTCGTCCACGTTCTGACCTCCGGACAGTCAAGAAGATCCCACACTTTCACGTCGTCTTCCGGAGCCTTCTCGAGTAGTTTTCGTATCTCTGGAGCAAAGCTCGAGAAAGACGTAAGCAGCTTTGCCTTGTTTGCAGCACGATCCCAGCCTGTAAGGAAAGGACATGTTAGCGCTGAAAATGGTATGGCGCTGCACTGCAAGCGTTCGGGAATCCTATCACCTTCTTCCGCTGGCCCAACTTCCGAAGAAGGCACGAAGCCACCTGTATACATGGACTGATTGTTTGAGCATGGGTAGATTATGATCCTTCTGTCATTGCCCAAGGATTCAATCATGGTACCTGGCGATTCCACGAATGCCGCGGTTGCAGCATCACTCCGAATGTTGGAGATAGGAGTAAGAAAGCGATAGCAGCTCTTTCCGGTAGGAAAGCACTGGATACTAGCACCGTTTATCAGACTCCTGGCCTTGGAGTGAATACCATCAGCTGCGATTACGATGTCTCCCGATATTTGACGGCCATCCGCGAGCATGATCGTTGCCGTTTCACAGTCGATGGTCGAGACGGAGCAGCCGGTGTGTAGCTGCACAGGAGTACTTCTGTCGTCAGAGTCCGTTGCCTTTCGCTTCAGTTCGTTGTGTAGATCAACGCGGTGGATGAGGCAATTTTCCTGCTGACGATTAACCTACGTGCTGTGTCGGTATTGGCGAGCTCGCGTACTGCCGGCCATTGTTTCCGGGCTTCTTCAAAATTCACTCGGCTAATAACTTCTTCCATGCTACTACTGTACGTTATGATCTGACCAGTCATCAGTACCACCATGGCTTTTTGCGTGAAGCTCAACCAAGACTTACTTTCCGCATAGATGTACCGCCAATGTGCTCAGGGTAGACGCCAAGTCTGTTGAGAAGCACAGTAGAGTTTGGAGAGAGATTCATTGCTGCACCGTATGCTCCAGCCAGCTCTGACTTCTCGAATACCTATCCACGCCCGTCAAATTAGCCCATAGTCAAGTGGAAAGACAGAAATACCTGGACATAATGGCATTGCTGGCGGAGAGCAATTGCTGCAGTGAGCCCTCCAATGCCTGCACCGATTATCAAGATCTTGAGCGGTGAGTATTCCATGATAAATTGGCTGTCTTGAGTCTCGAGAATATCTACGAAGCCATGGTCTGCTTTTAAACGTACATATAGCTTGCAAAGCGGGATTTTTCGAGCGAGAGCTTGCGTCACATTAACGGAAGCACCGGAACTGGCTCACAGGGCGATTATACTTTAGTCGCGCCAGATTTTGGTCCTGGCGGAACTAGGATCGAATACTTAAGCTCACGAGAACCGCATTTATCCGGAGCGTGACGAATGCCCAAGCTAGCGTCACGTCTCGGAAAAGGTACAGCGTGCGCGATCGTCTTGACTGTGAGAGTTGCCTAGGTAAAAAAACTCAATAAGGGCATTATCGTAACACTGCCTTTCCAAGGGCAGTACTTCGCGTCGATGACTCTTGCAGCCACAGCTATGCCCCCTCAAGTTCCATAAATTACTAAAATAAAAAAACAATTCATTGCATCTCCTTCCACTCCTCTTCATTGTGTTAAGCGCTGCACCGAAAGCAAATGCGTAGCAATATGAACGTCCTTGCAGTGAAGGTAAGGTCTTGGCATGTTGTGGAGAGGAAGGCAGGCTGAGGAGGTGCCCGATACATCCGCCTCTCACGCTAACTCACAGCAAACTAGCTCACGTACATGTGATTTGCTGTAAAACAAAAATTCGTAGTCAGATATCCTAGACGTCGGGATATTCAAATTGGCTACCTGTGTCGGAAACCGCCGGAAATATTCTCTATTTTTCCCATCCCAGGTGACTTTGAAATCGAGACACTTCTCCGACGAGATCACAAGCTGAAGCTTCGAGAGTGAGCATACACGATTGAAAGAGCAAGGCTGTCCTAAGGCTTGAAGGCGAGCTTACTGCAGTGGATATCTGCGGACGAACACCACTCCGCTCCGTCACCTGCCAAGAGCCACGATCTCATTGCGCTGGACAGAGTCCCCCGTCCCCGCGCTGCTGCCAGGCTCGGCATCCCCAGAAGCCATCCTGACCTCACTTCCCTCTCGCGAATTGCCGTTGTCCTCCCTCGGCCGGGCATGGACTTCGAATGCGAAGGCGTTGAACACCGTCTCGCACGATACCAAGATCTCGGCCCACAGACCCGACACCTGAGACTGTAGGCGCGGCGAGACTAGAATCGGATCCAAGGCTCTGAGTCTTTGGAGTGTGCGCTCGCTCTGCGTGAAGCTGTCCAGAAGCTCTGCCAGTTGAGAATGGGCCTCGATGTAGCCCTCCTTCGGCCCTTTAGCCACGCGCGCCGCGGTCCTGAAGCAGTCTTGCAATTCTCGCAGGATGTGAAGCTGCTCGCCAAGGCTCTGTGTGTCTTTCATACGAGTTCGAAGACGTACAACTTGGTGATTGATATCTTCCGCCATCTGGACTCTGTAGTGGAACGGTCAGCTTGATGTGATATGTCAGTAGGGCGTTGTGTCGTACACAGGATCCGAGGACGCCATTGCGTTCCGTGGTGAGATATGTGAGCTTCGTAAGGACTGATCAGGCGCATGTGCTGCAGGGCTCGTGTTGGTGAGGCAAAAGGTTGGACGTAAATTTGTTGAAGAGATGCTTCTATGCTTCCGACCGCAACTGCAAATCACAGGTTCTGGCGCATCACGCGGATACCTGATATGGAAGATGATCAGTTGATCTATCATAGGAGGCGCAGGTACCGATCCAAGGTCATCATCTCCGCACCCATCAGTCCAGCACAATAGACGTCCACTGTCACCTCATCTTCCGAGCATCAACTTTTTGCAACTCACCACATCAACACCCATAATCTTCTGCCTTAAGCCCACTCAATGCAAGGAGCCCTGCCACCCTCGGACAGGCACTCCAGCGCACTAACTGCAACGCAGATGTCCAACCCCAAAGCCTTCCAGCGCGCCTTCGAACAGATCTACAAGCTCCGCTACAACCTGGAGCGCGCCACCCGCCACATCAACGCGCTATCCCAGCGCCTGCAGACCGAGTCATACAGGCGCAAAAGCCTGCACAGGCTGGCCGGCCAGGTCGGACGCACGCGGAAGACGTTCACCAAGACCTGCGGCCACGTAAGTTCCCCGTCAAACGCGCTCGACTCGCCCAGGCAGGCTAAACGTCGCACTCGCGCAGCCCATCTCAACGCTGTGGCGGACCCTCGAGGTCGAGCCGCGTGAGTTCTTCCTCCGCGCGAAAGCTCCTGCCGGGGCCGACATGGCTGACCCGCGCTCTGCAGGGACTGAACCGGGCGACGGCGCTCGGGAAGGCGAACGGGATTGCGACGACGGCGATGCGGTGGTGGATGTGGACGGCCCCTCCCGGCTGGAGTCCGGCGCACAGGCCTCGAGCCGTCCGCACCGTCCGCCGGTTGATGTTGACGTGATACGCAAGGCGATGAGCGACAAGAGGGCCCGGCGAAATGCCAGGCGGTGGGAGAAGGAGAAGAGGAGGATAGATGAACGTCAGGCCAGCTGGCACAGGGACTTTTCCACGGATCAGCAGCCGCCTACTCCAGAGCCGCAGGTGGTTTTTCCTCACGAACACCAGTCGGACGTCGCGGGACAGCAGCATGAGAGTTTCGGATCCTTTGGACAGCAGAGGGTCGTTGAACGTGGCTGCGACGATGACTTGGAGGAGGATCCTGGGCGATCAGAGGTCGGCATCGTTGGCAACCTCTTAAAGCCTCTCGGAGCTCTGACAATCAGCAAGACTGAACATGTGTCAAGCTTCACCTCCAAGTGAGGCTGGAAGACTCGCACATCTTCCCCGAGTTTTGAGGTGGAACAGGCGTCAAAAAGAAAATTACAAACGACAGAACGTTGATGTATGGTCATGGATGGATTGAACATATTCGGTGGGGATTTTGTTATTCGGAGTTTTTTTTAATTGGCTTTCATTGCTGGACGTTCATGGATAGCCACCGAAGAAGAGGCGGATATCCGCTTATTCAATGAAGCAAAGAGAAATATCAGATTGGTGTAGGAAGAAATCATGGCTACCTATCCATGAGCAAGACAGATTCAGCGCTAGTTTTTGGAAGCTTGCAATGAGTGAGACGGAACATGAAAGCTGCAAGCAGAAAAAAGCCACAAACATGAAATCCCTCGACTTAACGCATCCTTCAAGAAGACTGATACCCATGTTCAGACTCAAGAAAAACACCGACGTTACAATGTTGGAAAAAGCAGGAGATCTCTGGAACAGACTTCTGTGCAGGGTTTTTGCTCCGTACAGCCCAGATCGGCTGTCGAACACCATGAAATCGATTCGAGCAAGAATAATACGTGGGGTGGGAACAAAGGAATTAAAAGAGCTCATTAGTGTATTCCCGAACGTCGCATAACACCCTCAAGTGGGGCATTCGTTTGGGGGAATGCGTCTCTAAAAGCTGTAAGCCAATCCTGCGGCTGACTTGAGGATGCTTTTGAGAATTCTCTCTGCTCACCCGGAGTGCTTCCTTTTCTTCACAAGAGGTACGATCCAGTACTCCTGGTCTTCGTAAGCGCCATCTGCGTTCTGGCTCTTTAGCATGATTAGTTTGCCAAAATAGGCGTTGCGGCTGATGCAGAGACGACCCAAGGTGGAACAATTGCAGCCTGCGAAAAGAGTCAGGAAAACCATGTTTGGAAGATCGGGGGCCTTACATGCGACAACCGCGCCCATATTGTGCGTGGGACTTCGATGACTCTTCAATGCGCCGTTGAGACAGTATCCTTCTGAGTGGTGATTGCCGGCCATCCACTGCTCTGCTCGCTGAGAGGTAGCTGCAGTGTCCACAATTGTACCCCGTATCTCTAAGAGAACCCCAAAAGCTGTAGTATAGAGGGTTAGAACACTTAGAACACGCTTGGTATTATCCTTATCGGGCATGAATACTTCAGACATAATCCTCCTGCGCACGAGAACCTGCGGGGTGTCCACGGACATCGCAACATCAAGGCTGGACTGACGATTCTTGTGCTCCATTGTGCTTGAGGCAGTGCTATTGCTCTTCGATGCATGAAGAAGCTCCTCCAGTTCCGCAATGTGCCGCTGTTGCTTCGCAACGAGATTGTCCGTGGCGCGCCTGTCGGATTCTCTTTCCCTCTCAGCCCGTCGGTTTTCCTGCTCCGTGTAGGCGATCTGTTGTTTCAGACCGTCCTCGCGCAACTGGGCTTCCTTGGAAAATGTACGGTGATCCTTGATTTGTGACTCAAGACCGGTAGCCTTCCCCTCAGACGACTGAGTACTTGACCTAAAGTAAGAGAGACTCTCTCGCAGCTCTGTGATAGTCTCTTCCAGCCCTCTGCATTGGCGATCTCCCAGCACCAGCTGCTGCCTCAAGACTTCCATCCTCTCGTTCAGCAGGTCCTTCCTTTGCTTCTGATTCTCAACTTCTGCTTCGAGATTCGCAACAGTCTTTCTTGGAGGCTCTTTTCACCCCCAGACTTGAAGGACCCGTATCCTCCCAACTCACGATTGAATCCCTGTTCATCTTTCTGCTGCCGGGGATCCTTGTCGCTGTCCCGCACCGGCCGAAGGGGCGTCAGCGCACGGCGCCGGGCCGGTCGAAGTGGAGGCATTGACGAATTTGTCGACAGGGCGTTGAGTGGTGGCTTGCCATTCACAGCGCCGAGGACAGAGAGGTGTATGGATGTTGCGGCTGTCGACAAAAGCGAGGACTCGAGGAATTGTGAGCGGTGACACCGACGTCGGCCTGGCACGTCATGTGAGTGGATGGTTGAACACACAGCAACTCAGACTCACGCACCTGAGGTCAAAGCACCCCGAACGGGATGGCGGTGTAGTGAATTGCAAGTCGGAGAAAGTTTCGTGCAAGTCTGGCTGTCGAAGTGAGGCGGCCCTGGACCCTGAAATCCATCAGCAGGCAGGCTGGCACGCTGCATGCGGAAGGTACCCAACGCATGCGCATCTTCCAACCGCGGAACCTCACCCGTGCAGAGTCAAATCTTGTGCAGGCTTATCCGTCGGCTTTGTTGGTGTGCAGCATAGCACAGTCCCCAGAGCGAAAGCAGCGTGTCGTCTCACTCCCTGGTTGCGGCATCTTGTCACTGACCGCGGAGAGCTCGACATCTTCGCTGTGCCTTGAAGCTATAGCCATATGATCATTGCCAGGATTCCTTGGACACTCCTCGAGCGACGAAGAGCGGCAATGCGTCTTCCCATGTTGACGTTGACTTGGACCTCCGCAGCCCTTAACGTGCCGCCAGACAAAACACCGGACGCGCTTAAAGTGTGAGGGTGTTGAAAACCCGGCCCTCGACTCCCCCTTCGCCCGTGCCCCGACCGACCGTACCAGAACCAACCCGCCTAAGCCGATCCACCCAAAAAAAAAAAAAAAAAACGACGTAAAACAACACGCATCCGTCGAAGCACCCACCCCCGGCACCATCACAACCCCCTCACCAACCCCACGCACCCCTCCAGCCTCCCCCTCACCCCCTCCTCCAACCCCGCCACCTCCCTTACCGCCCCTCCGCCCTCCCCTCCGCCACCAACCCCCTCACCCTCCCCCCACTTCCTCCACCAGCCCCTCCACCACCCCCACCACCACCCCCACCCGCACCGCCACCGACCCCACCCTTCCATCCCCCCACCCGCACGCTCGGCAACTCCACCCGCCCGCCCCCGCCACCGACGCCCGCAGCGCGCCCGCCAGCACGTCGTAGTTGCGCAGCAGCCGCAGCCAGCACGCCTGCGCCAGCAGCGCGGCGGCCGCGTCGGGCGGGGCGGCGGACGGCGTGGCGGGCGGCGAGGGCGGCTCGGCCGCGGCGCCGGCGCGGCTGGGCGAAGGCGGCGCCGCGGAGACCAGCTGCGATAGGATGGAGAGGAGGTCTTGCGTCGCTTGCAGCGTGGCGTCAAGCGCGGCGGGCCAGGCGGCGGAGGAGGCGGGGGCAAGGGCGAGGGGGGGTGTGCTGAAGAGGCGGTGTTGGGGCTGCCAGAGGAGGAGGGCTGGGTCGGTGGTGGGGCGGGGGTGGTGGGTGGAGGGCGCGGGGGCCGGGGCGGTGGTGTCGTCGTGGTGGAAGGGGCTTTGGAGGTCGGGGATGTCGGGGAAGGCGTCGGGGATGGCGCTGGAGAGGTGGTGGTGGCGGTGGTGGTGGTGGTGGTGGTGGTCGTCGTCGTCTTCGTGGTCGAAGGCGAGGGGGTTGTGGAAGATGTCGAAGTCCATGGCGTGGTCGCCTTCCAGGCCGGAGAAGGACACGTCCATGGAGTCCAGGATGTCGGGCATGGCGTGGAAGGCGGGGAGTTGTGCTTGTTTGGTGCAGAAGACGGCGCTTGTTTCCGAGCCGGAGCCGTCTTGGCTCGAGCAGAAGAGGTCTTGCTTGGCGTCGCTTTCTGGTCGGGATTAGCTCCTGGATTTTGATGGAGAGGCCGGCTGGTTGGAGCCCCAAGCATACCCGTCTGTGGCGACATTAAAACACTCGGGTCAACTGTTACGCAGGTGTCTTGCAAACTCGGTCGCTCGCTGCCGCGCTCTTCCGGGTCTGGTTTGCACAAAATCGGGCCGGAATACGATAGGGACGACCGCGCACAGCTGTTTCGTCGTCCGCTGCCGGACGAACGTAAAGATGACTGCCGTTGCCTCGCAGCCCCCCTCGGACTGGATGGCGTGAGGGCGGATTCGGATTCGCTACTCTTTCGCTTGGTGCTCGGTCTCCCCAGACGGAGCGGAGGACCGTACGTGCATACTCCGCCCGACTTCCTGCAGCGGTCACAGGGGTCGCCGCTCGTGGCTCCTCTGATGCAGCGCAGCTTCTGCCTGTGGCAGCGGTCGCAGGCCAGGCGTTTCGCCGGAGGTTCGGACGAAGTCATGGTTGTTCTGGGGCACAAGGTGCAACTGAGACTGGCGAAGGCAAAGACGCGCCTGCGTGGACGGAATCTGGCTGGACTTTTAACGTTGACGGAGTATCTCATTCCACAGCGGTGCTGAGGTTCGGAGTTTCTGTGGACCCTCCCCCGGTTCAGGTGTGAATACGAAGTACGACTCGACTTGCGCAGTGTCGCAGCCTCAAGGTGTAATACTTGCGCCGATCCCTGTCAATTCATGGTTTGCTCTTATCAGGGTGAGACCTGGATTTACCTCATCTGGCGATGTCGTCAAGTATAAAGGCCGAAGTGCCGGGCAAATCAGAACCCATCAGCAAAGCACGGTGCGCGGCGAGAAGGCGCAACCATCGTCGAGCCTGGAAGCGTCAAGAGCCATTTCCCCGTCTCGAAACCCGGACGGAGGTGTCTTTGGCGAGGTTCTTTGAGTTATTAGAGCGCCCGACCATGGCACCCACGCGGCTCCCCAGGAGGGCGTGCGGGAAGCTGGGTCGATCCCCAATTGGAGGTCCGACGCGGGCGCCGGGTATAGCTAATAAGCGTCGCTGTCAGCGCTAGAGAGCAGGTTTCGCGATTGGCCGCCCAGCTGGGCCTCCGCCTAAACGGACGGACAAGACTAGACCGAAGAGGGCGCCAGTTAAGCGACGCCGACATGCAAGATCTGAATCTCAACTCACCGCTGGGGCGGGATTTCTCCGGCTCTTTAGCACGACCCTGCCCGATGGGATGGCACGATGGCCACCTGGACGCCCACGGCAATCTGCGCGCGCGACGTGTTTCGGAATGAGGGGAGAGGCGCATGCTGAGGGAGAGCCGAGTGTTCGCGCGGTGCCGCCGTCCACGTACCGAATCTCCGAAGAGAGTCTTCTCTGCTCTACATGCAACGTTGTCCAGTGCCGAATGCCTGAGTCGGCAATTCCAGGAACGGTGCATGTGTACGCGGACAGCTGGGTGTGGCGGAGTGTGGGGTGAACGGCCCGCATCGATTTCCGGATGGGCAGACGAGCAGGAACGGTTCTTGCCGGTCCCTGAGCGTCGCCCAGTGCAGGGGGCATAGACCAATCAGTTCGAGCATGCTGTCGCCGCATGCCACGCCGGTGGTGTCGACGGCCGAACCCGCGACTCGTGAAAATGCGACGCTGCAGTAACGCGTCCTAGGAAGTCGTCCGCCTGAGCCTGGTGCTCCAAGCCGTGCCGTTACTTGTCTTCTGGAGCTTATCAACGCCTTGACCGCACGTAAGACATGCCAATGTGTCCTTCCCGAGGCGTGATGGGCACGCATGGCACCCGCTTGCTGGAAACGCGGGCGCGTTGCTGTTGCAGTTATACTGGGATCCAATGAGGTCGGCTGCGCGATGAAACGTGCAGCTTGTTGAGTATTTGCTAATACGCACGTATCACCAGACAATCAGGAGGCTTCGGCCCGCGCAGCCTGCCATGCAGCAACGCTACCCATGGCACGTGGGTAATGGACCTCTCGGGCCCCCACTGCAGCCTCCCTACCCACAGAAGTGCGCTCGTACCCAGTACCGGGTTCAGCTCCCCATCCTCCTCCACCAGCCGTATAGATTACACACCGATCACCAGCTTCCATGGCTATCATGTTCTTCGGCCCCATGTTGACCCAACGTTCCTCGAATCCTTCTCCGTCTTCCTTCTTGATATTCCTGATCCAGTAGTTCTTCCCTTTCGCCGCCTCCGAGCCTCCGGCCAAGCCATACGGCGCAATGGATCGACGCTCTGTGATCACGCTAAACCTAAGAGGGGCGCGACATTCCATATCTCTGATAGCACCGCAGCCGCCGCGGTGGAGGCCTCTGCCTCCACTCTCAGGCCGGATGGAGAACTCGCGGAGGAGGACGGGGTAGCGGCGCTCCAGGGTCTCGACGTCCGTGATCCGCGTGTTAGTCATGTGCGTGTGGACCGCGTCGGCGCCGTGTGCGCTGTCCGTCGCGCCGGATCCTCCGCAGATTGTCTCGCCAAACGCGAACGAGTGTTCCGCCCCACTGCTGGGGTCCTGCACTTCACCGAAGAAGCCGAGACAGTTCATGCATCCGTGGGAAGCCGCGGCCGCCTGGAAGGTCTTGAGGATGACATCGCAGACTCGTTGAGATGTCTGGGTATTGCCGGCGCAGACTGCGGCGCCAGGGGATGGATTCAGAAAACTGCCTTTCGGAAGAATGACATTGATAGGTGCCAGACAGCCTTGGTTCATGGGGATGTCGACGCCAATGAGTAGTCGTAAGCAATAGATGATCGCAGAGTAGGTAATTGCCGGTGGTCCGTTCATGTTCGAATACATTTCCGGAGCAGTTCCACTGAAGTCGAACTCGGCTGACCCATCTTCATCAATGCTCACGGTCAAAACAATCTCGGACCCGTTGTCCATCTGGTCTGATGCCGAGAACCGTGCACCCTTTTCCTCCCGGGCCTTCCGGAGGAACCGGCGAACCGCCACTTCCGCGTTCTCCTGGATGGCTCGCATATAAAGCTGCACGACTTCCTGAGAGTACTCCTCCATCAGGGCCTGGATCAGCAGCATTCCCTTTCGGTTGGCGGCGACCTGTGCTTTCAGATCCGAGAGGTTATCGTCGAGACGGCGGCTTCCAACACATCCTGGATACTTTCCTGGTTCAAGCAAGATCTTTTTGATACCCTCTTCATTAAAAAACTCTCCTCCGTGGATCAACTTGAAGCTCTTGATTGCTGCACCTTCTTGCCAAAGCTCGGTGGAGTTCGGCGGCATCGAAGTCCCGCCCAGGCCTCCAATGTCCGTGTGGTGACCGCGCGAAGCAACGTAGAAGGCTACACTCTTGCCAGTCGATGCAAACACAGGGGTGATGACTGTGACATCCGGAAGATGGGCACCGCCGGCCTCCGGATGGTTCGAGACAAGAACATCTCCGGGTACAAGCTTATCCTTGAGCAGATCGTGTTGATACTTGACCGCGTAACTCATCGAGCCAAGGTGGACCTGGTTTTCACGTTAGCTCAACGGACTCTCAGGGGCTAAAAAAAAAAAAAAAAAAAGGGCCGTACCGGAACATGTGGGGCATTTGCGACAAGGCCAGCGTCGGGACCAAATATAGCACAGGAAAAGTCCAGTCGCTCTTTGATGTTCAGAGACATCGATGTCTTCTGGAGAATACGGCCCATCTGCTCAGCAATAGACATGAAGCGATGGCCAAATGTTGAGAGCTGAATTGGGTCGACCGTTGTCGTAGAGGTGCCGGTCTTGATAACGTGAGGCACGTCTACTACAACATGGGCGGAGAGGATATTAGCTTCTGCTCCTGGTACGACCAAGATGCTCTGGGTATTGTCCAGAATCATTGCTGGACCAGCGACCTTCATTCCCGGAAGGAGTTTCTCCAGCAAGTACACCGGAGTGGCAATTTTGCCGTGGTTTTGGAAGTACGTTTTCACCTGCAAGGGTCATCAGTATGGATGGGGGAAAAAGACGAGAGTATTAAACACACCGTCCTCTCAATCACGTCCGCTTTCGCGAACGCGAATGCAGTAGTCTCGAGCTCATAAGTCAATTTGTCTGCATCTGACTGGACAGATCCGCTACTACCAATGCCGCGAACGCGAACATCGTCAACCAAGATGTCTCTGGTATCCGGGAAGACGAAGTTGAACTCTCGTAGATGCTGGTCCAAGAAGGCCTCCTTGAAACTACCGCTTGGTGGCTGCAGAATCATCATGGCAGTCTCAGTCCCGCGATACCTCATGTTGAGGTAGTATTCGTAATGCATGTCCGTCTCTTTGATGCCTTGCCCAAGTAGACGCTCGGTGACGGCAAGACGTATGGAATCAAGCTTTTGGTTGAGCTCATCGATTGTTTGGCCGGCGTACACAACATTGACCGGCTCCTGTGCTTCCTGGACGATGTCGGCAAGTGCCATGCCTACTATGATTAGACATTGAAATGGACAGCATGCAGATTGTTATGCAACTTACCGTACGCGGAGAGAATGCTAGAGTACTTGTGAATAATGGCGGTCGAGATACCGAGCTTGGAGGCGATTTCGCACGCGTGCTGACCACCAGCTCCTCCAAAAACGGCGAGATGGTGTTTTCCTTTCTTCTGTTAATACCGTGTCCTTGACATAACCCGAAGAACTTACCGATCTCGTAGCCCTTCGCTTCTGTCAATGCTCGAATTGGCCTACACATGGATTCATTTGCAACATCCAAGAACCCATAGGCCGCTTCCGCCGGACTAAGTGCTTGCCCAGTCTCAGCATTGATTTTCACCGTCAGCTCCGCAAACTTCTTCTTGACGACCTCGGCGTCCAGAGGCTCGTTCTCTTTCTCGCCGAAGATCTTCGGGAAGAAGTCCGGAATCAGCCTACCGAGAAACAGGTTGGCATCTGTGATCGTCAAGGGGCCACCTTTACGGTAACAAGCAGGCCCGGGATGTGCGCTTGCAGATTCCGGCCCGACCACGAACAAGCCATTGCGGAAGAAGAGCATCGATCCGCCTCCAGCAGCCACGGTGTTGATGTCCAGCTGGGGAGATTGAATCGTGACGCCGGCCGTGGTGGTCTCGAAGACATGCTCGAGAACTCCTCCGTAGCGGCTGACGTCTGTGGAAGTGCCTCCCATGTCAAACCCGACGATCGGCACCTTGGTTTCCGGACTGTAGCATGTGCGGGAAAACCCAACGACGCCTCCTGCAGGGCCTGAAAGGATACCTTTGAGGCCGCTGAAACTCTTGTGGTTCACCAAGCCACCGTCTGATTGCATGAAGTCTGTCCTGACATCGTCGAGGTGGGCGCCCTCGAAGCCTTTCCTGAAGCCCGAGAGGTACTGTTTGATGTTCGGGGTCAGATATGCATCGGCCGAGGCCGAGCTCCCACGAGGCACCATTTTGATCATGTTTGCAGCTACCGCGGAGGAGAGCGAAACGTGCGAGAAACCTTCCTGGATTGCGAGTTGGCCGACCTTCGCTTCATGGTCCGGATAAATGTACGAGTGGGCAAAGCACACCGCAACCGTGTCGACGTCTTTGCTCCGGAGCTCTCGCAGGATTTTCCGGACTGAATCTTCATCCAAAGACTTGATCATGCGGACCATATCGCCGCTTGAAGTCCGGGTGAGTTCTCCGGGAATCTCACCTGCGGGCTTGTGTGCGCCGAAGACGTCCTCGTCGAAGCCCTCGACTGTGACGCGCTCATCGATCTCATAGACATCAGAGTACAACACATCAGGCTTGACGATGTTCAGATCGAACAGGCGGGGGCGAGACTGGTAGCCGATCTTGAGAAGATCTCGCAGCCCCTTGGTAACCAACAAGGCGTGCCGGGCTCCTTTGCGTTCCAACAGAGCATTGGTGGCAACGGTGGTTCCCATGCGGACAAAATCAATGTCTTCCTTGGGCAATGAAACCCCTCGTGGGATGTCCTCTCCACGGATTATGGAGAGAACGCGGCGAATGCCCTCTGTCGGCGCGTCATCGTAGTTCTGCGGATCGACGGAGAGAAGCTTCAAGACGATGTCCGGATGGCCTTCCTGCCTGGCCCAGATATCTGTGAAGGTTCCTCCCCTGTCTGACAGGCGCATGCCGTCAGCATCGTGATGATGGTGATGATGCTGGTGCTTACCGATTGCAATCTTGACGGGGTTGCGCGCCTTCGCCGAAGCCATGATTGCGGGCATTGCTGCATTGCTTCCGAAACCACCGTGGGCGGTCGAAACGAGACCATCACTTTATACCGGCGGCACTGGCCCGCTTTCTTGTGCTCCCACACCATGTCGCAATCCATCTGCCCCACATGCTGCGTCGGTCGACACGGCTACTCCGGCGTCAGTAGCGGCCGCCATCCTCAGAATCTGTCATGTCGCACAACAGAAGATTCAGTGAGACAGACGGTTGTCTCGGTCGGCGGTTGTCAACAGGAGCAGTCCGGACTCGGCCAAGAATGGGGTTTGGCTCGATCCCACGGCGGGAAGGTCGATACCGGCCGAACACGCACTACGGACGCAGCGCCACAAAACGGGCTCGTGGCGGGCGCCGGGGGAGCCATTCCGAGGCGTCCAGGAGAGCTGGAAGGTACATGCGGTATCTGGTGTCACATCTGGATGGCGCGTGTGGAGGTGTCGTGATAAGCGGAGGCCCGGGAACAGGCGATGATGCCGGTTCACGTCTAGTGGCGCCCTTGCGGCTTAGCGCGCGCCGTAACGACCATCCCCCTCTTTTGAACCCTGACGTCGACGCCTTGGCCCGTCCACGTGCGCTCCGCAAATCTGGAGAGCACCAGCCCGGGACCTGGCCGGACTGCGCCTGCGCCTGGTCTGCCGCATCCGAAATGGCTTCACTGATGATAAGACTGCGTGCGAGAGGATGCCGGCGTTCGGAGAGCCCGCTGCCCCCGGGATCAACCTCTTAAGTCTGCGTCGCAGTTCACCTGCACGCGGCAGGCTGCCTCCCGCCCTGATCCACAGCTTCCGTTCCTCCAGTTGCCATGTCTATCCACGAGAAATCCGCCCACATGGACGTTGAGCCGCAGAGCATCGGCCACAAGGTCGGCGTCGTCAAGGATGTCGACCAGGCCGCTCAGTTCCTGGCGGAGACCCAGGAGTACCCGCCATTGACTCCCGAACAGGAGAAGAAGCTGGTCAGAAAGGTAGACTGGATCATGCTCCCAATGGTGAGTGAGTTCCGCATCTCCTCTCCTTCTCCGGCACGGGCCGGGATGGAAAGACCCCTCGACGTTGTGTCTGGCTCACACTTGCTCGCAGCTCTTCCTCACTGCAACCTTTGGCGCGGTTGACAAGGTCTCGTTGAGCACCGCGGCCATATACGGGCTGCAGACGGACGCCAATCTCGTCGGGCAGCAGTACTCGTGGCTGGGGTCAATCCTGTCACTCGGAGTAGGTACTCAGGAAAACCATTCACAGAGTGGATGGGTGCTGACAACGATAGGCTCTGGCCGGCATGTTTCCCGCGTCTTACCTCATCCAGAAGCTTCCTTCTGCCAAGTTCCTTTGCGGATGCAGTCTCGGGTGGTCGACCATGGCGCTTCTCATGGCTGCTTGCAAGAACTGGAGCAGCCTCATGGCTCTACGATTCTTCATGGGTACGCAGAGGTGGCGAATGGATGGTTTGTGTTTGAGTTAACAAGTCCTCCAGGATGCTTTGAAGCTATCATCGTTCCTGGGATTTCTTTGATAATTGCAGCATTCTACAAGAAGGAGGAGCAACCCCCGAGAAACGCACTGGTCTTTGCCGCGGCAAGCTCTGTGATCAACGGGTTTCTCTCTTGGGCGATTGGCCACATCGACAGCGCCCTAGCGATTTGGCAGTACCTGTTTCTGATGACTGGTAAGCGTGCCTGTGGGGTTGGTGCACATTTCACGCATCACTGACTGCTCTTCCAGGCTCCATCACCTTTGCCTGGTCATTGTTCGTCCTTGCGGTACTGCCTGCGACCCCGATGGAGGCCATATTCCTCAGCAAGGAAGAGAAATACCATCTCGTAAAACGCGTGGCCACGAACAAGACCGGCGTCGCCAACAAGGAATGCAAATGGAGCCAAGTGAGGGAAGCATTCATTGACCCCAAGACCTGTAATTGGATCCAAATATAAGGAGCAGGAAGCACCAGCTAATGGATTACAGGGATAATATTCTTTTTCAACATCGCCATCAACATACCCAACGGAGGGCTCACCACGTTCAACAGCATCATCATTGCAAACCTGGGCTTCTCTTCTGTGGATGCATCTCTGCTGAGTATGCCCACCGGCGTCATGAGCACAATCTCTGCATTCGTGTTCTCGTATGCTGGTGTCAGCTGGGCCAACCGACGCTGCCTGGTGACTGTAGCGGCTTGCATCGTACCCATCATTGGAACAGCGGTCGTCTATACCGTTCCTCGAGACAACGTCGGCGGTCAGATGGTTGGCATCTATCTGGTATGAAGGCAGGCCTTGAGACAGCGTGCGGCACTGACCGAACCTCGCAGCTGTACACGTACTTCGGACCATACGTGGTCGGCATCGGCCTCGCGCAAGCCAACACCGCCGGAAGCACCAAGAAAACAGTCGTGTTCGCAATCCTGTACATTGGCTATGCGGTGGGCAACCTCATCGGGCCGCAGACTTTCCGAGCCAACCAAGCGCCCGAGTACACAGGAGGCGTGGTCGCCATGATCGTGTGCTACTGCGTCTGCATTGGCCTGATCTGCGCGTACTGGGCGCTCTGTGCTTTCGCCAACCAGCGGTCCGGAGAGCAGGGAGTCCATGCCGACACGAACGAGGAGGCAATCGAACTCCTGCTCGACCAGACGGACTTCGAGCAGAGGGGGTTCAGGTATATCACGTAAAGGGATGTGTCCTGCAGGCGAACTCTGGCCGGCATTATTGGAGAGCAGCATATAGACAGGTTCCCACCGCCACAGCCAACACATAGTGCAGTGCAGTCAATGAGCGCCGAACAAACGGAGCAACCTCCGCGGAGCCAGGCGCCTCTGACGCACCATCCGCGCCCTCACGCCGCCGCCCGCTGGCCACACGATGGCCAGCCCGGGCGCTGAATGGCCGCCCGCGCATGGCCGCAGTCGTGATGCGGGGAAGCGGAGCCTTGGCTGGCTCGGGCGGCATGCAGCCGCGATCAGCGACGCGCCGATAAACGACCAGCCAGAGCCCGTCGCCCACGCCCTTTTGCCGCCTCGCCCTTCGACCTGACCGCGCCCCCTCCGCCCCAAAGCCTCGACTGCATCCGGCGGCCCGAGCGCGGTGTCGCGCGCGCCCGAGCACAGCAGCCTCGCACCTACACCATCGCCACGGACCCAGCGCGAACGCCGGCGCAAACGACGACAGCGACTCACTCCCGCGCCGCGCTGAACCAGCCCGGCCGCACTGGGAGACGACGACAGCCAAGCGGCGGACGACCACCGCCTCGCCGACCCGGCCGCCCAGCGCTCGACCCGCCCAGCTGCGCGTCATCCGGGCCTTAGTTAGCCTTCCCTCGCTCCCACCCTCGGACCGTCCCGCTGTTAGCACAAACTCTCTGTCTGTCTCGCCCACCCACGAACGGGTCGACCTGCGTCCTGCCTCGCCAGCCGCCAGCCGCGCGAACCACGGCAAACGCGCCTCGGCACCTCGCCCACTACTCGCGGCCACCATGCCGCCGCCGCGCACCGCCAAACGCAGCGGCCCCGCAACCAGCAGCCCCGGGGACACCTCCGCCAGTTCCTCGTCGTCCTCCCCGCCGCTCGTCGCCGCCGCCGCCCAGACCGGCGAGGCCCGCCGCCGCACCGGCTGCTGGCCGTGCAAGCAGGCGCACAGCCGGTGCCAGGAGCAGCGCCCCGCGTGCGCGCGCTGCCAGCGCCTGGGCTTGGCGTGCTCGTACGGGCTGCGGCTGCTGTGGAAGGAGGACGCGGCGCAGCGGGGGATATGCCTGGGCCGGGAGGGGGTGTGGTCGCGCGCGGGCGGGACGACGGCGAGGAAGAGGGGACAGGGAGGAGACGTGGCGGCAGCGCAGCAGGTGTTCCTGGACGTCGGGGGCCGGGCGCCGATTTTCCTGAACACGACCTACGCGCACATGCGGGGGGACGGGGGGGAGCGGGATGGGTGTGTGGATGCGGAGGAGGAAGAAGTGGGGGCGGAGGCGGAGGCGGAGGCGGGTGGGGGGTGCGAGGGGGGTGCGTTTGCGGCGTCGGTGCCGCGCAATCCGGGAATGGTGGGCGCGCAGCTGTCGTGTAAAGACGCGTTTCTCCTGGACTATTTCACCTCGTTCATCTGCCCGAATTGCTCGCTGAGCCCTACGCATAATCCGTATCTGCGGTACATCACGCCCATGGCGCTGTCCTACGCGCCCCTGCAGCACGCCATCCTCTCCGTGGCGGCGAATCAGCTTCGCCTCCTCAATGACAACAGATACGAGCGTGATGCTTGGGTGTACAAAGCCCGCGCCATGAACGGACTGCAGACAAGCATCAATGCCGGGCTGGTCGACTGGCCTTTCGTGGCGACCGTCTTGATGCTCTGCTTCTACGACATATCGGACGGCTGCGACGAGTCGTGGATGACGCACCTCAGAGGAGGGCTCAGCGTCCTGCAGCACGTGCGAAAGGCCAATTTCTCGCACACGGAAGGGCCGTCTCTAACCAAATTCTTCGTGATGTACTTCGTGGCGCACCAGATCATGGGGCTGACTGCGCATGAGACAGATTCTGGCTTCCCCAAGCAGGAGTGGCTCGACGACGATTGCATGGAGGAGATAGACGCGCTGATGGGCTGCTCGCGCGGCCTGCTGAGCCTGATAGACCAGACCTCCGCAACGGCAGGACACTTCGCCGCCGCCCACCGCCACCGCACCCTCTCCGCCTCGGAGCTGGACGACATCCGCCGCGCGTGGGACGACCTCTCCACACGCATCCGCAGCACGCCGCAGACGGCGCCGCACACGGCCATGAACAGCGCCAACCTCGTCCGCGTCGCCGAGTCCAAGCGCACCACCGCGCTCCTCTACCTCCACTCGCGCCTCGCCCCCTTCTTCCCGCCCGACGCCGCCTCCCCGCCGACGCACAAGCCCGACCTGCTCGCCACCCTCGTCTCGCAGCTCTCCGTCCTCCCCGCCACCCCCACGCTCCTCTGGCCCCTCTTCGTCCTCGGCCGCGCCAGCCCAGACTCGGAAGACCACCGCCGCCTCGTGCTCGACCGGCTGATCGAGATGCAGCGCCTCCGCAACCTCGGCAGCGTGCGCCTCGCCCGCCGCCTCGTCGAGGCCGACTACCGCGCCTGGGACCTCAACCTCGAAGGCGTCGCCGGCCAGCACCCGTCGCCGCCGGGGATCCGCGGCAAGTGGATCAGTCTGGCGTGAGGCCGTCCCCCTCGCCCTCGCCCTCGCCCTCCCCGAAATCCCCAAACCACGTCGAGTCGGGCGGCGCGGCGCCGCGGTCGAGCCCGGCGGCGCCGCACAGCGCCAGCTGCGCGGCCGGGATGTGGAGTCCGGCCAGCGCGTCGACGCGTGTCGCGAACTGCATCAGCATGCCGGCTTCGGCGTGCCAGCCGATGTGGCAGTGGAAGGCCCAGGCGCCGGGGTTGTCGGCGACGACGCGCAGCAGGATCCAGCCGAAGGCCTCGACGGCGGCGGTGTCGCGGCGGAGCGGGTTGGACGGGACGGGCGGCGGCAGGCCGCCCGCGGGCGGGTAGCCGTGGCCGCCGGCGAGGACGGCGTACTTGTGGCCGTGCAGGTGGAGCGGGTGGCTGCCGTCGTCGAAGTTGGAGACGAGGATGTCGAGGACGCGGATGCCGGCGGTCTGGTAGACGAGCTCGGTGCGGGCGTCGAAGGCGGCGGCGTTGACGCCGTCGGCGGGCGCGGAGGGCAGGAACGTCTGGTTGTGCGAAGCGTATCCGGCGGCCATGCGGTGCAGGCTCGGGGACGAGAGCGGCGGCCGCCACGAGCTGCCGTTGAAGAAGCCCCGGCTGAGCCGCCAGCTGCCGATCTCGAAGTTGGCGCGGAGGTAGATGGTCGTGTCGGCCGGCGGCGGGGTGATGCGCTCGACCGGCGCCAGCTCGGTCGTTTTCATGTCGAGGCACTGCATGGAGACTGCGTCGTCCCAGTCCGTGCTGGAGGGCTCCTTGGGGGCGGCTGGGGCGTCCGCGCCGGTGTACTGTACGATGGCCCTCACTTCGGGCTCCAGGTTCTCGTTGTCCTCGGCGAAGCAGGCAGTAACCATCTTTGCTCTCATCCAGAAGGCGTCCCTGTCCGTGACGTTCGCGTTGACCACGATGCTGTAGCGTTGCCCCGGGCTGATGTTGAGCCGGTGGTAGTAGGCGGGAACCACGTCCGTTCCATCCACCTCGGTCACCGCGAACGCGTGCTCGTCGATCTTGACCTGGAACTCGGCAAAGGCACCCGTGTTGATGATCCGGAGACGGTGGTTCCTGTTCGGTTCGAGGCCGAACGCGGCCAGCGAGGCGTCTGCGCTGTCGCAGTCGCGGTCGCGTATGGCGTCGCAGTTCCGCTTGTTCATCCCGTTGATGAGGCCGCCGTCCGGAACCGGCTCCGCGTTCTCGTTGTCGGGGGCCAGGTAGCGAGGCAGCAGCGCGCTCGTCAGATCGTGATAGTGGTCCTGCACCATGATCACCTGGTCGGACGCGTACTCGAGTTGCTGGAGCTGTTTCTCCTCCTTCGAGTGGACGATCAACGGCCCGAACAGGCCATCCGAGCCCTGCATCGCCATGTGTGCGTGGTACCAGTACGTGCCGGACTGGCCGTCGACCGTGAACCTGTACGTCATGCTGTAGCCAGGCGCGATGGGGCACTGGCTGACGCCAACGGTGCCGTCCATGAAAGTCGAGCCGTTCTGGTAGATGCCGTGCCAATGGAACGACGTCGCGTTGACGGCCCCGTTGTGCACCTCGACGACGATCGTGTCCCCTTCGTTGCACTCGATCATCGGGCCGGGGAACTCGCCGTCCACGGTGATCATCGGCCGTCTGACTCCGTCCGGGCGGAGCTCGACGTCTCGAATCGTCCAGCGGTGCTCCCGCGTCTGCGGCGCGGCGTCGAAATCCCAGTCCGGGTCGAGGACATACTTTCCGCGGCGTCCCGGGGGAGGGCCTGCGGGGCTCCCGGCTGCCGTGGCGACGTGCTGGTGGTCCGGATGCCGCGTCCAGGTCAGGGCGCCGAACAAGGCGACGATGAGCACGAGACCGAGGGCCGCGAACTCGAGGAGCAGGGCGTGGCGCCGGGTGGGGCTGCAGTGCCGTTTCGTACGGGCGGAGAGGCTGTCGTCCAGAACCCCGACGTCCTCTTCTTCATCATCGCTTTCTTCGTCGGGGTCGGGAGTCGGAGGCTGCGCTGGATTCGCGTTTTGTCCCCGCTCCTCGAGGTCGGACTCGTCTTGCCTCAGGACGAGGTAGCGGCCGCCACCAACTCCTGGCTCTTTGCTCTTGTTCTCCATTTAAGCAGCTTCGTCTCAAACAGGAAACAAAAGAGGCCGGTCTTCTAAAGGCAAAAGAGTGCAAAGACGTGGAGACAAACAGGACCGGCAGCAAGGCGAAACTTGGGTGGCGCCCCGGTTGGAGAACAAGCGACTATCGGGACTCTGGGACCCAGCGGGATGGTATTTCTGGACGCCGCGCGGCCGATGCAGATGCAGCTGGGCGGCAAAGCGGCATGAGGTTACAGCAGCACGGTCGAGCTCCCGTAATCGACCGACGGCCCCACGCGCGTGTGAGGGTTGAGGTGCGCGCAACGTGGTGGAGGCGGCGGGTAAGGGCGCAGGGCCAAGCACTACCCTGGCGTCCCCCATGCTTGGTTGCGGCCAGAGAGTCTTAAGTATGGCCAAGAAGGACGGTCAAGCATCAGAGCAATGCGGCCTCGAGTTCTTCTCCCTGACCGCAAGTGTCCGCCAAGTGCTTGGCCAATCACACGCCCCGGCTGCCACACATGCTCATGACCGTACCCACCTGCCATATCCATGCCTAGCGCCCACTGCCACGGGGCCTCGCAACGTTCCCGTGGTGTCCGCTTATATCCCAAGCCAAAACATTGGTCGAATGAAACCGTGAACCTTCGGCATGCACCTGCATGCTCAGGGCTGAACCCCGTTGCCATTCGCGCCTGTACATAAAGCGCTCTGCGCCGCCTTGGAAACAGTCGCTTCCGCGCCCCAAACTGCCGGAATACTCCAGAATCATGAGGGAACTCCTTGCCACCGGCCTGTTGTCTCTTCTCGCCGCTGCCGATGCTGCGGCATGGCCGGGAAAACTGCAAGGGCGTGCCAGCGAGGCTCCCACGCTCTCTCCGGTAAGCTTTGTGAAGGGAAAGGCGTTTGATCGGATCGCAATCATCTGGCTGGAGAATACCGACTACGACAAGGCCATTGGGGACCGTGCGTGTACCGTTCGCACTGCTCGCAGGTGTCCGCTGACCCTTTGCAGCCAACCTGGCCTGGCTCGCTTCCAAGGGCGTTACCCTTGACAACTATCACGCAGTCACTCATCCCAGTCAGCCGAACTACCTCGCCGCCATCGGAGGAGATTACTTTGGAATGAAGTGAGTCGATGCGCAAAGGAAGGAATAATGGACTTCCCGTTAACGTTGTCAAAGCCACGATGATCTGTCCACGTTCGATGCAAACGTTTCCTCGGTGATTGATCTTCTCGAGAGTCAGGGAATCAGCTGGGGTGAATACCAGGAGGATATGGTGGGTTTTCTGAATATCTCTCGCTTTTATCTCTTTACTGATGCCTACTTAGCCTTACACCGGTTACACCGGCTTTGGTAAGTGGCGCCCAACAGGACCCTCAGTTCGCGACTTACCGACTTGTCAAAGCGTATGCAAATCCCACAACCGGTGCAAACATGTATGTCCGGAAGCATAATCCAGCAGGTACGTCTCTTCTCACTCGTGGGAGAAAGAAACCGTCTGTTTGCTAAATGTTTGCTCCAGTGAGCTACGGTAACGTCCTGAACGCGCCGGAGCGTCTGAGTGTCACCAAGAACTTGACTCTGTTCCAACAAGATTTGGAAAACGAGACGCTCCCACAGTGGATGTTCATCACCCCCAACATGAGTGCGACAACGCCACCCACTCTTGCCTTCTTATTTCTGACGTTTGGTAGCTTCCGACGGACATGACACCTCCGTGACAGTCGCCGGAACCTGGAGCCGCACCTTCCTGGAGCCGCTTCTCGACAACCCGAAGTTCATGACCAACACGCTCGTCATCCTCACCTTCGACGAAAACGAAACCTACACCACCCAGAACCGGGTCCTCGCCATCCTCCTCGGAGACGCCGTGCCGGACAGCCTCGTCGGAACCACCGACTCCACCTTCTACGACCACTACTCGGAGATCGCCTCCGTCGAGGCCAACTGGGGCCTCGACACCCTGGGCCGCTGGGACGTCGGCGCAAACGTCTTCTCCCTCGTTGCCGAGCAGACGGGCGACACCCTCCGCGCGTGGGATGGCGCACAGCCTCTCGACCAGCGCTACTTCAACTACTCCTACGCCGGCGTGTTCAACCACCGGAGCGGGGAGGAGAGGACTTACGTCAAGCCGAACGTCGACGCCGAGTACGCCGGACGGAAAGTGCATCAGGCCGTGGTGGACGTTTGGAAGGACTCGGGCCTCCCCAGCTACTACACGACGGATTTGGAGATTCCGGATGGTTTGAACCCACCAGAAGGGTACTGAGCGTGTACATAAGAACTCAGATAGTACCGAATGTCTCTAGTATGGGATGAATAGAATCGGTTGGAGCTCTGCGAATTCTCAAACCTCCGGTGCGACGCGCGTGAGACCTCTACAGCCTTCTTCTGGTCTTTACCTGTTCAAACATATGTTTGATATTGTACCACGGCTTTCTTTGCTTTGAACTCCCAGCTAAATTATTGAGATCTTGTTTTGTCGCAGTCCTGAGAAAGCAGTGATGTCTACCACTTGACATCGTTCCCCAGGCGCCAATCTTCTGTTTGTAACGGCGGGCCTCTGCCTCTAAGGATCAAACACCAAAGAGGGTGGTGAGCCGTGTGAGGGTTTACCTTGAGTGGGTACAAGGGAGGGTGTGAGAGAACGAAGTGACGAACACACGTGACTAAACACTACGTGCGAAGGCCGTGTTACCAATAGAGTCCAAATTCTATTGTGAAGTTGACCACGAAGGGTCAAGTATCTAGCTAAGTGAGTGTGCTTATATACTGTGGGAAAGTTGTGACAATCTGGTGGTGCCGTCTCTCAAGGGCACCGCTGAGCGTGCCGTTACTTGAGGGCACGAGTTGGTGTGCCGTTTATTGAGGGCACAGGTGGGGCGCACGTGCTGTCTCACGTGAGGAGTCTTGTGACCTCGGATCCTTGTGCCTTCCGACTTCTCACTGTTCCGTCGGGTTGATCCTCAACTCTCTGCCTGTGACGGCTGCGCCGTAACACTACCCCCCCCTTTAGGATCTTCGGCCCGAAGATTCTTCCGTCTCTTGGTATATCTTCTTGCAGGTTGCTTAGTTTGTTCTTTCTTTCGTAAGTTCCCGCGATGCCTCCGAAGAAGCGTGTTGCTGAAGATTCCGCTATTAACCTTCGCCCTTGTAAGGTGAATAGGGTTACCCTTCGTCGCTGGGAGCTGTTGGACGAGATCTTTTTCCGGGGTGTCGAGATGGTTCCTTGTGCTAACTGCCTGGAGCACGAGTCGGAGTGCGTGGCTTTACAAGAGAACCCGTCTATTTGTGCTGCCTGCTTGGGGGCTCGTCGGGCCGGGTGTGATGTTGCATTTCGGGGTGTCTCGCGTTGTAAGTTCCTTCTCTTCTTCTCGGGTTTGCTCTGCGGAGGAGGATGCAACGTTGGAGAAGCTTCTTCGCCTGCGTAAACAGCAGCGCTTCCTTCAGTCGCGTCGTTCTCGTATGATTCGCGAGGGTTTCGAATCGTTGGAGGAGCTCGAGAGGGCTGACGCTGCTGGTTCTTCTGGGGGCCCTCCCGACCCTGTGGCTCCTGAGGGTCCGTCCGTGTCAGAACGGCCACGTTACGAGGCGGTGGGTCCTGCTGTGCCGCAGTCGGCTGAGTCTGCCGCGTCTGCCGGTGAGCCCGTGACTGGTACGAGATCTCCTCGTCCTTCTGAGCTGGTAGATTCTGCTCGTTTATCGCCCTTCGCGTTGGATCCAGCGGATCTTGAGGGTTTGCCGTTGTTTGTTTTCGAGGGCGACCTCGTTTCCGTGGGAGGTCAGGGTTCTGGCGATGGAACTCTCTAACGAGGTCTGAGTGTATGTCGTCCTTGGGTATCCACTGGTTATCCTCATTCCCGTATCCTTCCCATTTGACCAGGTACTTAAGCTGATGGCCGAACCGCTTACAGTCTAGGATTTTTTCTACTGGGTACTGCTTTTCTTCGGCGTCCGGGTTTTCTGGTACAATTTCTTCTTGGGTTTCCGGGATGTTGACGTTTTCTGGTGCTGGCTCGAGCAGTGAGACGTGGAAAGTGGAGTTCATCCTTGTGTTTGACAGTTTGAGTCGATAGGTGACTTCTCCGAGTTTTTCTTCAATCTTGAATGGGCCAATTTTTTTGAAATCCAATTTGTCGTTTGGCCGTTTAGTCTTGATATTTTTCCTGAGGAGATAGACCTTATCCCCCTTCTTAAGGTTCGGTGCCGCCTGGTACCGTCTGTTGTAGTACTTGGACATCATGATTCTGACGTATTCGAGGTCGAAGCTAACAGCCTTGTGAAGCTCCTTTAGCTGCTCGGCTTTGAGGATACCACTTTGTGCTAGCTTTCTACTTGGGATCGTTTCCCTGTAGGCTTCTGGTTCAAACCCGTAGTTGACGAAGAACGGTGATTCGTTCGTGGATTCTTGCTTCGCGCTGTTGTATGCGAATTGGGCCATGGGTAGCAGTTCTGCCCAGTTTTCCTGTGGGTAGTTGATATAACAGCGGAGGTATTGTTCAAGAGTCCGGTTCATTCGCTCGGTTTGACCGTCTGTTTGCGCGTGTGCTGTGGTAGCGAGCTTGCTCTTCGTTCCTAGTTGGCGCATTACTGTTTGCCAGAATTCTGAGGACATAAGCTTGTCTCTGTCCGATACCATTTCTTCCGGCATTCCGTGATCCGCGAAGATGGTTCGTAGGAATGTGTAGGCGAGCTGTTCTGCGTTGGATGCCTCGAGGTAGGGCAAGAAGTAGGCGTACTTCGTGAGTCGATCGACAAAGACGAGAATCGAGTCGTACGGGACTCCCGTGAGAGGATCCTTTGACCTAGGTAGTTTGGTAACAAAGTCCAACGTAATGGACTGCCATGGTCGTTTGGGTGCTTCCAGCGGCTGTAGTAGGCCATAAGGTGCATGTGTCGCGGCCTTGCTTCTGATGCAAAGATCGCACTGCGAGACTGCACGCTGTACGGTTTTCCTTAGTCCTGGGAAGTAGTAGTTCCTCGTGATTCTTTCTGCTGTCCTGTCGATGCCCTGATGTCCATGTGCTGGGGCTTCGTGGATGTCTTTTACCAGTGCTTCTCGTAACCGTGTTGGTACGTAGATGAGTCCTTTGAAGAGAAGCGTTCCTTCTCCATCTTGAGCAATACGCGGGTCGTCCTCAAGCGCTAAAAGTTCCTGCGCGAAGGAGTCCTGCGCGTATGCTTCTCGGATCTTCTGGTGCCATGGGTTGGCTTCGATGCGTAGCATAGGTAGAGTTTGTCTGGCAAGGAGGAGCGATCCATCGCTATCCGCTGCGAAGATTGCAGGGTGCGGCTCGGTTTTTCCTTCCATGTAATCCACTCTTCGGCTGAGCGCGTCAGCTGCGGCGTTGTCTGATCCCTTTCTGTAGGTGATCTTGAAGTCATAGGAGGCCATTTCCTCTGACCAGCGAACCTGTCGTCGGTTCAATTCCTTGGTCGTGGTGAAGCGTGTGAGGTTCTGATGATCACAGCGTACTATCACCTGGTGGCTTGCTCCTTCGAGGTAATGTCGCCATTGCTTGAATGCTGCGACGATGGCCAGAAGCTCTTTATCGTGAATATCGTAGTTGAGTTCTGCCGGGGTGAACTTCCGTGAGTAGAACGCGACGGGGTGCCATCTGCCTTCTTTGTCAGGCTGGCTGAGACATGCTCCAAGGGCGAATCCTGACGCATCAGTTTCCACTTCGGTGGCTTTGTCGGGATCGTATATCCCAAGCACTGGGGCTTCGCAAAACATCCGTTTAAGCGAATCAAATGCCCTTTGCTGATCGTCTTCCCATTTGAAGCCATGCTCTTTTCGCGTGAGCCTAGTTAAAGGTTCCGTGACTCCGGAGTAGTTCCAAATGAACTTCCTGTAGAAGTTTGCGAATCCTAGGAAGGACTGTACTTCCTTGATCGTCTTTGGTACTGGCCATTCTCTAATAGAATCCAGTTTCGAGTCGTCCATGCCGACGTGACCTGGGGTGATGATAAAGCCTAAGAATTCCGTTTTCTGGATGTGCCATTCGCACTTCTCGGGTGCGATGGAGAGGTTCTTTGCTTGGAGGGCTTCTAGGACCTTTCGTACATGCTTTTTATGTTCCTCAAGGGTTTCTGAAAAGATGAGGATGTCGTCGAGGTAAGCCATGCAGAAGATATCCAAGTATTCTCGTAGTGTGTCGTTAACGAGATTCTGGAATGTTGCCGGGGCGTTAGTAAGCCCGAATGGCATTACCGTATACTCGTAGAGTCCTAGCCTCGTTCTGAAGGCTGTTTTCCATTCTTCCCCTTCTTTAATCCTGACCAGATGGTATCCGTCCCGGAGGTCCAGCTTCGTGAAGTACTTTGCTTTCCCTAACTTGTCCTGGAGCTCGTCGATGCGAGGGAGGGGGTACCGGTTCTTGGTCGTGATGTCGTTCAGCTGTCGGTAGTCGACACAGAGGCGTAGCTTGCCGTTCTTTTTCGGGACGAAGAGGATCGGGTATCCGGCTGATGACGTGGAGGGTCGGATGTATCCTCGTTCGAGGTTCTTCTCGATGTAGTCCTTAAGCTCTTCCATTTCCTTTTCTGACAAGGAATAAATGGGCTTGTAAGCTGGCTTCGTGCCTGCTTTGAGCGGGATTTCGTGGTCCCATGCCTGGTGTTTTGGCAGGTCTCCTTTTCTCCTTTCTCGGCAAACGGCCGTGAGATCCCAGTACTCGCTGGGTACCGTTTCCATTTCAGGTATCGGAGGTCCTCCATGTAGGTTTAGGCTGCCGTGTTGTCCCTTATGAATCCTCGCGGGGTCGTCTCCTCCTAAGGGAGCTGCGTAGTCCCCGTTCTCTAGCCCTTTTCGTTGGGCTCTGGCCAGTGCTCTCTGTTGCACTGCCGGCGAGGGTTTGATGTATATGAGGCAGACCTGATGTCCTTGGCGTCTCATACGCTTGAATGCTTCTCCTGAGATGATTTGGACGTCGATTTGAGGCTCTAGGGCTGCTAATTGCTTACGCGAAGCCTTACTCTTAGCCTTACGCCGCTTCCTCGTAGTCCTTTGTGTAATGGGTTGCACTTCCCCATCGAGGAGGCTTCGTTGCTTGTCCTGGTCCTGGCTTACTCCGTCCTCGGGGTAACCGTTGATGTTGCCGTCGCGGGGTCTTACGCCATCCTGGTGGACCGTGTTGGGTGTATCGTTTCGCTCAGTAGGGCTTATTCCTACCGATGGGTTGCATTTTACCGAGGAGACTTCGCTACCTGCGTCGTAGTCCTGGTCCTGACTTATACCACTGTCGGAGTTGCCTACACAGTTGCCACATTTAGGCCTTACACTGGCTACTTCCCGTGTTGATGCTGCTAGGAGTGTCCTTAGGGTATCCATCAACCCGTTTCTTCTCTCCAGCCCTTGTTTTCGTAAGAGGTTGTCAAGGTCCTCTTGGAAAATGATGGAATCTTCTTTCCCAAAGTCGAAGATTGGTCTTTGGGTTCTGACCCAGGGCATTCCGAGAATGAGATCGTGCCCGGGTACTCGCTGAACGTCGAGGGAGATCTGTTCCTGATGATTTCCTATCTGGAGGGTTACTTCCTCCGTTTCAATCTTTACCCAGCCTTCTCCGTAGGCTGCTTGGGAGCCATCAAACCCGCTAAGGGAGTATGGTTCCTGTTTCTTACGGTAGGGGATGTTCATCTTCTGCACAAGCTCGTTGTGGATGAAATTTCCGCTTGATCCTGTGTCGATCAGGATTCTCGTGGGTACTCCGTTGAGTATTCCCTGCGTTTTGAACTGTTTCCATAGGTTTGGTCCGGTGAGAATTTCCGTATTCGAGGTGCGTGATACCATATTAAGGGACCTAAACTGCGGCCCCTGCTGTTGTCCCTTGGCTGCAGGGCCGTCTAGTTTTTTGACTGGTGCCTCTGGTTGTTCCATAGTAGGAAGAGGTTGTGGTGAGTCCATCCGTTCGAACTCCATCCTTCTATTTCCCACTTCTCGATAATTCGGTGTGTACCATCTTGTTGTACTCGTACCGGGAACCAGTGATTTTCGTTCTTCTGACGTTGGTGCGTCCTGCACTGATGGTCGATGCACGAGATCCATGCGATCTGCCGATGCTTCTTGTGCCGGGGGTTGAGACGTTCGTCGTCCTCTGGGAGGATCTGACTGCTTGGCCTCGGGATCTGACGAAGGGCTTTCCATCTCACGCCTGGGACGGCTATTTCCATACTAGGAAACAGTCTGGCCCTTTCTTCCTCCTGGGCGAGTATCCTCTGGACTGCCAGGTTGTCCTCCAGGGTGACTTCGTCTGTTTCTATGTGACGATCTTCGTAGACGCGTGTTTCCCATAGCTGATCCCCTTGTACCTGCCAGGTGACTAACGCGAGTCCCTGCTGGTTATCTGGGATCCAGATGCCTTGCTCCGGTCCGCTGTGGTGGAAGGGAATCTTGGCGATGATGCCGTGTTCCTCTACTTTCTCAAGGAGCCTGTTGATAGCGCCTGCTAACGGGCTCTCCTCCACTTCTGCGAGGTTTCTTTCATCGGAGCTGTCTTCTTCGGCTTCGGTACTGTCGTAGAACTTGTCGTTTTCACTTTCGATGATCTCGTCGTCGAGCGGGAATGATTCGACAATATCGTCGAGGTCGAACACCTCTTCGTTCCTTGTGAGCATAGCGATGCCCCTTGACTTCTTCGGGTACCATCCCGTAGCGTCCTTGTCGCTTTGATGCGTTCGACAATTATCGTTAAAGCATGCCGTCCAGCTTAGCGTGGCGTGGTTCTCCTGGCGAGATACGGTTGATGCTTCGCGTTGAGCGCTTGAGGTTTGCTTCTCTTCTTTCCTATTACGAGGGTTCTGCGGACACGTAGGCGAGAAGTGTTTGTCGCTGCCGCAGGTAATGCAGAGTCGATCCTTGTAGCGCTGCTTTTGCTCGTCTGTCCAGTTTGGATTCGGGCCTTTGGGTTTCTTGTTGTAGTTGTTCCGACCCCTGTTATCCTTTTTCTTATCCTGGCGGTTGGCGGCGTCGAGAGCCATGGCGTCTCCTCCTTCCAACGTGGTGCGTTCGCGGCGTGGCCTGGTCGTGTTTGCCTGCGGGTCACCCTTTCTTTCGAACCACCTGTTGGTCCTTCTTCGGTCCATGTCGGTTGCTAGGCGGATGAGTTCTGAAAGCGTTTCTGGCTCGTCGTGGTAGGACATGGCTTCCTTGATTTCGTCCTTTAGGCCTCGGTAGTACAGTTGTCTGAGCGTGTAGTCCGAGTGCTCTCCGGCGACGTAGGCTGCTTCCTGGAATTCCGCCGTGTAGTCGAGTACTGACTTCTTCTGCTGAATCCTAAAGAGGATCTGGTTGGCGCGTTTGGCCTCGTCGATGGCGTTGAACGCTTCCTGGAGCTGCTTGGCGAAGGTCCTGTAGTCGGAGAAGATGGCTTGAGTCTGGGGCGACCATTGCCAGTGCGGCTTCTCCTGAGTCTCTCTCTTGTAGGGCCTGAACCACTTCTCTGCTGCTCCTCGAAGGAAGGTGCTGGCGTAGCGAACCTTGTCTGCGTCGTTGCCGAATTGTCCTTTGGCGAAATGCAGGTAGTCCTCTAGCTGCATAAGGAAGCTTTGCGTCTTGGTACGCTCACCATGGTAAAGGTCCGGTTTCGGCACCTTGACTCTGGTGGATGGTTTCTTTGCGGCATCTGGCTCGGTGGCCTGATCCTGTCTGTTCCTCAGGATGCGATTCTCGGTTCGCAGTTCCTGGATCATCTGCATGAGATCTCTCATGGTAGGCTCCGTTTGCTCCTGATGAGCAGGCTGAGCGGCCTCTTGAGCCGGCGTCTGAGGAATCGCTGGACGACCTTGTCCTGCGCTGACGTCTTCCATATTGACCGTGCTCATTGCTGTTTCCTAAACTCGTTAGGGGGTGATACCTTACCCGATGTTCTCTTCCCTTCCTTGCAAGGATGGTGGTCAAAGTGTAACGGCGGGCCTCTGCCTCTAAGGATCAAACACCAAAGAGGGTGGTGAGCCGTGTGAGGGTTTACCTTGAGTGGGTACAAGGGAGGGTGTGAGAGAACGAAGTGACGAACACACGTGACTAAACACTACGTGCGAAGGCCGTGTTACCAATAGAGTCCAAATTCTATTGTGAAGTTGACCACGAAGGGTCAAGTATCTAGCTAAGTGAGTGTGCTTATATACTGTGGGAAAGTTGTGACAATCTGGTGGTGCCGTCTCTCAAGGGCACCGCTGAGCGTGCCGTTACTTGAGGGCACGAGTTGGTGTGCCGTTTATTGAGGGCACAGGTGGGGCGCACGTGCTGTCTCACGTGAGGAGTCTTGTGACCTCGGATCCTTGTGCCTTCCGACTTCTCACTGTTCCGTCGGGTTGATCCTCAACTCTCTGCCTGTGACGGCTGCGCCGTAACACTGTTTAGGGATTCGTCACTACCGGTCGAGTTTTCACGTCCCGCTGTGTGCACCTCTACCTGTATTTTATCAAACCACCTATTCCCATAAACGCCCTTGCTACACGTAGTTTTGGGCTGGTAAGGAGAGGACAGGTGAAATTTCATGTGCCTGCCATGGAAGTAGGAATCCAAGTCGTCCCAGCCTGGGTCTTCGCGATTGTTTTTTGTCGAAAGTCCAAGAAGAACGAAGATATTATGTCCCGCTTCTGGGGGTTCCAGCAACAGAACTATAGCAAATTTCTTGTCGTATCTTTTCGGGAGAACGAAGGAATAGTCGTTGTCTGGCTTTTCTGTAGACGGCGGCGGCGGGTCAAAAACCGTTCGACTTTGGAAGTAGCTGGTCTCTCGAGAAGCTGACACAGTACAATCATATACTCCAATTTGGCAAGTCCTGTAGCCCTGTTCGCAAGAGGACCATCGCCGAAGCAGTATACGATGGTGTAAATTGATCTGATGGTGTCTGCGAGTTCCGATGTCCTGACGCACGTACAGAGACTGAACTCTATCGCGCTTCGCGTACTTGTCGTAATGATCAATCTTCCATAGCTTGTCTGCGTGTGTTCTTGCGCGCTGATAGACGCCTTCTTCAACAGGGTCCAAGCGGATTCCCAAGAATCCGTCAAAGCCAGGATACGGCCGACAGTTCAGAGCGGTGAGCTCGAGTGCTTGAAGGCGGGCGGGGACACTTTGTGTGAAACTACAAGTCCGCAAGGATATAGTGATACCTTTGCTGGTTTTGGAAAACGGCTTACTTTGTTACCATTCCATGTAGACCTCCATTTGTTCCGAGCCGATAAAGCACACCGGATGTTTAGCAAGTAACCCGTAGCGCGCGTCGGGTAAGCCATCTGGATGGACCCAGGCAAACAGAGATTCGTCGTCGGAGTCCTTCATGATCTGTTCCTGGAGCCTGATGAATGCCTTCTCCCCCTCGCTGTATAACATGGGCATGTTGACGCCAAAGAGCCCCATCAGACAGTAGGCAATGTTTTCTGGCCTTGACGTCTGTCTCTTCGAAGCCCATGACATCCTCTTCGCCACACTGAGAGACTGCATGTCCACGGTGCCGGCGAGAACTCCCCCATCGATCTTGGTTATCCTTGACAGAACCGCACACAGGGATGACTTGTCACCCAGTCTGGCCCAGCCGGCTGAGAAGAAAACAACACGCGCGGGAGCCAGCAGTTCCTGCAAGGTCCAGCCCCTGTTGAACCAGTCGCTCTTGGCAACATCACCGCGTTCGTCGATCTTGGCCTCGTCGGGCACGTCCACCAGGTAGGCGTAGCAGATTTCGGCTCTCTCGTACCAGGCGAACATGGCGTTGATGGCTTCCGACAGCTCCGCACTGCTGTCCTTGTTGATGCAGTAAGTGTCCACCCAGATGTAGCCGAAGCCATCGTGCTTGGCCTGCTTGCAGGATCCTGCAATCTTGCCGTAGCCCTTCTTCTTTGGAGCCAGCCCTTTGGTTATGTCTTCGAAGAGAACCTCCTCCTTCTGCCATCTGTGAGAAAGTATGGCGTATGGCGGCACTTCCGAGGGGCTGAAGTCCTCGAGCTCGAGTGTGGATGTGTTGAGGAGCCGCATCTTGATGGGGAAGAAGGCTTCACGGATGTTGGTGGCTGATGTGCTTGTGGTTGTGTGTTGTTTTTCTTAGCCTTGCGACACCGTGCGAGGTGCAGATACGCGCCGCAGTCATGCACGCGTCAATTAGTTGTACGTATGGAGTGATGGGGCCGAAAACTACCAATGAAGCGGAGGAACCGTCTCCAAGCCTCACGTCCTAAACTCGATTCCAAGACCGTATGGGCAAGTTCCCTCCAACGGTCTTACTGTAGGGCAATGGGTCGTGGTATATTTTTGATTAGAGTTCGCAGTTGCATAATTCTCCGTAGTCAGAGGGAAACTCATCCGAACCCTGAGCTCATCGTCTTCCGTCAATCTTGACACTCAAACATTCGGTATTCACAACTATGAGGACAGACACACCAAGACCTTGGACGACACGGCAACGACGTGAATATATCAAGCCGAACACAGCTATCGACTCCTCTGAAAACCAACACGAGATGCCAAGCTGTTTACCGGGGGACGGAGCGGAATGCCAAGCTGTGGAGCACTTGGGAGTTAAAATTAGCCGGTCGTGGCAGCAGACCTGCGGGCTATCGGCAGTTACAGTGGGGCAATGATGAGGCTCGAATCGATCGAGCTTTAAGCGAGCCCAACCTAGAGATGAGGCTACTGTTTGCGGCGAGATGGAGGTTGGTGGCGTTCTTGGCTGGAAGCGAAAACGGGCCGCCCCGCATCACGAGCACTGCAGCAAAGCGTCAAACACTCCAGCGGCCATATGCTCGGAGCACAGAACAGTGCAAGTCATCCTTTGCTGAGGGATTCCGTACTCCTGGCGGATTACATGCTGGAGATTTTATCGCGGGATGTGTTGGTTGATACGAGTGTTTTCGAAGATAGCCCACCAGTGCTGGGGAGAAGCTGTATAAAGAGGACGAGCACGCAGTGTCGAAATAATCATCAAGTCACCATTCAACCATCACTGGCAACATTCGGATCACCCCCCTCTCAAGCTTCAAATCCACATTTTGTCAACTTTGCCATACTATACCAACTCCACTACCGTATTCATCATGCTCACCAAGACTATTTCCACCGCCCTCGTCGCTCTCAGCGCCGTCCAGCACACTGCTCGCGCTGCCCCAGCGAACGTGACTGTCGAAGCTCGCGACGTGGGCGCCATCGCTCTCCCAGAGGGAACAGACGTCGCCGTCTCCTACTCCTGCGGCGGGCAAGCCGACTGGTCCGCCACCAAGGACACGGTCGCTGCCGGAGCCTGCATCAAGATTCCCAACGGCGCCGACGACATCGAATTCAACTACGACCCCAAGGTCTACGCCCATCTTGAATTCGGCTTCTACGTTCGTGACGGTAAGTCAGCCTCTTTCCTGGACAAACGTGTGCGCTGACTCGCCGGTCCTGTAGACTGCGAGATGCTCGACTATGGCTGGTGGAAGAACATTTGGTATTCCTCCCGCGGCAACACTAGGGCGTTCTTGACGGGGCTTTGCATTGGCTCTACGGAGAAATGGCTCGTGGACGTGGACTATCCCAAGTGGAACTCTTTCCGGATTAGCTACAAGACGGTGGAGGATATGTACCAATGATCTTCAGGCGTCAGTTTGCAGGAGATCTGTTTCCCTTTTTTATTTCTTTCTGTAACTAGGGGAAAGGGAATTGCTTGTATTGAGAATATCATGCACAACCACAATTCGAAGTTGGTCGCTATGACTTGCCTTTCCGGAATTGAATCCTACCGCTGCGCCCTCAGCCCATCGTCTGTAATACAGTACCTTGTCCTTCAGGGCTATCTGGCCGCACCATCGTCACTTACTGCTGCTGCTACACCAAACATCGACTCACTCGTCACATCGGTTACCGGATCGTTGAGCTCACGAGTCACAGTAGCTACGCCGAGACTCTGCGGATCAGCACCAACCCCTTCTCATGCTTACCTGCGCACCGAAACTCGCTTATCAGCCCCATCTCGCTCGGCACCAGCATGACTCGGGATGGCAGCACATTTCGCAAAAAGAGAAATCGTTCTGGCCCAGCATTCTTTCCGAAGACTCACGCGAGAACACTGCCTCGGACGCGCCCGGACTTTCTTCACTCTCTGATCTTCGCTAAGAGTAGTCGAGTACGGAGTACGGAGTACGGCTGGCGGAGATTCTCGGTGGAACATCGCCGAAACGACTAGAATGATTCCGTAACGCGGAAACGGCAACGGGGGAGACAATGTTGGTCACCGCCCCGCGCGGCGTGATGTGTTTCCAGCTGCTGAGCAGTGTCGGGGGCGTTGCTCTCTCCCGTTGCGCCGCGGAGCGGGTTTCGTATCCTCGCATGCTGAGCTTCGCCAACCGATTCCGAATCCTCCAGCAACACGCCGCGCCAAAGCTCCGACTCTTCACCCCTCACAGCGATACGTGACGCGGCTCGACCAGCACCATGGCTCCGTTCGGAAAGATCTACACGTACCCCAACAACCCGCGGGCGCAGAAGGTGTGTGCAGTCCGGCCAGCAACCCAGCCGGCTCCCCCAGGCTGACCCCCCGCGGCAGATCCAAGCAGCCGCCAAAATCAGCGGTCTCGAGCTCGAAATCGCGCCGGACTTCCAGATGGGCAAGACCAACAAGACGGCCGAGTACCTCGCGCGGTTCCCGACCGGCAAGGTGCCGGCGTTCGAGGGCGCCGACGGCGTCGCCCTGGTCGAGTCGGACGCCATCATGCAGTACGTGGCCGAGAGCGGGCCCCAGGCGACGCAGCTGCTGGGGGGCTCGGCGGCGGAGCGGGCGCGGGTGCAGCAGTGGGCGCTGTTCCAGGCGGGCGAGGTGTGGCCGGAGCTGCTGAAGCTGATCTACCCGCGCGTCGGCTTCACGGCGAGGACAAGGCGCTGGCGAAGATGGCGCAGGCGATGGGCGCGGTCGAGCGCGCCCTCGACGGCCGGAGCTGGCTGGCCACGGACGCGCTGAGCGTCGCCGACCTCGCCGTCATGTCGGCGCTGGTGTGGGCGTTCAAGTACGTCGTCGACGACGAGATGCGGGGCGGGTTCCCCAGGCTCATGGACTGGTTCTGGCGCACGATCCGCGCGGACGGCGTGCAGGAGTTCTTCGGCGAGCCCGAGATGGTGGCGGTCAGGCAGATTCCCTCGTAGTGGCATGGGCACGAGTCAGGGGATTCATAGGCATTGGCAGTCGACGAACAGAATTAGAACTCGGAGATGTTTGAGCTGAAGTGCGCTCAAGGTTGATGATGATGGCTGTGAGCCGGCGCTTCCGTCCGGGATGGCGCAATTCCTGCCCTCGGTCTCACAACCCCGACACCCCTCCCGCGCGCCGCCCTCCCTCCCAGCTCACGCGCGCGCCTCCGCCTCCCTGTACACTTCCAGGATAAGATCGGCCATCTTCTGGTTCTCCGCCGGCACGCTCGGGAAGTGGTGGCCGCCCTTGAACCGCAGCACGCGCCGCGCCGCCGCGTCGCAGTACTCCGGCAGCTGTTCGCTCTCCAGCCGCCACGGATCCGCGTCGCCGATGACATGCACCGTCGGCGCGCGCACCGTCGTCGGCCGCCGCTCCGCCTCGCCGCCGTCGCGCTGAGCGAACAGCAGGTCCTCGGGCGGCACGGTGCCGCACACGAAGACGCCGAACGCGATGCCGCCGACGTCCAGCGGGCGCTCCTCCTGCAGCAGCAGCAGCTCCATCGCCGTCTTCGCGCCCTGCGAGAACCCCAGCACGCCGACGAACGGGCCCTGCGCGCGCACCGCGCCCAGCAGCAGCAGCCGCACCCGCTCCATCTGCCGCGCGTGCCCCGCGTCCCGCGCCGCCGCCCGCGCGTCCTCGTGCCACCGCCGGAACGGGCCCTCGCCCTCGAAGACCGGCAGGATGCCCGGCCCGGCTTCGCACTCGATGGGCGCGTCCAGGAAGACCAGGTCGAAGTGTTGCCGGATGAGGAGGCCGAGGCGGGCCGTCTGGGCCTCCATGATGCGGGTGTTGGCGCCGCCGCCGTGGAGGCAGAGCATCTTGGGCTTCGGCATTGGCGCGACGGGAAGGGAGGGTGGAAGAGGGGGGAGGGCTCGGTGCGTGGTCAAGTGTATTGGGGCTGGCGGCTGTGGAATGCTGGTGGAGCTGGCGCTGGGTTTTGCCATTCGGCGTCTTGAAATAATGCGCCGATAACGGCTGCACCGAAAACACCGAGCACGCGTGCCTACACTTATCATCAGCCGAGCCTTCTTTCAAAGATAACTCATCAGCATTGCTACGCAAGCCGTCCATCAAGCAGTGTGCCCGGCCGTACGCCGCGGTGGCGCATGCGCATTCCTCGGAGCATCACTTTTCAGCCCTCAACCTTGGTTCTCGGGACGTACAAACACTGTGGCCCAGGCAAGTTCCGTCAATCTAAAGCTTGTTTACTGCCCTACCTAGAATCCGTCGGAATCTGGACGTCATTTCTACCTTCTAGTCAGATACGAGGAGCTACAGGCACTGACTAGCACTCCCAACGCTCTTCTTCCTCGTCAATCAAGTCCTGCAGCTTGTGCGCTTCGCAGACAGCCCATCTCTCTCCAACGTACTGAATGCAGCTTACTCAGGGTCTACCATCGTCTCCACTTCCCTCTGAGGCGGTTCCGATAAGTCAGGGGAGAAGTAGAGGACGACCATGATCCAAGACTGTTGGAGTCAGAATAAAGGAGACAAGACTTTCACTAGGCCCGCGTCATCTCATGTCATGGTCTTCGCGGAGGAACCCAAGCCCATGGAACATCAACATGACCATCGGATGGTCAGTTCCAACGCAGGGGGTACACCGTCAAAGCTTGTACCACTATTTGCGCAATCGTACTGTGGTGGAACCGAGACCCCTACGACCGCTGCGCTAGCATTACTCTCTTTGGACATCGCGGGAGACGTGGACCATGAAGCTCCGTAAGGATATCGCTGCTTGTGTTCAACATCCAGATAGCGAGACACCCACACGCTTTATTGAGCTCACAGGAGCAAGACCCAGCCGGGGGTGGGTTGGCGGGACTGCCGGCTCGGAGCACATATTAAGTCTCACCACCGCTTGTAGGGCGTAACTTGATCTCGTTGGCGGAAATGAAGCTGCCTACATGGTATAAGCTCTATCGAGGACGTCGGTGCGGCGCAATAGCGAATGCGGCGGTCCGAGAATGCCGTCCACGGGGTCGTACGTTGGCGCCGGCTCTGCAGCCCCGTCGACCCATGTGGGCCACAAATCCGACGGTTGCGCCAGTGAGAAACGCGGCCATCCTGTAAGCGTTTTGGCGGTCGTTCAATCTGGTCGCTTTCATTTCTTCTAATGTTCTGCGAAACGGATCCCGGGGTGGGCTTTGGCGGTTTCATCTGGCGGGAGCCGAGCGTCGATCATGAATGCTTGGTTTCAAGGGCCAGACGCGCACTGCTCCTCGGCGAGGGCTTACGTAGACTTCGGTTCACGGCACTTGCCTCTCCTGTTGGGTGTTGATGTTTCCGGCACTCAAAAGCTCTCGCTGATCCTTTACCTCCCCGCATCGTCCAAGCACTGGTTGCTACCGCTTTCCACCGCTTACATTCGTTATCATCATCCCTATTATCATCCAGCTGAGCCGACACAATGAAGTCCTCTGTTCTTCTTGCCCTTCCTTCTCTGGCGCTGGCTCTGCCTTCCGTCACCTCCCTCATCAACAAGAAGGCGGACACCTGGGGTGGCGCCGTTTCTCTCGGTCCCACCAAGTCGACCATCGTCAACGCCGTTACCACCATCATCCCTGGCACCCCTCCCTCCTCGCAGAATGGCGAGCTCTTCCTCTGGCCCGGCATGAGCAACGGCACCGGCGACCTCGTGCAGACCACCATCGAGCAGTGGTCCTCGGGCAACGAGTGGTGCGGCGGCTCCTCCAGCCAGTGGTGCATCCGCGCCTCGCTGTTCGGCAGCTTCGGCCAGAAGGACTCCAACGCGTCTGCCATTGACGGCGACACCAAGGTCAGGATCGAGTACAACCTGATGGACGACGGCACGACCTGGGAGCAGTAAGTCCATGCACGCAACACATTCCAAACGAACCCCGGAAGCTCATCGAGAAAACAGGATTGTCACCGACGCCGACACCGGCGAGAACCTGTCCTACTTCTCGTACGACTCGGGCCCATACATGACCGGCTACGGCACCGGTACCGAGTGCGACGACAGCTGCACCGGCACCGTCTCGGAGCAGCAGTACCTCAACACTACCATCACTCTCGCCGCCGCCGATACCACCTTCAGCGACACCCTCGGCAGCTCCGGTGGCGCGACCTACACCGATATGGTGTCGAGCCAGGGTGGCAAGGTGTGGACCATTGAGAAGATCACCATCCCCGCGATGTAAGCGGGCTTCTTTTCGATCTCTAACTTTTGATGTACATGTTTGAACCAAAAACTGGCTATGTAAATACAGATGAATATGCAGCAGGACGAATGTTTGACCGCACTACGAGAATGCTTCACAGTGAACGCGGCCCAGTTTCGCGAGCATAGGGACATTGAAGCAGGCGAAATCTCAAAAGAGAGATGCACTGCCACACTGCTCAAACCATTCCTACTTCGAACTAAGCAATGAAGTCGGAACTTCGAAACACATCCTCGTATTCCAGCACGCTCCAGTACGCCCAGCAGTCCACGACGCTTAGCCAAAGTCTTGTGCACCCCGCCGAGAAAACAGAAGACGGAGCGTCACAAGCGAGCACCGTCGATTCGATGGTCGGCGTTGGCGTGCATCGGATTCGGCGCTGAAAACTGTGTACACACAGGCATGCAGCACTTCTGTCGTTCCCCGCGGTCCTTGTCGAAGTCGCCCTTGGCTTACCCGGCGTTCATTGTGACCCAGCTGTGCTGACTGCGCATGGCTGCTCTCAAAGTCGTGCTATGCGAGAGGACTCACCTTCTGGGTCTTTTGCGAATGGTTCATCGAGTTGGTGGCACGGAAGCCGAGGATATGCGGTGGTGGTGTTGAAGTGATGACCGTGGATCGTGCGGAGCCAGGAGGCGGAAGTGCTCAAGTCTTTCTTCGATGACGCGGGTGATCCAGCAAACTTGCGCCACCAGCGGATGAGTGCGATTTCCACGATGCGGATTGTGGTGAAGAGGTGTTGCGGTTGGATGCTTCGAGGGTAGTGGTGGCTTTTCATGATGGTTCCCAAGGCATGGTGTCGGTCAGTGAGCGAGCAAAATCCCTTCGGTTTGATTCAGTGAAGGACACAAGCGCGCCAGCACTGATAGCGCTTGATTCATAGGTGCTTTGCATGGTGGCTACACTTTGTGTGCAGTCTTGCGTTGACATGTAAGTTCAGCGGGGAGCTCCTGCAGTGCCCGTATGTCTACAGCATACCAGTGCTTCCGGTGACATATTACATCTGATCGGCACTGCTGGGCAGATGAATACAGAAGATAGTGCAGTCCCGCTTTCACCTCCGCCTGAGACCGTTGTCAGCGCGCTTGACAGCCTGATTCCCTGTCCTGCACTTTCCTCAGAAGGCCCACCTCCTTCCATTTCTTCCTTTCTTCCTCGAGTTTCCACGCAAGGTGAAGAGCACAACGAAAAAAAGAATGCGAGACGAGACGCCGAACCGCAAGGCTAGTCCGTTCGCGTCAGCCCAAGACAGTGCAATATGAGCGACACCGTGGCCAGCGACATGAACGGAGTTCAGCGGCCGCCGGCCTGGTTCCAAAAACTGGTTTAATCACTAGATGTACCCGTAGGCACGTCCTAGAGATTAAACTAAGAAGAACAGTTACTACACTTGATCTAAGCCAAAAGGCAAAGAGAGCTAGAGAAGAAAGGGTGGTGTTGGCCGAGGAGGAGGAGGGTTTATATGTGTGGACGAGGAGGGTGTCGCAGGCAGGGCCCTCGGGGTTCCTCCGACGCCCGAAGTGCTGCTCTAGGGGACATGTGGCCAGCATAAGTGGTTGCCCTTGCTTCTACGAGGGTACCAGCCAAGTTATGGCAACCGCTGATGGTTCCATCGTGCCTGATTGAGCATGCGGTGGGGTTTGTATGGAAACAGCGGGGCCCACCACCTGACATAAGAACCCAGATGACTCACCGAGCCACCTGGCCGACCACTTTCTGGCAGTAACTTCGGCGTAGATGGTAGTGTGCACAGGTGGCATGCGGCTACCGCAACGCCCATTTCGGGCATGTGGTCATGAAGAAGGAAGTAGCTGCTGGCTTTTCAGTCTGTCAGCGCCCTCGTGATAGGGCACCAGGAATATCCACGTGTAGCTCCACGCCGTGGAAGGCAGGAATGACGAATGACTTCCAACGCTCCACTTGTCATTGGCATTGTCTTCAAGAAGGCAAGGATGACACTTCAGACGTCAGTCAGTGCTTTGAAGCAACCAATCGAACCCCAAACGCCCCCACTACGGTGTCCTTCTGCCCCACTCCAAGCCTATCCTGCCCAATCTTGCCAGCACCCCTCCAGCATCCTCTGCCACCACCACTGTTACCCTCTTCCTCACTACTTCTCCCGCCGTATTAGTCAACGTACCTAGAGCAACGCTGCCAGAAACGCTACGTGCTCCGCGTCCGTGAACTCCCTACCAAGACACCCTCGCAAACCATCTGACCACGCCATGAACCCTCCCGCCTGCGGGACCATCAGCTTCTCGTAGCCCGTAGCAGTGCCGTGGTCAGGCAAAATATTAATCCAAAGCTGCGGTCGCGTTTCCAGACCACCGGCACAAGGGAAGTGAAAGTGGTGGCCGCGGGTGGGAACGTAGAACCCCCGGGAAGGCACTTTTAGCAACGTACACACAAGCGGGAGATTATGGGTCAAACGCCATTGAATTTGACACAGGCGTCAGACAAGACTTGTCGGTTGCCTGGAAGTGCGGGCATGAAAGAGATGAAGGAGGTTCAGTCTCGCTTGAAGCCTGAAATGGACCGGCCGGTAGCCGCGTTTTGCGGAAACGCGGCCGCAACGGCACGCTCCGAACCTTGTGCGGAACTACCATGAGGACGAATCTTAACACCTTAGCAAGAGATAAATCGAATGCACTATGCCGTCGATCATTTCGACCGGGATGCTTCCTCGCGATGGGGTAACGCCGAGACCTTACCCTCCGGCATCCAGTCCCGCACCCCGCATCCAACTCCCGGCTGAATCCTGCCAGCGGGCTCCGCGATGATCGCCCAAAAACGCCCAGCAGCGCGGCTCCCGCACTCGTAACAAGGATCCCGATTACTAAATTCCCGGCATGCCGCGGGGAAGAGGCTTTTCGGCTTGTTGATGATACCACGGCGCTATCAAAGCGTCTCGGCAGCATGGATCCGAGCCATGTAGACAGACTGCCCCTCACTGCAGCTGCTCAGGTACATAGAAACCGCTTCCGCCCTGCATATTCTTGCTCCCCTCGCCTCGTCCGAAAGGCAAGCATAACCCGACTAGACAGAAGAGAAAAGAAAAAAAACACAAAATGGCAGAGAACATCGAAACGCGGCTCTTCATCGACGGCAAGGTGAGCGAGCCAGCCAGCCAGCCCAGCCCTCCACCATGTACCCGCCCGCTCACCAAAACGCCCACCAGTTCGTCCCCGCCTCCGACGGCGGCACCTTCCCGCTCATCTCCCCCATCTCCGGCAGACCGGTAGCAGACGGTACGCCCCCTCCTCCCCCCCACCCCCCAAACCAGACCGGCTCGCTCACCTCCACCAGTCTCCGAAGCCACCCCCGCCGACGTCGACGCCGCCGTCGCCGCCGCCGCCGCCGCCTTCCCGTCATGGGCGGCGCTCCCGCCGTCCGCGCGCGGAGCCCCCATGGCGCGGCTGGCGGGGCTGCTGGACGGGGCGCGCGACGAGCTGGCGCGGCTGGAGGCGGAGTCGATGGGCAAGCCGGTGGGCGAGTTCTTCGACGCGGGCGCGGCGGCGGGCGTGTTCCGGCTGTACGCGGGGGCCGGCTGGCAGGCGCGCGGCACGTCGAGCCTGAACACGCCGGGGTACGTCAACGTGACGGTGCGGCAGCCGTTTGGCGTGGTCGGGGTGATCATCCCGTGGAACGTGCCGCTGCTGTTCTTCGCGAAGAAGGTGGCGCCGGCGCTGGCGGCGGGGAATGCGGTTGTGCTGAAGAGCTCGGAGAAGGCGCCGTTGACGGTGTGGTTTCCCCTCCCCCCCCTTTGCGAGTGCGGGGCTGACGGCGGCGCTGGTGGTGTAGTCGGCGAGGGTGGCGGCGCTGGTGGCGGAGGCCGGGTTCCCGCCGGGGGTGCTGAACGTGCTGTCGGGGCACGGGCAGGGGGCGGGGGCGGCGATGGCGTCGCACATGCGGATCCGGATGCTCAGCTTCACGGGGTCGCTGCGCACGGGCAAGGCGATCCAGCGCGCGGCGGCCGAGTCGAACCTCAAGAACGTCGTGCTCGAGCTGGGCGGCAAGTCGCCGGCCATCGTCTTCGCCGACGCCGACCTGGACGAGGCCGCCGAGCTGACCCAGTACAGCGTGCGCACCAACGCCGGCCAGACGTGCATGCAGAACAGCCGCGTCTACGTGCACCGCGACGTCGCCGACGCCTTCGTCGCCAGGTTCAAGGAGAGGCTCGCTGCCTCCCGCCTGGGAGACCCGCTCGATCCCGCCACCCAGCTGGGCCCCATCGTCGACGACGTGCAGCGCAAGCGCGTCCTGGAGTTCATTGACGGCGGGAGAGAGTCTGGGAAGATGATCCTGGGCGATTCCCAGCCGGATGCTGCGGCGCACGTCAATCCGACCATTTTCTTGGAGACGCCCGAGGATTCGAAAATCATGAAAGAGGAGGTTTTTGGGCCCGTCGTGAACATCAACGTCTTCGGTTCGGAGGAGGACGTGATCAAGAAGGCGAATGACACCGAGTTCGGTCTCTACGCGTCCGTTTTCACCAAGGACATAGACCGGGCGCTGCGGTTGATGACGAAACTGGAAGCTGGCACCGTGGGTATTAACTGTACCAGTCCTACCACAGCAGTGGACATGCCTTTCGGAGGCTACAAGCAGAGTGGCGTTGGCCGTGAAGGTCTTGAACACAGTATGAGCAACTACTTGGAGGTCAAGACAGCTTTGATAAAGGTAAAGGGTTTGTGAGAAACGGTTGGATATGGTACCAAATAACAGCGTTGTTTGGGGTTCCCTGAATATAGCAAACTTTAGACCTGCGGAAGATTGCGATGAGCCACTTCCCCTTACTCTTTAACTAAGCTCAAACATCATTTCAGCGAAGTTGATGTCAGCATGGAACAGAGCAGAGACGTCTGCCATTCCAGGACTCGGAAAGCTGGGATTCAACGTCAGTGAGGCTTTCGACATGTAGTCTAATCCTCCTTACTCCTGAGGTATAACCTCAAACTCCCGGGGTTCAAGATCATTCGACAGCATGCTCAGAGTCTCAAAGGCGTAATCACCGAGGAAGAACTTCCTCGTCATCTCCAGAAGTGGCATGAAGCCTCTCGCCTTAGCAAAACCGTCCTCCGCCGGGCTTCTTAGTCCCCGCAAGAACAGAACGATCCTGGAGGTGTGTACTCGCCGGCATACTTTCCCTGGTGAAATGGTCGGCTCTTGTATTCCTTTAGGATTGAGTACCCACCAGTGCCTGAATGGGTACTTCCGAAGACGAGATGCCGACGATGCCTGAGGGCGTGCCGAGGGAGCATGCGAGAACCTGCTCCAGCTCGTAAAGAGAGTATCGAAGCCTTCTTTTTCATTGCAGTTGATGATTTGAGCATTGCGGGTTCCGTTTGCTGGGCAAGTGCAAAGCTAGAGGCTACGAGATGCGGATACCAGCCCCCAGAAGGAGCCAGGCGACGTTTCTCTCGTTTCTGCTCTGCTTGTATAGCACCTGCAGTTGCATCGGCAACCAGAGAGAAATGAACCCCGCTTGGAACTCACTGCTAGAATGACCGCTTGAACGCTGGTCGCAGTGCCTTCTGCAAAAACCTTGATATAAAAGAGACATTTCTTTGGGGTTGTAGTTATACGGACGAACGTGCTTGTCGCCCCTCGTCATACGTTCTTTGCCTAAGCGCTGACAACGATGGCATATCTGGGCGTCTGCTTTGATGCACTGCCAATTGAGTACACGTATGCCAAAACGTAATGGAGCCATCTTACTTTGACGTTGCGAGCTCGGCAGTTGTCACAGCTGAGAGTTGCAAGCCGCATACCTTCGGACATGGCAGACCCAGGGGTTTTTGGGAGCTCTCGTACCTAAGAGCGAGTCCACAAAGAGAATCGGAACGTTCGGAGCCGGAAGAGGGTTACTACAGGGAGCAATTGACCGTGCTGTGATTCGTCTGTCATGACGGGGGAACAAGGGTGACGGACGACGTAAGCAGATGCGGGGTGATGTTCTCCGCATTCCTCTCTTCGGTCGATGCGGAAGCTCCACTCCCCGACCACCATGGGTGGTGGCTTAGCGCCACACCTTGAATTGACGTTACTGCGGAATCCCGATGTTTGAATCATTGCATTGGAATTATTAACCGGACCTCTCGTGTATAAAGAGGGCTACCGGGCCATATTCCGCCTACCAGCGGGCATCCATGGAAGCTGGGTGCAGGGTAAGGATCTGCCTGAGGACAGGGAGCTCTGTGATTTGCATTGCATTACGGAGGAAATCCGCCAAGAGTTTGAGGGGATTGAGGTTCAGACTCCATTTCTCCAGAATGAACGCACGAATGGACATGCCTTGTCGGCTGGCTGTTTTCTCCCTCGTCTGGAGCTTACTACTGCTTGGGGGCCAATATAAAGATTACCGAAAAGCAAGGAAAGGAACTTGCAACTATAGAGGGCTAGTACAGGGCTTAAGGACTTTTTCTCAATTTGAATGTTCTCATAAATTGATACTATCGCAAGCCTCACCCCCAAGACGTTTTGCCTTTTAGTTCGCAGAACTCACGCCTTCTGCAGCAGCTCGTGCTCCGACTTCACGATGCCGGGCAGCTCTTCCTCAAGGCTTGGCCCCTTCGGGCTCCATCCAAGGAACTTCCTCGCCCTCCTAGCCTTTCCCCTGGAGTTCAGGCCCCAGCTCAGGGCCTGGAAGTCGGCCAGCTTGAACGCCTCGTCCTTGTTGAGGGAAAACGTGTCCGGAGCGTCGAAGTAGCCGACCTTCGCGGCCTCGGCTGCCACCGCCTTGGACAGCTCGCCCCACACGTGCTCTCCGTTCTCGGCGAGGAAGTAGCCCTTCTCGCCCCACAGCTCGGGGTTGTCGTCGCCTTTGGCGGCTGCCTCGGCGAGCAGGACGAAGAGGTCGCTCAGGTCGTGGACATGCACGTTGTTCCAGTAGGTCTTGCCGGCACCGATGATGGGGGCCTTCTTGTGCTCAAGGGAGATCCTGGCCAGCTCGTAAACTTGGCGACTGCGTCCGGAAACGGGGCCTCTCCCCGTACCTTCGGACTTGTCAATGCGAGGTCTCAACTGGCGTGCTGGCATGCTTACCGTAGATGGTCGGAGGGCAGATGATGGCCGTCTTGACGGATCCACCGTTCTTGGCACCAGCTTTCAGCACAACCTGGTCGACGTCGCGGTGGAAGGCATGGTCAGGGAGGCCGGTGAGCTCTTCGACCTTGTCGAGGTCGTCGTAGATCTTGTCAGTGGCCTCTCCGTACCTGTCAGCATCGGCGTCGGCGTAGGTCAGGATGCCAGTCCCGCTGGTGTGGAGCCAGTAGCCCTTGGAGGGGCGGCTTCCCAGGCCTTCGGCGATGGCGTTGGCGGCTCCCTTGTGGTCCGAAGCATCGGCGGTGTCTGGAGACTGTTAGCAGACTGGCATCCGGCGCTTCTGGCTTACGTACGGACGACGATGTCGGCCTTGGCAGCTTGCTCCTTGATCAGGTCGTAGCTGTCCAGGTCGCCGTAGACGAGGGTCATGTCGGGGTAGGCTTGTGTTACTTTGGCTCCCTTGTCCTTGGTCCTGACCAGCGCAGTGTAGGACCAATCGGGGTGCTTCTTGTGGAGGGCGTAGAGGGCGTCGCCGCCGATGTAGCCGGTGGCGCCGGTGCTGTGGCGCTGTCAGCAGCTGCAAGGGCCACGGGACAGAGGCTGGGTACACGTACATGAAGACGTTCGGGGCCATTGCGGGAGCAGCAGGATGCGGAGGCAGCTGCTGGCGCACGGGCGGGCCTTGTATAGCTGGGCCTGCTGAGTAATTGTCGCGGACGCAGCAAGCAGAGATGGCGTCATGGGAGCAGCTCGGCGCCGAAACGGGCAGCCACCCCACCATCTGCAATTACCAATTGCCTCCGCCCCGCACACAGTACTGTCACTGTGACGCTCGCCCTCGCAGCAAAAGCAGCGTGGCAGCACCGCGGGGCGGGTGCGGAATGCACAGCGCATGCCGTCATGTTGAGGGAGTGCATTACTCGGCGGCGAGGGCGGCGGAGGGGCACGAGGGGTAAGAGCATATCCGTATGTACATCCCCGCCGGGCCGCTAGCCTGAGGCTCTTCGGCCAAACTCTCACAACCGTAGGTCAGCAGCGACTCAGCAGCCACGGCAACGACAACACCAGCTGCGATTCAGCATGCCGGCCCGCGAAGGCCTCAGCGCCGCCGCAAACTTTCCCTCTGTCTCTTAATCCGCAAATCCGACTCGTTTGCCGCCTGTCTCACCAGCCGCCGTGGAAACATGTCCTATCGCCCGCTTACACGCTTCTGAGCAATCCTCTTCTAAGCCGAGTCGCGCCCCCGCCAAGCAAATTTCTCACTCGTGCGCGCCCGCATGGGACGTGCTGCCAACCGCATGTCTCGCACCACCGCCGCTCTCTATAAGGCCTGTCCGAGCCGCCTATTTCGTCCAGTGTAGTCAGCAGCAGCCACTTCCTCCACAGCTGAATCCTGCGCCAACTCTCGTTCCACACCCCCGAACAGCCCGGAGCAAGATGGCCGAGTCCAACGGCGCAAACGGCTGCTCGGCGCCCGACGTTGAGATCGAGGTCGACACGCTCATCATCGGCGCTGGCCCGGCCGGTGCTGCGCTCGCCTGCTTCCTGGCTTCTCACGGTCAGCACAGCACGTCTCCCCGGACGCTTCCGCAATGGCTCATGGCTCTTTCGCGCAGGAATCAAAGGCCTTATGGTCAGCAGGGCTCCAACCAATGCCGACACGCCGCGCGCCCATATCACGAATGCCGCCGCTTTGGGTAAGTCCCTGGGGTGACTCTACAATCCTCAAAGCAGCCCGCTGTTGCAGCACTTCGCAGAACGTGCCAGTAACATTATCCACCAGAATGCCTGCGCGACATCGGGCTGGAGGACGAACTGGTGAAGCTTGCCACCAAGGGCGACATGATGGTCCACACGCGCTGGTGCTACAGCATGGCTGGCCGCGAGTACGCTCGCATCTACTCCTGGGGCAACGACCCCGACCGCAAGGTCTGCCCCCGCCCGACCACCCCCAACCGCACCGGCTGACGCACCGCCCAGGGCGACTACGAGCGCGCCAGCCCCTGCCGGCACGTCGACCTCCCGCAGACGCTCCTCGAGCCGGTCCTCGTGCGGTACGCGGCGCTGAACGGCATCACGTGCCGCTTCGACACCGAGTTCGTCTCCTTCGCCGACCACTCGACCCACGTCGTCACCGTGCTGCGCGACCGGCTGACGGGCCGCACCTACGCCGTGCGCTCGCGCTTCCTGTTCGGCGCCGACGGGGCGCGGTCGCGCGTGCAGCAGCAGCTCGGCCTGCCGCTGGTCAAGAAGCCGGCCCAGGGGCTGGCCATCAACGTGCTGGTGCGCGCCGACCTGCAGCACCTGATGAAGACGCGCCCCGGCAACCTGCACTGGATATTCCAGCCGGACAGGGAGCACCCGGCCTTCGGGTGGCAGGTATGCCTCCCCACTACAACCACCACCACCAGGCCTCGGCGCTAACGCCTCCCCCCAGTGCGTCGCCCGCATGGTGCGCGCGTGGGACGAGTGGATGTTCATCATGCTGCCCGACCCGGCCTGCACCACCGACGTCGACGCGACCAACGAAGAGTACCTGGCCCGCGTGCGCGAGCTGATCGGCGACGACACGCCGTGCTCGGTGCTCGACGTGTCCAAGTGGTACATCAACGAGACGTACGCCGAGCGCTACTCGGCCGGCAACGTCTTCTGCCTGGGCGACGCCGTGCACCGGCACCCGCCCTTCAACGGGCTCGGCTCCAACACGTGCGTGCAGGACGCGTACAACCTGGCCTGGAAGGTCGCCTACGTGCTGCAAGGCAAGGCGGGCGCCGACCTGCTCTCCACGTACGGGCTCCTTTCCCCTCCCAAACCGCCCCCGAACACTAACGACGAAAAAGCTTCTCAACCGAACGCCAGCCCGTCGGCCGCGCCGTCGTCACCCGCGCCAACAACGGCTTCCGCGACCACGCCGCCATCTGGTCCGCCCTCGGCCTCACCTCCGCCACCCCCGCCTCCGCCATCGCCGAGCTCGAGGCGGCCACGCCCGCCGGCCGCGGCCGCCGCGATGCCCTCCGCCTCGCCGTCGCCCAGACGCGCCACGAGTTCCACGCCCTCGGCGTCGAGATGGGCCAGTCGTACGCCGCGTCCACCGCCGTCGTGGCGGACGACGACGAGGGTACCGACGACGACCTCGACGACCCCGAGCTGACGTACGTCCCCTCCACGCGGCCCGGCCGCCGCCTGCCGCACGTGTGGCTGGACAAGGCGGTGCCGGCGGGCCGGGTGTCGACGCAGGACATCGCCGGCCACGGCCTGTTCACGCTGTTCACCGGCATCGGCGGGGAGGAGGCGTGGGGCGCGGCCGCCGCCGCTGCCGCCGCGAAGCTCGGCGTCGCGGTCAGGGTCGTGGCCGTCGGGTTCGGGTGCGAGTTCGAGGATCCGTACTTCGACTGGGCGCGGTTGCGGGGCGTCGAGGAGGACGGGGCCGTGCTGGTGCGGCCGGATCGGTTCGTGGCGTGGAGGGCGGGGACGGCGGGGAGGGGGCCGGAGTTGGTGGAGGTGCTGGGGAGGGTGTTGGGGAGGGGGCGGTAGGTGGTCGGATTTTTTACAACTTGGGTGCGTAGACGGATGTGGTTGGATCTGGAATGAGCACTGCTGCAAATCGAATCGTGCTCTAGCGTCTTCTTTGCCGTTCAGTGCTTGAGCAACGGGCTTGATGTGTCGCTTTGACGGACGCGGTTTACGGGATGAACTACTGATCTGGTTGACCGGATTCCCAAAAGAGAGCAGAACGAACCAGCGGTATAAGGACTGCAGCCTGCGCTCGCCGTATCAGTAATCGTTGAGGCTTCTACACGACGCCTTTCGATGCCAAATTCACTCGCTAAAACAGGCTACAACCTCCCGACCGGAGGTACGAAGGTCGTAGCACAACAGACACCTGTGGGGAAACAGTTGTCATGTGGCAGGGCAGGGCCAGCAAATGTTGGCGATTTCGTCTGGTTGCTACTAGAGCAACTTTGCCAGGGTGGGAGCATCCATGCAAGCAGACACCACCTCTCTCTCTCTCTCTCGCGCCCAGGTGACGTTACCGCCGCCTATAAATAGCCAAAGACTTCGTTAGGGCCTCACACCAGTCATATGCCTTCTTACCCACTCAGACATGGACCAGCCAGGTCCGTCCAGCAACCAACGGAAAAAGCGCGCCTTATGACGTTCGTTTCCGTCCGAAGCACAGAAGCTTATCTGGCACGACACGAGTAGGAACAGCGGACGGACATGCTCGGCCAATTGATTCCCGACGCGCTGGGCTGGGCTGGGGCTTGCCGGAAGGCCCTCCCTCGGTCCGCGGTAACCTTTTTCGTTAAAGCCCTTGCCGATGGGATCGCTCGGGGGGTGACGTCGTGCCGTGCGCTCGGGGACGGTGGGCGGGTTGGGTTGCCTCTGTCGTGGAGTGTCGGCCTGGATGAGGGAGCGGGGGTGAGGACGCGACTGGTCGCCCTCGGGGCGGAGGTCGAGGCGGATGGTCCAGTTCGTGTGTGCGGTTGCTCTGCTGTGGCGACGGGTTGGCATCCTGACCGCATATCGGGTGTTTACGAAAGGAGAGAGGGAGTGGAAAGCTTCCGGGAGCCTTTTGCTTCTCGCTGTTCTGTCCGGCATCACGGAAACCGAGATTCAGGGAGCGATGTGACGTCATGCAGGGTGCAGGGTGGTCGTGTGGAAGACGTGCTGGGCTTTCCGTCTGTTTCCCGCGAACACCGTGGAGAGAGATGGGAGCAGAGAAGAGGATTCTGCCTTCACTCAGGGCAATCACGCTTGCTGGGACTTTGGTGGGGCAATTTCGAACAAATGCACCCCTGGACACCGCCTTCCTGGCAGTCTTCTTAACCTCGGCCACAGCAGAGCTCGAGAGCAGTGCGACCAGGCCATGACTTATTGCCTGAAAAGAATTTGTTTGCGCATGCGTGCGCTGAGACACCCCGTGTCGGGTATGTTTCCTCCCTCTTTGCGAGATTGAGCGCACGGGGCTGAGAACAAAAAGCATAAATCCCGCTTCCCGCTGCAACCTTCGCCGGCTTATCCGAACGAGGAGCAAAAGAGCGGGAAGACGGCGAGTCCCGGAAGACGGCAAGGAAGCTGAGCATGGATGATGCTTTTATAGGTGATCCACGTCTTTTTGCCTCCCTCACGATTGATTGGAATGTCTCGGGACAGTGCCGCTAAGACGGGGGAGCGCGGATAACGATGCGTCGGATGGGGCGGCCTGAAGGTACAGGGCCTGGAACGAGTCGTCAAGGTCGTTGCCTGGTCAGAGCGCGGGGAAGCATGGCAAGGCAAGGGTGCGACGTGCGAGCTCCGATAGGTGTGTGTTTGACGACTGCGAACAGGACCGGCAGGTGAAAATATACCTGAGTCGCAATGCAAATCTTCCGGCGCGCTGGCTCGACAGGTGAAAAGATGTCGCATGGCAAGGGGCTACGACCAAGGAAAATGATTCCCTCTGGAGATTTCAGACATCGTGCCGGTAAATGACTCAAGTAGCTGGTCGGCTGCAGGGAAAAAAAAAAACTGGAGGGCCAAGGGTTGTTCTCCGCACTCATCCTGTGTCCTGTGTGCGGCTGAGGGTTTGCTGACTCGGGTTCCCGTCAGAGGCCAAAACGCGATGGAAAAGAGGAATTCTCATTGGAAGGCGGTCATTGGCTCGCATGGTTCCCCGCAACGGACTGCCTCGCCCCATCCGTGCGCGTCGCCTACTGACACTTGGCGGACTCGCCTTTTCGGGTGTCTGAGGGATGTATTCCTTACGTTCTGCGTGAATATGGTTCGACCGTGAGGTGGTTCAGTAAAATGAAGGGCTGTCGTCAAACCAGTCTTGCCGAGGCGAAGATATAGATCTCGGAGACCAGCAGAACACAGCTCCCTCAGCGTCTATCCCTGAGCTGCTTTTCAGGAAACCATGTACTTGCATTTCTTTGTAGCGACTACCATAATCTCCTTTAATTCCATTCCACTTGGGCCGAGAGATGTGACTGCCCAGGCTCGGGGCGCAGGCTTGAAACTAGCATCGACCACGCCCACCTTATCGGCATCGTTGCGTATGTGTACACAGAACGGGGCAAATAGGATCTGTGTGGAAATTTCAAATCAGGTCCAGGCTCGGTGAAGATGTCGGTGTTCATGCAGTTCGTTGCATCCGAGCCCCTATACTCTTGCGGTTTCGTTGGCTGTCCAGAGGCAGCACCAACAGTCGAATCAGACAGCAAATAAGTGTCTCTCAGCAACGAGATTGAGGTGGCGTTCCCTTGATCCGAAATCCCGATGTGGAGAACCCGCGGACTGCAGGAGATCATGCAGCCATCCATCTGAGCGGTCCGCCTGCAGGTATGCCTGGGGTGATGAGATATTTTTCTCTGCCACGCTGCCGTCGTCGGGCTCCTGCAGTAGATGCTTCCTGACTGTAGGAACTGGTCTAAATCAGGGCGGTGGATGCCGATCCGCCCGAGAGGGGCATGGCGCTGCAAGAGCTCGACAGGAGGATGAGGCATCTTAACTCAGACCGGTATGGCTTCCGCCTCAGAGCGCGGGTGTAATTTTATGATGGAACGGTGATGTCGAAACAGCACAAGCGAAGGAGGCCAGGAATTAGCACAACGTCGCAACACGTGGGCTGCCGCAAGCCGCGTGAAACGCTCCTGTCGTGCGAGCAAGCGCTGCAATCAGTAGCGAACGCTAGGAGTAGTCGCACGCCACCGATCCGTTGCGCGAATCCGTCACCGGACGACGGCAAGTGAGCAGCAGGTGAAGGATTCTGGCAGCTGGGCGAAGACTGCAGCACGCCGGAACGTGTCGCAGGTCAGCTCTGCGGCACAGCCAGCACAAGTGAAAGGGGTGTTGAAACAGGGCCTGGGCATCCAGGGCAGCCTCGCTGGGCACGGCACTGCGGTAGGGGTAGCCGCTCTCCAAGCCCTCTGCAGATTCGCCGTCATAGCCAATAGGGGCAGCCTACCAAGCCGAAGGAATCGAGCACGACCGAGATGCAGAGGTTAATTCCAGTTTGTGGAGAGTTCGGGGTCCTCTGGGAGCGGCATGTGGCTTGGGTGGGCAGTGGTGGTTCGGCAGACGCTCGCTGCTCCCCGAACCATGGGACTACTGAATCTGGCTCGTGGCCGGGCGGTCGGCTGCGCCTCGAGGTGCCCGCCGGCTACGGCTAGGCTCAGGGCGAGTCGCAGCGACGGCGCGTCTAGTGCTGGGCTGGCCGCGTCAAGCACCGTTGGCCGCGGATGGGCAGATTGCTGCCGTCTGGCAGAGGCGCCTTGCCGTGTGCTAGCGAAGGCACATCTGGCCATGGCGGCGCGAGCGGCTCCGCAGCGGCCGCAAGGCTGAGGGGAGCGGGATGCTCGAGGAGTGGCAGCGCGGCAGCCCGCGGTGTCGAGGTGGTAGGCGTGAGGGCGGAGACTCGGCAGGACGTGGGGATGGCGGCGCGGTGTTGAGGCCTCGCGCAGGGGCGTGGGCGGAAGACTGCGAGGTTCGTGCCGCGCAGGGAGGATGCCCGCAGCGACGACGGCGGCACAGCGGAGCGAGTCGCGGATCGGCGGCGAGAACGCAGGCGATCGGTCGGGCCGGCACTGGCCAGCGCGCATCCGCAAATCCTCGTGCCCGGACGGGCTTCCTCTCAGCCCTGGCGACCACCAAGCCACACCTCCGCTTGCCAGCTGTCGCCGCGCTGCCTGCGGCGATCTGCGACGCCGCTCCATCCCACCTTTGGCGCCCGCTGCCTCCAGCTCGCCGCCGTCCAGCGGCCAGCGGCCACCGCCGCCATGCTCCGCGACGCGCAGAGGGCAGAGCGCGACGGCGCCCGCAACAGGGCGCGCTCGTTGCGCGGCTGGCCACCGAGACGGCCGGCGACGGGCGCGCTGCGTGCTGCCCAATCGCGCGCCTCTGCTGGCCGGCCTCTGGGTTTCGCGCCTCCGTCGCCGACGATCTCCCAAGCTTTCCCGCCTGCGCTCCGCTAGCGAGCACCAGTCGCTCATGCGGTCCTGGACGGCAGTATCTGGGAGATCCGTAGATCGCTCGGCCTCGTGGCAAACGCCCGTCTGGGCCGTGTCGCTGCGCTGCCCGGCTCTCGTCAGTGCCTGGCCCATGATTCATGGTCCGAAAGCTAATTGTCGAAGCCAGCGCGGCTGCTTTTAGCGTCCCATGCTTTGCAGTGCGCCCTCTGCGCCACGGCCTTCTCGCGTTCCCATCTCCATGGCTCGCCGTGCGTGGATATAGCCCGTCCACCTGCTCCACGCTGCACATCACTGCGAGTCGCATCCCGACGTCCTTATACGCCCCGCCTGACTCCTGCCCTCCCTGTCCGGCCATTGGTTTCTTGTCTTTGGCCGTTGCGCCTTCGGTCCCTACCGTCCTTAGGCTCTGCGCTCCCGACCTTCTTTTGCCCTTTCCCACCGAGCCGCCCGCTCTCGTCACCTCGCCATGGGCATCAACTGGAGCCATGAAAGCCTCCCTCAGGCCGTTGGTCCTCTCATCTCCCCCAACTACGTTCCCGAGGACATCACTCCGGGCGACTTCGCCGCAGCAACCGCCGTCTGGGGCCTCACCTTGATCTGGGGCGGAATCTGCAGCTGGCAAAGTTGGGGCCAGACAAAGCAAGCTCGGAACCCGACGAAGAGTGTGTACATCTGGCTAGTATGGCTGGAGCTCATCGTGTCGCTCATCATGGGCGCCGAGTGCTGGATCTTCATGTTGCGACTGATCCATCCGAGTATGAAGCCCCTCTCGTGACCTGTACGTCCTCCGAAACTAACGCGCACTCCAGGTTTCGCCTTCTACTTCTCCATCTGTAAGTTCTTGCCGGATCTTGCCGCTCCAAGCTGTCTCGGGAGCAGCGGCTGATTGTTCCAAGTGTTCTGGTGGTGTGTCCAGGTGCAGCTCTTGCTCCAGATCATTATCAACCGTGTCCGCGTTATTTCCATGAACAAGGCCAAAGCGAGGAACATCATGATCGTCACTGCCGCCGTCGTCACGGCCATCAACATCAGCGTCTTCAACATCTGGATTCCCGCCCGTCTGCAGATTTCTGAGAGGTACGCAGTCGTGGTCCTTGACTCCGTGACCGATGCTGACGGGATGCGTAGATATATCCATATCAACGAGATTTGGGATCGCGTCGAGAAGGTCATTTATCTGGTCATGGACGCCGCTCTCAACGGTTACTTCATCAGGACAGTGCGCAAGAACCTCGTCGCGAACGGTCTCCAGAAGTACAGCTCTCTGCTCAACTTCAACGTGCGCATCATCTTCATTTCGCTGCTCATGGACGTCATGATCATCGCCGCCATGTCGATCCCGAACTCCTTTGTGTGAGTATCCCAGTGTCCCTGTTCGTGGCTTGGTGCAAAAATTCTGACAGCCTGGCAGGTACATCCAGTTCCACCCGCTCGCGTACCTGGTCAAGCTCAACATCGAACTGACCATGGCCAACCTCATTCGCAAGATTGCCATCTCCGCGGCCGCCAAGCGTGGCAACGGCGCCAGCGTGCATCACGAATTCGTGTACGCCAACAGCAGCAGCAATGGCGGCACGCACACGGCCATGGAGCTCACCAGCAGCCACGGCCGCTCCGATTCGAGGTTCGAGTTCGAAGGCGACGGCATTCAGAAGACGCAGGAAGTCACAATCCGCAGCATGCCCAACCCGGACATGATGGGCGCGTTGCAGGACGTGGACCAAATCTCGAACTCCAGCACCAAGGACGAGAACAGCTCCACCATGGGCCCCTCGGACATGGACGACGAAAGCCACCTTGTGTCGGATCCGTGGGAGAATGGAGCGGGAGCGTACAGAACGAAGGTGTCGACCCTGCATCCGCACACCCACAGCCACCACCACTAGAGAAGAGGAGGGGTTCGCGCGAGAGAAGACTTCGATTTCACATCAAGAGATACCAAAAAGAGGGACCAGGAGAAGGGTTCTGGCGGTTACTTTGTTCACGGCACACGTACGATTGCATGCGGACGGGCGGGCTTTGGAGACATTTTCAAAGGGCAACGGCGCAGTTCTCGGATTGATGATACATGGAAGAGCATTTGCCTTCTTCTTGGATATACCACATGCGGCGGCACGAGTTCTTGGTTTTGTAATTTTCTCTTTCCTTTGTCCTCTATACCTCCAACTACATCTGTACCTAGTTAATCTTCAAAACAAAAAATCGAGAACACGAGCTTCACGCCTGATCCACCTCGCCACGCATGCGCCATTGGCGGCACCATTCGGCCTACATAGAGCCACCAAGCATGAAGCACCGCACTAACCACACCACCACTGTCTCGCAGCCGGGGGGGGAGAGCATGCACGCGCCCACAATGGACGATTTGCCGCGGCTAATGGGAACCGGGTCCTCCCCTGCAGCAACCCCAGCAGGACCTCTGCGCGAACACCCCCAGCCCGTCGTCTCCCTCATCTCTCCCTCCCGTCCTGCAAGGTCCCCACAGAGCCGCATTCCAATCCTCCCACGGCGCGCATCCGTTCACCACTCCCCTCCAGCCGCCCTGTCTTGTCCAGTCCAACGTCTACCGCCCTACCGCCCCGCCAGCCGCGCTTGGCCAGAAAGGCGACTAGAGCGCGAGAGCCTGCCCATGGCGTCGACGAACGCCCCCCAAGAGCCCAGAGCCACAGCGGCACCGGCTCCTACCACCCACCCATAGCCCGCCGCCCGGCCCACCTTGCCACGAGGCCGTTCGGCCCATTTCTCTCCCCCAGCCCCGGCGCGCGCGTTTGACGCGGTGGCGGCGGAGCGGGCGTGCGACGATCGGACGAGAGGCGCTCTCTTGCTTCGACGGAGCTAGCTGGCGTGGCGGCTCTTTTTTCGATAAATCAGCTGAGAGTAGGTAAGTACGTACCTAGAGCGTACGTATCGTAGCACGCGCTGCGCCTCCCCCGCCTAGGCCCGTCGCTGGAGAAGCGTGCCTGCCAGTGTGCGGTGAAACGGGCGCGCGAGAGACGTGCGCGGCTTGGCTCGTGGCGGCCGGGGCGGGTGGGGTGGGTGTTTTTGACGGCGAGCTGGCGCGTGTGGTGGTGGAAAGCGCCGTGCCCAGTCGCGGTAGGGGAGGGGACCGGTGGTTGTCGGAGCAGTTGGCCGAGGGCGTTTTGTTTTCTCGAGCCGTGGGTCTGGTCGACAGATCGTCCGCCTTCGGTACCGGACGACCCGTTCGGTGGTTCTTGGGCTCGTCTGGAGCACACGCGAGAGCACGCATCGGAGGGGCGGGCAGGAAGCAGGAGGACGGACTGAAGATCTCGAGATAGAGGAGATTGCGGCTGGCGCGATTTAGGGTCTTGCGGATCCAAATGCACCGCGATCTGCTTTTCCGTCTTTTCTCGCCTCGTCCACGGACCCAGCTGGCGTTTTGGCGTTCCACTGCGCAGTCTCCAGTCACCCGTCACCAGTCCTCTGGTTCCTGACAGGGCCTCTTTTCCAGAAGCCAGGCGAAGACTGCCGATCAAGGTGGGGTCGGGAGTGCAGGCACGCGGCATCTGCGGGCTCCATCAGATCGCGGTGTCGACCCGCCTGCCCGTCAACCAGTCTACCAGAAACTGCGGGTTAGTCACTGCCGCTTTCCATCCGCGAGGGCGTCGCGCAGACGAGCGCATGGACGATGCAGCAATCTCGCCACCATCAACACCGTCGGATCGACATGACGTCCGCTTGGCACACTACGCGAAATTCCTGCCTTCTGCGCCTCGACCTCAGCCCCCACTCGGCCCACCCGCACCGCCATCGTGACTCGCATGTCGCTCGCGTAGTCGGCCACCAGCACAGCGCCCGGAGCCGTCAATCTTTTTTTTTTTTTCCTTTCCTTGGGCTTCCTTGGCTGCTGCCAAAGCGCCCGAGTCTCCCCGACAAGGGAGTCCAAGTCGCGTCCGTCCGGCGAGATACGCACCACGATCCTCCCGTGCGCCCGCGGGTCGCAAACCCTCCGTCCGCAGCGCGACGAGATAGACTGTGGCGCTTCCATTTCCCCCGATGGCCTGAGGAACAGGCACGGCTAGTTCCTGGCGACCCGAAGGACTGCCGCGAGCGATGGGCAGCAGCAGCGCATGGCATGGACTCGCCGCGTGCCCGCCCTCCGCCCGGTGCACGACGACGACATAGCACCCAGCGAATGGCACAGGGCAGCCGCAGCGAGATATCGATTTCCACGAGTCGTGGAGTCGTTACCTGCTAGTGTCGTCGCGGGGACGCGACCAGTAGCCTCCGTCGGCGGTTTCCTAGATGGGGTAATTGGCAACGCCGAGTGGCTGCTCCGTTCGCACCGGGAGAGTGGACAGAGTTCAGGGAGCGAATGGTAGAGGCCGTTGTATCCCCTTTGCTGGAACACCTTCTTGCTTGCTTTTTCGGCCTGCAAAGCTTGTGCTGCTCGCTGCTCTCAGCCTCGCAGATCACCCGCGGCGAGTCAGAACGCAGATGTGCCCGGATACCGCTGCTTCCGCAATGCGAGCGAGGTGTCGGGCACTCAATGCCGAAATTCGATAGTGCTGTCGTGCGGAGAACGGGCGACAGAAGAAGCAGAGGGTCTAGAAAGCCGGCTGCGGTCGAATCTTGACTCGGGCACCGGCATCGGTTGTCGAGGTTCGCACAGGGGCTTTATCTCGATGCTCACCCATCCGTTACCGCGCGTCAAACACGCATGTCGTGCAGCAGACGATGCGCGCCAGGTCGGACGAGCCATCTTGTAACGTCGAGCGCAGTTCAACGTGATCTGCAGCTGCATCCCTCCGCCAGCATCTGCATCTCCACAGTGGCCCACATTTGAGAAAACGTCGGGTAATATCAGTGTCGTCTCGTCATCACGCGGCATCGCACCTCCACATCGCAGACCACGTAAGCACCAAGCGCCCCTACTCTTGCCCCTCCCTCCGTCCAGCATGAACCTAGATAAGAGTCCAACGGCGATCATCCCTCGAACGGTCGAATCTCGACCTTCCAGGTGTTACGGCGTAGCCTTCACAGTGTAACGGTAGGCTCCTTCCACTAAGCTTCGGAGTCGCTTAGCAGGTTGGTGGAAACCGAAGGGTTTACCTTGAAGAGACAAGAGGAGGATGGCGGTGCAAAGAGTGAAGTATCACGTGATAGCGCGGTGCGCAATGAGCTTGTTACCTCCAAATCAATAGGGTTTGAATTGGAACTTTGAGTTGACCACGAAGGGTCAAATGTCTAGCTAAAGGAGCGTAACTATATACTACTAGGAAAGCTATACAATCTGGATCAATATTGTTGGATCAAAGTGACTGGATCAACCGGGTAGGATCGGTCGTACTGGATCACCATGATCCAGTGTGGGTCCTAGTCACGGGTGTGGGGCACACGTGATGTTAGCGCCCAACCACCTTCCTAGTTTCCGACATCCGTCGGTGTGAAGCGGTCGCCATGTTTACCTGTTCCGCGCCCGCTTGCCTGTGTCTTCTCCGGGATTCCAGCTTCCGTCCTTTCATCCCTGTCGGCCTTCTTGCCGTAGGGGGTTTCTGCTTCGTGTCCAATCTTATGAACCCGCAGTCCACACGGTCCTTTCTCCCGTACGGGCTTTTCGCCCTTGGGGCCATAAAGCCTGCGTCCTTGGAGGTTCGTAACACCTTGAGCCTCTCTTTAAGCTGAACAGCCCAAAACAAGCCTTCGGCTACGCAGACGATGTGGCCTTCCTTAGGACTGGGTCTATACTAGAGAGGGCAACAGCAAAACTAGCAATAAATCTCGAAGCAGCCCTTAAATGGGGAATTCAAAACGGCATCTCCTTTAACCCAGAGAAGTGCGAGCTCCAACACTTCACGCGAAAGAACGGACCTTCTAACCCGAGGTTGAAACTCGAATCCCTTAACATTTCGCCCAACAAAGCAACTAGATGGCTCGGAATCTTCTTAGACAAGCGACTCTCTTTCCGGACACACATAGAGCACTGGATAGGAAAGGCAATAAAGGTTACAGAACACCTCCGTACCCTCGGAAACACACAGCATAGAGCGCAGGCGGGACTCCTCCGGCACGCAGTCCGCGCATGCATTATCACAGTAGCTTTCTTCGGAGCAGAGGCATGGTGGCCAGGCCCCACACGATACTCGGCTAAGAAACAAGGAGAGGTCTCAACTCTAAGCAAGTCGCTCGTGAGACGTATCAATATAACAGTCAACACAGCACTAAGAGCTATACTACTAGTATTCCGTACAACGCCTACGCCAGCCCTAAATAGGGAGGCCGGCATTCCTCCTGCAGAAGTCATGCTGGAGACAATTCGGCTAAGATACGCAGCCAGGCTTCGTACCCTTGACGAGAACCACCCTCTAGTTACTCGTACAAAGGGGAAAGAACAAACCAGACTACTTAGAACAGCACGACTTCTTCCAGAGAGCGAAAGACCTCTACTCCTTAAACCTAAGCACACTACCCGGACACAGCAGACAAGAAGCTCTGAGACAACCGCAGACACCATGCGATGGATCTTATCAATCCCACCCACTGATATTACCCTCTACACTGATGGGTCCCAGGATGCAGCTGGCAACACTGGGCTAGGATACGTGGGCTTCCAACGCGGATATAAAGTCTGTGAGGGCTACCAAAGCCTAGGCACAGCGGCCGAGGTCTATAATACAGAGATCATCGCTATCGAGGCAGGAATAAGGGCAGCCGCGCAGCGGGCAGATACGCAAAGGGCAACGAACATCTACGTCCTCCTTAATAACCAGGAAGCGGCCTGTAGGGCACTAGAAGGAACCCCTACCGATACCAGCCAAGGGAGCATCCTTAGGATCCGACAACTAGCGACACTGTGGAAACGACGCAAACGAGCACCCAGCATCCAACCAGGAGAAATCATGATCTACTGGATTCCGGGACACCAAGGAATTCCAGGCAACGAAGAAGCTAACCGCCTGGCCAAACAGGGCGCCGCATCCTCTGCTCCTCCAGACATTCCACTGACAGTAGCAAAGATCAAGAGGATTGTAAAGGAACGAGCGCACGAAAGCTTCGAACAGTGGTGGACAGAAAACGCCCCAAAATCCTACCAGGACCTAGAAATCCCTTTGGCAAAGGGTGCTCCACCAGAACTTCTCCTCCCTAGAAAGACACTAGGTCACCTACTGGCTGCACGATCAGGCCATGGAGACTTCCAGGCGTATCACGAACGTTTCCGCCACACTGAACAAAATAACCTCTGCCGCTGTGGGCGGCCAAAAACAACGATACACTTTGCATTCTGTAGACACGCCCGTAAACGAACAAACTGCCTTCGAGGCAAGCCGAGGGATATTATCCCTATGACTCTAGCCACGCCAAAAGGGGCTATCCTCTTCGCAAAGTTCGTAGAAGAATCTCGCTTCTTTACGGATATTAGCGCCCGGAACCAGCAGGCAGACACACTGTCAACCCTAGTCTCTTCAGACCATCACCACCATATCTAAATTAACTCCCCCTTTCATATTTTATCTCTCTTTCTTTCCTATGTATAGTCGCCCATCGAGGCCCAAACACTCCTTCACACCCTAAAGCCGAGCAGGAGGTAGAGAACGCCTTACTTGTTACGGCACAGTCTCTAAAGACGCAGAAAGGTGAGGGGCTCACGAAGGAACCCTGCAAGAAAAGGCATCCCCACGTGACTAGTGCACGTGATGATCTACCTAAGATCCACATGTCGCCCTCACGAGCCGGGCGACATACAGCAACCGTCGCCCAGCGTAGCCCGGCTACATGGAGCAACACTAGATTGTCATAGCTTTCCTATAGTATATAAGCACACTCACTTAGCTAGATACTTGAGCCTCCGTGGTCAACTTCAATAATCAATCTACACCATTGATTAGTAACACGGCCTTCACACATAGTGTTCTGTCACGTGTGTTCGTCACTTCGTTCTCTCACACCCTCCCTTGTACCCACTCAAGGTAAACCCCCATACGGCTTACCACCCTCTTTGGTGTTTGATCCTTAGAGGCAGAGGCCCGCCGTTACATTACTGCGATATCCAGCCTACAGAGACGCGACGTCCCAGATATGTCACCCCTTAGCGTAGACTGTAGGTAGAGTGGCACGTCCTATGCCCCATGGGAGGCCTAAGGGCACACGGTGATAGGCATACTGCCGACCCACGCGTGGACCCGCCGGACGTTAAATAGCAATCAATCAATCAATCAATCAATCAAGGTAAACCCTACACGGCTTACCGCCCTCTTTGGTGTTTGGATCCTTAGAGGCAGAGGCCCGCCGTTACACTCGGAGCCGCAGAGAAAAAGAAGAAGAAATAAGCTGGCGCCCCTGCATGGACGACTCCAGACTACGATTAAGCTCACGCTACTACTACTACTACTACTACTACTACTACTACTACTACTACTACTACTACTACTACTACTACTACTACTACTACTACTACTACTACTACTACTACTACTACTACTACGAGTCCGGCTTTCAAACAGCCAAATGGGTTAGAAATGTGACGACCTGCTGCATGCCAACGAGCAGAGAGCAAAGACGTAGGCCCCCGAGCAGGTAGATCGCACCCATCCGCAGTCTCCACCACCAACCGAAACCGAAGCCCCCATGTACGGGTTTTGATTCGCACTCGCGGACCCGTCGTCACTTCCAGCCCTCCACAAGCACGCGCGCCCGCGCGTGCACCACGCCACCAGCGAGCACATCTCCATCCGATTCCGGCACATCCACCGACGGCGCCCTCACGCTCGCGGAACATGCCTTTCTCACGAAACGTAACGTACAGAGACAAGCGAAGCTTTGCGGTTCTCTGTTTACAGGCCCCCACCCCACCCTCCCTCCCATCTCCGCAGATAGCCCAACTCCCCCGAGCAAGCTCGTGGACCGCATGTCACGACCGAAGCGCCACCATCACTTTACTCGGTGAGCGAACCCACCGTGCCACCGCCCACCTTCGCTTCAACCCCCTCAATCAATATCCGGGGGAGCGGGAAGCAAGGCGACGGGGAAACCGGGATGGGGACGATTTGGTGCAACACAGTCGCCACCGCCCCCCCCTCCTCCCAATCACTTAACTCCGGGTAACCGACGCTCACCCCGTTGCCTCCAGACACCCGGCCCGGAGAGCCAGCAAAAGCGAGGAGGGAAACGGCGGGCGAGCGAAAAGAAGTGCGGAGAAATGGAGAGATGTCTGGAGGGACAAGGCGTTGGGTTACGTACCGTGCCTACGAGCCAACGTCGCCATCGCCTCACACCTCCCGCCGCGTTGCACCGACCGCTGGAAGCGAGCTCTCCCGCAACGGGCAAAATGATGTGATGTGCTTCTCGTTACACATCCTCCTGTACGCTTCCCCGTCTTGTGTCACGACCCACCCATCCATCAGTGCTGGTTGATGATTGAATGCCACACCACGCCCCCCCACCCCCAAATCGAAGGTGGAAAGGACGACCATCGCCACCCACCCACTTGTAAGTAGGCGAGGCGAGGCGGAAGAAAAAAAAAGTCTCCGCTGTTTGGAGACGACGGCGTTGAGGGACGGTGGCGCTTGCGTGCAGTGCTAGCAGGCTGTGCTCCCGGCAGTCTTGACGCGAGAGGAGGTGGAGTGTTGGGTAGGGTAGGGTACGCCATGCTCGTCCGCGCCCGTCGTCGTCGTTCCGGGCCCGTTCCATCGTCGTCGCCCTTGGGTGGCTGTCAGCCGTATCGAGACCTCGTCTCGTTACCGCTGCTGCGAATACCCGTTGCGAAAGGATGCAAGCGCAAAGTGACATGTGCGCGAGGAGGTGGAGCGTGTATGATGCATCCGAACGCAAACCTGCAGCATGCGATGCTCAAGTCCCATCCGGGCATCTGCTCCAGCTCCAGACGTGTGCGGACCCTACTGTTACATCCTCGAAGCACCCAGTCACATCATCCAGAGACGCACGACCCCAAGTCGGTGAGTATGATTTTCTACTTTATGTTTCCCCTTGGCCCGCCCCATCCAGTACCGCCCGCCCGCCGTCCTCGACACACTATGCTTACTGTGTTGCCGAAGAAAAAGGTTCAGTGAGTACGAGATCCAATGACTAACAACAATTAGAATCTCTCCAGAGCTTCTGACATGCAGAAGCTGAGCGGTAGGAAAACAATAAAACAACCGTTCACTCCCCCAGCCCATCCAATCCGGCGGTTTCCCGAACCCTGGTGAAAAGCCCGCGTCTATGCAGAGAACGCCGTAAAGAGAACAATGTGTGTGGTGTGCGGGATGTGAATAACAAAAGTGGTGAACTGGGGCTGGGGGCAGAAAATGGGTCTCTCTCTGTGAGTGCTGTGTGGTAGTGTGTGGTATTCGATGCACCGTCGTCCTGCGCTCCTCAAAACATTCAACCAGTAACGAAACATCTCAACATACTCCAATGGGTAGGACATCAATGCAAAAATAAAGCGGAGAAGAGGTTAAGACGAGACAAGAGCGGGGTAGAGAAAGCTTATGCTTGTGATCAAGAAGAGGCAGCATCTACACCCTGTCGCCGGCGAAATCCCAGACTTCGCAATCATCCTCGAAGAAGCCTTCCTCAGCTTCGGCACCCTCGTCCATATCCTTCCGCTTTATGCGCCGGCGCCTCGTCGTGACAACGACCTGCTCGACCTCCTCGTCCCCTTCACGCAAAGCGAAGTCACTCACCATGCCGGCAGCACCACCGGGGCCTGGACCATTGCCGTTGATATCGAGGCCAAGGAGGTCGTCAGAGAGAGGATCATCGTCATAGGCATGCGAAGACGGGAGAATTACTTTGGCCGAGGGGATATCAGCGCCAAAAGCCCAGGCGCCGTTGTCCTCGACATGGTGCATTTTCTGAGCAGCGGTGAGATCATGCTGCTCAGGTCCGTATTCATCATGGCCTTGCTGAGGCACATCATTGATGAAGAGGTCGATGCGTCGGTCGGTGTGGAAGGGCTGGTAGGGCGTGTTCGTCTCGATCTCTGCGGTCGCCAGTGGATGAGCCATCATGCCCTTGGTTTTGTCGCGACCAACAGCGGGCGCCTTTGGCGTCCAGTATGACTCTCCAGACTTCCCTGTTCCAGGAAGCGGTGCGGGTTCTTCGCCAGGCTTCGAGGTAAGGTACGCTAGAGTGGCAGGAGAAATCGGCATATCTCTGATGGGATTGAGGCTGTATTCGACGAGCTTCTGCTTCGTGATACGGGTCTGGGGCCTGCCGTTCTTGTTGCGGACTTCCCTAAAGTTGATCCTGTGGATGCTCAAGACACCCCCAGAAACGAGTGCGATGCGTGGGTCCCGATGCTTCGGGTTGACGAGCCAGGAAACAGACGAAGGGTTCACACCGTTGATCAGCGCAGGCAGGTGAAGCTTGTTATCGCCGGCATGCTTCAAGTTGCTGGCAGCACCGCCAATCGACTTGCCCAAGCCAGCAGCAACAGCCTTACCGCCCTTGGCACCTGCGGCGGGTGTAATAGTCAAACCGCTCAGACTGAAACCGGATCCAACGCTGCCACCGCGGTTGCGGACTGAGTTGAAGAAAGGCTTGGCTTTGCCGGTGATGTTCTGCGCAGCAGAGCCAATAATGCCACTTCCCTTCGCAGGGGGCTCTTCGGGGATATCCTTGCTCTTCGTCTGCTCACTCGCCTTACGAGCGCGCCTCGGCGGTGGCCACTGAAATGCAGATGCGGGCATTGGATACATGTGTACGGTTCCCTTGTCCGTGAGAATTGCAAGTCTGCGGGCGCCAGGTGCTGACCATGCCACGTCGACAATGTTTGCAACAGTCATCCGCGTAAACTTCGCCACCTGCCGGACATGGCCATGTAAGGACCTGTTTCCACGGCTGCCACGGGAGCTGGTATGATTCATGCAGTTCAGGTCCCAGACAAATTGATTGTCTCCCTTCTTGCTAAACGTCATCAACATCAGTCCGCTAGGAGAGAACGACAGGAAACTGCATCCCATCGGTGCCGTAAAGGTGGTGAGCGGCTGAAGAGTGCTTCTGTTTCTCGTCGAATCGACATCGGACATCCTCTGCAGGTCAAAGATCGAGACCAAAGCCGGCTCGTTCGTGGCCTGAGGCGAACTCTGGTTATGACCATGAGTGGGAGGGAAATAGGCCTGGCCTTGACTGTCCATCGCCATAGCTCCATGTGGAGGTTGCTCACCCGCGGGCTTGTTGCTCCAGTAGTTCTTCCATGCCTGCATTCCAGTGCTAGCAGCCCATTGCATGCCCTTCATGGCCTGCTGAGCTACTTCCCGTGAAGCATTCTTGAAGAAACTATCTTCTGGGGCGTCGACTTGACAGTTCGCCGAGGGCGGCGGAGGAGGAGCATGAGTGCTCATTCCAGGTGGCCTCGGATACGAAGGTGACAGTAGAGTTGCACCATTGAGAGAATACAAGGAAGATGATCCCGGTGGCACCACCGCGATCCAGCGCTCACTGAGGGAGAAAAGCGGATTCCCAAATGGGGCGATGTTCTCCCCTTCGAGGCTGTTCAACTCGGTCGAGCTCGCAGAACTGGGAGTCGGGGTATGCTCGCGGACTTGAACTGTGGTCCAAACCTTGCCGATGCACCTGAAGGTTTCCGGGTGGGCATCGTCTTGCTTCGGGGCAAAGACGAAGACCTCCCCGCTGCATCCGGACGCAACGACCACGAATTTCCCTTTGGCGTCGATCCGTAGATCACCGACCGGGGCTGGTGGTTGGAGCATCGGGCTATCCAGAGGAGTTGTGACGGGCACAGCCGGGGCCTTGTACAACGTTGCGACATGCGTGCCTTTCTTCAGAGACCATATTTCAACAGTTGTCTGATAGTGGGTCACGTCGCTCAGGTTGGTGTCGCCCAGAGCGGAGGCAGGACGAGTGGGTGGACTCGACGAACCTGCGTTCTCATCGGTGCAAGCGCCGGAGGAAGAGCCACTTGAGTGGCGATCTTTCACACCATCCAACAGCGGTCCGTGGATGACAAGAGCAACAAGTGGGCGGTCGTCTGCACAAGGGTCTGCTCCGCCGGACCATTGGACTATCTTTGCACCAATAACAGCACCTCGTAGGCCTTCGACTCTACCCAGCACATTCATGTGTTGTGCTCTTACATCAAGGACATCAAGACCTCCTTCATAACCCACCAGGAGTGCATTCTGCCCCACGCGTGATGAAGGCTTGTCACCAGCCGTGTCAAGAGTGTCAAAGCCGCAGAAGTAGCCGTTGGCACCGGGCACCAACTCTCCCTGCGGTGGATCGAGACCAAAGTCGACGTCAGGTAGGCCGTAGAAGTGGGACTGGGGCTGGTGTGGAAGCGGTGGTTGCTGCGAGTACTGCGAGAACATGGATGCGCGGCGGTCCCGCGGCGGCGACTGATGGGGAGAGGCCTGGAGCCTCCCCCCAAAGCTGGGGTAGTGATTCGGATGGCTCATCGGCCGCCCACCTATGGTCGGCGGCGAGTTGGAGACGCCGAAGTTCTGGCCGGGAGAGCCGCTCACGCTCCTCCCATTGGGTGGGGGTTGCCCGGCGAAGAAGGGCAACGACTTTGTCCACTCGCTAGTGTAGTGCGCGGCAGTACTCGTGGTGGTGCCGAAGGCGGTAATGAGCGGTGAGGTAGCAGGGTTCGGGGAAGCTTGATATCGCGCCGTGGAGGTTGGGGACTTTGCTCTGCAGGAAGGAACGTTAGTACAGAGGCTGGACTGGGGGAGGAGGCTGTAGTGGAGCTGCAGGCGGGCGGGTCGCGGGCGGTGAAGTGCCAGCGTTGTCGACCACGTTCACGCAGGCTCTCGCAGGGTCCACGGCACAGCTGGCCCGGCGTGAACAACGGCTCGGGGTCACCAGCTTCTCGCCGTTTGCTGCATCGCCGCGCCTGCAGCCATGCTCCTCCCTTTGCGGGTGACTCACATCTCTCGGGGGAATATCCGCGTAACGCGCTCCCCATAGCGGTCTCTTCTTCCAAATTCATATCGCGAAATGTTCCGCCCACGCGTCTGCACGTTGTCGACGCCTCGCGACCGGTTGCGGTGGTGCTGCTGGTACAGGTAGCCGATGCCGGGTTGAGGGTTCGTGAGGGCTGCCGCGTTATCGGGCGATGAGGGCATGAAATAAGCTGCGGCGGTTGCGGGAGAGAGAGCGGGGGCGCGAGCGCGGCGTTCGGAGCGGTCGTGGAGAGCGAGCGTTGCTGTCCGGCTGCTCGCTGTGTGTTGGTATACAGGAGCTTGGACGCGGTGGTTGCGTGGCGGGGAGACGTCACCAGCGGTGCCTGAGACAACGGACGACTGCGGCGTGTCACTCGGCCGCAATCACGCCTTGTGGTCGGTTTGCGCGTGCCGAAGCTGCTTTCGGGGCGAAGGAATGGCTGTCTCTCGTCGCGTCTCACGTCTGGCCGGTTGCGGTGCACCGGAGGCTGCAGAGTCACGGCGATGCGGGCGGCCGGGGATTCCGAGTGCGATTCGGCCGGCTATGCGTGGGCAGGCGTGGTCATGAAGCGCGCAGACGGTCTGGGGCTTCGGGCAAGGTGTATCTGGGTGCGGAGAGCGTTGGGAGTGGGGCAAGTTGTTGAGGCAGTACCTCTGGAGAGTCGAGCTGCGCTGATACGGGGAGTATCTGCAGCTGCAGGCGGGCGGCGGGAGGGGGGGCATCAGCGCTGCATGGCCCCGCGCTCGCCGGTCTGGGTCCCACCTTAGCCGCTGCACGTGCCGGCCTTTATCTTCGTCATTTCCAAGCGCCCGCCGCCCGCTCGCGGCGCTCCAAAGCATCACGCCCGCCCACTCCTTCACTCGGCGCCTGTCACGAGGTCTGCTTCGCCCGGCCACGCCACTCACCGCTCGCCAGCGCCACACTGCCCGCGCAACGACGCCCGCTCCAACCCGCGCAGGATGACCCCTGGGCATGCCTCGCCCTGCGCCGGCTGACTGCGAAGTCAGTAAGGAGCCGCTGATCGAGTGACGGCGCCGTTCACGGGACGAACACTCCACGCTCTTCCGACTCCCTTCCCTAATAATCAACGTGTCTTGCTGCTCAGACGGTGCCGATCGCCCGCGGATATTGGCTCAGTGCGCCCCAAGCCAATCATGCGCCCCGTCCAGAGTGCCCATTTCCCCTTTTGTCGCCGTTTCCATCGCAGCAGTCAGTTAATATACATCCGTCCGTTTCGCGCCTGCCAGACGAAGCTCCTTCTGAGCATCAAGGTGCGTCGGGAGCATGTTGCACTTGATGGATGCAAGCTTCGGCAACCCGCCGAACTAGACACCGCAGCAGCCCGCTTCCCCTCACCTCTCCACTCGGTTTGTGTCGTCATCCGCGCTTCCGTCCTCCACCTGGGACTGGCAATCTCCCGTATCCGGGGTAAGAGGGTCAGATCACCGCGTGTCCAGTGGTCCTCTGGAAACACAATTAGCGTATCCTTCGCCTTAGTGTCAAGGGGCTCTCTTAGTTTCATACAGCCCCATTCATTGCACATCAAAGCCGCACATAGCCGTCCAGGCAGAAACCGTATTGACGTTTCGCCTTTACCGGACCAATCAACTAACTGCATGCCTGATGCTGGTCTATCTCAAGAATCGCTACTGTGCTAGGAAGTCTTTGGTCCCAAGCATGCATTCCCCCAAATCATCTATCAAAACACAAGCCAAGATACGCATCTCGCTGAGAGTACGCCATAGAAAGATGCCTCCCCGCAACAGTCTAACAGATTCTGAATGGCTGTCCTGAAATGCACCTATCTTTCTTGGCATCCAAATGCTTTTTCCTCGTACCCAAGAACGCCGCTCAGGTCCTCTCCGCCGTGGCGTTCTCCGCTGCTGTCTCAGCAGGGAGCATGTTGTCAGGCATCAACTCCACAGGGCCAGGGTCCTCCGGTGCCGTCTCCTCAGAGTCCGCCTCCTTAGCTGCCGTCTCCTCGGATATCGTCTTATCAGACGCCGTCTCCCTAGACACCGTCTCCGCAGGAGGGCGCTCCGCCGCCAGTGACTTCGGAATCTGGCCATGCTTCTCCCCGGGCCCGACCAGCACCAAGCCGTCCAGTCTAGGATCGCCCGGCGGGACGGGCAACACCGAGATCCTGCAGAACTCCTCGTCGCAGCCGAACCGGAGCTGCCAAACACGACGCTCGTCTATCAAACTAACGACAAAGCTGCGGACGTGGGGCGACGGTCCATCTTGCGAGATGCCGAGTGCGCGGATCTCCTGGGGGGTCAGGTCCTCCCAAGCCTTCTGCATCACGTAGCGGTAGTCGACGGAGACGCGCTGCGTAAAGAGGTGGAGCGCGTGGCTCTTGGCGTCGGTGAGCCTGACAAAGGCCTTCGTGAAGTGGTTGATGGTTTCGAACTGGCCGGTCTGCGGGTACTTGTCTTGTTGGAGGAAGACGAACTCGGATCCTCCATACTCAACCGAAGGCGCGTATTGCATCATGACGATGTAGTGGGGTTCGGGCCGGATGGCCTGTGGAGGTCCGGTCGTCGGCAAAGGGTTGGTAGGCTGGGAAGGGTATGTGGCCGACGACGGGCGTTGGACGATCTGGGCGGAGGGACCAGCACCATTGCCGGAGTTCTCTCGCGGCTGCGGCTGCGCGCCCTGTCGAACTTGTCAGCCATGTAAGATATGGGCTTGCTTGGCGGGGATAGCAGGTAAGATTACGTGCTGCTCAGATGGACGGCTGGGTTGTTGGTTCTCTTTCTGGCGCCCATCAGTGCGTCTTATGTGCATCATCCCAACGAACTGCATATGGGTGGCGGTGGTGTAGTGTACTACAACCGCCTCTTCGGTCTGTTTCGTATTAAGGCGTGGCATAGGAGACAATAACCATGACTTACATCTTTGTGGTCAATGCTGGGAATGACGGTGATGATGGCCTTTCCAGCGGGGTCGGTCATCCAGGCCGGCATCGGTGGTTTCTCAAGGTTTTCAGTGGCTGTCGGCTTCGCATCTTCTTCGCCGTGAGTCTGAACGTGTAATAAGCTAGCACTGTACATTTGGTCATGGAAGACAGACAGTATGACCCAGGGCACTGCGCTCATGCTCGCAAATCGGAGCATCATGGACGTTGTCGCTCTGCTTAGTGGGCGGATCGATGTCCATCTGCTTCACCGTCAGCTGGCGGTCAAGGTTGGGCGGAGCGGAAGATCTGACCTCATCGTCATGGGGAACGGCAGTAGAATTACCGTCGGGCTGTTTCCCCTGCGCTTGGTCCATGTTTCTGACCGTGAATAGGGTGCTTGATGGGTACCAAAGCAAAGCGCGACGTTGGCTTGGCCTCAGCTTGGTGGGAGGGTTTAGGGTGGTGGAAGGGTTGTGGTGGTGGTGACAGGAGAGGAACTTTTTTTTGTACTGCCGGTCAAGTCAACATTTCGTTTTTCGCGCCCTAAAACGTCTGCTTCGGCAAAGGCGATAATTTACGTGGCCAGCTGGTGAATTTTTCAACATGGTCACACTTGGATAGTTGAAGCACCATCCGGATGGGTTTGACACTTCTTTCACTGAACATTTGCATCCTGAGAAATGCCTCGGCTGCCCATGAAGAGGTGTGCATGTCTTGCAATACTTTTGACTGAGCTTCAAAGGCGTTCTATGCACAGTGACCCGAATCACGCGCCTGGATATAAGGCAGCAAGTAGTGTACAAAATTCACCTAGGCGAATGTTTGAGGCACTGCTCGATCTCGAATCTTTAGTGCATGATGCTCACTGGGAACCATATGACGTGCCGCAGAAGGATCCATATTGCAGATAAAACCAAGGTTAGACAATCACGTTGGACTTGATTACGATACCCTGCATTATCCCAAACCGAAAATCATCATTGAGGTATCTATTTGCCATTAACTAGTGCCACCTCATCAATGGCAGCTTCTCCCATCCATCCAACGCCAAATCTACCGATCATCTATTCCGCCCATAAAGCGACCGTCAAGCCGCAGTAGCCTCTCCGTTGACATCCTTCGTCGACCCACCGCCGCAAACACTTCCGACAAACTCCTTATAGCGGAACACGTCACCGCGCCCTAGTCCACCTTTGCCCTTCTTCCCAAGGGCCCTGCGTCCTCTGAACCCTTCGACGACCCTCTCGATCTCCCTCTCCGTCAGCCTGGACTGGCCAGGCTCCGGCGCCGTGTTCATCAGTGCCTCGGTCAGCTCGGCGACATCGATCTGGCCATCATCCTGATCGTCGAACGCCTCAAACGCGGAAAGCAGTTCCTGCTCCCTGCTCATAGGCGCAAGTAGAGACGCCATCATGTTGAGGTACGCCGCCAGGTTCAGCGACTGCGGCTGGCCCGCAAAGTATGGAGAAATGGCTGCCGGTCCGTTGTCGAGGCCGACCTGCGACAGGGCTTCCTGGACGTCTGGTGCGCTGACGGTGCCTTTGTTGTCACGATCCAGCACGCTGAACGACTCGCGCATGCTGTGCAATAACGCTGGCGGTATGTGCGCCAGAGGATCACTGCCTCCGCGGAACGGAACGGACGTGGACGTGGATCTGGGCGCGGGTTGAGGTTGAGCCCGGCGCGTAACAGGAGGCGAGGCGGGAGGTCTGATGGTACTGGTCTCGGTGGTCATGGTCTGAGAGGTGATGTTGCGCTGGATGGGAGGGCGCGTGGGCGAGGCTGGCGGATCGGGGCTCATGGTCGTCCTGCGGGTCGTCAAGAAGGGGCTGCCCAGGCTGGGCCGCCTCTCTGGAGTCTCTGCTGCGGAGCCATAGCCTGACTCGTCGCCGTTCGCGGTTGGGCCATCGCCGTTACTGCGGACGGAAGATGTCGAGCGACGGAAGGGGCTTTCGCGATCCTTCGCAGGCGACAGGCGCGAGGGCGTGGTAGGACGGTTGTCCGAAGGCTTGGCGGGCGACGCAGTGGAAGAGCCGCGGAGAACTGATGGCGACTGTGTGTCGAGTTTGGAGCCGGAGCGGCGGAAGGGCGAGGCGCGGTTGGAGTTGGCGAACAGCGGCGAGGGCCTGTACGGGCTGGCGGAGCCCGGTGCGGCCGACTGAGGGCGCGTTAGCGGGTGCAGGCGCCGGCAAGGGCATGGTCGAGCTTACCATGGTGCTGAGATGCAGGATGAGGTGGACGGCGGGTGAAGCGGTGGTGGACGGATGTCGCAGTCAGTCGCAGGCGACGGCGGCGGTGGTGTTGCACAGGCGTGGTGATGACGCGCGTGTTGATGCCGCTGCGGTCGGTGGAGCAACGGGCTGCCACTGCGGGAGAGCTAGAGCTCTAGCGGCTGTCGCACGCGCAGCGCCTTTGACAGGGGCGCGCCCGCCCCAGCGCCAGCCCTGCGACACCATCGCGCTGCGTTTTTGGACGCAGCCCAGCTAGTAAAACTCCTATCGTCTCTACGCCTCTGCGGTCTCGATGGGCTGACCATATAGCCGTCTGCCTCCCCGCCGCGCCGCGCGTCCGGAGCAATCGCCGCCCAGCAGCCTGCCCCACGCGAGTCAATCGCCCCCCACCGGCTAGGCCCTCCATCACCCCTGCTCCACTTCGCATCAGAGCTCTCCTGGCCCCTTCCCCAAACGATGGCTTCCGTGCAGGTCCAGCGGCCTCCACCGCCTTCCTCCACCATCGCCACTCCTACTGCCCCGAAACCGCATCGCCAGTCGTCGCTGTCCAGCTTCCCGCCCTCGCGCTCTCCCTCCACGCTCTCGCGCCCCTCGCGCTCGCCCGCGCCCAACCTAATCCCCCGCGATTACAGCCCCTCCGCCTCGTCGCGCGTCGTCAAGCCGTATTCGGAGTCCTCGCGAATGGGCCGCCCTCTGCGCTCGCAGTATCCCTCCAATTCGCACGAGAACCATGTCGAGTACATTCTGGTTGCGAGCTTCGACATTGACCGGGGCAGTATTATGGAGCACCAATACCCCGGTCCCATCAGCGGCGATGAGCATATGCTCGCCGACCTGATGCTTCCCGATCAGGCCCACGTGCGCAGCCAAGACTGGACCATATTTTTTCTGCACAAGGACACCGAGGCCGAGGAGGAGGCTAAGGAGGAGCGCAGAGAGCGCAGACGCCAGCGGAGGAAGCGGAAAGACGAAAAGGCCGCCAACGGTGACGCTGACGGAGAGAACGGCGCAGCCGCCGACGAGGAGGAAGAGGACGATGACGATGACCTGGACTCGGAATCGTCGGAAGAGAGTGAGGACGAGGGCTTTGAGGGACCGCCGTTAATATACGTGCTCAACCTGGTGAATACCAAGCAGGACAACACGGTGAAAAGGTATGGCTCAGCTCCCGCGAGTTGTGTGTGCGGAGATTGATTTTGAAAATAGAGGTGCCGTCTGTAAGGCCATGGCAATATGTACAAGGCACAGTTTCCTCCATATTTACAAGGTACGTCACTTCAGTCCCTCTGCATGTAGTTGGAGGTTAACTTGCGCGCAGCCACTACTCCTGCTAGCCCTCGAGGAGTACTTCCGCGCACCCGTTCCCGAGACCCTGGCCTCCCTCTACGACGCTCTCAATTCCATGGATCTGTCTCTATTACCGAAACTATCTTTCCTCGAACGAAACATCCTCCAGGCTTCCTCGGCGCCCGATATGTTTATCGAGAAGTTCGAGCAAATGGTTGCTCAAAGACAAGTGGAAGATGTTACAGAATCCCGTCTGGCACTATCAAAGACGACTTCTGGATCGCCAACACGTGCGCCGGCCAACCGATACACTCTTCCAAGGGACACGCACGAGTTCGAGTCTCGTGTGATGTACAATGGAATCCCGGTGCCCATCAAAGTTCCCACTGCTATCCAGCCAGAGACCGTCGGCGATTTCTCCCTCATCAGGCTTATACAAACTTTCTCCACCCCGCACGCAGCATCTCCGCAGCCTTTTACATTGCATCCGCACCTTACCACATCGGGAGCCTACACGCATCCAATTATCGTCCTCGTCAACGCACTCCTGACGCAGAAGCGGATCGTCTTCCTAGGTCACAACCGGCCATCTGGAGAAGTCGCCGAGGCTGTTCTTGCAGCATGCGCCCTCGCTTCGGGGGGTCTGTTGAGAGGATTTACTCGCCATGCGTTCCCGTACACAGATCTGACAAAGATTGATGACTTGATCAAAGTTCCTGGCTTCATTGCCGGTGTAACCAACCCTGCATTCGCGCACAAGCCTGAGTGGTGGGATGTGCTCTGCGACCTACCAACTGGTCGTATGAAGATTTCTCACAAGATTGAGGGCGCAGGGGTAACGGAGGGTCTTCTATACTTCCAACAGCAGCAGGCTCATTTGCCTCCCGGGTTGGCAAGCGCCCTCTCGCAAGGCCTGAATGCTAATCTAAGCATGAACATGCCTAGCACTAGCGGAAAGGACATCGATCCCACCGGAGATACGCAGTTCATGGAGTCTCTCCTAAATGCCATCGCGAATCGCCTGGGCGAAGGAGCCATCCGTTCACGCTGGCGGGATTGGGTGCTGAAATTCACCCGACTTGCAGCGGCTTTTGAGGAAACTGTGTACGGGGCATCCGCCTTACACATTGGTGCCTCCTCTGCCGCCTCTGCCTTATCTCCCACCTCACCAGAAGCCGAATTTTCGCCTGTGGATGCCAACATCAAGGGCCATGGCTACGTCTGGCCTACTGAAGCTGAAAGGTTGAGAGAGATGGGGGCGAATGTGCACAGGGTTGAGGGATGGCGCAACACCCGGTCCTACTACAGCTACGTCCAGGACCTCGCACGCATGTGGGAACGCCAGCCCATTCGCCACCTCGACCTTCTCTGGCTGCACGACCGACTGCGAGCAACACGAGTGACGCATGACCAGAGCTCGGGCATCTACCTCGCGTTATCCCGTGCCGTCGAGGAAGCCGGGAAGCCCAAACCTGGTGAAAGCAGCGATGAGAGCATAAATGGTAAAGACGCAACCCCAGCATTGGATGGCGTTGATGGCAGCCCCATCAGCCCAACAGCCAATACTGGAGTCCCAGATCGAGTATTGACTCCCTACTCGGCGGCTGCACAGCGTCAGTATGACACCATTCTGCAGCTGCTAAGCGTGACACCTGAATCCAACAGTGGTCTGTTCTACTTGTCACTCGGCCTCTTCCACCCGCGGCAGGATGTGAGGCAAGCAGTCGTGGGCCTACTTGAGAAGATCATGGACCACCCAGCTGGCAGACATTTCTGGGCCAGTCTTGGTCGGTTCGCGAAATTGGCGTTTTACCGGATCAAGAGGGAAGAGCCAGTCGGTATTGTTGGAACGCCAGGACTCACGTAGAGCAGAGCAAAGCAAAGTAAAGCACTTTTTGGTTAAGCACTTGGGCGGCTCTTTTCTGGGTGTCATATGAACAGGAGGATCATAGAGGTGATGGGGCTTCAGGAAGAAAGTCTTGTTTGTTGCTAGGCCAGAGGATCGATTGGATGGAACGAAGAAATGATGCGATACCCGATTTTATTGGAACTCGGCTTGGATATACGCCGACCCTGAGAAAGGTAAATGCTCCCTTTTTAGGGGAAAATTATTGATCAAGAGGGGGTGCTCGCTTCTACGCACACTTCAAGCATTTAGAATCCTGCGGCTCTCTATTGGCGAAGTTTTGCTCAATTATGAATTCAGTGCATGTATATAGGACAAATTGGATCACCGACAAGCGAACACAGTCGTTGGGTTTCACTTGTGATGCGGAGTCCTCTGATACCTCGGTAGCGTACTTCGGATGTGAGGCGCATTTTCTCCGCTTTGTTCCCCGCACCGGATATGTATCATTGTTACCGGAAGAGTTGCAGCTGACTTGTCTCCACAAAACAGCATAAAAATGAGCTCAAATACGGTGGTCTGGTAAGGGCATGCCGCCTTGGACGAGTTTGTCTCCCATCGATATTCTTGTTGGACCGCACGGTCGGCTCCAAGAATTCAGGTCAAGAATACATAAACGATGCCTAGAAGTTAGCCATTTAATGGCCATTAAGCGGCCAGGAACAAGTAAAGAGTGGCCGGGTATATTCTGGTCGGCACAAAGACAATAGGCTTTCCTCTCATCAACGACACCTCTTCCTTCTTCAAATAGATCGTCACTCAGTTACACATGTCAGCGTCGGAAAGAAGCAAATAAATGTATTCAAATTTAAAGAGAAGGTCTCACTTGACATCTACACCTGCCCCCCTTCTCCGTCATGAGCTACGCCATCCTCTATTACAAGCCTCCAGAACCGCAGCTCCAACTGCAGCCACCAACCACGGCCCGCGCCACCCCACCACCCGAGCCCTCATCCTCCTCCGCACTTGTTTCCCCGTCTCCCGCAAGCACATCGCCACCCCCACCGCCCCGCTGCCGCCCTCATCCCCCTATACAGCCCCAACCCCCCTCGATATGAACTTGCCCGCCCTCCCCATAATCCGTGGTCACGCCTCGTTGGGGCGGTTAAGGAGGTGAGGAGGTGGCCCGGGGTAGGGGTGCTCGGATAGAAGAAATGAGATCCAGAATGTTGGTACTGTGATTGACACGCGGGTAGATCATACAGACTCATTGGTATGCTGATCTTGATTTCATTCGAAACGCAGGCATCTATAAATAAGAACAGCTCGTGCGCGGTCAGTGCAAAGGATATTGCAGTGTCACAACCCACACTGTGAGAAGCTAAACAGCAAGTGTTCAGATGTGTTCCGCCCCCTGATCTGCGACAATTTGATGCTCAGACTAACACTCCGGTCTCGTTGCCCAAGGCATGTTCTCTTGCTGCCGATATCTACGATGCCCGCCCGGAGCATAGGCTCAAGGCATCTTTCTTGAGAGGCTCGATTCACGTATCAAGGGTTCAGCAACTCTTGATTGGGCTGCTCAAAGCCACGATCAGATCTCAGTCAGCAAGCTCTGCTTATGCATGAGCCACGTATAGGAAAACGAGCTGTGTTAGGCCTTCGGTCCTCTGCAGCCACATCGCCGCCAGCGCGCTGCAGATCCTGCGGAGTCGTGAGAAGCTTTGAACTAGGCTTGGAACTTCTCCAATAAAGCTCCCCTGACAATATCGTGGAACATTTGAATCCATGAGGGACATTTCCTTTGGTAGGACAACATGCGATGCAAGGGCGTCTCCATTATCTTCCTCGTATCCTTTCGCTTATCCTTCTCAAGATACCCTCTCCTAACATCTGGCGTAGACAACGGTCGTACTTGATCTGACTGCTTTAGACATAGGACGTCCAGCAAACGAGCGCCACGTCGGAAACCTAGTGCTTCTGGCTATATTAAAGCTGAAATCGGAAAGCTTATACGAGCTCGGAGCTTATCGGGCAAACGGAGCTTATCCGTACAGCCAAAAAGGGCCCCTTCTGTGGTGTTTCTGAGCTGCCTCAGACTCTTCGCGAGTCTCCAATCGTTCAACTCCGCTCGTCCTTAGCCGGCTGCACAAAGCCAAGAGAAGATTCGCGGTAATACAGACCTTTAGACGTGGCGACACAGCTGTCAGTAGTGCATACACCACGGCTTACCGCCACGCGTCATCAGCATGTGCGAATAGTTGCAGATTCAGTTGCCAGACATCAAACGAAAAACGGGCGCAGGGGCCACACTGATGAATCCAGGTTGACGTAGCAAACCCAACAGCCTTGAAATGATGCTTAAAGCCTTGCTGTAAGGCTGCGAATTCGGGGCGAGTGAGGGTGACGTCAGAATGGAGTTCGCACGACTCAAGCGGCCTGTCCGACATGGCGTCCACGGATTGGACATGTGTGGGAGATTCTTGTCCTCCGCCGAAGGCCAAACGCGCCGGTTTTGCGATGGAACTGCTGAGGGACTGGACGGAAGTGTGCGCGATCTGGGCTGGTTCGGCGGCCGGCGTCTGCTGAGATGTTTCCCATCGTGCAAGGATATCTCCAGGCATTCCGTCTTTGGCAGCGATGAGCCTGTAAGGCTGGGTATAAGGCCTGCGGCCCACGTAGTAGGCTACCCGAAAGTTCCGTCAGCGTCATGACATGCGTTGGCTGCTGAAGAGCCGTGTTCCCTGGAATCGGTTGGTTTTGCAAAAATAGCAGTGGCGTAATGCGATGGCCTGCGCGCAGCCGAAAACATGCCCGCGGCCGGCGCAGGAGCCATGCGACAGATCCCAAGGAAGAGGCCTCGCTGAGGCTTCAGCCAGGCTTATTCGCGCAGCAAATCCTGGCTGAAAGCAGCACGACGATGCTGATCGGGTCGCACAAGCTGCGCAATGGCAGATGCGCCTCGCAGTCACAGCAGCGAGCGCAGGAGCGGAGTCTGCAGCGCGAGAACGTGACGGGCCTCGTGGGGAGGCGTGCGGATGTACCACCAACTGCCCGGACGCGGCCTGGGGGAGGCCCGATGGGTGTGACAAGCACCGGCCGCGGCGATTTGGGATGTCGCGATGGACCAAGTGACACTGCTGCAGCTCGTCGCCGATAAGAACCGGACAGGAATGGTGTCGCACCGCGACCGCGGGGGACAGAGCTAGGCCAGCGACGGGCTAGAGGCGTGTGGGCAGGATGTCAGATTCTTGAAGGCGCGGCCCGCAGACCGCCAGTGCCAGCTCGCTGCCGAAACGGGAATGTACAAATGACCACGGCTCTCCACACCTGGATGCCGCATGACAGACGTATATCGCGCGACGGCTGGGCCAGCGCAGGGCGGGCAGACGACGGCGCGACGGGCGTTACCCGCACGGCAGGTCTCGCGGCCGTCTGGTTACCCACCGCCAGAGCTGGGCTGCGATTAGCGGGCGCGTAACGTGACGGCACCGCCAGGGCAGCAGGGCAGCAGGGCAGCAGGGCAGCAGGGCGGCAGCGGTCAGGAGTGACGGGCACTGCACGACTCGCGGGCCGGCAGCGATCATCGAACGATGACCTCAGGTGAGATCTGCCTCGGAAGCGCCCGCCGCAAAAGTGCAAACAGTGGAGCCGTTTCGTTTCTGCTTGACTCGGCCGGCCGCCGCTGGGGCCGCGCGCAGACGTAAGCCGCAGCGCGCGCTCAGGAACGCGCATCGCCGTCGCACAGGCTGGGGGCGGCGGCGGACGCGGGCTCTGGGGGCAGCGTGGCCGCGGCCAGGCCGGGGCGGCGGTGGTGGCATGCGGGCATGGCGGGAGGAGAAACGGGACTGGGCGCGGCTCGTCGTCTTGGCCGGTCTGCGGTGAACGCCGGCGTGGGCGAGCGAGCCAGTGGTCGGCGGCAGCGATTTGGAAGGGCGCGGCGTTGGCTGCCCAGAAGCGCAACGATTGCTGCGCGTCCACGCGCACTGGGCCGTGGTGTGATGGCCGCACCAGTTCCCCGCGCGGGCTCCACGATGCAGGCCCGGCTGCAGGCGTCCCCCCGGTCCACTGCAGCGCTCGCGCAGGTCATGCCCGGATATCAAGCCAACACGCGCCGCCGAAAAGAAGCCCATTCCCCTTGCCGCGTGCCTCTTTGTCCAGACCTCCTCCGCGCCCAGCCACAAGCGACCGAGAACAAGGCGGCATCCGCAGCTGAGACACGCCGCCCGAGCATCGTCCAGCCTCCATCCTCTGCGCCAGCTAAAACGAACGAGAGTCCGCGCCGTGCTAGCCCCAGAGCCACGACCGCCGACCAGACATTGCCGCCCCGCCAGCGCATCCTGCCATATCAAAAGATCCCTGCCGCAATGTTTGCGACCTGCGCCGCATAGCTCTTCGACCGTCCTCAAATTCCTCCGTCCGCCGCACTCGACCTCTCCGCTCCATCCAGCACCATGAGCGCATCTGCACTGGGTGCTGCGCTCTTCCGCCAGCACACCGCCATGATGCAATGTGCCATGCCCCAGTACCCCCCGCCGCCGCCGCCGCCGCAGCAGCAGGCTGCCCCCGCAAACGACTCGGCAAACACCAATGCGACTGCCGCGGCCACCCCGGCCACGACCACGACCATAACCGCCACGGCGTCGACCCCCAGCTGCTACGGCTACCACAACACCTTCCACACCCATTCGCAGCCCGCCGACCCGGCTGCGCAGCCGCCCGCCTACAGCCCACCGCAAAAGGCCGAAAATCCCACAAGGGACGCCCTGCCAAGCTACTCGTGTTCGGTGCTTTTCGAGGGGCCGCTAGGTTTCAAGACCGAATACATCAACATCTTTGAGAAGCCGTGCCAGAAGGAGCGTCAATGGCAAGATGCCTACGTCATTCTCCGCGGCACCCAGCTCAGCATCCACCGCCTCAAGACGAGCCTCTTCTCGAAATCCAAGAAGCCGTCGCCGGGCAGGCTGCTCCACCGCTACTCCCTGCAGCACGCCGAGATCGGCCTTGCCCTGGATTTCAAGAAGACTGACCTCATTCCCAAGTCTCCGTTGGCAAAGCTGGTCCCGCTAAATTCGCGCCAGGCTGTCTACCAGACGGACCCACACCTCTTCTGGCCAATTAGAGAGCACGTGATGCGCCTGCGCTTGGAGACCGACCAGTTCCTGCTCTGCTCTCAAGAGCAGGAAGGCATGCTGGACTGGATCGAGAATCTCTGTGCCGCCGTTGACATCAGCCCACCGTTGGACGACAGGAGCGAGCCTCGCTACCGCAGCCTGCCCAGAAGAGGACGCAGGCAGAGACAGCTGGATGGCCGGCTCACTCGCCAAGACACCATTGACTTGAACGCCAGGAGACTGCTCGCTGAACAGGAGCGCATCATTCGGACCATGTACCCGAATCTCGCCCGAGAAGCAGAGGAGGAGCAGCCCGTGAGCACCGGTGGCCCCGACGCTGACGCTGAAGACCTGGATGCCTCGGACATGCTCTTCCCTGGCCGACCCTCATCCCCGCGCCCTGGCAATCTCTCCAACAGCAGCACTCAGAACATGGATGACGTTGTTGAGCGCACCCCGACGCGCCGCTCTTCCGTTGATTCCCAAGCCGTCCTCCCAACGTCGCTCAAGTATCCGTTTGGCGAGCACGCTGAGCCTTCACCATCGTCTGTCCTGCGTTACCGCCGCCGTTGTGCTCCGGTGCTTCTGGCCTCGTCGCCTCGTGCCAGCGATGTCATGTTCTGCGACAACATCCGACTTCGTATCAACGCGAAGAAGCAGATTGTCACGGAGTTCTCGGAATTGCCCCCACATTACAGCTCGCACCGCTTCACTGCAGCCGACCGTGAGGCGTGTCTCCGCACGACAATGCGACCCGAAGTCAGACGCGAGGCTTCCGATGACAGCGTTGCGATGTCTTTCCATCGGGACGCCGATGCTTACCTCACCCCGATCGCCAGCCGCAGCACGCAGCAACGAACGGATGCTGACTCCATTGAGCTGCACCAATCTGACCTTCAAGCCCATGATAGCATGCCACCGAGCCCGGCCACGGCAACGGCGCAGCTCAGCAAGGTTGAAACCGAAGGCGAGCGCAACGAGCGCCGCCTGCTCGATAGGGTCAAGGGGCCCCTCACGGGTGTTGCCGAGGCATTTGGCGGACTCGTCGTCTAATCAAATCGCGCCTGTGCCGCACTCGCCACGTCGCCACCGGACCTTCCATTCATTCATTCCTTTGTGTTCGTCCTTTCATTTCCCATTTTCTATTTGTCTTGCCGAACGAACAAGTGAACACTCCCGTGCATGAACGCACGTTTCCTTCCTCAAACGGGACGCAGATTCTCTCCCATACCGCCGGACGGCCAGGAAAGCAAGCAACCAAACGAGAAAGAAACAGTAACGATCTACGAATAACCCACACATCCACGTACAAAGGCATCAAACCAGCTGCGCAGCAGTGCTTGCGGCGAGCTGGAACTGGCGTAGGCGGTTACTCAAGAGCTCATTTGCACACAGGCGACCCAGAAGATTTTGCAAGGGTCGCCGTCAGGCGTTGGAAGATACCCCCCATCAATTGAACAGCACAAGCGTCGTGCTGACAGTCTCTCCTTACCGAACATCTTTCTTACCTTCCTTTTATTGGACATATTTCCTGCTTTCTCCCGTTTGTTTATTTGGATACACAGTTTTGTGTAATGGAGTGAATACGCGTTGGAAAAGGGAAGTTGGGTGGTGGACTGGGTGGTTTGAGTCGCATCTTGGAACCAAAAGGATACCCCGCATTGCCAAGATTCGCAGGAGGAAAGCGTGAAGGAAAGAGTAGTTTTGAAATTGCAGCATCGGTAGCAGCGGCGACAGAGAGCAACGCGCACACGAACCAAAGCTGTCTTTTCCAACAGATGTCATAAAACTTTTCCTCCCTCTCAACACTTCTCCAACATGTGAAATGCGATGGTCAACCGCGCCTTCCCCCTGCTGTTTTTTGCTTTTGTTTAAACTTTCTTCTTCCCGCGTCGCTTACTCATGCCTATCACACCTTCTAGATCTGAGACGGCTGGTGATCGTGCCTGCATATGCGCGTAAGACGCCTCCCAATAGTGGACCCTGTCAGACTTCACAGAACGCTTGAGACGCGCTTCTCGAACAACGCATTCGATAGGCCGTCTGCGTCAGCGACACGAAGAGCGTCAGCAACGCCCCCACCCGTCCGTCCTGTCGCGTCCTCCCCCTACGGCCGCTACGCGCGCCAGCACCACCACCACAGACATCACCGCGGAGACCAAGTACGCCCGTATGTACAGCAGCGCGCCCAGGGGCTGGTACGCTACGCGAAAATGCCGCTCTCCTCGTACGTGTACCTGGCGCACGAGCACCGGTCGTCGGCAATCTCTAACGCACCCACGCACCCACGCGCAGCCCTGCCCAGATCTGTCCGTCCGCCCTCAAATAAACTTCGGAACCGGGTTCTGGCTGGCTGGCACCCACCCGCGCCGCCGGCGGCGGCCCAGCAGCTAGGTAGCTGTGTTTCGGCCCGGTTTGGCGGCAAGGCCAAGCAAAACCCGACGGATCTTCTCCGCGTCTCTTTTAGAGCCAGGGAAAATAAACTTGGTCGTCCCTTACCATGCCGTCGGGAGGTGGGTAATGAGCCAGAAGTAAAAGACAGCAGAGACAGGGTTCCGCCTGCTGCTCCTTCAGAAGTGAACATGCACTATAGAAAAACTGCATTCCGTGCCTGACTTGCTTTTGCAGTTAGGTCCGGGTCTAGAGCGGACCGGCGGACCGGACAGGTGGGATCCTTTTTGGGAGGCGCGAGGAAGTAGTGTGTTTTCGGGTTGGATAGGTGGCTTGTTTTCCCTTTAGTCGGATTGGGTAAACGAAGGGTGAGACGGTCGATCCCTGACCCTTGGGTCAGTCAGTCAGCGAAAGAGGGAAACGGAGGAATTTTTCGGTACATCTGGGTAGGGTGTCGAGAAGAAAGAGGTGGAGATCTTATGAAGATGAGAGGGAAGGGGCGGAACTGGGTGAGAGGGAGCGGAGGGCGGAACTAGGTGTGAAAGGGCGGGTGCGTAATGGTATGATTTTGGGTTCCGGGCGGAGGCTACTCCGCTGTCCCTGTAATAAAACCGTTGCTGGTGGAGATTATCTTGGGTCTTGGTAAAGCTTGACGCTCTGATCGTGGCTGTGACATGTTGTCGTGTTTATCCTGCGCTCACATTGAAGCCGTCACTGCTCAAGGCTTGCTTCTCCGGGATGCGGAAGTGAAATAGGGGACGAAAGGCCACCAACAACGTTGAGAAGACTTTGAGTTACAGGAATTCCCGTCTTGAAAGTCGTCGAGGACTTCCGAGATCTGCCCTGTTAGCCAGTGGGAAAGGGATGGTTTCAATTTCGGAGATTTTCGTGGTTGCCACAGCAGAAGGCATATTGATGGCTGCGGAACCCAGCTTCAGCCTTACCTTCAGATTGTCTCTATCCGATTAGACGCCAGCAATGTATCTCTTATCCCATCCGAATGCCAGCTGGGCTTTTGGGGAGAAAAAAACCAACCTACTCCGCAGCGAGGGCCTCAAGCTCTTGCTCGCAACCCGCTGAAACAATCCGCATCATCAAGGAACCTCGCCGCGTTCGCCGTTGCCATTTCCAAGCTCTTTCTCAACAACGACCCGTCCTGACCCATTTTTCCGCGGCCCCTCCTCTCTCCCTCACTCCCACCAACTAACCGCGACCAGAGCTCCAGTAATCCAATCCATCTTGATGCAACCCTTCTCGCCGCCGCCTTGTCTCACAGCACAATTTCCCCAACCGCAACGGTGTCTCAAACCCGCACACCAGGCTGCCAAGTCCCCGTCGTCTCCAATCACCTCGAGCCATGACGTGACGCGCGTCCGCGGCCACCGCCGACCACACAGCCTGCTTTTCACATCCTTTGACTCCAGTCTTACTCTCTCGGCGAGATACGTATGTGTGTCTGATTGAGGAAGAGTAAAAAGCGCGCAGATGGAGGCGGTATCGATCGCAAGGACCCCCTAGTGTCCCGTCCGAATGAGGAAGTCCCACGTTCTTCGCTGCACATCTCACGTCCGGATCACCGCAGGCCGACCGACCGAACAACTATTGAATCAATGAAGAGAGAAAGAGAGATAGAGCTGCGGGGCTTGGTGGACAAGGTGGAGCAAGAGCCTTGAGAGCAGAGGAGGGGAAAGTCGTTGCCAGAACGGGGGGCCCGGCTGCGCGATATCGGATGTTAGCTGCATCGATCGGCGAGGAAAGATGAAAAAAGAGGATGCCGACGCGACCAGAAAGAGAGGAGAAAGATCATAGATCAACATATCCTTACTGCAGGGCGACTGTCCAGGCGGCTTAGCGCCCCAATGTGCGAGTGTTGTTGAGACAAGGTGAGGGGTGCCGCGCGTGCCGTCATGCGCCAAATTCCGATTCGCACATGAAAAAAAGTAATCAGTTCCGTGACCGTTCCGTGACCGGGTCTCCGCACCTAAAACGCGTCACGCGTGATCATCGTCCCGAAAGATAGTGAGCGGGGAATCTGTGAGAAAGTTGAGAGAGAGGAAGGAAGAAAGCTTGACGTGAAATTACTATCGCTGTGCTATACATGCCAGATGCTGCTCTGCGAGAGCGCTCGCGTAATACAATAGAACAAAAGAAACAGAAAGAGAAAAGAAAGGAAATCTATTGACCAGCTGGAGGGTCTGGAGTGGGATATCACGACCTCTGGCGTTGGGGGGTCCTCTTGCCCTTCGTCACCATGCAGAAAGTGGTCAGGTAATCCCAATTAAGTCCACTTCGATGATTTGCCCGCACCTCAGGAGTAAAAGCAATTCACAAAGTGGGAACAGAAACAAAATTGAGAGGTATAAGACAATGGAATGATCGCTGGAGAAAGGAAAGAGAGCCATGCTAGGCTGGATGCGACCAATGCATCAGGTGCGCCAAAAGGAACCAGCGGCAGACGAGCATGTCTGAGATAGGCTGAGTGTTGGAGGCGAAATTGAAAAGCCGTATACTTGTCCATACCCACCCAATGACTTCAGCATAAACCAGTGCCCAAAGATGTAAGGAAATCCGTGCTCCCAGAGTGTCGCCGAGTAAACGCCAGAGCCAGAACCAGAGCCAGAGTGAGAACCAGAACCGTGGATGCGTGCGTGGAGCGCCGAGTAACGCTGTGCAATGCCGACAGAATAGACCAGACACCGTGATAATCCCAACAAGAACTCCTTCCTCTTAAAAAGGGTATCAGCCGTCCTTCAAGCCTCCCAGACCACCACCTTACTTGGCTCGTGAATCGACCGTCTTGTCTTCTTGACCATTAAGTTCTCCTTATTTCTTGAAGCCCCTGTGTCCACGCTAGTCTTTTCGCCCATTTTGTCCTTAATGAAAATATCCAGGTTTTTCCGAGGAACGGATTCAAGCTTTGCGCGGCAGCCCTGGCAGATGCGCAGCGCACACCATGTGCAAGTCCACTGGAAGTCAGGAGTGGACGAGAAGCAAAGCATGCAGCCAATTGGAAGTATGCGATTGTTGCTTCGATGGAAGCGGCGGTGATTATGGAAACATTGCATGTGAACACAGTTGAGTCGGGGAGTGATGGTCCTGTCAGGTCTGACTTGAGTGTTGAAGAGCTCCAAGGTGGAGGCAGTCGGGTTAGTCAGAGTCGGACTGGAAACCTCGGTCGGCGAGGTGACGGCGGAGGAAGGAGTGTTAGAGGCATTGGCAGGATTAGGAGAAATTGGCGGTGAAAGGGTGTTCTTGTATGGTTTGGTATTCTGGAGCTTGTTCGTCGAAGACTAGGAGGTTCAGTTATTCTCACAATCGCTGAGAGCAAACGGACATGTTAAGCACAAAGAACGACGCGCAACCAAAGACTTTTGCAGTGTGAAGACAGGGCGCCTACCTTGAAGATGTCGAAGCCCGTGCTGCTCTTGCCGCGGTAGTGCATGGCAACCTTGGACTCTTTCATTGTCGACACGCTGGGCTTTTTGACGACGCCATACTTGGATGGGCTCTCCTCAGGGACGGGGCTCGGGGAGGGTAGCAGGTTGACGGCAGCGGGCTTCAGCGTTGGTGTGATCGGCTCCTCGTCCTCCGGCTCAGTTGGCGGTGAGTTGGACCGGTCTCTGACCTCCGACGGCGTGGTCGAGAGCGACTGCGAATTGCCATTGGGTTCGATCAGGGTGTTGCCGTCGGATGGAGGTACCGAAGGCAGCGAATTCCGCGGCGTGACTGGTTGTTGCAGCGACGTGTCGGAGGCGGCTTTGTGCACTGCTGGAGCTTGAGCTGGCGGGTGAGCTTGCGCGGCCCCAGCTAGAGCTCCGGGTGCGAGGTCGCGCTGAACAGGAGCTCCGGGGACGCCATTGGCAGCGTGGGCGGGCGGCGATGCGTCCTTCTTGACGGGCTTGCGTCGCAGGGAGAACTTGCTGCGATGCGAGGGCGACGCCGGGTCGGCCTGGGCCTTCGAGGCCTTGTTCCCCATGGTAGCCGCGCCAGCAGCGTTGGTGGGTGGGTTGGACGGCCTGCGCGGGTCGTTTTTGGCGGGCGGCTGCGGCGGGGTGGGCGGCAGGGGTAGCTCGTTGAGCAGGCGGGTGGTTGCGTGCGCTCTGGCACGGTCGGGGGTGGGCTGGCGTTGGAGGTTAGGAGCTGAGAGGGCCAGGGAAGGTAACGGGGAGCTGGTGCTGTTGTCGGGCTTGGCAGGCGTGGCGGCAGCGCCCGTGGTGAGCGCTGTGGAGCCGTTGCTACGGGCCAGCTTCAGGTCGGGCGGCTTCTGGCGTCTGCCGCGAAACGAGAGTGAGCGTGAAATGATCATGTTCGGCTCCTGCAGGCCTCCACTTGGCGAGCCCGGCGGCGAGGCTGCGGGCGCATCGGCCACTGCAACAGCTTGGTTAGCGATCTTATACCGCGTCAATCGCCATATCGCGGAAATAACAGGGAAAACAGGCGCACCGCAGCACTGTGTTTACCGCACGGCGTCCCGGGAGCGAGAATGCCAACGGCGGCGGCGATCGCGCCGTCCTCAGTAAGGGCACTAGGGCACACCCACCTCGCAGTTGGAAGCCCACCAGCGGCGGTAGCGGCTTGTCCTTGACCACCGGCGACACGGGAGCAGATTGCACAGGCAGCGCTGCTGCAGCCGGCGACGGCTGCGCCTGCGTGTAGTAGTCATCCAGCTCGACGTCGTCCTCGTCCGGGTCCCTGCTGGCGCCGTAGTCGCTCAGGATGGCGCTGATGATGTCCTGCCGCCTGGTCGGCGCGGCGTCGAGCCGCCGCGTGTCTGCTGCTGCCATGCCGGGAGGTCTGCGGTACGCGATGCTGCACGAGGGAGAGAGCAGGTGGTGCAGTGATATCCTTTTTGCCCGGGCCAAGGCCAGCAGAGCTTAGGTTTAAGGCTGACGTCGCACAGGGATATCGATCTACTGCCTTTTGAAACACCGCGTGTTTTGGGCAAGGTCTGCATGCCAGGCGTCGTTCCCGGCCGCCGTTTCTACACGCTTCCGTCGCCGCGCCTCCTGCTCGTCCTCCGTGTTTCTGCTGGCCATGTCGCCGCTTGCAGAGCTGCACAGGCGCGGCCGTTTGAGCGGATCGTCCGCCGGTGGATGTCAGGCACGTCTGGCAAGTTGTGCGTCCCCGTCGCCAAGCCACAGCCGGGCGATCAACCGGGGACGATGCACGCTGCGCCGACCGGGATTCCCCAGTCCCCCGCCAGCATTGAGTCCTGCAATACGTCGCCGGCTGACGGCATGCCCGTTGATACGTCTGCCAGTGCCGCATCTCAACAGGCTCCGATCGCAGGCCTGGAAACGGGAACAAACTTCTGCGATCGGTTCCTGTCGCGCCCAGCGCGCCGTCAGCCAGTCGGCAACGCCCGACTTCCCGCTTCACCACCCGAGTCGGGAACGAGGCCTTCACAGCGCCTGCAAGCCGGTCACGCGACGTCATAGGAAACTTCAACGTGCAATTAGAAATAACTTTATTAGATCTGTACAGCGTTCGTCAACATCGTCAACACGACCTCGCCGGGCCGTTTATTCAACGTCGCCTCTTCCGTATATCCACTGTACTCGCCAACAGGGCCAAAATAAAATGAAAAGCAAGCTATGTGCAGCTCTATATGGGGAATGCGGCTGCCCAACAATACGGGGCGCCGGTCCGGTCTCGGGCAGCGTTGATCTTTCGCGGGTATTCCGATGTTCCGCGGGTGGGGGTATGAATCAAAGAAAATTCCAGTGCGCCGTCGCTGTATACGAGAAAATTATGTATGTGAAGGTCCTTCAAGGGTGCGTGCGCCGGTATCAACATCGTGGCGAGCTGTCTGAGGTGCGATAAATTAAAGGAGAGCGGGCCCGCAGAGGGTACCGAGTCGTGTATAATCAGATGCGGGAGCCAAGCCTGCACGCGGGATCCCCGGGAAGTTTGTCTAGCTTAGGGTTTTTGCCGCGTAAAATCCATGGAGGGTCTCAGGGATACTGTAGGTGGGATGTGTGCTCCTCAATCGTATGAAACGGATTTTTCCAGCGTCTAAAGAAGAAATGCTAATAGCGTGACCGCCAGCGCAGCTGACGACAGCCCTGAATTTGAGGCCATCGTTGTTACTCCGCCAGAAGTGGACGCCGCCACCGTAGCATTGACGAAATTGGGCCCACACTGGATATTGACCACTCCTGCAGCTTGGGCGTACGTCTGGCTGATCGGCTGTGTCTTGTTCGAGGTGAACGTCCAGAACGCATCCATGGTCGTCTGGAGGCACGAGTTGCACGTTGGCCGGGAGCCGCCGGGCAGGGCCACGCCGACAGGGAGATAGTAAGGGTAGGAATCGGTGGGGGACGAGGAATTCGTTATGGCATTGGCAAAACCTGAATTCCGCGAGGTCAGCAGGACGGCACGGGCACTAGTGAATCAGGAGGAACGCACAGTAGCTTCCCGACGAATCCCGCAGGCAGCCGGCTTGATAGACGGGCGCATACGCCACGAGCCCCTTGTAAGCCTGCATCACCATCGGGTTGCTGGCCTGGTAGTCGGCCCCGCAGTTGCTGTCCTTCACCAACTCCGTCGCAAAATGATCCATTATGGCACTACACTGGGCGAAATTGGCCGAACATGACGCGTCGAGGACCTGCGTGGTGCGCACGATCGAGCGGGTGGCATCGAAGAAGGAGCTCGAGGTCTGGCGGGGTTAGTGGGATCGTCGGAATGCAAATGAGACGGGATGCCGCATACTTGAAGGAGGAGGGAAAGAGGCACGCAGTCAATGAAGGTGCTGTTGTCGAGGAAGGAATTGAAGAAGCTGGGGCAGCCAGGACTGGTGAAGTTGCTGCCCAGGCTCGTGTCGAAGGGCTGCGGAATGGCGGTCGAGGAGCCGTCCGTGTCGGCGACCAGTGACGTCGCGGCCGACGAGGCCGATGATGTGCGCGTCGGGGCCAGCGTGGTGGGCAGGGCAGACGAGGACGAGGAGTCATCGCCGGGCTGGCGGCGGAGCAACAGCGGCATCCGTTGCGAGGGAGGAGGCGCGCTGCGATCGTACACGATCTCTCCTCTGCGAGCTAGCGAACGCAGCCGCTGCCGATCAGTCTGAGTCCCTGCAGCAGAGGCGCATCCGCAGCACAACAACAGCGCAAGCAGGACGAGCACGAGAGTCTGGCGGAAAAAGCTGGCGGATCGCAGCGCGGGCGCGGGCCTGGATATATGACGGAGACGAGACGCAGCGCGCTTGGAAGGCGAAAGATGATGTCTCAGGCGGCGTCGCTCATGGTGCGACAGACCCGTTATCGTTGCCGGCTGCGCGCACCGGGGCTGCTGGGCTGCAGCGCCCGCAGCGGCCTGCCACGCCATATCCGCAGCGACAGCCGGGCCGTGGGATGCGCAGCTGCACGACGAGAACGAGCTGCCGTCTCCCCAAACGTTCATGATCGCAAGGCCGGTGAACCCCGCCTGCAAGGCCAGAGCATCCTTTAATCTCTCGCCGCGTCCGGAGCGTCTCGTTCGCCCAGCGCGATGGCGGGCGCAGCTGGCCGTGGGCTGGCGGTTCTGCAGCAATGCTCGGCGGGGTGGTGACTCTGAAGCTCAGCGGGCGCCGGGGAATGTGGTCGAGTTGGGAGCCCCTTGCAGATCGAAACGGCCCGTACGACGGGACGGCCAATGGTCGTGAAGATCCGCAAACAAAGAGAGTGGAGGAGTTGGAGCAACCAGCAACCGGAAAAAGCGAGCGACGAGGGTGAGGAAAATGGTGCTGTGCGGGCGCTGGAGCAGGCGGCAGGCCGTCTTTCATGCGGGCAGCTGCAGAACGGCCGTGGTAAGCCCCGTGGGGGTGGCTCGGAGGGCTTGAGAGGGCCGTCTCTGGCGCACTGTGGCCCAGCAAGCCATGAGTCTCTAGCGCGTGCAGGTACGCCACATCTACAAAAGCAGCAGTGCAATTAACGCCTTGGGACAAGGCTCAGGTCGGCGGCAGCCGGCGCGGCAGGCGAGTGGAAACACGCGTCGGTGCCGGTGAGCAGGCAATAACGGCAGCAGTCAGACCACGCTCCGCGCATCCCAATGGGGGAGCTCGCCGCCCGATGCAGGCCGCCGGCAGTCGAGGAGCTCCCGGCCTTGCGAATCATGCTGGCGGACGGCACGGCGAGCATTAAGGACGGCTGGCCAATACGTCGGCACAGCAATCACATTTGCGCAGCGCATGTCTCTGGGAGCATGGATGGCCGCCGGCGACTGTTCCTGAGCTGGCCAGAACGCCAAAAATAAGAGCCGCGGGCCGGGGGGTGGCTTCTGCGCCCTCGTCCCGCCCGCCTAGCGCCCAGCGTGCGCAATCGCCCGTCGCTGCCGTCGCTCAGGCACTCGCGATGCGTGCAGCTGGCACTGCTGCGTGCTCTGCCTGCGCGGGACCAAGCACCAAGGACCAAGGACCGCATGCGCGGTGCCGAGACACGCGCGCCTTGCCGGCCGTGTGACCGCGGGCCCTCCATCTGGCATCCAACTCTGCCCACAATTCTCCGACCGCTGCACGCCTGCGAGACCTGCCGCTCAGCCCGCCAAGCCAATAGACCGCGGCCATCCCTACCCTGCGCCCTGCTCCCACGAGCTGCTCTGTTTGTGCAGGCCAGAGTTCTCGACCTCTGCAAGGCCGGCTTATTGCAAGCCCCACCCCCGACGCCCGCCTGCCATCCGCGCTCGCAATTTGCCGCTGCCACGCCGCCGACACGCCGTCGCCATCGAGCACCTCAGCCCAGGAGCCCAGGAGAAGCAAAATGCGCTCGCCGCAAGGGACTCTGCCAGACGTTTCTGCAGCACCATGCTCGATGGTCAACCACGCAGCTGTGCCACCCCGCATCGTTGTGCTTGGACAGCTCTAGGCCTGGCGGCTTCACGTGTCCAACACCGCTCAAATCAGCGCTCAGGAGCCGCTCTCCAACCCCAACGGCACTACCCACACTACCTAAACTACGTCCAGCCTCTGCCGCTGTGGCAGCGCCCGATGGTGCGCCCTCATTTCTTTATGCGAGAGCATGGCTTTTGTGCGTTGCCTTTGCCTTTCCTCGGACAGATTGCGTGCCTCCTGGATGACAGGTCGGTTCTGCACTCCAGCATGACAGAATTGTCTGACCGTGCCTTGACTCCGTCGACATGACCACTCTTGAAAAAAATCACGAGGCGGCGTGCAGTTGCGTCTCACAATCTATTGCTGTGCCCCTCATGCAGCCTCATCTACTCGCCACAGCAGCTGCAGATATGACAATCGCCCGTCGCTCTCATTCCGTCTGGACCGGCTGTTTATCCTCGCCCTCAGCCGAGACGTCCAGGTCGTACAGATTCCATAAGCAAGTGCGACAGCAGAGGACCCGGTCGAGCTGGAACCGCTCGCTATAGCAGCCTCGTCATACCACTTCGTTGCAACGGCGGGTTTCAGCCCGTTGAGTGGACTTCGATCCAGCAGCCATCAACTCCGTAGCCTGAGGTGGTGGGTACTTCGCCCTCCATTGTCTCCCCCAGATCTGCACAGCAATGATAGTCGAAAAGCTTGCGACCAGTAAGGCCGCCTGTGTGCCGAAAGTAGCGCCTGCGCCGGTGCGGGCAATCCACTTCAGCTCAAAATAGCTCACGCAGAAACCACCGGTGGTTCGCCAGCAGAAAAGTCAGCATGCAACCACTATTGACCCATGTGGACCGTCAACGTCAGCACTTACCACATGTTGACAATTGCAGAAGCAATAACCGAGTGGTTTGGGAAGCTGTCGAGGCAATACGCCGTGATTGCTACTGATACCGACACTGGCAGAAAGCCCGAGTCAGCCACAAGAGACGAAACCAGGCACGTCGGACCTGGTGGGAACGCGTCATCCGTTACCTTGCGCCACCGCATAGACACCGTAAGCGACGGCGAGGACTGCCCACGACAGCTGATGTTGTAGAGCTTGTCCGTACAGTATCAGACCTGCAACGCCAAACACTAGCCCAACATAGCAGCCCCACAGCCGGCTCTCAGGACGATACTTCCCACCATGCTTCCGGATGTACCGGGCGCACAGCCAATCGTTGAACCAATGACCGTAGAGCTGCCCGACCATGGCGCCCAGACATGGCGCGAGGTAGAAGAGGCCAACTTGGACCGGCGTGAAAAAATATGGCGCCGGATACAGAATCTGCGAGAGGGTGTTGATGAATCCGATCGTCCACATTATCAAGACCATGTAGAAGCCGACAGCTGAAGTCGCAGTCAGTGTGTGACTGGCACCGAGATGTAGGTACAGAACCACATTGGGGGGGAAGCTTACTTGGGAGCAGAATTTGCGGCCGGCTGTGCACCTGGAAAATATCAAGAAACACAGACCCCAGTCTCGGTCTTCCCCTGGTCCTCCACCCAGTCACGCCGGCCAAGAGCTCGAGTCTCCCAGCAATTCCACTGGCCTTGAGGTTGTTCCTCGGGTTCTTCCTGTCGAAGGCCGTCTCGTCCCCAATTACGACGACAATTAGCAAGGATAGACCGTACATGCCAGCCAGTATGCCAAAGTCCTCACGCCAGCCGATCTTCGACAAAATCAAGGACGACATGACCGGCGCGAAGAGTGGGCCGAAGAGAAACGATATGCACCAAATGTTGATCTTGCGCGTGCGCTCGTGGAAGAAGAACATGTCGTGGATGATGGTCAAGCCGATGACCTGGGGTGGCGTATTGAACAAGCCTTGCAAGGTGCGAGCAGCCGTGAAACCCGCGTATGTCGGCGAGAGTGTTGCGGCAATGACCACGGCAAGGGCAAGAAGCTGTGACCAAAAAAGGACAGGGAGTCTACATGAGGGTGCGCGGTGAGCATAGTCCTACGTTCTCTCCCTTCGGAAGCTCACCTCCCATATCTCTCGGTGAAGGGCACTGCGAACAGGCCTCCGACTCCCTGCATGAATATCGCGCCGCTGATTGAATTTGCGGCCTTCGCGACACTCACATCCCATGTCTCAGCCTGCTTCTCAAAAGTCACGGCACCATACGAAATACCGAAATCGGCGAGAAACGAGGGCATGATCAGAGCCGCGAAGACGACGCGCTTCTTCAACCGTCTCCAATTGAGAGGGTCGTCGCGGTCATCTGCTCACAAACGCTCTCTCATTTTCATCAGCCTCATATGCGATAGCACCTCATGGAGAGGGAGCAAGCATACCACTTGGCTGAGGAATCAGAACGATTTTTCCATCTGAGGTCGTCTTGATGCCACTAGCCGACGAATGGGCATCGACAAGAACTCTGATGTCGCCATCACCCTTCTCCTCCCCCCATCCAGCAGCGGCAGCGGTATTGGCACGTTCGCGAACTTCGCGAACTTCGCGACCGCTTGTCGCCCCCAAGCCCTTCTCCGCATTATCGGGCGCCATAGATTGCATGTCTCCTTCTTTGATTGAAGTTGGGAGGAGAATGAAAAAAAAAAAGCAAAGACGAAAAGGTTAATAGATTGAACAATCTGCAGGGCTGACGAGAACACGAGGAAGAAAGGCAAGCACCAGCGCATACACTTTTACGTAGTCATCTTGAGAAGATCAATGCTAAACCGCACGATTGCTTTTCTAAAGAATCATTGTGTTGCTTGTGCGAGGCTTACGGTACCGGCACTACGACAATCTTGGCGTCAGCGAGTTGTAGCACTTCTGCGCTGTCCTCCAGCCAAGACGCCTTACTCATCATCCCGCGATGCAGAGTTTGAAACATGAGCGACAGAGGAAACACCTTGCCATCTCACCGGCCCGTCCGCCGCCGGCCTGATGCACGCTGCAAGTCAGCCCAAATGCAAAGCCTATTGTATACCTGCCCCCCTCCCATGCGTGCTGAAAGTGCAAATTAAGCACCCCGAGGGAAAAACGGGTTGATCTCCCGAAAGGAACGCCTTCCCTGCAGCACGATACCGCGCGAGCTGGCATTGGCTGGCCGGATGATTCTTCTGGGGCGCGATATCTTTCTCGAAGATGTCCGCGGCGTTTTCTTTTTCCCTCTCCTCTTTGCGGGGAACCTTGTACGTGTACTGCACCCTCGGGAAATTTGTAGCAGCAGTGCCACTGCATGTACATATGCGCACAACTGCAGTAGACCGCTGCTGCACTACATCCGAGTATCAGTGTCACGAGGAATGATCCGCTTCGCTGCCATTGGTTGCCGTCTAAGACCGATTTTCCGGATGCGTCGAGTTCCCCTCGCTCGGGAAGCGCGGGGCACTCGAGCATGATTTTGTCAGCTGAGATGCCGGCTGGCGCCTGCAGATTGTTGAGCTTCCGGATGTTTGTTCCTCGCAGCTTATCGGACAGGATGGTTTGATTGCTCTCGCCTCGGCCTGCAAGCAGGTGCATGTGCATGTAGCTTCAATGCCGCTCGCTGTTCATGCAGACCCCGCCTTATCTACAACGCATGTAATATTTGCAGACCAGAACCGCGATCACCCATGCCTACACTCCCGTCGCAACTATTCAGCCCCCGGGAGAGAAATAAAAAAGGATCGCCTAGCGCAACAGTTTCCCTCATCCATCCTGTCTTCGCATCTCATTGCTCGGCGGACCCGACCCGGCACCCCCATCCATTCCCCGAAACAGCCCCTTGGCCGGTCCAAATCGCTCATCGCCACCCCTGTCTCGGCTTAAGACAGGGATTGTGGGGGCCCCACATAGCACAGTGTCCACGACGCGAGGAAAAAGAAAGAACCGTCCGTGTACATCTTTGATGTACGAGGCATGCAAATGAGCACGTTAGTGGTGCCCCCTATCGGAGTCGAACCGATGGCCTCGACATTACTAGTGTCGCGCTCTACCACTGAGCTAAAGGGGCTGAAGTGGCAGTGAAACTTGTGGTTTCATGTTGTCACATGATTATTGTCCTGGCGGAATGTGTTCTTGTACTTGGTAAAAATGCCGTAGAAGAGATTTCACGTGCGGTCAGACGCACCGTCGGAGTTGCGTTGCCTACTTACGACGTGGCGAGGGCTAGACGATAAGAAGGACCTTTCTAATAGGATGACAGGTAGGTAGTTCTCCTATGAATATTAAGCTTGTTGCAGGAAGAGGTCTTATGCGGGTACGACGCGGATGTGCCACGACCCTCCCGCTGTTGAAGAGAAGAGGCATCGGGAGCGTGCAGTCGGTAGACAGTAAATGGCACGTAAGGACAGTCGGCGGCAGCGGCTAATACTGCAGCTGCACGTTTTGGAGTGTCTGAAATCATCAGCGCTATTCAGAAAAGCTCCCGATATGCAGACACTTCCGAGGTTGGCTCGCGTCATCATTGTCCGTTGTTGGCGGGGAGGTGTCGCGTGGCAAGCGAGGTTTCAGTACAGGGTCGGTTCAGAAAATATTCTGACACCTGTTCTCGACTTTGCCCAAACCACGGAAGAATTCATGGAAGCTGAGCTACTCAGCCTTCTCGGCGCTGCAAAAAAAAAAAAAAAAAGGCAGGAGTCTTGATGCTCTAAATGCGAGAGTTTTTTGCTCGCTCGCTGTCAAAAAACTTTCCGAACCGACAGCCCCAAAATCTGCTCAGTGTTGAATCTACGTGATTTCCGCTGAATAATGTTATTGCAGACTCCCTAAGAGGTAGAGCTGGGAGAATAGGAAAATCCTCATCGGCGATGCCGTTTCGTAAAGTATTAAATTACGTGAACACCTTCGTATGCATTCAAAGTGGTTTGTCGCCTTTTCACTGGATATTTGTGTCTGGACGAATGCTCCAACTGGTCGTTTGTGAGTAGTAGGTTTTCGTCACAATAATTAATGGTCTAGCCACTTGAAATTATCTCACGCCATGTAGTTAGCGCTTTGAGCATCAGCCTTAAAAGAAATCTGAGCATTTTTAGAAGAACGATAGACTTTAGTCTCTGACTGAACCTCAGGACCGACTCATGAAGCAAGTCAAGAACACAGCCCAATAGCCTCGCTGTCTGTCTAGTCATACCATTAATGGTAAATCCCATGCCCGTCACAAGAATAACGCCCCTTCTCCATAACCCGGAACAATTTCCCGATCAAAAAGCCCACAACGGTTCACCCTCAATCCAACGAAATCCACGACCCCGTCGACCCCCTCGTCTCCCTATCCCTCCCCCTCCCCTTCCTCCTCCTCCCCGTACTCTGGCACTGCCCCTCCTCAGCCTCCCACCAAGGCTTCGCGTCCCTCTTCGGCGTCAAGAACTGGCTCGCCCCCGGCAGGAGCGGTGCATCATCCTCAGCCGGCAAAGCATCATTCCCAGTCTCGCCTCCGTCATTTACATTGTCACACTTACCACGAGCACCTGCTACTGCCATGCTTGCGAGATGCGAGGACGTGGACACCCGGCGAGACGGTGGTGGCGGGCTGGTGCGGTGCTTGGTCGCCGAGGGCTGGGCGTTCGTGTGTTCTGATGGCGGGTGGGCTGGGCCTAGTGATGTTGAGGTCGGCGCTGGTGCTGGGTTAGGGGTGTTTGATGGCGTGGCTTCCGGGGTGGAGCTGGTCTTTTCCTGGTCTTGCGGTTGTGCTGGTTCGGCTGTATTGGCAGTGGTGGTTAAGGCAGACGGCGGCGGTGCATTTTCATCTGCCTGGCATTTGCCAGAGGAGCGGGATGGCGTGGTCGAGCAAAGTGTTCCAGAGGACGAGTGCCTGTAAGATGACTGACCAGAAGGGCAGGTATGGTAGCTGGAGGAGGAGACACGTTTGCGTGAGGAAAGGTCGCGGGCTTCTTCTTTGTCTATCCACGAGTTTGAGGATCCCCGGGATATGTTGGGCTCTTTCTCGCGCTTGATCCACTGTGATATGCGGTATTCGAAGCTGGTCTCGCGACAGTGGCGGGTTGCGAGACTCGCTGTAGATGTGGACCGCAGATTGCTCCACTCTATAAGTGCCTGACCCAGATATACACAGCTTTTTCTGGGCCGAGTCGAATGCGGAGTATGCTCAGGCGTGCCAATGCGTACCTCATCCATCTGATTAAAGTGCTTTCGTAGACTATTAAAGGCCTCTTTGGCATTCCCATTGTGTTCGTGGGGATGTACGGGGCCATTCTGTGGAATGAGTCCATTGCCATTTGACCGCATACTTCCCTCCTCTTCGCCGAGCTCAGATATCAGTGGCTCGCAGCCTATCTCCCCCTGGCATGGTCGCACGGAAAGGGTCTCAGGAGCATCCTCCCCGCTCTTTGGCTTCCGATCGCTTGCAAATCGTCTCATTTCCACTGGTCGCAACAGCTCGTTGTCTTCTTCTGGTCTGTGTCCTCCTGGAGAAGTATCTTGGAGAAGCCTAGAGATGAAGCCAATTGTATCGGAATTCGATGATCGAGTACCGCCACCACCTCGAAGCCCACCTGTAGGACCGCTTCCATTGGTACCGTTCCTGTTGCGATGATGAGGCTCCATAGTTGCCCGGCTCCCTATGATTTGCTGACCGGGAGTGGTTGGCTGGGACAGGCTGTTTTGCGTTGCTCTCGTAAAAGACTCCGCAGGCAGATATCCTCGCGCTATGGAGCCACCGCTTTGGGAAGAAGCCGAATCATGACAAGTCTGCTCAGATAGGATATTTATAGCTTTTGAAACAAAAATGATAGCATTTTCGAGATGCTCGAGTTCGTCGGCGATCTGACTGCGAGTGGGGCTGACAGGATATGGTGCTGGGTGTTCAACGACGCGGGCGGGGAGGCAGTCGGTTGCGTTTGAATCATGTTTGACAGCATGGTCATTGTGCAACTGCTGGAATTGTCGGCGCCGAGTCCAGTAGGATTCGTCGCCGAAATCCAGTCTTCCGATGCCGTCCACCGCGGCGTGGTCGAATTTCAAACTTCCAAGTTTTCCGGAGAGCCAGAGGTCCTCAGGTTCGCCATCTCCATTAATCGACTGTATTATCTGAAAGCCTTCACCCAGTATGATCCTCTCGGGAAGGTTCGAGAAACTCGTGTGCTCCACCCAAGGAGCATCTTGTAGTCCGAGACCCACAGAGGATAGAAAGCTACGCCAAGCGGGAGTTGCAACTCCGAGGGACTCCGGGTCAGAGATCCTCTTCGCGCATTCGGCTCGATGGTACTTGGTCAGCGCGTTGACGTGCAGGACGTGCGGGCTCGGGATTTTGCGCAATCGGGACTGTAAGCTGGCCAAGCCGCCGCATGGGAGGACGAAGTTCGGGAAGTGAAACCAGTAGAAGCGGAAGAAAGCCTCCTCACCGATCGATCGGCACACGTACATGAGTTCAAGACAACGGGGCTTGTGGCTCCAAGGACGAAACACCATTGTCTTTTTCCAAGACTTCGGACTGAAGAGTCGATGATTTGGTAGATTGGGTACCCGGATGTGCCGCATAATCAGCGGAGAGGGCTCCTTGTCGTACTCAATGTCGAAGCATAAGTCGTAGATCCGGTATCTGATATCCCTGATGCGCTCGTCACTGGAAAAAAGCACAAACAAAGATGTGCTGGCTTTTTTTGGCGGCCTTGGTCCTCCAGGAAGGCTACGACTACGGGAATGAGTCGCGCGGCATGGAAAGGACGAGCTTGACATGGTGTATGTGGATTGCAGTGGAAAAGATGTACTCGCATGGACAGAAAGGAAATCGAATCGTGCTCTGACGGAGCACTACGACGCACTGGACGTCAGGATCAACATACGAGCAGCTTGGAGCGGCAGGCGTGCGCGGATCTGTTGCGACTACCCCGTGACAGCCGTCGCACGTCAAGCGTCCTCTGTGCGTACTCAGCAAGCACCCTTCCACAGAGTTCTTACCATAGCGCCTTTGGAAAGCGTAGCCCGGGAAGTGTCCGTACACGTGATGATGTGCGAAGGGCGCGTCGCTGCTGTAGAAGTAGCCAATGAGCATGCCGCGAAGCAATGACTGGGCTGGCGCCTCTCTCCGCGTCCACACATATTAAGCCCGGGCTCCTCCAGCATTGGCATCGTCCCACAATTGCGACCTGCAAGACAGAGACCATGTCGAAGAACGTATCCGAATATCAGACGCGTGTGTACGCGCTGCTCCAGCAAATCCCCGAAGGACGTATTGCGTCCTACGCCGCGCTGGCCCGGGCGCTGAAGTCGTCACCTCGCGCGGTGGGTGGCGCGCTGCGAAGCAATCCGTTCGCGCCGGAGATCCCTTGTCATCGCTGCATCGCCAGCAGCGGGGTAAGTAGAAATGCACATTTCCGCACCGGGGTGAGCGCTCGCTGATGAGGGGATGCCAGTTTATCGGCGGCTACAAAGGAGATTGGCGGAACGTGCCCAGCGGACAGAACTGCGAGAAGAAGCTCAAGATTCTGGCCGAAGAGGGCGTCACCTTCGACGATCAGGGCATGCTTGTGGACAAGTCGCGCTGTTGGGACGACTTCAAGGCGTGAAGGCGTCGGTGCGGAGGAGCAGGCAGGCAAACATGCAAGTAGCGAATCTGCCACAATGTTCGGGTCTCGGAGCATGAACACTGGCAGACGTGTGTGTACTCTAGATGATGTGCGGGTGACAGTGAGCGGAGAGAGGGAGGAAAGAAAAAGGAAAAGGAAAAAGGCGGGCGCGGCGTCATGGGCCGCGGAAGCGAATTTTCGGGCGCCCGAACGCCGCGACTCTGCCTCATCGCGCCCGCCCGTCCTCAGCCCGCTCGGTTGAGTAGCAACAAGAGTCCTTCCGGAAAACACTGAGGTTCTGCAGAGATCCAGCCATGCCAAAGAAGAAGCAGTTCCTCCAACCCACCAGCAAGCAAGCTGCTCGCGGAAAGAAGAAGGAGCCGGTTTGCCTGCCCACCCGTGATGTCGCGCCTCGCCGCAGAGCTGACTCCGTCTAGCAGCCTGAGACCGAGGATGATTTTCTTGATGCTGCCGATGAGTTTGAGAAAAGCGCTGGCAAGTGGAGGGCCGGAGATGCCGCCAAATCTGCCCGCTTCTTCCAGCGCGCCATTGATGCCTATGCTGCCGGTCTGCAAAAGTTCCCCAAATCCTTCGACCTGGCTTACAACAAGTGAGTAGCCTGCTCTCATTCTAGTCCACATGGACAGTCTTCTCGAGATGTACTTCGGCATCTTGGGCCTTGTGATCTTTTACTACTGCGACATCTCCCATGGATTTCCTATCATCCTACTCTGTACTTTGGCCTCTCTGCCTCTACTCTTCGCGGCCAAACCGGACCTCCAGAATCTCCCTGACAGATTTTAGGGCCTTGCTTGAATATCAGATAACCCAGGACCTACGTATTGCGGCGCAATTGGGCCACCCGATAGTAAACTTGCTCCGCCAGGCACTGGGCTCGCACCGCTTTGCCATGACCTTGAACGACAACAATCTCGACGTCCAGTTCAACACAGCCAACGTCCTGTCCGACCTCGCGGACCGCGTTATCCACTCCAAGGAAGAAGCAATCCCGCTGCTGCAAGAGGCCGTGGGCCTCATCCGCCGTTGTCTGGAACGGCAAGTACAGGAGTACGAGTCTCTACAGGCCGCCTTCTTGGCCGCAAACTCCGGGGATGCCTCTGCGGACGATGCTCTCCCTTCGTCGACGGCGCAGAACGATTCGTCGTCTGGTTCCTCATCGGAGGAATACGCCACTGTCGAGGAGGCCATTACGGAGAGTACCATCCTGGACTCCGTCTTCCTTCTTGCACATGTTCTCGCCGATCTACTTGAGATCTACCCACCCGAGCGAGTGGAAGCCATCAGAAAGGAGGTCGAGACCACAGTCGGCCTTTTCACGTCTGGAGCGCTACAGCCCTACTTCAACAAACTAGACAAGACTGTCCTGGAACCAGGTACGCACTTCCCCCTCCACCACCTCTCCACGCCCCACATACTAACCTCTTCCCGACAGAACCCCCCTCCCTCTCCCTCTCCCTAAGCCTCTCCGCCGCCTCACCCAAACCCTTCCGCCCTCAACCCAGCGAACAAGCCTCCGCCCTCGCCGAAGGCGCCCTCGCCGCCGCCCGCCTCTTCTCCGCCGTCGCCGAGATCGAGTTCCGCCGCGGCGAGCGCAGCGCCGCGTCCTGGTACGCGGCCGTGCTCACCAAGTTCTCCGCCACCGACCCGTCGCTCGATCCGAACACGCACGGCGCGCTCGTCGACGCGCTCACCGCGGTCGCCGCCGCCACCGCCGCCGGCGCCACCGCCGCCGGCGAGGCCGCGTACCTCGCGCAGGCGCCGTCCGTCCCGCCGGACGGGGCTGGTGGTGGTGACGACGACGCCGCCGTTCCCCCGTCTGCGGTGGCGCCCGAGGAGGTGGGGGAGGCGTGGACGCCGGACGCGGTGCATGCGGATGTGCTGCGCCGCGCGTACCACGTGCTGGCGGCGGCGCTGGCGGCGGGCGGCGTCCCGTCGGACAAGGCGCCGCAGCTGTATGTGGCGCTGGGCGACGTGCACTGGCGGCTGCGGGGCGCGATCGTGGGCGCGGGGCCGTTGGACGTGGCGGGCGCGGTGGCGCAGGCGAGGAGGGCGGAGCGGTGCTGGAAGGAGGCGGTGAGGAAGGCGAGGGCGGTCGGGGTGGCGTGTGCGGAGGAGGAGGTGGAGGCGGAGGGGAAGGGGAGGGTGTCGGCGTTGTTGAGGGGAGCAGCGGGCGGAGGAGTTGTGGTGGGGGAGGCGAGGGGGAGCGTGTTGCATGCGGTGGAGGAGATGAGGGAGGATGAGCTGCTGCATGACGTACTTGCGGAGCGTGTCTTGAGCATGCTCGGGTCGGCGTAGGTGTAGCGGGAGGATTACTCGGACGCCGTAGGGAGTTGAGGTGTTCGTCCGGACAAAGACGTGTACGAAAAGGTATGACAAAACCACCCGGACGAATTACTCGACTGCCAATGGCTCGTTCATGTTCCCAATGGACCGCCAGAAAGGACTTTCTAGCTTGCGGAAAGGAAAAGCAAAATTGAGACGTCAAAGGAGTTCTAGGCGGTGCGAAAGGACCTAGGATGGGAGTTTGGTATCGTCTTAAAAAATCGAAAAATTCTAGAGTTCAGTCTGCTGCCTCGTTGGGCACTCACATTCTCACAGTTCTGTAGCCGCGGTGAAGGCTGGTCTGCCTGGTCCCCACGCCCGCCCATTTCCCGAGCATTTTCTTTTCCAGGCGGCCTCGATCTTCGATCTATACAAGAAGATCTCCTGACACGCCTCTCGGAGCCAGTCAGGCCCCACGAAGCCGCACACATCCATTAACATCCAACCTACCCACCGCCTTGTGCCATTATTCGAGCCGCCAAGACAAGGATCGGACATCCCTCAAACCACCCCAACCCGCTCACCACACATCCTCCGGGCTCACCCTGACCTCCTTCCCGCCCTCCCTGACATGCTTCCCGCCCGCATCCCTGCTAAGACTCTTCCGCATATCGAACGCGTCCTCGTCGTCCGCATAGTACCCGACGACCCGGCGGTACACCGAGTACCCCATCCCCTCGTACAGCTTCTGCGCGACGACGTTCTCGGCGCGCACGAACAGGTCGACGAACCAGGCGTCCTCGGCGTCGCACGCCTGCTCGAGCAGCTCCGTCAGCCGCGTCGCGTGGCCCAGGCGCCGCGCCGACGGCGACACGGTCAGGCAGGTGATGTGCCCGTGCCAGGGCAGGTAGTTTGGGTTCGGGTTCGTGGACGGCGAGTAGGGCTGCACGGGGGCCGGGTAGGGCGAGGCTTCGGTTTTGCCCATGACTGCGCGCGGCGGTGCCTTTTTAGCCGTGGCGGATCAGGGAGGGGAGGGGAGGGGAGGCGGGGCTGGGCGGGACGGGACGCGAGGGGGAAGGGCGGAGATGGAGGGGAGGGGAGGGTGTGGCGCGCACTGTAGCCCTCGATCTTGCCGTGCGGGCCCTCAATGACCTTGCACAGGTGCGGCCATTTGGTCAGGTAGTCGAGGTAGAAGCTGACGTTGTACGTCTCGGTGAGCGGGTCGAGGTTGCATTCGTTGAAGTGGAGGAGGTCCATCGGCGTCATGGGCCGGATGGACGCCATGGCGGGCGGCGAGGGGGCGAGCTGGCGTCGTCGTGGTCGGCGTCGTGCGGTGGTGGTCTGCGGCGGCCGCGGGTTTTTTGAGCGGCGTTTGGCGGGGGTGGTCCGCGGCGCAGCGCTGACGTCGCGAGGGTCCGCCGTGGCCGGGGCCGATCAGCCCTACAGGAACGCAAGCGTCTGGGCGACTCTTGTTTCGATAGTCGGTCTGCTTCAGGTCCCGATGTCTTTTACTTTGGCCGGGTAAACTCGATCCGCAAAGATGCAAGCCATCGTACTGCGAAAGTCATAACCCAACAGCCCCAAAACTCACTGCATGCACTTGAAGACCAGTACAAGCTTGTCAACAGATGCATCTTAAGATTTGTCATCCTCGCACTTAAAAATATCGACTTCGTATCATATGGTTACAGATAGATATGCAGAAATGCCTCCAAGCCTAACGGATATAGCTAGGAAGAAAAGGCTCAAATGACAGATGACCGCCAGCCCGCCAGCGCCTCATGTAGCACAATTTTTCATGACCCATCCCCAAATCTCCAGCAGCACGGCACTATTAGTACAAGAGAAAACTATTCGCTGAGAAGTGGCTCATATCCTGAAGGAATCCATTGAGTTCGCACCGCTGCCTGGATGCGGACTAGGAACCAGACGATCAGCGAATACCTGAGGAGACCGCGGCGACCGAGGGGACCGCGGAGATGCGAGGGTCATGAAGCGATCGCGCTCTTGGATCCGCCTGTCAAACTCCTCCTCGGTGAGGGTCTTCTCGAACTTGTTCGACGCCATCACGTCGATGATAGGGACGGGGTTGCGGCCTCGGCTTGGCGGCGAGCGAGCAGTGTTGGGACTGCGAGCCTCCAACCTGTTTGGTGCGTATTCATCCTGTTCATCCGCACCACCGCGACGCCTGCTGCCGATTTCTCGGGACACTGGTGGGGCGGCGCGTAATTTCCTCGAGGCGAGGTTGGCGTGGTCGTCGACGAGAACGATCATCCAGACGCCGACGGTGCCGTTCTGGCCGAGGAGAGGCGTGCAATGGATCCAGCGGCTGCGGCCCTCGTCGTCGGGACGGGAGCTGCTCAGCCAGCGGACCTTGGCCGTTACACCGCGCCCGACTGACAGCGCTCGCTCGAGCTCTTCGCGGACGCGCGAGCTGCCACCGATGCGGCTCATGAATGACGATTGGAGGATGCCAGGCACACGAAGAGATGGTGAAGTAAAAAGAATGCGGAGAGATGGGGCAGGCCGGACGAGAAGATACTAGTTGGACGTTAGTCTTATGGCACGCAAAGATTTGTCTGGGTAGGACGGCATGGACTTACATGACTGTAGATACCAGCCAGCTTTCCGTTGTTTCTGACTTTTCCAAATATTTCAGAATGAGCACCAAGTGGAGGGCTTGTGTCTTTGAGCAGTAGTCGAGGTTGATGGTAGATTGAAGCCGAGTCGTCATCTTCAACCTGCTCCCGGTGCATGCGACCGCCAGTCTTCCTCACGGTCTCAACCTCATTTTGGTTGAACATCTCGCTCAACGCTTGGAACTCGTCCTTCTCTTCTTCCTGCAGATTCGGCGCCTCTCCGTCAAGCGATATCTCTCCTTCCTTCTCAAGCAGCCGCTTCAGGGCCGGAAGGTCCGCACAGTCCTTGGCGAGACCACTGACATCCACTTGGGATCCGATGAAATATCTGACCTTGCCTCTGTTATCCATAAGAGGAGCCATCATGAGGAGATTGAGGAATGTGGAGCCGTCGCGGCGGCTACAGACCTGTTAGCTCTGCAAAGCGTTTCGGAATGAAGTACTTACTAATTGAGAATGAGCTCGCTGATTTCTTTCCCTTCTTTGATTGCGTTGCTCAGTCTCTCGACCGCAAATCTATTGGTCTTCGGACCTTGCAGGAAGCGGCAGTTACGTCCAATTGCATAGCTCACACCATATTGAGTTGTGCGATGGAACTCTGACATGATGTTAGTGTGATCTTGATCGAATGAAACAACAAGGAGGAAACGTCTCACCTTCTGAAGCAAAGATAATGGGATTGTCCTTTCTTGACGGGTCCGTGAGACAAAATGTCTCAGCAAGACCTTCTGAGGTTTCTCTCAGATGTGGTGGCAGAGTTCCCGTAATCCTCATTTGGATGCTCACGCTGACTACCTGGACCCAGACGAAGCTGGCATAGGCGGGCAAATCATCGCGAACTAGCTGTTCAAAAGCCTGTTCGGCCTTCTCTTCTAGAACAGAATTCACCGTAGGCCGAGCAGGGTGCGTAGAGAATTCCATGTTGTCAATTGGCTCAAGCGCTTCGGCAACCGCATTGGCGTAGTTGATTGCTCTCAGTGCTTTGAGAGCATCGAGGTAGTAGACGAGAAGTGGTATTGACTTGGGCCGGTAAGCGCTGAGGAACGACGTGAACTTGTTCAAAAGAGCAGAATCTGAGAAGATTGCGCGTAGATGCTCTTTGGATGAAATTTTTTCAGAGCGCCTTTCGAGAGAATAATCCCCTGTCTCATGGTCTGCTGGAGCAACGAGGTCGAAGTTTCCCGGGTCGTCTTCCATGAGCGGCTCGAGTTTGTCGTTCTCGTCGGTTGCGCCCTTGGTTTGCAGCGCAGGCATGGGCCCGACGGAGGAAGCACCGGTTTCGTAGGACATGACGGAATCCGCGGAGCTCTTCTCTGTAGAGCCGCGCTCATGGGACTCTGGGGTGGTCGGCATTGAACTGGTGGATGGAAATGATGCGCTGTAATCGTGACTCTTGGGTCTGGAAAAATTGCGCTTGGCGCCCTCTCTGCTTCTGTGAATCATGCTTAGCACTGAGTGTTTTCTCATCTTGTGGCGGATGTTGAAGGCTGGGCCACTCAAAGATGATGACGAGTATCTCCACTGGAGCAGGGAAGCAGGCGGGATGACTTACGTGGTTCTTGTAGGTATGTGAATGGCCCGATTGCCAATGTTGGGCGGGACTGCCGAGGTTTCATCATCGGAGCTCATCTCGAAGCTGCTTGACATGATCGCCTGCGGGGGATCGGCAGCGTTAGGGGGTTGAGACGAGGTGTTCTTAGGCCGGTGACGATCTTGGGAGTCTTGAGCCACGGGCTGACTGGCGTTGGCCACATGCTTTTGCATTGGTGCTTCTTGCCGGAAGGCAGTGCCGGGACGACCCTCGTCAGCGCTCGTCATGCTGGGAGAGATGCTAGTGTTGGAGCGGCCAGCGGCAGCGGGCAAGGATTGGGCCTGTGCGTAGTAGATGTCGTGAGAAGAATTCCTCTTGTCTCTGAGGCGGCGGAAAGGCTGAAGAGGAGAAGGCATAACGGCGTTGGGCTGCTTAGGACAGGGGCGGGGGCGGTATGGCGGGCACTGAGTGTGTCGCGAGCGGCGGACGCGGAGTATAAGAACAACGGCAGGAAAGGCTCGGACAGGCCTCCGACGTACCAGATCAGACAATAGCTCGCGGCCCCTGATGAGGGCCCCCAGAAGAGCAGGCAAGGGTCTCGACGGTGGAGCGCGGACGCCGATGGACGTGAAGCCGTCGCTAACTTTGACAATCGCGGGGCCCGATGGCGCTCGGAACCAGCACCAGGCCGTGGTGACGAGGAACGGGGAGGCGGCAGCCAATTGACCTGTGCTCGGCAGAGTCGGGAAGTCCAGTGGCCGGGCTGGCGGACGGCGGGCTGCGAGCCGCTGCGCGTTTGCGTTGGAGCCGCTGGTTTCTTTTTCAGCTGCGACGCTTCATATTGCATCAGCTCACCCAGACATCCAGATCCTGCGCAACCCCAGGCGCCTGCGAGTGCAATACAGGAGTGAAACCGAGCAATTCACGCCTGCGCGCGCCGGCGGCTGCGACGTACTGCATGTCGACGCCCTCACTTCCGCGCGCCGGTGGTGGTGTCGGCGCACGACGTTTGGCCAGGCTCATCGGGCCGCGCGAGCAAGATGCTCCACGCGTTCACGCGCCGGCGGGCGATCTCTGACATGGGCACGTCGGCTGTTTGCTTTTTCTGGCCGTCGCCCTTGCTCCGATCACCTCGTTTTGGCCCCGTGCATGCCCCGATGCGCTTAAATCAGGCGAGCTTAATCGCCCCATCGCCACCAGAGTCAGTTGGCAAGAGATTTGGCTCTCGATCTTCGATCAGCCATTTACCCAGAGAGCCGCTGCTCATTTCTGCTGCCGTCCTGCTGCTCCTGGCGTCCAGGCAGCCGCAGGCAAGCGCGCCACAGCTAGTGTCCCGACTATCAACTGACTAGCCGGCATAGTGTTCCGTGCTTGCCCACAGCAGGAACAAATATTCCGCTTGGGGCAAGGCGGCACCACCTAAACGTTGGCCGCCGTCTCTGACAGCCGAGCCACACATTGATACAATTCAACGGTGCGGTCATGCCCGCTCGCTTGCGACGACGTCTCCGTCTTGTCGGATCCTCTGAGGTCACGGCGGGCCTGAACGCGCTTCGGGACCTGGGTACATGCTGGTCTTACGGATGCTGATCTTGATAAATTATCCAGGCGCTACTCGATCGCGGGGAACCTGAAATAGAGCCGAGAGTCTCTCTGGATCGAGATTGGGGCCTGGAGGCTTGAATCCTCTTTGCCTGACCCCAGGATATCTAACCCCTTTTCGTGCGTCGCTTCTCCGCTCCATGATAGCCACCAAAGTTGACAAGGGTGAATACTGAGCCGCTCAGGTACCAGAGCTTGTCTGACATAACTTCGGCCTTTAGCCCAGTTCTTAGCGTCACCACGCCCGTCAAGCTAACAGAGGCTCAACATCTGCACCCGGAGAAGAAAAAATGGTGGGCTAGGAAGAAGTCTTGGCACCTGAGTGATGGGATCTACCCGGGTTTCGCAGCGCAAGCAATATTCCGTCATCTCTCGTATCACGAACGTACGTTAACACCAGTTCAGTGAAATTGCTTGACCCACAACGCAATAATGCGGATAAAACAATATGTCTGGACTCAGTATCATTTCGACGTGGTGGAGTCCTCCTTGCGGATCTTCGATTTGGAATAATGCCATCTATAAGTTACCACTATCCCTCTCTCAGGGGTGGAAGAAGAAAAATTTAACAAGAATCACGCCTCAGCACCCAGCAAGGCTCTTCGTTCTTCCCTGGACCCATCGCTCCTCTCGTCAGCCTCTCTTGCGTGTCGATACAGGATGTAGTGCTGAATAATGAAGATGACATCAAAGATAATGCTGACGTTGGCGAGACCAAACTTAACAGGGTTTCCGGTGATTCCAGACCAGTCCGCTTCCAAAGAAGAGTCGATAATCAGCTGCAGATTGGACAGTATGCCACCTGAAAGGTCAAGCAGCATTCCACCGATGCTGAAACCCACAGTGGACTTCCGTTTGTAGTTCAGCCACACCTGCGGGACGTATTTGACAACGGTCACCACAAGCTTCACATACCCGACGGCATAGATCTGTTGCCATGGGTTAGCCCAGGGCAAGGTCCCCTGTGGTATCTGACACACCGCAGTTGGGGTGAAAGCAGCAGGGCAACGTACAACATCGATCCACGCCCAAGACTCAGGATCATAGCCACCATCCTTGCCCTTGGTCCAGACAGTGAGCACAATGATAACCACTCCCAAAACATTACCCCAGAAAACCCCCATGGCCATGCGGCTGAGCTTCTGGTCTGCACCAACTTTGAAGCGCCAGATCTTCAGCCAAAACTGGCTGTAGATGATGATGCACAAAATTACTGCGTGCAGGGCGAAGGCGAAGTCGTTGAAGCGAACAGTGGGCTCGGGTGCGACCGGATATCGTGCAGCATACTGCGAACGGATGGTCGGTGACCACAGCATGGTTGCTGTGGATATCGTGTATGCAAGGAAACCCAGAATGTTCAGGGTAGGGAAGTCGATGCCAAATCCCAGGGTCGACCTCCGCCGCCAGTTCATGAGAGGCTGGGGGTAGAAGGAGCCCGACCAGCACAAGAAGCTTCGGTCTCTCAGTCAGCACGTGTACTCGCACAGGATAGGACCAAGGCGGCCAGCATACTATGACCATCCCAGGACCCGCGAGAGGGCCCGGGCGAGGAAAATGACTTCGGGGGCCGCCATTCTGCACAGCGGCTCAACGGTTATCACGCGCTAGGGGATGGGCAACGTGCGCGATGGAGATGCAGAGACTGGCGGCGACCGAGAAGTACGCAGAAGGCCGCCGACCGCGGGCTGACACCCCACTTAAGACGCGAGGTCCGTCCAAAACAACAGCTGTTAGTGGAAAGTATGCGATGGCATCATCGGGCCTGGGCACGTGACGGCGAGAGCGTCGCACGCCGCTCCGGGTCGCGGCTGAGGCGCGTCCTACTGGGCCAGCGTGTCGCGATGCGGTGAAGGCACACGATGAGCCGCATGGATATGGGCAGAGGGTGGCTTCCTCGCAGGTGCAGAGGGGTGATCACTAGGCTCTGGGGAAGCGCGCACGGACCGCGGCTAAGACAACCTCATCAACGACGCTCGTTGAAGCTGGCCGACGCGCCAGCTGGTCCAGACCTCGACCAGCACAGTCGCAGCGCTCGCAACCGCCTTCTTCGCCCCTCTCGCGCCCGCTACACATGTCTCTCGCCCGCCTCCGCAGCACAACGCGTCCGCGCAGCCGGTAGCTTGGCACCTGCTGTCCTCTCCTTGCGCCTCCACTCGCGCTGCGTGACCGGAGTCTCACTGCGCCCAACGCGATCATACGGACATCGACCCTGACCAGCCATGGCCGTGCCGTCCAACACGCCCACGAGGCGCAACCAACGCGGCCCTGGCCGCCCTCCACGCGTTGACCCCAGCGCCACGCCTACTGCCCCTGCTTCTGCGCCGCCCAAGAGACCCAAGTACATCCCCGGCGGACCAGGTGGCGGTGGTCGCTACATCGACCCAGATACCGGCGCCGAAATACCCAAGGAGGTCGCTATACCACTGCTCAAGGCCGCCGGCCGGAGGCATAGCGCGCCCCGCCCACGTCCGTCGCGTACCCCAGCAGCCACTCGCAACTTCTCTCCCGACGCTGCATCACCATCCCGACCATACACACGCCCCCGCCGTGACCGCCCAGCTGCTGGTCCGCGAGCCAGCTCCGCGTCTGCCGCCGCCGCCGCGGTTGCTCAGAATGACGGATACAAGCCGAGAGAGGAGCGGGGCTGGGAAGAGTTCCACCAGGATTTGGATATCGATGCGGACTTCATGGTCTTCAGTGCGGAGGAAGTCGATGGAATCAGCCCGCCAGTGACGAAGCCGACCACACCTACATTGGGATTGAGCCAGGGCGATGCTCGGAATGGCACAGGACCTGATGATGCAACAGCCCTGAACGGAATACCGACACTGAGAACGCAAGAATCATCGTGCGCTGATCACGATGAGGATACCGTCAATGTGGGAGCGAGCAGCGATCAGCCTATGACACCTGCAACGATTAAGCGGCGACCTGGCAGGCCGCCACGGCGTCCTGGATCCATGCTTACCGGTCTGGGCTCGCCTCCAGCACCAAGAATCGAGCCGCTGCCTACGAAAGACAAGCGCGAGAAGCTGAGTCTCCCGAAGCCTTCGTATCGGACAATCGACACATTTTCGCATTACGAACAAGACCCATCAGCGCAGGTCAATTACGTCGATCGCACCATGGCGAGCGTAGGGTACCAGGAGAGCGACATGTTCCTTCGACCCGAGAAGCGGCTCATTCGCATGGTTGACGGGAACCTGGAAGAAGACCTGGACCTTGCGCTTAGCATCGAGGGAGAAATACACGGTCACCCCATCGGCCGGGTCGAATACGACATGGATGAACAAGACGACCGATGGCTGGAGGCATACAATGCGCAAAGGCGGGAGGAACAAGTCGAGGCGATAAAGCCAGCGATTTTTGAGATAACCATGACGCAAATCGAAAAGGAATGGCACGCACTGGAGAAAAGTAAGTCTGTCGTTTATTAGGTGGGATTGCAAGTTGCTGACTCGTTCGCGTCCAAGGAATCCCCAAGCCAAATCCGAAGCCTCCGCAGACCCATCGACCACGATCGAGCTCGGCAGCAGCAGTCAACGGAGAACCGACAGGCAATGGTGAAGAACAAGACACAAAGTGTGCGGTATGCGACGATGGTGACTGCGAAAACACCAACGCCATTGTCTTCTGCGACGGCTGCGACCTCGCAGTGCATCAGGAGTGTTATGGGGTCCCTTTTATACCTGAGGGCCAGTGGTTGTGCCGCAAGTGCCAGCTGATTGGCCGAGGAACACCCGTGTGTATTCTCGTTCCTGTTCAGCCTTTTCGTGCTACTGACATGTTGCAGACTTGCATATTCTGTCCGAATGTCGATGGTGCTTTTAAGCAGACCGCAAATCCCCAAAGATGGTCACATCTCCTGTGCGCCATTTGGATCCCAGAGGTCTCGCTTGGTAACACCACCTTCATGGAACCAGTCATGGACGTCGAGAAGGTCCCCAAGCAACGGTGGAAACTGGTAAGTTTATGACATTCAATTCCTATCTCTAATCTTACTGACATCTTCGTGTTCAGCAATGTTATATTTGCGACCAGAAAATGGGTGCGTGCATCCAATGCGGAAACAAAAATTGTTATTCTGCCTTCCACGTCACCTGTGCGCGACGCGCCAAGCTGTTCCTGCGGATGAAATCAGCGCACAGCGGACCCGCCAACGTTGATGCCAGCGTTCTCAAGGCGTTCTGCCACAAACACGTGCCAGGCGAGTGGCGTCGGGAGAACGACGTTGAGACTGCCACACGCGAAGCAATGTCTTTCTACCGTCAAACCATGCGAGGCCGACGCTGGGCGGAGAGCCAGGCGGCTGCTGCCCACAACTCCTCTCATGCAATCATGGACGATGATGGGGAAGATTCGGCTCAAGTGCCTGGGAGCAATAAACGAAAGCGGAGTCAACCTACTAAGGGCGTCTGGAGACTGCCATCTGGTGCTCCCGTCGTTCCTCAGCTTGTGTACGAAAAGGTCGAGTCGTCACTCGTGCGCTTCAGCGTCCGTAAACGCAAGGAGTACGTTGCTGAGGCATGCAAATACTGGACCCTTAAACGAGAGGCTCGTCGTGGAGCGGCCTTGCTCAAAAGGCTTCAGCTCCAAATGGAGACCTTCTCATCAATGGAGATTACTCGGCGCAACTTCGTGGGAATGGGCGCGGCAGGCCGTCCAAGACTCCACCGACGTATCGAATTTGCGCAGGTTCTTGAAAAGGACATGGAAAAGGTTAAGGAGCTTTGCCGCTTGGTCAAAGAAAGGGAGGAGAGGAAGCTGGATGATGTGGAAATTCTGAAAACAATTGTCGAGACCGTCTACTTTCCTGTCTGCCCACTTCTTTGGCCAATATTGGAGAAGGCTCAGACGTAAGCACGGGTTTTTCTTTTTTTTTTCCCCCAATCACATGAGCATGAGCTAACAAGCCACTAGTCTGGACTCGAAAGGTGTCTTCAAGGAAGGTTTGGATTCGATCGAGCGGAAGCTTGACGCGCGTTTCTACACTTCTGTTTCCACGTTCTCTGCCGATATTGGCGCCGTTTTCCGTTCAGTGGTCGGTCTGGACGAAGTCACAGATGCACACGAAGCCCATGAGCAACTTAACGAAGGTAGCGCTGTGCACGGCGACCTTACCCCAGAGCAGAAAGACAGGAAAAAGCTGGCGAAGCGAATCATTAGGGCGATACACCCCGCCCTCGAGCATGCTACTCTCAAGGAGGCTCAGATTGCCGGTAAGCAAGATGAAAAAGAGTTGCGTGAGCTCAATGCACTGCTGGACAATAGCGTGCATTCTGGGCCCACATCAGCTCCAGCTTCCCACGATACTGGCGACAAAGGTAATGACGACGCGGCAGAACGACACAACGTCTCACAGGACGTGGAAATGTCCGACGCCACGGGCTACCTCACAAACGGTAACGCAGAAACGAACGGGCTTGTCAATGGCGACAGCGTCGTGAAGGACCATGGCAATGGCAAGAAGCCTGGAGCCGAGCCCGATGAGCCTGACCACGAGGCTGACGACGCTGCCATAAGACTGCAACTGCAGCTGCCCGAAGAGCCCACCGAGGCGTCTGCTGACAATGCCGTGGGCGAATCCGCCGGAGGTCGCCAAGGCAGCATCGGAACAGCGCCGGCGCTCTCCAATTCGGGCAGCACGCACCCATCCACCACCAATCCCGATCCTTTAACGCCGCCGCAGTCGGACGGAGATTTGCTCACGCTGGCGCAAGGCGGCATACCGTGGTACCTACAAAGCTTCGATCCACGCGGCACAACCATCCACGATGAGCGCTGGTCCGGCCGAGAAGTCGTACGAGGCATGAGCGAGGAGCTGAGCGAAATCGACGACGACGAACTTGACGGAATGCTCGGGGACGAGGAAATGGCCGACGTGGGAATGGATGGGCAGGACGCAACGAACCCAGAGGAAGGAACTGTGCAGCGAGCGCAGCGGGTGAGGGTCCGGGCGCAGCAGCGCAGGAAGGCTCAGAGGCGAGCCAACTGGGGATAGGGCTGCAGCTTATTTTTTTTCACTTTCGCGTGTGGGCGTTTTGGGCAACGGCGGTGACGAGCTGTATACCATTTTCGATTCCCGGTCATAATTTCAGGCAACGTGGGAATGCAGGAGGGTCATGGGCGCGCGGCGTCGGGGCAATGGGCATGGGTCGGTATCGGTATACCTATTTGCTTGCTTGCTTGCGGGCGGTGTTGGTGGCTCGATTACTTAGCTAGAGCGCTGGAGCATGGACGCCTGTACTTTTACCGCAATGACTGCAGTGATTTTCGCCCACCAAGCTTGGCCAGCGAGGCGTGCCAAACGCGATGGAAGTGAGTGCAAATAGCGAGGCTGCACGTTTGCGCTTGCGTGGGAAGCCAGGCAGGAGCCAAGCGGCTGCGGCTCGCACGCGGGTGTTCCTTGGTAGGGCCCCTTGATACCCGCCTGGACCGTCAGCCTGCGCCTGTCACATCGCGTTTGTTCGGCGTCGCGATTCCGCCTCACTTCGCTCCTTCACATCAGCCTGGCAACGTGCCGTCCGCACCGACGCGCTTTCTTTTTACTTTACTCTCACCTAGCCTTCACCGCGACGGGACTTATTAAGCCGATCGGAGCTGCCTTCCCGGCCGCCGCTTTGTCGCAACCACCTCTTCGGCCGCCCGTTTTCAGCTCCACCCAGCCGCACTCTTCCCTCCACATCAACGCTGCTCTACGCCATGTCAACCATGGATTACGAGACTGAGCCGCGTCCGTATGATGGTAAGTCCGCTGTCTCACCGCGTCGCCGCCCGTAAGCCCACACGACGCGCCGCTGACACGCCCGTGCAAACAGACGAGCCGCGCGACTACGAGCGCGACCGCAGCCGCTCGCCGCGCAACGACCGCCGTGTCGACGACGATGCTCGCGCTCGCAGCGCCTCGCCTGGCGCGCGCGACCGCCTGGACGACCGGTACAGCAACCTCTCGCGCCTTAGTCCGCTGCAGCACCCACTGACACAATGCCCACGACAGCCCTGCGAACGAGCCCATGCGCGACCGCGACGACGAGTCCATCAACCCAGGCTCCAACCTCTTTGTCACCGGCATCCACCCGCGTCTCAGTGAGGAGGAAGTCACTCGCCTGTTCGAGAAGTACGGCGATGTCGAGAAGTGTAACATCATGCGTGACCCACACACCAAAGAGTCGCGTGGCTTCGGCTTCGTGAAGATGGTTACGCCCGAACAGGCAGATGCCGCGAAAGAGGGCCTGCAGGGCGAGGTCATTGAGGGCCGCACTCTCAGCATTGAGAAGGCTCGCCGCTCGCGCCCCAGGACGCCCACTCCGGGCAAGTACTACGGACCTCCCAAGCGCGGTAAGGCATTCCTTTACCTGGCGTTTACATTCGCTAACTCGAACAGAGGATTTCCGTGGCGGCCGTGGCGGTCGCTTCTACGGCGACCGCTACGACGATAGGCGCGGCTACGGAGGAGGCCGTCGCGACGACTACGGTTCGCGCGGCCCTCGCTACGACTCCTACGACCGCGGCTACGGCGGCGGTGGCGGCGACCGGGGCTACGACCGCGGAGACCGTGGATACTCCCGCCGTGACCGTGATTACGGCCCTCCTCGTGGCGTCGACCGTTACGCCTCTAGCCGCGACGACCGCTACGCTTCTGGTGGCGGCGGTGGCCGCTATGGCTCGAGCCGCGACGATCGCTACGGCCGTGAGGGCGGTGCCTCGTACGGTGCAGCTCCGGCTGACGAGCCGTATGCCGGCGGAAGGGCTTACGACGACCGTGGTGATGACTACTATTCTCGCCACTAAGAGCTCGACACTAATTCTCCCAGAACCCGCTCGCGAGTAACGGTACAAGACCAGGCGTCCATCACTGCCGACGTGATTAGCTACCCCGAAGCCGATTGCGTCCTATCGAGATTGCTGCCTCATCTTCGTCCCTGTATTACTTGCTTCCTGGCTTTTGCATCTCCACGTCTCCGACCAACGATCGGGCTACGGCGATTTTCAGCGATATCTTCGGCGGGCGACGGATTCAAAAACAAAATCGGCTTTTCACTCAATCTGCTGCTGGACGGGAGACCACACCTAAGGCTAGGTATAACACGGCTTAGCGATTTGCCTACGCCACATCTAAAGGTCTCGGCTTCCAGTGATTTTCGGTGGATTTCCTTTGACAGAGAACGGCTACGGATTCTTGCGGCAAACATGCTTTTAATCGAATTGGTGACGAAAAACTGGATCTCCTGGAGCAGCTCTACTATCCGACTTCAGATCACACTTTGTACTACTATGCCTTCCCATCACACTCGACATCTGCGCTTGACGACACGTCCCTGTATTCCAACACCGTGCGTGCAGCCACCATTGCAGAGCCTGCGTGTACCGGCGACTTCGCTTGTCCATGTCCCGTCGGGACCGTCCGACCTCCATCAGCTTAGAGTGCCTAGCCGTCCATTCACTTCTGTCTCTGGGGAGACGGGAGCGACAATATCCTCGTAGTAAACAGCAAAATCGCCCAAACTATGCACGCTGCCGCCCTCCGGTGTAATAAAAAAAAATCAATGAGGACTTCAGAACGACCCCGGTGCTGCAACGTGGCTGAGGCAGCCTGCCGTGACGACAGTCGACAGCGCTCCCGATCTAGACTCGTTTGTCGTGTCTAGTTTGGGACTGTTGTCGACTTGTACGGGCTGCTGCAGGGTCCCGACACGTTTTGGCAATGCCCGTGGCTGCTATTCGTGGTTTTACGGTGAGTTTCCACTCCTCGTGGAATTTTCAATTCTTCTCAGTTTCTCAGCACTTGGCTCTGGTCCCTTGCGCACTCAGCCAGCCAAGCTATCTTATTCGATTTGAATTTCACGCCAAGACCACCCTCGATTCCTTGACAAATCCCCATCACAATTTCTCCCATGCTGTTCCTTCCTCGTTTCATTTGATTCCCATCGTCACTGCTTGTTGCAGTGGCCCGGTGGTGGTCCGGACGCCGTGGCCGGACTTCTGCCGCGTCAACGACGTGGATCTGACATCATCCCGCCGTTGCAAACCTCGGAGGCGCGTGTTGAGGCTGCAAGGTATGTTCGCCTGAGAAACGGTCCTTCATATATGGATGGGGAGACTTGAATCTCTCCACGTTCCAGCGCTGCGGATTCCATAGGGGCAACCAAGAGAATCGCGTAAGCTTTCATGATGCATTGCGCCTCTGTCCGAAAATGGAGCGGACTTGAGGCAAAATGATATGAAATATCGTCGCTTGATTTGGCATATGCAAGTAGGCCTGTTGCGTGGGATATATATAGAGCTCAGCAGGTAGCCCAACGATGCAGATAGCTATTGATGGCCATTTGAGGCAAGAGCGGATTCCTGTGCCAGAGCTTGCCGCGACGGAGGCCAGACCTCTTGGTGAAGACGCAACCGCGGCGCTTGTGGCGACGCTGGAAGCGGGCGATTGGCGGATGGCTCCCGCTGTCAGCCAGGCAGCGGCCCCGGATGGGGATGGCACAGTGGCGGCTGCGGGCGGAGCGGAGGGGCCAGCTGTGCGTCTGTCGCGGCGCCAAAAGCTTAAGAAGAGTGGGCGACAGCCGTGGGGCGCGGATCGACAGGTGTTTATACAGCGTTCAAGTGTCGCGGGCCCGAGCATCCGTCGTCGCGCGAACGGCCGATCAGACAACCTTATCAAGCTTAGGCAAGGTGGCCGCGCAAGCACATCCAGCCCGGGGCCAATTGCTGCCCGCGTTCGAAACAAGTCGTCCCGAATGATCGCTAGTCAAAGCTTGAATGCGGAGCCCTGCTTGCGTTGCTGGAAAGCTCCGCAATTCTACGACAGGCCCCCCAGCGCAATACGACGCTCCTCCCGCCGCCCTTCAACCTCCGCCTTGACTTCACGCCATCCACGAGCGAGCGTCTGCAACCGCCTGCGCGCCGAACGATGCTGGTGAGCACCTGAACTCGCCGCGAGGGCTGTCGTCGTGTCGTTGATCCAGAGGTATCGCTCCTCTCACATTCCGCCTCGCCGAGCCTGCGGGCGCAACACAAGAGGGGGTGGTTTGACTCTGATATGGCAAGATGCTGACTGCGCTGCGCACGAAGGCCACATGCTTTCCTTTCCAAGCGTCTGAAATCTACGGTCTACACTCGTTTCCTCACGCAACCCTCGCCTCCGCGCCCTCCGGCCGATGCTCCGGAGTATCCGCCCGCCATGCCATCCCCACGCAGTCTTCTTCCTTTACTTGCCATCGCAACCGTCGCTTTCTTCTCGTTCCTCTACTACAGCACCGATGTGAAGGAATCCTGGCGAGGACTGCCGCAAAAGATCGGCCTTGGAGAAACGGTCGCGGAACCGACGTCATCCAAGACTGCGGACGCAGCCGAGTCGGCCAACAGCAGCGAAAGCCATGGCGCGAAGCCCAAGGCGACAAAATGGAGCTCTGTCCCCGAATTTGAACCGGGCGTGGGCATGCCGGAAGACTACAATTTCACCACCGTACTGGTCGTCCCGCGGACAAGCGAAGAGGACGTCGATTGGATTGATGAGCTCCTGCCGGACTACCAGACTGCTGTCTACGTCGCCGACGATCGATCCGCGCCGCTGCACCCGCCGAAGAACAAAGGCCATGAAGTCATGATCTACCTGAGCTGGATCATCGATAACTACGCCGACCTGCCGGACGTTGCTATTTTCATGCATGCGCACAGGTACGCCTGGCACAACAGCGACATGCTCGACCTCGATGCCGTGCAAATGGTTCGCCGGTTGAACCCCAACCGCGTGCTCCGCGAAGGATACATGAACATGCGCTGCCATTGGGAACCGGGCTGTCCAGATTGGATGTGAGTTACCACTTCGCTAACCGCCGATTCTCGATGCTGAACGACTACAGGCACCCGGGTGAAGTAGAAGATGACATCCAGAAGCATGAGCAGAAGCTTCTCGCCAAGGCTTGGAGCGAGCTGTTCCCCTTGGACCCCATTCCAGAGGTGCTGGCGCAGCCCTGCTGCGCTCAGTTTGCTCTGAGCCGCGACCGCATCCGCGCCATCCCGCTGCAACGCTTCGTAGCCTACCGCGACTGGCTGCTCCGCACACCCTTGGACGATGCTCTTTCCGGTCGGGTGTGGGAATACGTCTGGCAGTACGTATTCACCGGGCAAAATGTCTACTGCCCGATCCAACACATCTGCTACTGCGACGGTTTCGGCGTGTGCTTCGGCAACGACCAGAACTACAAGGCGTGGACGGACCTGCGCTACACACAGCTGGGCTACGAATTTGAGCTTAAGGACTGGCATGAAAAGGAGAAACTCGTACACCAGTCCATGGAGGACGGCACCTTTGACGAGCTTGCCGAGATCGACATTCCCGAGGTCGGCAGAGACCAGTGGTTGGAAGAGGAGATTGAGCGCATCAGACAGGACCTGAAGCACAGGAGGGACGCCGCGATAGAACGAGGCAACGACCCTCAGATCCGAGCCAATGATTGTGGGAGGGAATGGCACGAGGGAGACTGGTTCTGAGGAACCGTCTACTTTTCTTTCAAGACGACTTTAGCGATCCGTAAATGTGGATTTGGCGTTATGAGTTAAGGGCCTTTGGGAGAATCTTGGGCACCGGATATATCATTAGGGCACACAGCATAGATGGCGGGAGAACTGACTGTACGAACATGGTGTTGCCTGGCGCAGGATGGTAATGGATTTGGTTGGGAGGCAAGCATGGTCTCCTGACTCCTCCATAGAATACTTTGTACGTATAGAATTGCCTCAAAGTACTGGCGGCTAGAAAAAAATGATTCAAACACACGCCTCGACTTATAGTCTGCTGTTGTTCCACGGTTGCAGTATGCCATAGAGCGGCCGCGTCTAGAGTACGTCTCGATAGATATGCACCGACCAGAGCATATGACGCGTGAGGAGTTCATGCAACCAATTGCCCGGACGCGAAGGTGCAGGTAGCAAGCATCGAAATCTTCTTTGACAAATTGACCAGCTCCGGCCTCTCTCTCGTGATCATTCTGTGGCAACACTGCATACGTGGGCTCGTATTTGAGGGCGAATGGATCGTAAAATGTCGCAACAAAGCACACGCGTGGTGAGGTTAAAGCATTCAGCTGATAACTTTTATCGACTGGCATTCTTCAAGGGAACGCCTCACGTCCAAGGGCGCTGCGATGTTTGGCAGCAATCTCGCATGCGATCCAAAATAGCAGCGTGGAATGGATGCCAACCACAAGGGGCATAGTGCTAACAAACAACATCAACCACACAAACACCGTCGCAAACACGCAGCTCCGATCGGGAAAACAGCTCCCCTCTGCCTTCGCGAGTGACGCTTTCCTGTGAGCAAGACACCTCGCCGAAGCCGACCACCCACTGCAATGGCTTCGCCCCGATGCGCGCCGCCGAGATCTGCTGCTGATTTTCCTCCCTAGATTTTTTCTTATCACCGCAGATCTCGCACCCGTTCCTCGCATCCAGCGCCCCAGCTTCGCGCCGTCGCAACCGCAGCTCCCAGCCTCGCCGCGAGCGCGCCTTCGTCGGGGACCATCTTCTTCTCCATGGCCGATTAATCCTCTGCTGGTCCGCCGCCATGAACTCGGGCGCCGCCGCCGGTGGCCGCCGCGACAGCGTCCCTGGCGCCGCCGAAGACCCCGCGAACCAAGGATACGACATGCAGGCTTCAGAAGCCCCCACCGCGCAGGCTGCGCCCGTTTATGCCGCAGCGACCACCCGCAGCGATGCGGCACAAGGACAACAGGTGAGCCTGGAGGGGAACATGGCCGAGCTGCTGGAAGCCGCCGCCAAAGCGACGACCGAGTCGCAGCGCCGCGCTGCCGCACAGCAGCAGCAACAACAGCTTGGCGGTGGGCTGCGCAAGGTTGCTCGCAACACCGATCTGAGGGGCACGGCGATGCAGGAGGAGGAGGAGGAGGTGCTGGCGGCCGGGCAGAAGCGGAAACGGACCACCTCTCCGGACGGCGGTGAAGCAGCGCTGGAGAGCGAGCGCGGCCGCGCGGGCAGCCAGTCTCCTCGGAAGCGCGCGAGGCAGACGCCCGAGGTGCATAGCCATACGCCCATGGCGCACACGCCCATGTCGGGAGCGGACCATCACGGCCACTACCACCAGATCCCGGGGTTGCACCAGCAGCAGCACCAGACCGGGCTCGGCGGGATCACGCCAGATTCTCGGGCCGTGGGCGTGCACTCGGCCGCAGCGCTGTTTCGCACGCCGTCGACGGGCAGCGGCGGTGCGGCGAAGAAGCACACCCGGCCGCCCATGTCGAAGCTGTTCGCGTCGTTGCAGCTCACGCCCGAGAACTTCCTGCGGCTGCAGGCCGCGGCCAAACAGTACATGCTAGACGAGGCCCACCCAGAGCGGCAGAGCTGCGTGGGCAGCAGGGGCAAGGGCGACACCGACATGGTCAAGCTGCGCCTGTTCAACTGCTGTCGCGATTTCCTGAGCGACGGCATCGGCGAGCGCTTCTTCGGACCGGACGTCCCCGCTCCGACGGAAAACGAGGTGTTGGAGGGGGAGACGACGCCGGGGAGGAAGTGGGTGTGGCCGAGGGACGGGAATAAGATCGTCAGCTTGGTCACGCCGTTGCTGCGGAGGATGGTGACGAATGAGCGGCAGAGGCAGTACGCGCAGGAGACGAGGAAGGGCGGGAGCAAGAAGAAGGATCCTTCCTCTGCGCAGGAGACGTCGCAAGAAAGTTTGATGCAGCAGACCGCTGCTACGCCTACACCGACGGCCCCTTTCAATGTGGAGCAGCATTCACCTCCCAATCCTGCAATCGATCCCGCGTTAGCCACACCGCAACCGGTACCACTTCACCCTCAAATCCCCGCTCAGCCACAACCATCTACGCAATATGGACCTCCGCCGACTCAGTACCCGCGCTTCCTGCAAGCACAACCCCCGTCGTCGATTTACTCAACGGCAATACCTCCCAGCAACCATTTCCAGCACCACACCCCTCCTGATCAAAACGTCATCCAGATTCTCATCACAAAAAACAACACAAAACTCCTCCCCCGTATCGACATGCCATCCTGGCCCAGCACGCCGCATCACACGCTACCACTGAGCGACCTCCGGAAAGCGGTTGAGGAAGAGGTGAAGGGATTTTTGAAGAGGGGCTTGGATTTGGGAATCAGGAGGCGTTCGATGTCGGCAGCAGGCAAAACGTCACAGGAGCAGCAATCGGGGCAGGCAAAGGAGAGGGGAGACGGTGGTGCAGAAGGTCAGGACGACGTTGATATGGAGGGAGCCGACGAGGCGCAGAAAGGAACCTTCGAGGAGCCAGCGCAGCAGCAACAGGAGCAACCCGCAAACGACCGAGCAACCACCGTCTCTGAGAGCGGCAAAAAAGCCCAGCAGCAGACAGATGTCCGCACCGACGATCCGAGCCTCGAAGGCATCACTTTGGAGATCCGTGCGCTGACTGGCCGTGGGCTTGTCCTTATCACCGGCGAGGACGAGTGGCGCGCCGTGCTGGCCGAGGTGGGGAGAGCGGTGTGGATGGAGGGCGTGTTGAGGGTGGTCGTCGAGGTTATCTGAGCACACTCGGCAACTGAGGCTTATGGCCCGTTGGCCTGCCGTCGCAATTGCCAAACACGAGGCATTTGCTGAACACAACCCACCAAACCGCAAACGTTCCTAGTATCCGAGAGCATCTCAAGAACTCCTCCGCGGTAAGCTATCAGCTTCGTCGAGTCAAAAGAGAGAATGGCTTGTTGCTTTGCCTCTCGTTTACTTATCTTTAATTCATTCTAATGTTTCGTTCCTGTTGTTGATGAAAAGGCCACGGCGCTGGATGAAACGCATGATTATGAGAGGGGAGCGTCGTTTTGATATTTCTTATTTCCTTCTCTAGACATACTTTACGCAGCGTGTCTGGCTCATCGATGGATGGATTTTTTTTTTGTTTTTTGCTGCCTACACATAATACATGACATTCACGACAGGGCGCATGGGAGCAGGAGTAAAAGCATAGCACTGCGATGCACCGGCGCCGGGGAGACTACAACGGAAGTAGATGAGAACACAAAAGTAGTGTGTATTTCGGGAAGGGAGCGGAGGAAAGTGGACGGGCGGAGTGGACGAATTCGAGCCCGTCAATCATACATTTGCTACTACTGATTTGCTGCGATATCGGGTGACTTGAACTGACAAAAGCACAAGAAGCAAGAACGCTGTGTCGGACCGCATATACTTACACCCACACGGGTGCCATCAGCAGCCCAGATAGTGACACCTGGACCCCGGATTCCACTTTATCGCCCAGCCATCCCATTCCCCTCGTCCTACCCTAAGCGATCCTGCCAACCGCGAGGCGCACAGAATTCTCGTCGAAGAAAGACCACCCCAGGAAGAGCGGTAGAGGGCGAGATTGATTCCCCCGTAAGTGCTGGCGTACTCGTTGGGGAGGTGCCTCGCCGAGCTCTGTTGCAGACACCAAGGATACAAGCTCAGGGCCGATCTCCAACGTCAACGGCCGCTGTGTCCGAACCTGCGCCTGTGTGCGTTCGGATATCGACGGTTGCTGCATTCGATCGATGTCCTCTTGGCCAGTGGTCCGTGGCTGGCAGGTGCAAAATACCAAGGAATGATTGCGAACGATGAAAGGTTTAGGCTGTGGGGACATGGAATGGTTTTATCATTGGGATGAGAAGGAAAGAGGATATGAGAGGAGAAAACTGATTATATATTTATTTCCTGAAAGGTGATCTTGAACGACTAATAAAGGAAAAAGGTGAACTGAACTACCTGCTATGCTCGCGATAAAAGGTCTACGAAATACATGATACAGAGGAAAGAGAAGCGACTAATGGAACCCCGTGCAGGGGAAAGAAAGAGATTATCTTTTGTGTTTCCCCGGTGTCTCCTTAATCCTCTCCGGAATACACTTGATGTCAACTCCAGCCAGCAACACATTTGGTATCATCCAAGTTCACGTATGCAAAGCAGCCATCCCAGCCCGTCACTCGACCCCAGAACTACAAATCCCTCCAATTCACACCGATAGATTCCCGCAAAGCAAAAAGAGCCACCGTGGATTGCAAATAACTTCATCCCCGTTCGTCTCTTACGGCATGACAATCCTCGTCCTGTACCCCCTTACCGCCTTCTTAGTCGCGGTTCCTACCACGGCGATCAGCAGAATCGCATTGAACGCCGCCATCACGAAGAACGGCGCGCCCGGGTCCAGGTCGTCGAACATCAAGCCGCCCAGCTTCGTAAGGATCAAGATGCCGGCGCCGCCGGCGAGGCTGTAAACGCCAGCGATGGAGCCCTTTAGGTGGGCGCGGCTGGAGACGAGGCTGGAAGGGGGTAGACGGCGGAAGTGTGAGGGAAGGAGAGGTGAGGATTCGCCGTGGCCGCTGCCGCTACTGCTGCTGTTGCGGTTGATAGGCGGAGTTGGAGTCGAAGTTGCGGACGAGTTGCCGAGGAGTGGATCGCGCAGAGAGGCCGAGGCGACCGAAGGGGAGGGGACAGGCGTGGCGTCTGGGTCTAGGTGGCGGCTCAGATGCCGTGAGGCGCTGGCTGGTGCGCTTTGGATGTGCGTGCCAACCTGGAAGCCGGCATCGCGCTGGCGTTGCTCCTCTTCTTCCTCTGCGACGTCGATTTCTTCCTCGTCGCCTGTGATCCCGCGGCCTAGCAAGCCTAGACTGCATACGATGGCACCAATCTGACTGATGCCCAGCAGCGCGACGATGAAGAAAACGCCAGGGCTGCCATCGTCCTTGGCTCGCCATGTCGGGGTCTTGAGCAAGCCGAAAGCTATGTAGCCCGCGATGCCCGCAACAGCCGCGAGCATGAGAGGCAGATTGTGCTTCTTGTAGCGTCCAGCCAAGTATCCGAACACAGGCGCGCAAACCAGCGCAACCAGTTGCGAAGTTCCTGTCAGTGCGGAAGCAATGAGGTATGCTTCTCGGCAATACCTCTTCACGTCATCCGAAGTCTTCCCATCGCCGGGCTTGCAATCGCCGTGAGAAATGAAATAGGCGTTTGCAAACAACGGGATAAACAGAGAAATGGCAACAGAGGAGGCGCGTGCGACGAACCCTCCGAGGTAGCCAAGGCCAATGTTGGCATCTTTCAGGCCCAGAACCAGCGAGTCCAGCAGCAGGCGCGGGTACGAGAGCATGGGCGCGGACCCAGACTCGTCTTTTTCCTTTACCACAAATAGGTTGCGCCAACTCTTGTTCTCCTCGCCCGGTAAGTTCCGCAGGCCAAACATGCAGGCAATGGCGACCACGAATGCCACGGTCCCGACAATGTAGAAGGAGTATTCGACGGATTCGCTGGGCGACACGCCGCTCTTCTGGAAGCGCGCGGGCAGCGGCAAAAACACGGCGAGAGCGAGCAGAGCGCCGAAGCCGGTGAACATGCCGACCAGGCCAGCCAGGTTGGAGGTGGACCTGGCGGAAGCCCGTGGGGTGGTGGTGTGCACGGAGTGGTACGAGGATGCAGAGTTCAGGCGGGCCGGGGTGATGGTCAGCTCGGATGAGATCGACGGCGTGATGTTGTGTCCGCCGTTGGCATCTCTGCTGGGCGACATGACCTCGGGCTGGGGCGGGCGGTTGGAGACGTGGGTCATGGCGGGAAGGACGGCGGTGACCATGGTGGTCCTGTGGGAGCGGCATCGTCAGCATCGTCACAGCAGCAGCAGCAGCAGCAGCGCGCAGTAGCGCATTGGGCAGACGTACGTCGCGGAAGCGCCCAGGGCGAACAGCAGGCGGCCCAGCAGCAGCTGGGGATAGACATTGGAGGCCCGCACAAAGAGGAACAGACTCAGCGCGACAATGGCGTAGCCCACGACAGCGACCTTGGCCACACCCACGCGGTCGCTGACCATGCCCCAGATGGGGCAGCCAACGAGGGCGACCAGCTCGTCGGCGAAGCCCAAGGTGCCGACAGCGTCACCGACGCCATGGTCGCGGCCAATGCGGTCGGTGATGACGAACGAGACGGTGCTGTTGAGGAAGACCAGGAAGGAGATGCTGAACAGGGCGACGCCGAAGAGGTAGGTGGCGACCTGCCAGCGCGAGGCTGTGAAGGCGAACATGTCGATTGGCGGTGGGACTCAGTGCGACATGGCCGCCGTCGGTCTGGAGAGGAGAGGTGGTCAGGCGGGTGCAGGCGCGCGCAAGGCTGGGGCGGGCGCGGTAATCGGCGGGGAGGACTGATCGCAGGGTGGCAGGGCGTGAAGCTAAGGAGCTTGGGCGCCGGCGAGCGGGCGGTAGAGCCAGGGCGGCCGCGGCCAGTGCCAGTGCCAGTGCCAGTGCCAGTGCGGCACCCGCTTCCGCACCGCTCAGCCCGCGCCGCCCTGCACGCAGCGCACCCGCCCATCCACGTGCCCGCGTGCGCCCGCCTATTGCTGGCGCGGGCGCGCCCCCTCAGGCACAGCGCCCAAGGGCCCGCGGCGCGAATGGGGTGACTCCGTGCTACGGCACTCAGCCCAGACGTCCTCCTCCACGGCAAGGACAACACGATGCCCGCCCTCAACGTGGCCATCATTGGCGCAGGCCCGGCCGGCTGCACGCTCGCCCGCCTGCTGCTGCTGCGCCAGCACGCCCGGCGGGCAGACGACAGCTCACCCGCCGCGGCGACGCAGCTCACCGTCCAGGTGTTCGAGGCCGAGCCCACGCCCAGGACCCGCGCCCAGGGGGGCACGCTGGATCTGCATCCGTCCACCGGTTTGGCCGCGCTCAAGCAGGCCGCCCTGCACGATGAGTTCCTGGCCCGCGCGCGCTTCGACGGAGAGGCCTTCCGCCTCTGCGACAAGCAGCTCACGTCCTACGTGCGCGTGTTGGGCCCGCGGCAGCACCGGCAGCAGCACGGCACGGCGCCGCCCAGCTCGCGTGGAGCACCAGAGATCGACCGCGCTGCGCTGCGGAGCATGCTGGTCGAGGCGCTGCCGGACGGCACGGTCCGCTGGGGCTGGCGTCTGCAAACCGTCTCCGAGCAGCCGTCCACGTCCGCGGCTCCATCCCCGCAAGAGCACGGCGTATTGGAGCCATCTCCGCCATCTTACACCCTGCACTTCGACGGCAATCGCACGCTGGCCGGCTTCGATCTGGTCGTCGGTGCCGATGGCGCCTGGAGCCGTGTCAGGCCATTCCTGGGCCCCTTCTCGACTGACGGTGACGCTGGGGTGGCCACCCCCGCCGCGCCCGTCTACTCGGGCATCGCAGGCTTCCGCTGCTCCATCCCGGACGCCGCCCGCACCGCGCCTGCTGTGTTCGAGCTTGTCAACCGCGGATCTCTGTTTGCCTTCTCCGACGGCAAGACGCTGATGGGCCAGCAGCTGGGCGACGGCAGCATCTGGGTCAGCGCGTCCGGCGTAAAGGGCGAGGGTTGGGTGGACGAGCAGCGCCAGCGCGAACAGCTGCACCAGCGGCCCACGCCGCCGCCGCAGCAACAACAGCAGGAGCCGGCTGCAGCTGCAGCTGACGGCAATGACCAGCATCAAAATCGCCTTCCCCAGGATCGTAACCACGTCGGAGCGTGGTTCAAGGATGCCGTGCGCGCTGAGTACAAGGACTGGACCCCCGAACTGCTCCAGCTCGTCGATGCCGCCGAGGACTCGGCGCGCCTCCTCCCCGTCTACATGCTGCCGCCGGGCTTCCGCTGGCGCCCCAAGCCGGGCCTCACCCTGATGGGCGATGCCGCCCACCTGACCGTGCCGTTCGCAGGGGAGGGCGTCAACGTCGCCCTGAAAGACGCATTGGAGCTCTCCCGCGCCATCACTGCTGCCCTTAGCAGCAGTAGCCCCGCTGATGACAACAGCGGCCGGAGTGGCCAGCAACGTGTTGTTGATGTTGCGGCCGAGAGGCTCCATTCGAAAAGAAGGGCGCTCGCGGCAAGGGTGGCCGAGTATGAGCAGGACATGTTTTCCCGAGCGCATGCAGTCCAATCCGTGAGCGTGGGTATGATGCGCGCCATGTTTTTCACCCCGGGCGCTCCTCGCTCGTCGATTGAGACATACGTCTGCTGGAAAGCTTCGCAGATGCAGCCGCTGCTGTACCCCTTGTTCTTCGTGGCCGCGCACGTATACTATGCGGTGTGGAAGCTGTTCAATTGATCTTCGTGCCTTGGTAGAGAGGGCAAGATGAATAATCAATACGGGCGATCGGCGCTTTCCTCATTCGGCAGATAAGATCAGCGGCCAAGTGACCAGGAAGGAGGGGGAGGCCATCCAGACCCGAAACCGCGCCTGCCCGAAGCAACCGCGGGCATTGAAGTGGTTCCTGCTGTAAAACGATATAAATGGTAGGCAGTTATGACAAACACCTGAGCAGTCGTCCGGCGGGCCCACCTCCAGACGGACATAAGCTGGGTAATCGTAGGGCCGACGTGCAGGGAATTAAGGGGAAAGTGGAAGGAGCCCTACAGCTTGGCCCACTGCGGAACCATGCGGTTCTTGTTCTTGCATGTCTCGCGAAAAAGCGGGATCTGGCTTGGTTTAGCCGCAAGTGCCATGTATGCTGATGGGCGCATAAACGAGATCTTTCCATCGGCTGATTCCTCTTTTTTTTTTTTTGCCACCCAGCCCGACCCGTGCACACTTGGCTTCTGTTTGATCCGCAAAAATAACGGACCGGTGAAAAGGAACGGGTGGCCCGTGTCTCGGGCATTGTCTTGTCGCCTCTTCTGTTTGGGCGGTTGTTTCCCAAGGCTTTCTGCTGTGGATGTGACGGACGGCTCACGCTCATGACGCCATTGCCAAAACGCAATCAGAAGATCCTCCACGTAGCCCTTCGGCGGAGCGACCTATGATGAGGACCGAGATTAGGACCATGTTTGAGTGGGGCCAGGGTTGATTTAAATATATACTCCATAGACAGGTGAGAGACGCTTCAAGCAAGGTTGCAGGTGGTGGAAGTTGCATTGCTGCTTCTGTAATTTCCGGCATGAGCGATGAAGACAATCTAATCCGAGTCGATCGAAGGCTGCAGCAACGCCAATCGATATTTTCAATGTCCAGGGCGGATCTTTGTCTTTGTAGACTGTCGGCACTTGACGAAAATGGAAGGTTCAACTGTTGGATGTGGGAAATGACGAACTTGGCGGGGATTGCAAGACCCGTTGCGCTCCCAAGCCAGCTGTATGACAGCCAGAGAATCAAGGGCCTGAGGAAATCAGGCCTCACTCACTCCGACGGCTGGTATACCTCGGCGATGACGCCCGGAGATGCTCGCAACGTTAAATTCCGGCGCCCGGGAAAGGAACAGGTCAACTACCAAAACGGTAGATTCCAAAGAGGACGTTAGGACAGAGTTTCTCTTGCGGTTGCATATGTAGCTAAGACAAGGTTTGCCAAGTAAGGAGATGTGATGGCGTGCATGCACACGACGCGCACCTGCTTTTACGCAGACAGTGATACCCTCACCGGCATTTGTCTGCCCATGCAGAGAAATATACGCCCCCTCTGTGTACCTCTGTCTGCATAATTGCCTCATGCAAGCCGACGGTGGCGCCCCAGTTGGGCAGATCACACCGGCGCCTCCTCCGGCCGCGACTTCGTGTACAGTGCCATTGGCTCCCCAGCAGCACAGCCTGCTCCAGTGAGAGCCGCTCAGCATTTTGCATACAGCAATAGGCTACCAGCGAACTGCCGTGTCGCACGTTTACGCGTTCACGCTAGTGCTCGGCACTGTGGGTCTTGAGCCCGGCGCCGAGCGTGGCAGTGATTCCGTGGCTCTTTTTCTCCAGTTCTGGCCGTAAGGCGTAAGGTCCAGCTGCAGTGTACACATGCGAGCTGACTAGCGTCTCTTCGAACGCATGACATTAACTGAGGAGAAAGGATCATACCGGAGACGTGGCACGGGAGAAGGAGGGACTGGGTGGGAAATCAACCTACCGTCACACCCGAGAGACGGGGATACCAGCGTGCGATCGCAGATCCGAGAATCCTCTACAGCCTTTCATGGGGGCCGGACTCTGAGTTGCCCTGCCGAGGCGGATCTGTTTTGGGCTGTATCACGTAGAATCCCCGCACAGCTGTGTGTTGCAGCGCGCTAAGTATATCGCATTCGAGTGGGTCCTTATCGTGGAGCGAGCTTTTCCGTGCCGTTCTTGCGCGTGCTGCATGGCATGATCCGTAACGTGAAGTGCGACGCGATTACTACTAGCGTGCGGGTGTGATTTGGAGGCCTTGGGTCCACAACACCACCAGGGGAGCACGATCGACACGCGGAGTATGGAAGGCTGGACGGAGGCTTGGGCCGACGCCTAAGCAACCACCTGGGCGTCGTTGAATCAATAGTACTGTCTGAGGGAATGCTTCCGTGCGAGAGCCCCGCAGGCCCAAGCGGCAAACGAAGCGTTTGAAGCGAACGGAGCCGTTGAGACGGAAGGATCCATCATGCCCAACCGGGTCCCGCATGAAGCCGCCCCCGTTGACCCGCAGCCCCAAAGTAGAGCCTCCGTTGATGGCTCCGTCGCCGGTGTTGAACGGCTGATAGGCTCAGCATTGCGAATCTCCCTATTCACATGCTATGCTCCGCTACCACACCAGCCTGAGGATTGAATTGGTCACACTGACTAGATATCCGGCATGGGAGATTGAATGCGAGTGAGCACGTCCATGCGCCCTGTACTGGCATCATGCGCCGCTGCAGAGAGGAACAAGGCCCCGGACGTGTCGCCGAGAACGGGTCAACCGTGTTCTTCCATGCGTCGCAGAGAAGCCCGTGACGGTGCGCCTGACACCCCGTTGATGGCTGCGGCCAGCATTGGGGACTTGCGCGTGCAGCCACCTCAGGTAGCTATGCATCGGTGGTCCCCCACAGATCACCCACTCGCCGGAGCCGCGGGCCATCAGGCTCGGACAGCGAGCCTGCCTGAATCTGCAGAATCCGGCAAGCGGAGCGGGGCGTCGGAAATGAGGAGACTCGTGGCGCTCGTGAGGGGTTCTCTCAGGGCGATGCTGTGATGAGCTGGCAGGGCAATCCTTCCGTCGCGGAGATGCCCGTCGAGTGTGCTTGCTGACGCGAGGCTCGAGAGCGGGCCTAGGAACTGAACAGGAAAGACTACTGTCGTACTGCGCCACGGGTCTGATGGTTGCCTCGCGTCAGCAAGCACACCTGACAGGCTCTGCCGCAATCAACCGGAAAGCTTCGCGTCGTACAGAACCACGAGTACGGGTGCTTGCTTGCATTTTGCGGGGTCGGCCCGACTAATACCCGCTTTGGCGCCGCGTGGTTTGCACGCTGGAGAGACAGACGTGTCTGATTCCCGCCGGCTTGATCGGATCCAGCGCTCGCACTCAGCAATTCTAGCGGTGTTGACGGGACGATGCGATTCGGCCGCGCATGGTGGAGCGGTAGTGACTAAGAACGCAGCACTGTCGTGCTACGCCGGCTGATCGCCGTTGCGGAGCTCCGGCAGTATTCACGATGACGTTGCAGGACGGTGGTCGGGTGGCCTATGGGCTGGTTGGAAGAGGATCTGAGATTCGCCCTGGCTAGATCTTCGACTGGATATCGTCTGCCATGGAAGCGATCTGTCGTATGCAAGCCCTCCTTGGTGTTCTATGATAAGCGAAAACATGTTCCTGTAACACGGAATGCACGCCACCAATCTGGACGCTGTGTTAGCGAAGCGCACAAGCATGTAGTGGCGGATGCTCGGTGTGGCTCTGCCTCATTGGCAGCCTCCATATACCGTACACGGCGTGACTGTTTCGATTCCGCCTCGATCAGCAAATTACGGCGCAATGGAGCAGTCCAACCAAGAGACACAAGGTGAAAACTGGTCTGATTCCCATAGTTGCTGCACACAGACATGATCATCGTTGTGGAGGCTCAGACAGTCCACACTCAGCGGGATACGCCCCACCTGGGTGATTGCGTTCGCAGCATCCCGCCCCAATGCCGTGCTTAGACCGGCGCGGATCCGACGACCCTGTACAACTGGCCGGCAAGAAGGTCTAGACAAAGTCAGGCTCGGGATATCCGAGCAGGGCTAGTCTCAGGAAATACTTGGAAGAGCTTTCAACGCAGAAGCCCTTGTATTGCATTCGTGGTGCTCGCCAACTCCGCGGTGGGTCTTGAAGTTTGTTGCAACTCGTATATCGGCATAGGCGGCGGAAGCACGCTGTTCATGGTGGCGCAGGTTCGACTGGACCTCACTGGATGGCGATATGAGCCGTGCAGGGAGTGGGGAGAGCGGTGCTGCTCGCGCAGTCGCACAGGTCCAGTATTACGGGGCCGCTTCCGGTTAATCATACCATGAAGTAAGTTCTGGACCCGCCGGGCGGGCATTTGCGGGAACTCGGCAAATAGCAGTGCAAACTGATGCGGACTTGATACTTCCAACGACGGGTACAGCCGCTGGTGCATGAGCCGGGGCAAAACTGCGTCATAGCAGAGCTGCGGTTTCGCCCAGGTCGAGGGCCAACAATCGCACCATGTTGTCTAGTCGGAAAGCTCCATGCGACCCAGGAGGCGTATGGTTCGCTCAGACAGCCAGGCAACGCCCTTGCTAGTCTCAACTAGGTAACCCGTTAGCAGCTGGCTGCGAGACAAAGATCGATTGGCGGGGCTACAAGTGGACGAGCGTCGTACGCGGGCGTAAGATGGGCGAAAGCAGCATCACTTGAGTGCGGAGAGAATTGCGTTCGCAGTGGATGCGAGGAGCAGACACGAGACTTCGGGAAAGTTGGCTTTAAATCCCATGTGGTGGCAGGGGTGGCCAGTTCCCCACAAAGAAACAGCCCAAGGAACGGCCCGAAGCATGATCGGATGCTGGCAGGCGCTTGACTCAGACTCCGTCTGCCTCGTTGCCTTCTTTGCTCGGCACCTCAGCCGCTGACTAAACGCACCAACTGGCCATCGAGGCGCGGCCGCAGGGGCAGCGTCGTTGAAGCAGGAATGGCATGACGACGTGTGGAAGCGGAGCGCATACGTAACCGTGCTGCAAGCCAGGCAGGCGCTGAGGGGAGACAGCAGGAGCCTGTCAGAAAGGACAATGGCAGCTGGCGTTAGGTTGTTTGAGAGAGAGACTGCGTCCGCGAAGCCATGCAACCTAGGCTTTCTGCCGTCGTGCACGCTTCCTGCGAGCCGGCCAGCACCCTGCAAGGCTGCTGCTCGTGGGCATTGCGGACGTTGCGGGCGAGCTGGGGGGAGGGCGGCTTCAACAGTCAAAAGCAACGGGACGCCAGGAGCGGCCGGGCGGCAGGCTCACACGAGCGTGCGAGCGATGAGCGATGCGGCCTGGTCTCGGGTTCCGGGGGAGTGCAGGGGCGCAGGGCGCACGGCAGGTGTGGCGCCAAGGAAGGGCTCGGTGAGGAGGGAGCGCGTTATGGGGTGCTGCGGGTGAGACGCGCTGGCGCGGTACACGGCGGCTGCGCTCCAGGGTGGCAGAGGTATCGGTACGACGGGCGGGGCGCGATCTCTGTCAAACGCTTCAGGGACGGCAATAAGCGATGCGCGGTGCGAAGGCAGGGGCGATGGGCGAGCGCCGGGCGCCAGGCTGGCCAAGCGGATGAGCGGCCGCCGCCGCCGCTGCGGGCACGGGGGAGGTGAGCGGTCGTAAAGTGCGAGCAGGGCAGGTCTGAGCGACGGGGCAGGTGTATGTTACACGGGCCGACGAAAAAGGCGTTGACCCGCGGCTGCGTGGCGGCGGGGGCCGCGAGTGGGCCGGCCGGGCGTGCCGTGGGCGGCCGGGGCCCCCGGTTCGCTTGCGCTTCTTCATCACAGCACCAGACAGCGTCAGCCCCATATTCATACATTTTGGCGTATCTATGTACACTGGAAAACCATCTCCGTTTGCGCCCCCCACCACCTCTGAACGACCATCCCTCCCGGAACGCCCCCCATCTCGGCTGCCCAAGTGCCGTTCACCGATCCGCCTGGCGATTTCGCTGCGTCGTATGCATGTCAGCTTCCGCGCGGGAGCCACGCTGCCCGTGGCGGGGATGCACTTACGCGCTGCGGCGCCCCGTTGACAATCACCGGCTCTGACACCGACGTCGAGTCGCGGTCCTCCTTCGCCGAGATCTGCCTTCCCTTCCACGTCACCTTGTCGAGCCGCTCGACTGCGCGCCGGACCTCGTCCATTGACCCAAACCGGACGATTGCGTAGCCTCGCCTCAGGTCCGCTCCCAAAGGACGCCCGTACGGCCGGAGGAGCTCTCGCACTTCCGTCTCCGAGACGTTGAAGGGCAGCCCGGAGATGTGCAGTCCACGTGATTCCGTGCGCACCACGCCGTTGGCCGCGTTGATTGGGAGCCCGTGCTCATTGGTCACCGCCGGGTTGACTGGTGCCGTGACGGCCGGTGCCGGTTGGTAGTAAGTGACTGGAGGGCTGTACATTGGCATCTGCGGCGGCATGCTGATGGGCACCGTCATGCCGGGATGCTGCATCTGGATGGAGACGTAGGGAACCGGCGTGATGGGTTGCCAGTCAGGGATGTTTTGTGCTGCCAGCACTGACCTTGCCGTGATGCGAGATCTGTTGTCTGAATGACCCGTGGCACCAGGGTAGTAACTCGGGCAATTGCACATGAGCAGCATCGGGGTAGGGCTCGATGCATCAAAGTGGTGCACCAGTAGCTGCCGCCCAAGGCGTGCAAACATGACAGCCACGAGGAGATCTGCGCGTAGCCATTAGCCATTAGCCCAAGCAAGTGGCGTCTTTGCAGAACTGACGGTAGACGCTGGCAGCGTCCTGGTCCGACTTTACGCTGAAGTAGCCCTTCGCACCCTCTGGGCCATTCCAGGATTCGTCCATGTTGGTCCAGCCCGGCTGGTTAGTGGTGGCATCTCGAACGAGATCCTTCAATTTCTGCCAGTTGAAGTGCTCTGGTAGCTAAAGAAGAACAGACTGTGTCAGCACGCGTTGGATTCATATCGGCAGCGGAGAAGAGTACCCCTGAAACAACGAAAAAGTTCTTTTCTCGCTGCGGCCGGATAGGCCCGGGACGTGAGAAGCCCGGCATGATGAGGATTTAAGGTCCAAACGTCGTGTTTTTGTTGGTGGAGGGCAAGGTGCGGTGTTGGCTGGGCAGACGTAAGGAGCCGTTTGGCAGATGCCGAGTGACAATGGCTTGCCGTGGGTATGGCACGACTTTGAACAAGAAAAAAAGATGACGAGAATACTGAGCGGGCGCGAACCGAGTGGATCTGTGAGGTCTGGAGATAGGAGCAGACACGAACCCCAGGCTTGATTTATACGTCAGTCAATGGCCCAGCGGCGGCGAACAAAAAGCATGTCGGCGCACCCATGAGATGCGTGGCATACAAAGACAGCCATGCAGCAAGAAGCCCCCCCAGGCGGGCGGGAGGCATAGCATGCGGAGCGCTGTCGAGAACCGCCCGCCCGGAGCTAGAAGCCCTTGCAGCAGGGATGGAGCATCAGCGACATGGTTCGAGGGGCCCGCTCGCCGGGTGCAGGCGAGCAGGGAACAGGACAAACAGCTTAGAGCAGACCCAAAACATCCGGGGACGTCAGACGCATAGCGGGCAGCGTGTGCACGCCTGCCAGCCTTGCCGGCTTGCCCTTTCGATACGTAGCTCGGCGGCTCCACTCTGCACCCGTGCGTGGAGCATCGATCCTCCGGGTACGGGCACAAGCCCGTTGGCTACCGATGCTGTCTGCTCTCGCCAAGCGGGCGTTGGCCGTTACATGCTCGCTGTACGACGAGGCGACCTAAGGCGGGACCACCGTCATGTGCGGCACGCGTCGTCTGCGAAACCTTCGACCGAGCAGCGCATCGGTTGGCGGATCGATGGCCGCCTCCGTGTCTGCTGCAGCCCGCTACCCAGCACAGCTGAAATGGATCTCGCCGACCGCCAAGTGCTGCGCAAGCTGTGGCTCGCGGTCCTCCAGTCAGCCACTGCTGATCACGCCCGTCTGCGGGAGAGACACTAGCAAATGCTGTTGGAGTTGGTGCTTCATTCTCGTTGCAGTCATCGGTCACCGGATCACCAGCTGCGCAGCTACGAAGGGCCAGCCTCGGCTGACGGGACTCGCCAGACGATCAGCTTCTGATCGAATCCGCCGCTGAGCATCCATTCCTCGCCAACCTCGCCCGGTGGTCCAACTATCCCCGCCCAGACGCAGCGCACTTTCGACGCCCCCTCATGCCCTTTCAGGCTTGAAACGATCTTGCCCGTGCTAGCCTCCACTCCCCGGACGATCCCATCGTCGCTGTTTACCCACACACCACTTCCGTCCGGTCTCCAGGCAAGGGCTGGCGTCGAATACGCCGTCTGTGGAGCCAGAGTACTGCACTGGACGAGAATTGCGGCAAGCTCGCGCTCTTGCACTGCCAGAGCCGCTCGCGCTTGCGCTGCTTGGGTGACGTCGCTTTGAGCCATCGGGTTTCCCGGAGAGACGTGAGGACCAATCGCATCGCTAGGACCAGCTTCGACGCCTTCGGAAGGCGGCACAAGCAGACGAACGATAATGAGCTTCATGTATGGAACGGCAGATGTGGCAACTGCCAAAAGAGAAGAATCCGTTGGGCACATAGAAATGCTGGACGGAGTGAAGCCGACCCAAGCATTGGAAGTCGGCGCGAGATTCTGTTTTCCCAGCGGCTGCAGTGGAACCGGCGCCTCCGAAATGTCGGCTGGCGATTCGGGGAGAGCGTAGTAGTAGAGAAAGGTCGAGTCCCTGCGCGTCAGCAGGAGCAAAGGCTTTGCGGTTTCAGGATGGTCGATGAACAACATGGCTTCCGGGTTGGTGGGAAGCGTTAGCGCGGCGATCGGCGCTCCAAGCAGCGGCGAGCAGGCTGGAGCGCTCGGAACGAAGTATAAGAACACCTTTGCGTCCCAGCCAGCGGTTGCGACCCACACGCCGTCCGCCTGCTCCCGACTGATTATTCTCACGGCATATTTGGTATGGTCCCGCCGCTCGGTGACAGCCGCGTCAGAACGGCAATCGTACAGCACGACCTTCCCGGACATACTCGACATGAAAATATACCTCTGGCTAAGGACACAGTGCGACAGAATCGGAGAATCCTGCACCTGGGAGGGCGAGCGACGAAGCGCATAGGAATTGCCCGAAGCTGATAGCATGTGCAGGCGGCGGTCTGCGGTTGTGGAGAGGATGAAGGGCTCTGGCCGGCCATCGGACAGGGCCAAGAGCTCAACGGAGGCATTCAGGATGTTCGAAGCGGCGGGCAGTGTCGTGAGCTCCGTGGCGGTCGACGGGGCTCGGCTCTTGTCAGCACCACGGCAACTTGCGTCTGCAGCGAGAGAAAGTACCCGGAGTGTGCCATCCTTTGTCGCCATCGTCGACGCCCAGCTTCTCGAAGTTGAGACTCAGATCGAACGTCTCCTTCTCGCGGAGCACCTGCTCGACAGTGAGATCGCTGATGGACAGCGTTCCCGCATCGGGCGGCAGATTTGCTTCCTGCAAAAAGGCGGCCAGTGTCTGTGTGGAAGCGGCCGGTCAGTGGACGGACTGGCTCGGCGGGCAAGGGCGGGGCGCGACATTTGGGTAGTTGTTCGCGCGCAAGAACCGAGCCACCAGGACGGCGGGTGGCGGAACGGCCATCTCGATATGGCAGCGATGTTGAGCCCCTCGCGAGCTGTGCGGCGGCAAGGTATCGCGGGTAGGGTCGTGTCTGGGCAGCGGTCAAGTTTTGGCGGGGCGCGCGGGATGAAGTCAGGTTCGGGCCGCGGACACGGGCTGCTGCTCCGCCACGCGTTCGCTTCTCCGCGTCACTCTCACCTCACAGCGCATCAACGCCGCCCCAACGCACCAGCCTTCGCAGCCGGCCTCGTGGGCAGCCCTGCATCCTTTCCGTGCGGCAAGGCTCCAGCCGTGGCTGCGCCCCTGGGCCCTCAATGGCGAGCCGCCACGGTACCGTGCTCATCTCGCTTTGGATCCTCAACGCGTTATAGTCAGAGCCACGGCTGCAAACCCCCGGCGCTGATTCCAGAGCACCAGCCTGCTCCTACACCACCAGGTGTGAAGCCCTGTCACCGGACGATCGTGCCTACCTTTGAAAGGCGCAAGGGAAACGGGACTAGCGAAAGGGCCGGTCCGGCCCTCGATGCACAGCATCCCAGCTCCGATAGATATATATATATATATATATATATATATATCCTAGGCCCGGCCTAAAATATGGCCAGAGGGCTTGTTTCGTTGCGTTCAACCGCGCGTTCTCAATGCTGAGGTGAGAGCGGCAGCCAGCTGGTACCCAATCGGACGCCATGCCGGCAGCGCACTCCAGGGTCTGGCCACACCAGGCTGTAATCACTCTCCCATGCACGTTGTTGCTGTGAACGTGTTGCTTTATCTTCTCGGTCCTTCTCACAGATAACGGCAACTGCAGCACAGACTGGAGGTTCCAGGTTGGCGTGGCCAGATCCTGCACAGCTCGCGCTTTAGGAATGGTTCTTCTTCCCGCTCCGAAAACACAACAATTGGGCGCGTCGCGAGATTTGAATACCAAGGCTGCGCCCGTGGGGCCAATGCTAATGTAAGGGACGGCTGCCGGTATAGGAATAGACACGAAGGCCGAGAGGGGTAGGATCGGAGCAAACAAAGGTGGACGGCCAAGAGAGGCCGCGCTTGCTGCAGGCCGATGTCGCATGCATGTAGGGACATCACACATATCGACGTATCGACAAGGCTGCGGGCGGCCGTCTTGATGGCGAAAAGAGACGTATGCATCGCGGTGAAACGAAGAATACGAGCTGCACGGCATTCCCTGTCCTAATCCCGCGAAGCATGAGGCCTGCAATGCAATGCCGCGTCGGCGGGAGCTTCAGATAGTTGAGAATGCCAGTCGCTAGCGGCCATTTGATGGTGTGCCGGCACGTGAAGGCCTGTGAAGAAAGGAAGAACCCGGCGGGCTCCCGATACCCCACACGCCAGTCCCGAAGAGCGATGGCGTGCGTGGTGAGTCAATGGTGCAACAGCAACCTCACGTCGCTCTTCTCTGTCAACTGCAACCCTCCCGGGGTCTCGACAACATGGCGGAACAGCAGCCACGCGAGTCTCTCCAGTTCGACCACTTCATCGTCCTGCTCCCTCATCGGGACATACTGGACCCTCCTTCCTGGATCACACGCCACTTCACCCTCAGCCCCGGTGGCCGCCATGCTGATGGGAAAACCGAGAACAAGCTCATTGTCTTCCAGGACGGGACGTACATTGAGCTCATCGCCTTCATCGACGACGATCCCGCCAACAAAGACGGCCATTGGTGGGGGGATAGGCGATACGGAGTCATTGATTGGGCCCTCACCTCTCCCGACGTAGGAGACGTCAGCCGCGCCGCGGCTCGCTTGGACGAATGGGCGAGTAAGCAGACGGACCAGGACTTGGCTGGATTTTCGTACGCGCAGCCGCGACAAGGCGGGCGACGAAAACCCAACGGGGAGGAGATTGCCTGGTTCGTGACCTTTCCGCAGGGCGCCAAGAGAGGCGTGGCTCCATTCTGGTGCCACGATGTCACTCCCAGGGAGCTCAGGGTACCAGCGGATCCCCATGGGCTGCAGCATCCGTGTGGTGCTGTGGGTATCAGTAATCTTGCTGTCTCCACGGCTGCGAGCGCGCGGCTGGCCGGCGCTTACGACGCAATCCTGGCCCGTCCGGGCAAGCCCGCAGCGCATGGCGCCAGCGAGGGCGGCTCTGAATGGGCAGTTGAGGCCCCCCGGGTGCTAGCCGCCCACCCGACGCCAAAGGTTTCCCTCTGGCCCTCGGGCGGCAACCAACAAGCGCACGACATCGACGCAGAAATCAGGATTGAGCTGGTAGTTGAATCTGGCGGTGAAGCCCAGGTCCCGGGTCCCATCAGCGAAAGAGTAGGCTTGCATGGAGGGGGCAGGATTGATGTCTCCTTTGTGAGAGCGGAGAGAAGTGACCCTTGATGAGAACAGTAGGAGCTAGGGGCAGTCGGGGACTTTTTCTGCAGGATACTTGGTACCAGGGACATTGTACAGCATGAGTTTCATCGCCTTGTCGAAATACTACCAGCATGACGCGCCAACTGCCAGAAGCCCGGGCGTGCTTGCATGGGGCCGCTCTTCACGACCCTGGTACTGCCGTGTGCTAAGACCTCACATGGATCGACCCCTGCAGGGTAAGCTGAAGCTCGATCGAGCGGATGCAACCGCGCCGCCTAGTGGAAAATCACCTCATTCGGTCGGGTCCTGATCTGGCAGGCGGGCGATCTACTAATTTTTCTAAATTTACAAGGGACCGCACAAGGAAGGCTTTGTAAATCTCTCGGGCCGTTGCCTATATTATTGAAGTGGCTCCAGGGTCTGTTATGCGTCAGTAGTCCTCTGCTGCCTGACGCAAATAAATCATCACACTATCCAGGGTCGCACAAACGATTGGCCAAGCCAGGGCGCCCTGGTTCCTCGACAATGTCCCCGCCATGTCGCTGTAACACAGCAGGATTTACGCCTCTTTCATGCAGACCCCCCCTTGCCAACTCCAACTTCTTCTCTCACACCTTTTCATTCCACAATCCCAAAAGCATCAAATAACCCAACATTGAGCCTTTTTCTGCCACAAATCGAAGCCAAGAAACGATCTAAAGAGCCCATACTACCTTGCAAGCGACACTGCAACTTATGTGTTCCGAAAGCTCGTTTCAAGGCAGATGTGCAGTGGGAATAAGAAAAAAAGAAGTGGAGCTTGACCACCAGCACAGAAAAGGCCGTGGCATCGTGCAGACACTCCTAACAGATCATCTCCACGTCTATCTCGGTCACACAACGTTAGACATGACATATCGGCAAGCAGATCGATTGCTGATTTCAATTCTTTCTGGCGGCTTCTCGTGTCATCTGCCTGCCAGCGGACGATAAGGGTGGCGCCAGATTTATCCACGCCTTCCTTTGAATCCTCGGTCCACCGTCATCGACTTCAGCCTTTTTCATCTTAGGTCCGACGAACGCATCTCCGCCATCGAATCTGGTTCGTCGAGATGCACTGCCTCGCCAGTAGATCACACTGCAACCAAACCAATCGTCAATTCCTGGCGAACTGAATGCGAATGGCAAGCGTACTCCAGATCTTCGTTTCCTTGGTCCATCGGCCCGGGCTGGACCCTGCAGACATCGAGGGCGCCGACATAACCCATGGAGTTTCGTCCGCTAGGAATTGCTTACGTGGGTCCGAGCCAAAGGCGCCCTCATGATTTTACGGTTAGGCTCGATCGACCCCATGCGAGTCTCATACAGGGCTCTGGAACTCCTGTGTAGCCATCGTGGCTGACAGAAGATATGGTTGCGGCCTTGATTGGATGCCACATCTGCAAGCATCGAAAACGTTCTGTGAGAGGCTGGCCTCCGCAGGTTAGTGGAAATCGCCTTAGCTCGCTTGGAAGGGGTATGGACGCTCCCTGTCAGTCCTCGTTTCACTGCCACTGCCAGGATTATTCTGCGTTTTCTGCGCGACTATGGACGCTTCCAACGATCTCGGAAACTGGCCCCAGCTGAGGTGCAGCATACATGTCCACTGGTTCGAATGGATTCAGCTACTGGCAGCAGTCTTCCGCGCAAATATGAGAGATCACTTACAATTGCTTCCAACCCTCGGTGCACTTTAGCAATACCACCATACCTGGAGCATAGCTAGCCGCGCGCTGCTGTACCATCTCACCTCCTCAACGCGGCTAAGCACCGGGCCCAAGTCGGTTACCCGCATCATTGCTGAGCAAAACCCAGACATATCACGACCAGCCCCTGCCCCATACGCTCACGTTATAACTTATAAGCCACAAGGTGGTTTCCGATAGATTTCATTTCCCGATTCTCCCCTAAAGCCGTGAATATTGCCCGTGAACGGTTCAAATTGGCTTTTTGTACTGCTTCGGAAGATCAGAAGGTGCTTCTGCGTATTGTCAATCCTAGTCTATGCACACTGCAAGTTTTCACAAGCGAAGCCAAGGCAATCGATGGAAGACATGTGCTGATTCGGGTATCTCTCCATGTCAGATCGTCGGGGAGCAGACCTGACACACCCGTGAAGAGCTGCAGTCAGCTGTGCATTGATCAGTATTGCCACGTTGCCTCGCATCGATCCGAATATGTGGGGCATTGCGTAGGCTTGTTCGCAAATGATTATGCAAAGGTCGAACGATTCATCAGCCTGGTTTCCCGAGCAGTCACTCAAAACGGCTATCAGTTGTGGTGTAAGACGCCGTCGGGCTTCCTTCGCTACGCTTATATCTCGGACACTCAACCCTGCCCGGTTTCTCTGGGTCAGAGGACCTGAACGACAATGGCTGCCCCACTCATTCCTTCGATGAGGAATCACACGGTTCTGCCGTGTCGGAATCTTTCCAATTGTACTGCTAGATACATTTTCGATACTGAGATTACTATGCGGATGTCCGTCGAACGCTCCATCTTTTCTCAGCAAGGTGAACTAATTCCCACGAAGGATGATTGTAGTTACCAACCATTTCTGGACTGTTGTCTCCATTCCAGGGCTCTGACGTTCAACCCGACCACTGCCGTCTTACCGGAGTCTTCTTCGAAGTATAAGAAGGTACTTTATGTAAAATGCATGTAGACAGTATATTACGAGCCAAGAGTTACTTTCTCCGCCTACAGAATATTCCTGAACATTATCGATGCCTTAGAAGCTGTCCACAGCTTAGGTATTGGCGCAATTTGTTGCCCACTCCCGAGTACCAACGTTTCCTCCACCAGGCATCGCATCAATCAAGCCAGGAAAATACTAAATGTGTCGAACGTTGCCAATTACACAGCTTCAGATTTACTTCTCTCGTTTTTCGCTGCAAGGAAGATCGGCAGTCGTGCGAAAACAATAAGGCAATCAATCAATCCCATTACCCTCCTAAGCACCACAAAGCAATCAGATCGACCATAGAAGTGGGGGACATCAGACATTTAAGCAGCAGGGACGTCTTTCAGCAGAGCGCAGCTTTTCCGCTGGGACGCCGATATTTCCGCCCGATAAAATGAACATCTCCGCGGAGAGGTCAATGACTCGTACTTACAAACCAGGAAACAGATGCGTGTGCACGGAGGTGTCTTCTCAACAAAAAGCGCACAGATGATGACGTATCCGCAATGTTAGAATGTGTCAGAGAAAAGAAAAAGGAAAATGAGATCATGCACTACTGAGTACTCTCCGTGGAGTAGAAATTGGCCGACATATTTCTAGGTTTGGTTCCGCACCTCCGGAGCCATGTTTATGTACACATGACCAACTACGGTGGTTGTTCTTTTAGGATCCAACGCACAGGTACGCCACAGAGCATAGTCTTGGCTGAAGGCGGCGTGCCAGCCAACGGGGAAGCTATACCAGGTCCGGGGTAGCGGAAGGGCTGATGATGATGCATAAACAACCTCGGGTGTATGCGGGACACTATGACTCAACACAAACGGAGCTGACACACACAGACGTTCTCCCGTTTCCCTTCGATTGAGTGGCCTCAAAGAAAGCTTGTCAAGACCTCGCCAACACCATATACACACCACGAGCCGACACCGTGGGAGAGCGAACGTCGGGCCCGGCCTCAAGTGCACTCTTTTGGATCATATCCCACACACCGACAGTACCAGAACAATCTAGATCCTGGACCGCTTCTTGCAAATTTCAGGCTCCATCGAAAGTCAAGAAGAACACCAAACCAGCCCGTCGAAGATCATCTCGAGAAAAACACAGTCATTTCTACCCGGAACAGCCAAACGCAGTCACGCGCCGCATTTGAAGTGCCGAATTACCGCAATGGCGTCGATTCTTCAGAGGAGATACCCGTGGACTCAAGCTCCGTTGGTCATCAACGGCCCCATGGGTGGTTTTGCTGGCCCGAGCTCGCGGCCAGCGTCACCAACGCCGGCGGCCTGGGCTTTATCGCGGGAGGTTACGACGTGAGCAAGCTGCCAGGCCAAGTTGCGGAATTTCGAAAGCTGGTCCCCTCGAACAGCGGCGTGGTGCTCCCGGTCGGCCTTGGGTTCCTCTGCTTCGGATGCTCCATCGACGACGCCGTTGCTGTCATAGCGGAAACCAGACCCGCTGCTGCGTGGCTCTTTGCCACGAACGCTCTTGCCGACTACGCGCCTTGGGCGCAACGAATTCGCGCAGCCAGTCCGGATACGGCGGTTTGGATCCAGACCGGTAGCGTCGCAGCGGCGCTCGAGATCGCGCGGATCGCGAAGCCGGACGTCCTCGTTATGCAGGGACTTGATGCTGGCGGCCATGGTCTCGAAACGGGTGCCAGTATCATCTCGCTACTCCCGGAGACGGCGAGCGCGCTACAGGAAGCAGGCTTTGGTGCGATCCCTCTGGCTGCTGCGGGTGGGATTGTTGATGCACGCGGTGCTGCTGCTGCACTGGCTCTCGGAGCTGCTGGAGTGGTCATGGGAACAAGATTTCTGGCTAACAGTGAAATAAAGCATCCAGGATATCAGTCAGCAATTTTGGCGGCGAAGGATGGCGGACAGATTACCACACGGTCCAAGGTCTTCGACGAGGCAAAGGCTGAAGGAAACAACTGGCCAGTGCTGTATGACGGAAGAGGTCTCGTAAACAAGACTTACGAGGACTTCATTGGTGGCAAAACGATTGAGGAGGTTCGGAAACTACATGGAGAAGCTTTGAAAGGCAAAGACGGCGGATTTGGTGAGGAGGAAAAGAGGGTCACGATCTGGGCCGGCACGGGCGTTGGACTCGTCAAAGATGTGCTACCCGCCGGCAAGATCGTGGAGGAAGTGCGTGAAGGAGTGAAGAAGGTGCTCGGCAATCTCCAGGCTCAGGTGTCTTGATCTTGCGATCTGTGACGACAAGTGAACACATGGACAATTAAAGTGTAAGCAAGTCAACTAGCATCAGACTGACAACTGGCTACGGGTGGCCGACGAGGAGAGGAACCCAAGTTGCTTCTTTGGGCAATTCCGCGCACGAATGCCATACTTGTGGGCCCGAAACGTTCATGGTCATAGCTTCATTGCTGCGTGCGTGTCGTGGCGAGCATCAGACAGCTACGGATGGATGCTGTACGTGTAGCTGGAGGCAAGCCCAGCGCGCAAAAGTCAGAGCTGGACACACGATCGTCACGACTCGTGTCTGGACGAATGCTTCAATCTCCCATGGCCGAGCTTGGCTGTGCGTTCGCGAGGCCGTGTTTCCTTCGCACTCGCCATGGGCCGCGACAGGCGGGCGCGGGTGCTGGGGCGCGGCAGTGAGGCGGAGAACGAGTCGTTGTGAGCAGGTTCGATGTTTCGGGCGCACAGGCGGGCGTCGCAGGAGGTTGAGGTGTTATAGGCTGGGGTGACGTTTGCCAATGGATTCCGGGTGGAGTGGAGCTTGGATCACCTTCGCTTGCGTGGATCACGCGGGTGTGCCCCGTCCGCGGGCGCTGTGCTGTGCGGCCATCAGCTCGCGCGGAATGGAGCCCAAGCCGCGAAACACCTGCGCGGTCGCGGGCGCAACGTGTCTGGCCTCGACGGGGAGCGCGGCCAGTGGTGGATTTATCGAGTGTGCGGCGGCCAGGTGTGTAGGCAGCGCGGGAAGCGTGCGAGGTGGCTGGGGAATCGGCTAGTGCCAGTGCGCGCAGCCAATGGGAGCCCGCGTTGCTGGGCCAGCAGAGCAGGCCGCCAGCCCTGGAAGCTGCAACGCAGGGAACCGCGACGCTGCAGCTGTGAGCCTCGCCGTTCTTCCTCGCTCCCTCAAGCGTACCAGCTGACGACACCTCTGCCCAAGCCGCCCTCCAGGCTTCCCCCCCGACGAGCGCAACACCCGCGCGACACCGCGACCGCCCTCCACGCGCCCCACCGACCTGCTCCGCCATTGTCGGGCATGCTCCACACCTCCGCGGCCCGCTCCTCCGTCATCCGCACTGCGCCTACCTCCGCGGCCCTCACCACTTGCGCTTGAGGCTCCTTCAGCCTCTGCGCCTGCCCACGTTTTGCACGACCGTTACGATTTCTTTTGGCGCTTTCTCTGTACATTGTTCTTCTTTGCCAGCCGTTCCAGCCCGCGCGATTGCCCGACGGCACTGCACATACAAACAGCGTACCAGCAGATTTCATGCGCTAGACTCCCTCCGTTTGCGCGCCCACGTTTATCACATACCGGCCTGTCCCGCGCCATTTGTGCTCTCGCTGCCGCCGTCTTCTATTCGAATCGTCCACCATGTCAACAGACGGGCTTGCGCCTGCTGGCAGCAGCCAATACTCCTCCGGCACCATGTATGTCGGCGACGGCACCTGGGACTCGGAGCGCAACACTTTCCTGCTACCAAATCTTATGGGCCTAAACTTCGATACCATGCGCTATAACGGTAAGCTTCCTTTGGCTCCACTGGCACATCTGAGCCGGACTAATAAGCTCGCAGGCATGGGGAACCGCTTCAAAGACCTGCCGGGATACAAGTCAATCATAGTAGGCCACGGAGTCGTCGCTGCAATTACCTTTCTTGGAATCGTACCAGCCGCCATCTTCATGGCCCGCTTTTACCACCGGAGCCCACGCTTGGCTCTGCGCATGCACATCTGGCTCCAGATCCTGACGGTGCTGCTGACCACCGTGGTTTTCACACTGGGCTGGTTCGCTGTCGGCCCAGAGAGAAGCCTTACAAACCCGCACCACGGGATTGGTTTGGCCATCTATGTCATCGTTCTGGTTCAGGCTATCGGCGGCGGCCTCATACACCACAGAGAGAAGGGCAGAGAACGGTTCAAAATCCCCTTGAAACTTATGGTCAATATACCCCGCGCTGTTTTCAAACTTCCAGCTGATTTCGATGTCCAGATGCACCAATGGCTCGGACGAGCCATTGCTATCCTCGGTTTTGTCCAAATTGCCCTGGGCCTCACGCTCTGGGGATCTCCCAAGTATCTCTTCATACTCTACGCTCTCTGGGGATTCATGCTCCTCCTGTTCTACTTCGTTCTGTCGTACAGGAACCTCCCAGTAGGAGCATTCGACGACGATGGGACGTATATCTCCGATTATACGTCCGTGACGGAGGACAGGCACAGTCGGCGCAGTCATGGGCGTGGTCTTGGTGCATTGGCTGCCGCTGGAGCAGCGGGAGCAGGGTTGGCAGCACTCAGGAGGAGATCGCAGAGCAGACGACGCCCGGATGTGCAATCCGAACAGCAAACAGTCCTCAGCTCACGACCGCCCACCTCACACCACAGACCCGGATCCCGCCATGACCATGAAGAGTCGTATATGGAAGAAAAATATTCCGAAGATGGCCATCGCCGTGGTCATACGTGGCGCGACAGGTTTCTGGGTGCTACTGCGGGTCTTGGAGCGCTCGCGGCCGTGAAAGGTCTATTCAACCGCCGGAAGCGTGAAGAGGATAGCAGCGTTGTCAGCAGCTACGCACACGCACCTGGAGGAGTAACTTCCGTCACACAAACAGACCTGAGCAGGGTGGAAGAAGGCAGAGCACCGACCTCTCCTGGCACACCTGCTGACCGTTATAGACGGACTCAAGAGAGTGAGGTAGCGGAGGATGCTGCTCTCTCCGGAAGTCCGATTCGCAGACCGGGCCCCCGTACTAGGAGAAGCGGGGATTCCATCCCCTCGTACGATAGCAGGGAAAGTTGGGAAAGTCTTCGTGATGAGCAGCCTGACAGCGGCCACGGCCTTCGCAATGGGATTGCAGCACTTGGCGTTCTCGGATTTATCAAGCACAAGCTGGGTCAGCGGAAGAAGCGCTCGGAAGAGTCGAGAGTGGAGGAGATGCGGCAACAGGAGATCGAGAACGAACGGATTGCACGGGCGAACAGCTCGCGGCGAAGGTTCACTGGAGATGGGACACCTCTGAGACCGCCCATGAGACGTTACTCGGATGGGACTGAAAGTGCGCTCGACTACGGGGGAAGCAACCCCGAGCTTTCGCGCCACTCGCTCCCACGCCCTGGTCCGATCACGCCCCAACGACCCACAATGGGAAGCAGGATCGATACGGTCGGTGAAGGCAACCACCACGCAACTGGCGTACCTCCACCGCCGCACGATCCTCTGCCCGTGCCCACTGGCGGAATGTACGCGGACTCGGACTCTGAACTCTATGCATCTCCAAGCAGGCGCCCTCACCGCCGCCACTCCAAGCGTGACGCGACATTGGCTGGCACAGGAGCCGCAGTAGCCGGGGCAGCAGCGGCGTCGCGACGAGCTCACAGTCGGCCACGGCCCCAGAGCAGCGACACTAATATTACGTCGCCACCTGTGTCCGTGAAGGTCAAGATGCACAAAGACGGCCGCCACGTCACCCTGCGCCGCCTAAACGAGGCGGAAGCAGCAGCCGAGCGAGATGCGCGGCGGCGCGAGCGTAGGCGAGCAGGCAGTTTGAGCTCCGTGAGCGGTGACGAGCGATGGCGGCGAACAGAGAGGATGGAGGCACAGCAGGCAGCGGAGATGGAGGAGAGGCAACAACACCCCGCTACTTCGCAGGCGGAGTCAACAGTGCCTTCTCTCCCAGTGATGGATCAGCCGCTCCCAGGACCGCCGCCGGGCCCTCCACCTGTGCCGAAGCACCAGCAGTCGTCTCCACAATCGGCAACAAATCTGCCGCCGCCGCCGCCGCCGGGCACTGTGAGCGGACTTGGCAGCGGAATCGGCAGCGGAGGCAGCCCCTTCAGTCCGTCCGGCACGGAGCAGAGCAATTACGACAGCAACCGGCGGCGGCGTAGGGCGGAGCGGGCGCAGGCCAGGCTAGCAAGAGGTGGCGGAGCAGGGAGTAGGGTGGAGTTCACCTAGGCTGCAAAAGCGTCTTGCCTATCAAAGCATGGTGGAGAGATTGTCTCTGGGGTGGAGTTCGCCTGACGAGCCGCCTCACCCCGGAGAGATCATGGGGAGGGCCCTTTGCAACCGCCACAACCGGCTTGGAGCATCGCGGGGCAGGCAGGAGGGCTCGAAAGTTAGAGGTGCAGCAGTCTAACTGGGATCGGGAGGGCCCGACGCGCAACTGGCGCCAGCATGGTCGGGGTGGTCTGATTTTTGGTTTCTCCTTTTAAACTGCGTTCTTCTGGAAGAGGTTGGGCGCGCGGCGTTGAGGCATGGCCTCCACGTGGAGGGAGCTGAGCTTGTTGTGCTGGAGGGTGCATGGCTCTAATTCCCCAACCAGGCACTCGGGAGCGCGGTGGTCTTGGTTGTAGCTCATGCTTCCTGGTGGAGGCGGACGTATTTCCCTTATTGGCGGCTGGGGCTGAGGCTGTGGCTGGTGGCGTCCTGTACAAGTAATCGCGCCGAATGCGAGGATGATTTGCATGGCAGAGAGCACGTCGTCATCGGCTGCTGTGTAACGGCGGATGCCCTGTTTGCGGAGCTCGCGGGCGCGCGTAACGCAGCGCTGGAGTCGCACACGGCGCGGCCGCTTGCTACGTAGGCGATATAAAGGGCAGCAGGCGGCGCGCGGGCGCCGACTGTGGTGTTGGCTCGCGCCCGCAGCGCAGCACCGGCATCAGCAGTTCGACACGCAACGCACGACCTCGATACCCGCTCTCCGGCGTTCTCTCGCAGGGCTGGGCGCGCGGCAGCCCGAGCGCGATCCTGCCATGGTGTCTCAGGCTGGTCCGTTTTCCATCTCGTAAGCGCATCGCCGTCGCCAGCGCTCAAATCACCGCCAGCACACCCGACCGATCGACTCATGGCGCCGGCTGGCGGCGTGGGCAGATGTCATCAGCGGCTGCCGGGGCCAGCCTCGATTGTGACCAGAGCTGCAGCGGTTCGACAGGGGCGGGGGGTTCACGATGAGGCATCTGGCTGGTTGCTGCTTCAGCAAGCGAACATCACTGCTCGGTCTGCGCCGCCGACTACCCGCTCCCGAGTCATGCGTCCAGAGCATCGCCAGGCCGCACGGCGGCGGGCCATCAATGCCGCGAACGGCGAGCACCCGCATGCCCGGTGCAGGGCGCCAGGCAGGCCAGAAGCGCACCGCAGAAGGGCCTTTTGGGGCCAGCAGCGCGTATATAGATGGCGCTGCGCTGCTCTCGCGCCCTCAGTCCCCGATGCATCTCTCCGCGGGTCAGCTGACGGCAAAGGCTGCCATCTCGTACGCAACATGGCCCCCTCTGGTCCCAGGAAAAGCACACCCACGTCGAGGGCGGGCGGCCTGTCCCGGGTTTCGATACGCGCGACTCAGTCGGCAGCATATGCCGCAGGCCAGATCAGCTCAAGCTCGACTGCTCGCTGCGCGCTCTTCCCACTCCTGCGCGCGCGACACGACACGCGCCCGACCCGCGCATGGCCCCGCGAGCCCTGCGAGCCCTGCGAGGCTTGGGTCATCGGACTGCGCGCGCGGTGGCGGTGGCCGCTGGGGGCCGCCGCGTGGGCGCGCTCGCGGCAGGCCGGGCGAGCGCGTGGGAGCGGGTGGTCTGTCTGGCGGACAGCTGGCCGGCGCGCACCCAGCACCATTGACGCCATAGTGGGCATGGACATGGACACCGCATGTCGTCCGCACTGACACGCGTTGCTGCCGTCGACAAGTGGGGTCAGCGATCAAATTTTGATATCGCCCTCGGAGGCAATTGGGATTGGCGTTGGGAGCCGCCGCCAGGTCCCCACCACGGGCCAGACGCGCGCGCAGAGCTGTCCGGCGGCGTGGAGCGCACGAGAGGCTTGGGTGCGGCGTCGCAGCGTGCCTGGGCTGGCGGGCGCGCCGCGGTGACGCTGGAACCGGCATTGCCCCTGCTCGCGCTTTCCGCGGCCAAGGGCGTGCAGTGGCTTCCGTTCCTGATCTTCTGGGCGTGTTCGGTCGCTAAGGTCACGCTAGTAAGGCTGGCCTAGCTCGAGCAGCTAGCGCAGCAAAGCGCAATGAGGTAAGTCCGCATGCTGTGCGCGTGCAGACGTCGTGTCGACCAACTTTATTATTTCACGCCGCCCGCCCAAGCTGCGCTCCCTCCGAAGCAGCCCTCGCAGTCAATGGCAAAGGCTCTCGCCAACAGCCCCACCATGTCCTCCACGCCCTCGAGCACGCCGGTCAAGCGCGCCTGCGACAGGTGAGTGCCCCGCTGCCGCGCCCCACGCCTCGCCGCGTGCCCGGAGACTGACCTCGCCGCCAGCTGCCACCGCCGCAAGGTCAAGTGCATTGGCGAAGGCCACAAGCCGTGCAAGAACTGCGTGTCCGCCGGCCTCAACTGCACCTACAATGCCATCCCCCAGAAGAAGGGCCCCAAGGGTTCGCGCGCAAAGGTGCTCTCCGAGCTGCGCGAGACGCAGCGCCAGTCCCAGATGGTGACCAGCGGCTTCCCCGACCTCTTCAACACCCACAACATCGCCCTGCAGCGCCAGCCCGGCCTGATGTCCATTGACCTGATCCACAACTGCGTCGACTTCTACTTCCAGCAGCTCTACCCCAGCCAGCCGATCCTGCACGCCGCCCGCATCAACGACGCCATCCTCAGCATGGAGCAGAACATCGAGGCCTACTGCATGGTCGCCGCCCTCTGCGCCTACATGCTCATCCAGCCCAACATGGCCCTGCCGCCGAACGTCGTGGCGCGGGGTCCAGAAGGCCCGATCCCCAACATCAACTTCGGCCACGTCCTGCTAGAAGAAGCCGTGCGCGTGAGAAAGAGCTACAACCACGTGGAGAACCCCACCCGCTACTCCGTCATCACTTCGTTCTTCTTCTTCAGCAGCTACCTGTGTCTGGACAAGCACAACACCGCCTGGTACTACCTGCGCGAGTCCACCACCCACGCCCAGCTGCTGGGCATGCACGACGAGGAGACTTACAAGACCGGCGACTTTGTCGAGTCCTCGCGGCGGCGCCGGTTGTACTGGCTGCTCTTCATCCAGGAGAGGTCGGTCAATTCCCCGTGGTGTTGCGGGATTCCGCCGAAGCTAACTTCCCCGCAGAGCGTACGCCCTCCACAAACACCGCCCGATCACGCTGGACGCTACCATTGAGATGCCGACACAAGACGAAGACCCCACCGAGCGCGTGCAGATTTCCGGCTTCATACACCTCATCAATCTCTACAAGCCCTTCGACCACACTTTCATGGGCCTGTGGAACAAAGTCCGCACCGGCTGCCTGCCTTCGTGGCTTGCGCAGATGCAGAACCAGCTCTCGGACGCGCTCCCCGGCTACCTGGAGGGCACGGAAGTGCAGGCCGTTGACCTGCGCACCTCGCAGCAATGGCTGCGCACCATGGTCTGGCAGCTCGCAATCAGCCACGGCTTCATCTCCTCGATGTCCACGGACAACACGATGAGCTTCAAATACCCCATCGAAATCGCGCGCGATCTCATCACCATGTCGAGCCAGTTCTCGCAGCAGGCGATGGAGGTGCACGGAGTCGGCCTGGTGAGTTTGCTGAAACAGGCGTGCAGCTTGCAAATTGTGAACGTTAGCTGACCGCATTTTTTTCCCTTTTTTCCCTGCAGATTGAGAAGCTTTTCGACGTGGCATGCACGCTGACCGACGTCATGGCCTGCGTCCCGATGGAGCAAAATTCATTCGAGATTGGCCCGCGCGATTACCTCGGGCGCTTCCTGAACCTCATCTCGACGCTGCGCGGCGGCCAGTCGCGCTATCTCGCCCTGCTCCTTCAGAAGATCAACGAGGTGCTGCCGAACATGGCAGTTCCCATGCCACGCGGTCTGAGCGCTACGTCGACGCCTGCCAACGCACGTCTCGACGACCTGTACGAAAGTCCCGCTTCCGTCTCAGCACAGGGGTCGAACGTGGGATCGCACGAGGCGACGCCGTTCGAATCGCCGCCTCCGATGAGCATGCCGGTGCCTGTCAGGCAGAGCAGCCACTCGAGCATGCCTTACCCTGACATGCAGGTCACACCGCCATTAGTGCCGCAGAGCCAGGGATTCCCGACTTTTTCTACCGCCATGGGCTTTGCCCAGAGCACGACGACGGCGCCACCGCCGCAGGGGGTGTACCAGACGCACCCCCAGCACGGCGGGCACGGCGGCTTCCCCGGCTGATGAGCCACTACGCGGCGCATGAGTCAAGATACGCCAAAGGTGTGTGTGAGGACGGCATTCAAGGCTTGCACTATCTTTTCTTGGTTTCCATTTCCATTGTGATGAGCGACCAGGGTCCTGCAGCCTTGCCTACACTTGGTGCGCGAATCACACGGGGAAACCGCCGCCGCCGCACCGAGATTGCCCGAATTAGGGCGTTGGGCAGGGAGCCCTGGCAGGCGAGCGGCTTACTGATTCGGACAGAAAAACGCAAGCATCCGGGAAACAAAAAGGACAAGTTCTGGCTTCGGAGGGGCGCTATGAGAAAGGATTACGACCACGCTACAGCCGCCCGCCACACCGCGGGCCTCATCTCATCTTCTCCTTTGTGGTTCTTGTTCGCCTTTGCCATTGTTTCTTTCCGCAAGCGTGGCGTTGGCTAGGAGTGTGGCTTCCGGGAAAAAGGTTTACGGGTAGCGAATCAGGGTTTCTTCCCGCGGCGACGGTACGCCGTTTCGCTTAAGTGCTCATCAGGTTGACGTTGGCGCCGCATCATGGGATTTAGGGTACCACATTTGTTCAGGCATGCACGGAAGGACGGATAGGGCAGCGCGGTGTGTCGGAAAAAGGGCGCCATTTTGTCGGAAAACGAGGCTTGGGGCCGCCGGAGTATGCAAGAGTTAAGAAACATGTCAAGGAATCTCATCTACGGAAAGCCAAAAAATGGAAGCGAGACTTTTGCGCAACGCTCTTCCGTCCCACCCGCCAGCCTGCAGAAAATGCCGCCCGCCACTGTCTTACCAGAACTCGACGCATCTTCCCTCGATCACGCCTCATCACGCACGTGGCCGCAAAAGTTTCCGGGCGAGGGCTGCGGGTCGTCAGGGTTGGCCCCAGAAACGCGTTGCAGGGCCAAGAGCGGACCGCTTACGGCCATAACACTATACGGCTGCGACGGGGGGGCTTGCTTTTTCGCGATTCATCCCTCCCACGCGGCAGCACGCACGCAGACACCTCAGTTCCAGACTTTTGCATTCACGGCAGACGATTGCCGACACTCTGATGGGAGCCCAAGAGCCTGGTAGGAATGCCAATTGGCATGTCCGTATATTGCAGTTATCGTGCATCGTGGGGGTTTGTCTTTCCTCCTCGCCTGGACCTTTTTATATTACCCGCACCCCGGCACAAGCAGCGTGGCAGCTGGGGTAGTGGTCGATTGGAAGCGGTAAAGGAAAAAAAGAATTGTAGAAGGATACTGCGCACAGCGAGAAAGAGAGGGAAACGAACGAATCGGACGGCGAGAACCCCACGTGTAGCCAGGTGCTAAACTTTACTGCTATTGTTGCTGCTGCTGCTGCTTTGTCTTCCGTGGTGGTCGCTGCCGGCCTCTCCACCGACAAGAAGTGGGAAGCACACAGGGCACTCGCGCTAGTAGCTTTCCCCCGAGCCACACGTCCCCTCTCTCCGCCTTCTTTCGCACGCTACCGGAACGCTACAGCTACATACCACGTTTTCCGTCAAGCCACTTTTCCGGGCGTGCCAATCTTCTACACCCGCCACCGGTCGTCCGTCGTCCCCTTTTTTCCTCTGTCCCTTTCCCACAGCCTCGGGCCAACGGGAGGGATGGCGCAGTCATCGCAAAGCAGAGAGATCAGCTCCGATAGTACGGGGCGGGAAGGAATTGGGAGGGTGGGAGGGTGCAAGTGAGACGGGCTATTGGGTTGCGCTGCCCTACCCTTCGCTCTAGGGCGGGACGGACTATTCCCTGAAGCACGGACCGGCCGGGGCGTGGTGGTCGGCTTTGCAACGAAGGACGACGACTGGACCAGGACGCACGATCATCACGACAATACGGCCGCGCTGTGTGGTCGTCTCGACGCTGCAACCGGGGGACGGTGCCAGTGCAAGCGTCGCGTGTGTGGCGCACTTGGGCGTCCAGATGGCACAGAGGGCGGAATTGAAGCTGAATGGACGGAATGGTGGCGGGCAGCAAGGGGTGGTGCGTGTGCGTTGAGCAGTCAACGCGGCACGAAGCACGAAGCACGAGGCCCATCGAGATATCCGCGCGTGGCTTCGTCAAGGGAGTTACACCGTAGATACATCGAAGAGGCGGTCCGGGAACGGGCGGTCGCCGTGTTGGATGTATGTATGCGCAGGGGATGGGGACGATGGCTGAGGCACTGGGGGGCTGCTGCTGCACCGGCTCGGACCTGGCCCGAAGCGTAAGTGACGTGGGAAAGCAAAAGCAACGAACGGCAGGGCCTCCCGCCACCGGTGCTGGTGGTTGCTGCTCGGGCGCGCACGCACCCACGCAGCCTCGCGGTGTTCCAGATGTGGCACCTGGAGATTCGATCAATCGTGCACGCGCAGCAGACCGCGCCATCGCACTCGATGCGCGGGAATCAGAGTTTCCTCTCACCCCTTCTTCGTACGTGGCCGATGAAGAATTTCTCGGGCGCCAGGCGCGGGTAGGTCAAGAGCGAGGCAGAAATGGGCTGCATATGCGCTGCGTCCGCGCACATGGCATTGCTGGCATTGCAGCAAGGCCCATGGGACATGGGCGGCAGGGGACCTTTGCGAATCCCGTCCGCCGTGCTGCTGCTGCTGCTACTGCGGCTACTACTGCGGCTGCTGGGCCCCCTCGTTGATGCCTCGTTTTTTCTCACATTGACGAGCAATTTCCCACGCCGAGTCCAACCAACACACACACGCACACGGGCAGGATCGCGCGTGGCCCGACGCGTGCCGGATGCCGGATCGCCCTGCCTCCCGGCCACGGGCGACTTCGCATGGATGGTTTCATCTGCACGACGTCAACGAGAGCTGAGAGTCGCCTGCTAGCCACCTGGGCTAGCTAAGCTCAAGCTCCAGGCCTACCAGCTCCTCCCCCGTTTCGGCATTCACTGGCACACGGACTGAGCCGCTGTCCGGGTGGGCGATGGGGGGGTTGGCTGCGTGCTCTGCTAGCGCGTGCAGATCTACTATAAATCACCATTCTGCAGGGAAGAGGTTTTGCGCTTAGCCAGCTAGCGGCAGCGAGATGCGGTGCAGATTTGCTAGGCGGCGCGCGGCGGCGGCGGCTGCGCGGAAGACGGAGGGTAAGGCTGGGCCGGGGCAGCTGCTGCTTGCGGAATGTTTAGGGTCGGCAGGCGGGCTGACGACGACCAGGCAAGCAGCAAACAGGTGACAGCGCGGAGCCGCGGGCGTCGGACGCGGCGGGCAGCGGGCGTGCTGGGGCGTGCCGGGGCGTGCTGGGCCGTGGCAGCAGGCGCTGCGGATCCGCAGGGCGTCCGTCTGCTGTCGCTGTGGGCGTGGGCGTGTCTCTGGGTTGCTGGGTGAAGCACGCCGGGCAGGCATGATGCGGAAGGTGGGGTAGGCGCCGAGCACAGAGCACCGCAAGATTCTGCGCGCGCCCTCGCTTGCGCCTTGGGCTCGCCCTCACCACCACGCCAACAGCCTCGTGACGTACGTGACACTGCCGCGGGCGCGGCGGTGAGGAAGTCGATACAACATGTCTCCGTCGCCGCGATGCCATGCTGCCTGATGCATGCGTGACAGGCGGCCAGAAACGCACTGACCGGTCACGCAGTGGGGTGCGCTGCACCGCTGCCGCTGAGCCACAGCCTGTGCCAGCCAGCAGGACAGCAGCCCGAGCGCTGGGGAGCAGCACGGGATGGCGCGAGGAAAGTGTTGCGACGCCGTGGCAGCCAACCACCAGCAGCCGCTTTGCTAAGGGCGGCATGGATAGCCCTGCTTGCGCCAGATGTCGACGACACCACCAACCTCCACCACCAGGCCCTCCGCTCACCGGCAATCTGCGAGCCCCGGCCAGGGTCCAGCAGCGCACCCACCGCACCCAGCCCACGCCCACCTCATCAGATCCCTCCGCTCGCCAGATGCGCAACACCGCTGTCGGGGCTGACGCACAGAAGCAGCAAGGCGCTTTCCAGCGCGCGCGGGTGGGAGGGGATCGACCGGAATGGTTCGCAGTGATCCGCCCATCGCGCCCTTATCGCGTTGCATCATCTGGAGCAGCAGCCGTCGGGGTGGGAGGCGCGCCGGCGAGAGGGCGAGGGACGGACGGCAAGCCACGATCGATCGTACCGGAAAGGGGGAGGTCGACGGCGACGCAGCGCCCGGCACCGTTGGCCGTCGCATGCCGCACCGGCACCATCTCCACCTGCCGAGCTTGCTGGAAGCAGCGAAGCAAAGCGAGAGGGCGCGCCGGCCTGGGCTCCACTCTCGTCTCGTCGCGTCGCGTCCTGGTCCTCAGCTGGGGCACGATCCAGATTCTCGAAGCCGTCAGAAGACGGCGTGCGTTTGCTGGCCGGGCGGGCGGCGGCGCGCTAGCTGCGCATCATCCTGCGCCCGGGCGCGGAGACAGCGACCGTTTTGAGGCCGAGTCCCGCGGGCGGCGCCTGCCTGGCGGCCGGCGGCTCGCTGGCGCAAACTGCTTTACTTGCTTCTCCCACATGCGCACAGCGCCCCGTCTAAACTTTGTTTTGCAGTTCCCTGGGCGCCGCAGAGCCCGCCGCGAGGGGCGTTCCTTGACTCGCGACGAGGGCGACGCGTGCTAGCAGGTCAATCAGCCGGCCGGCTAGATGGGCGCTGGCCGGCCCAGCGCTTGCCACAGGCGTCGCCGCCGCCGTCGTCCGCGTCCACAGTCCACCGCGCCTCAGCCTGCCCGGTGGTCTGTGTGCGCGCTGTGTTGCGCGCGCCTTGGCGGGTGGGGTCCGCTCAGCGCCAGCGCGCGCGCGATCGTCGCCTGACAGGATGCTTTGTGTGGAGTTTGGAGTCCGGACGCGCGCACTGACAGCTGCAGGGGAAGGGCCCCGCTCTGCTTCCCTCACCTCTGGCGGGCGCGGTGACGTTTCGACACGTCGGGCACGACTCATCATCCCAACGCCCCAATGCGCGTAAGGATACCCGCCCCTCGTGCCAGCAGGCAAAGAAGCGTCGGGCCAGCCGCTGGTCTGCCACGAGGCGAGTAGGGGAGCGTAGTAAGGGTTCAAAAATTGACGCGCAGAAGCGTGCCACCCAGAGCCACAAGGGGTTGCTCCCGCCAGCCCGGCCGACTCATGGGCAAGCACCGATTAAGGTTTGCGCGCGCCTATGTCATCGCGAACAAGAGAAAGAAAAAAAAGTAAAAGGACCAGGGGAGGTCCGCTTTTTCCCTTCCCTCCTTTCTTTTTCCGGGGGTCCCGGCCGGCAGGGTGCGTGCGGACAGGCACTTCCAGGGATCACGGGCAGGGTTTCTTGCATCATCTGTCTGCCTCCAACGGCATTCTGGAACGCGGCGTCCATGTGTCATGGGATTTTGAGCCTTTTTTTCTCCCTCTACATTTGCATAGATTGAGATCTCTTTTCCGATTTTATGCGTCACTCTGGATTTACCATTGGTCGCAATTTTTTTTTTCTCTTCCTTCAAGCATCTTTTAATTCTCGTCCGGTTTTGCTTTCGCCCTTGTTCGATGCATCGCAGAGCCCACACATATGCGAAGTCTCCACTTCACATACTACACTACCATTTTACACTATCTGTTTACACACGCACGCGCAGAGAGCCGGACTAATCCATGCAGGGGGGGAGCAACGGCGGATTGAGACGATGCAAGCCAACTAGGCCGTTCAATCGGCGGTTGGATGAAGCGCGGATGACGAAAGCCCTTCCTTTCCCGCTCCTAGAGTACACCCGTACACGCTCACGCACACATACTGCTGGGACGCTACTGTTCGACGGCGCGCGGTACGGCAGAAATACGGGTTCGGCTGGCCACATCGGCTTCCTTGCGGCAGATGCCACCTGGAGGAATGACGGATGAATGATTCGTTTTACTAATTCAGTACGAGCTGTTGGGAGGGCAGGGTGAAAGGGCTCTTCTGGAAGCGCGGGCGCTATGGTGCGCGTTCCGTCAGCCCTAGGAAGCGGTACATGCCTAGCTCTGGGGCCCGGTACCGGCACCACAGCGGGTAAGGGGTTTCAGGCGTCAACGAAGCAAATTGCCGGATAGTAGTAGTGGTGCTTTAGTCGTGTGGTTCTGTTGCATTAGCAACAGGTGGGGGAAAGGGACTTATCAGAGTTTGCTGGTTGCATCCACCGCTTGTGTCTCTGTGCTTTGCGTGTCTTGTTCTCGATCTGTAACCGTGGATGAACCGGGAGATATTACGCGAAGGCAGAGGGCATATACCGTGCCGCTGGGATGCCACGGTATTTAGTCCGGGGAGATCAATCAATCACGCAAAGGTAATTGCTAGCGTAGCATGGGTAGAAATCGTAGATACGGAGGATCCGTGCGCTGCTCTTTTTCTGCCCCTCTACTTTTACACGTACGTTAGCGGGGCGCTCTGAGGACAGTGGCAGAAGAGCGAGATCTCGGGCAGGAAGTACGATAGGAGAGGACCACTCGTTGTCCGCAAGTCGCGATCGCGCATCGATCTCTTTTCTGCTGCTGCGCCCCCTTTATCGCTCGCTTTTCGGTGCGTGTTGCTTCCAGTCTGTTCTCTTTTCCACGCACAGAAGCTATTTGGAAGCTCTGGTACGTAGCGGCCGTGGCCGTGGCCGAGTGGCCGGTAGAGCTAGGTAGCCCTCTTTTAGGCTTCGCGCCTGGTTTTCTTTCCTTTTTTGCCTCTTTTCTAGCCACATTCTAGCGCCCTTCGAGCGTCTAGGAACGCCGGGACGGGGTTTCCCTTCATGAGTCGCCGTGCGATTGGGATGCCGTCTGTCGCGACGGGCCCGACTCCGACTCTTCAATTCTCTGCGGCGATAGGCTTTGGTTTTCCCGTAGCGAGAGAGCACGTTGTCGATGCATGCACGACGGTGCCTTGCGAACAAAAAGAAGGTTGTGGCATGGATAATGCCGACCGAGCGACTCAGCATACTGGTCGATTCGCGTCGATCAGCGGAAAACGATACGCGGAAGCTAATGGTTAAGCGCGACAAAGCAGCAGCGGGGCGGGAAGATTGAGCAATGAGCGGCGACAGGGTTGTTGGCTACGATGACGGTGTTTTTGTTTTCTTGCTCATGAGGAGGTAGGTCGGTTGCTGCCGGGCCACTACTGCCTCTTCATTTCCCATTTCCCCTCCAATTGACCATAGTGGCGATTGTACACGCATGTCCACTACATAACAATACTACACAATGCTATCGGTTTTGCATGACTCCGAGGCATGGTCAAGGACCTGCCCACCCTCTCTCGCCAAAGTGAATCAGGGACTCTATCGTGAATACGAGCGTATTCACTATATGCTCTCGCTTCGCTCTGGCTTGTTGCTTCACGATGCTTAGGCAGCATTGCTCGGCGAGTGGAGGGTGAGAGGGAAGGGGGAGCCGGACCGCCGCCGCAAAACTCCGGACCCACAGGCGGCTTCACGCCGTGGCGCCAAACACTACGCTTGGTGTGCGCCTCACGGATTACGAATGGCGACTTGACACTACAGCGTCAGCGGCCACGAATCTACTTAGTGTGCTTGGTTAGACTTCTTCTTAGGGCGGTCCTTCGCGCTTCTCCTCCACTGCGGCAAATCAATCTCGCGCAAGGATCCATCCCGCCACATGGATTGTAGGGTGCTGGCGCGGGATGGAGCGGACGCCGCGCGCCAAAATCTGTTGTGCAGATTGCGGAACGTGGTCAACGGGGATTTCGGCGCTTGGCTGTCCCAAACGGCGCAAGGAGCGGGCAGGGGTGGCCGGGTAGTACGTGGCGGTGATGAGAGAGGGGTTGCGCAGGTGGGGGTCACAAAGAGGGGGAGGAGGGCCTCATGGACGGTCTGTGTGCTGCGAAGATTGATAGAAGTGAGACAGCTTCGTTGGCCGCTGGGAGCTCAGTCCCCCCCCATCGTGTTCGTGTCGTGAAGAAGGTTAAACACCGCCGCGCCTGGCACGTTGGATGGCGCATGATTTGCTGGTTCCCCTCCGTGTCAATGCAGGACTCTGTCATGGCGCGTCTAGGTGGGAGCCTCAGAACGCGCACCCGCCTCGCGCCTCGCAAGGCGGCTGGGGCCCACCAGGCAGGCAGGATTCTCTCTGACACAGCGGCGGCTCGGTCAGGCGACAGCCTCGCTGTTGCTATAGCGTGAGGCGGCGTGGCCAGCATCGAGCTAGCTACCAAGGCCGTGAGGCTCCCGGGGCGGGAGACAGAGGGTGGAGATAAGTCGCGGACATAGGGCCTCGCACAACGCGTGGTTTTCCGGCCGCGGCCCGGTTTTTTGCCTTCGGGCGCGAGCCCGTCGCCCGCCGGACTCCGTCGCTACTGTTGGGGGAATAAGGCGAGCAAATAGCAGGCTGCGCTGAAACGCACGTGCTGTGGTGTCCGGCGCGCGGGTTTCGGTGCGGCGGCTGCTGCAAGGCAGCGGAGGAGGGGCGGACGAAGCCCGCTCGCTCCATCCCGCCCATTTGCCCAGGGGCCCCGGCCTTCAGCCGCGCCTCACCGTCGAGCGTGGTTGTGGCGCCGCGCTACGATGCCGAACTTGCCGTTGCCCTGGCCGCCCGGCTGCGTCGCTGCCCTGCGAATTCCCGAATCCATCGCGCCTCGCCCGCGGCAGGTTGGCGACAGGACCGCAGGCGCCCAAGTTGCTCGAGTCCGCCGTGCGAGGCCACGTCGTCGCTGCCGCCGCCGTCTCTCGTTGATCGCTCCGACCCCCGACCCGCGACCCGCGACCCGCGACCCGCACGACAGCAATCACGTGGTTGTACCGGATCTGGGACGAGGTGGCCTTGTGCGCGCGACCAAAGCAGCCTCTGCGCGCTGCGGCCAGCCAAAAGCATCGCGACCGCGCGACGCGGCGGCATGGGGACCAGTCGTTGGCGGCGGCGAGACGCAGGCTCGCAGGCACAGGGCGCGCGGTGTGCTGTCAGCGCGGTCGCAGGTCGCAGCAGCAGGCAAGCAGGAGGGACAAAAAGAAGTCAACGCCTTGGAACGTGTTGCTCGTTCCGAGGCGCAGCGGCCTTATAGATGAGCGCGCTGCACGGCGCCGTGTCACCACGCCGCGAGCGCTCACCCCTGCGTCTGCGACCGCAGCCAACGCAGCCACCGAGCGATGCGGAAGCGTCGGCCGCTGGGGTGTGGCCTCAGGCGCCCGCGGCGCTGGCAGGGCGGAGAGGGCGGTGTTCATCTCGACGGGAGTGATGACCTGCATGGTCTTGGGGGCTGACGGTTTCATCGACGGCTGCCCTGCTGACGTCCGGCTCCCAGGTCATTTGCGTGCCACAGGCGTCATCCACCATCGCATTCGCCTCCCGGACGCGGTCGACCCGGCCACTGGTATACACGCCCCCGAGATCAGAAGCACAGCATTGGGCCGATGAGTGGGTGTTTCAGCATGCGAGTGACAATGTGCCTGGCCTCGCGGTGGCCGCCGTGGTGGGCAGACGTCACCGCGCCTCACCACATGCGATAGGCCGCGTTTCGACAAAAGCAACGCCGGCAACCCTTTTGGGTGCAGCTGAGACGCTCTCGTGGGAGCGCGGTGCACGCAGGCGTTTTCGCGCGCGAAAAGCTGCGACTTAAAGACGCGGGCTGGGTGCTCTCCCGCGCGGCATCGTGCAGTGCGAACGATGCATCGCGAGCCCTCCCGAGCCACCGCAGGTACGTTTGCAGTCTGTTGCCTGCTGCCCTCGCCAAGCGCCCTGCGCTCATTCGCACACGACGCCGTCCACCAGGGTGTCGTGCTGGGATCGAGGCCCGTCCAGCCAGGCGCGGCCAGATAAAGCCATGCGGACACCGTGATGGCGCAGAGGAGCCAGGCTGATGCGCTCCTCAGAAATCCTTCCGCTTCGAGCAATAAATAACCCTCACTCAGCAATAGGGCTCGCTCACCGACACGCGCCGTCCCTCCAGCCCGACGAGCCTCATCCGCAGCCGCCAGCGCAATAAAGCCCCCAGGCAGGCGAGAAATAGGCTTTGCTGCTGTAGCACATTCGACCATGGCGCATCTCACCTCACTGCCATCGGAGCTGCTGCTCCACATCCTGAGCTTCCTGCCCGTCCGCTCTCTGCTCGCCTTTTCTCTAGCTAGCCGTTCCGCATACGTTCTTGCTTCTTCAAGTCTGCAAACTCTGTCTCTGGGCATCTATCCCACCCGCGTGTCCTCCCTGATCAGCCAGCTCTCGAGCACAAGTCCCACCGCTTCCCCGTACTCCCATAGCACTAGAAGCCTCAACAGCAGCGCTGGGTCTCTCGCTTCATCCGTCACCGACTCTGTCGCCAAATCAGACCTCTTCAATGAAGCTTGCACCGTGGCACATGTCATCCCGCAGGCGTCGGAGCTCCGCCCTCATACACTTCTCGCCTTCCACACCGCGCTGACCTCGTCCATTCTGAGCCGCTACTGCATTTCCATGCGCCACCTGGAGCTCAGCATCTGGACGCTGACTCCACCCGTCGCCGACGCCCTAGCGGGGCTAAAGAACCTGCGCACCCTGTGCCTGCGCATCGAGGATCCCTTTGGCCGCGGCTTCCTGCGTCGCTGGATCATCAACTGGGGCTCGACCACGGACGAGGACGGCGGCGGTGGCGGCGGCGGCGGCGGCTCCAACCCGCGCCGCGTCGCTCCCGACCTGTACCGCGCCCTCCCCGAGGCCGGGGCCGGCACCGAGTGGAACAAGTTCGCCGACGCCTGGAGCCGGCTGGAGACGCTGCGGCTCGTCGGCGCCGAGATCAGCGACTGGCAGCTCTGCCAGATCCTGAAGAAGAACGCCGGGCTCAAGGAGCTGTGGCTGAAGAAGTGCCCGGAGGTGGGCGGCGAGCTGCTGAAGCTCCTGGACGAGGAGTGGGAGGGGAGGACCTGCCTGCAGGCGCTCGGCCTGGTCGATTGCGACCTGGCCGGCGAGATCAACGAGGAGACGGTGAAGCACGTCGGGAATCTGCCAAATCTACAGGTGAGTCTACGGATGAGGTGGCACTACTTTTCGCAGCTGCAGCTGACGCATGCCGCAGTTTTTATCGTTGCTGGGGTGCAAGGGTGTGACGAACAACGTGGTCGAGCGCTTGAACGAAGAGACTTGGCACATCCCCCACGTCGAGCTACCAGGAGCCAACGCACCTGATCAGGGGCCCATGCCAGCTGTGATCGAAGTTGATCCTGCTTATGTAGATGAAGAGGAATGATGTTGGGATTCGTTTTGTGTATTATGAGCGCTCGTTGTTTGGTCTGGCAGAACATCTTCGGTCGACATTTGGAACTGCCTTTGCGTTTTCCACCATGTACAAAAGGGATATATGGGACATTAGAGCGGGTAATCTTGGTGCTAGACCTGGGATAATTTGGGCTGCCTTCGTTCATTTGGCGTATGTATTTGGAGAATCTGTCCGCTGATGGGCCCCGTCTCCAAAGCTTTTCTGCTTATACAGACGTGATGGCACCTATGAATGAACTTCGACAGTCTCAACTGCTGTAAAGTCCTGAAACTGTTACACGAACGCTTTGGAAATGTGCGGCTAGCTGCGACTTGCGAGTGGTTGACAAGTGGTGTATGGCAGATCCGCGCGACATCCCCGTCCAACACCCCACAGCACAGCCCATTGCCGGTCGCAGTTCTGCCAGACTGGCCCTCAATACACTTTATCATGGCTGGGGACATGCTTCTTTTCGAAACCGTACGTCCATTGGGCGGGTGTGGTGGTGGTTGTGTCTTCGTCGCCTCACCTTCGTTCGCGAACGACCTCAACACCATGAACCTCACTTCGCGAACCTAGCCCCAGCCTCCCATTAAATTTACCTAGGCACCAGCCCAACCGCCCCGTGAAATGGTCTCGCTTAGCTATCATAAATATCCCGGCTACCCTTCGGTCTTCGACCTTTCTTCTTCAACCACTCCGCCCTCTGTCGCTGCATCCGTTGTCGCAGTATCGCTCGTGCATTCAACGAAGGCTCAAGCAAGCGGCAACTCCGCTTTCGTCTCCCGACACCTCAGACATTCCCCGCGGCTTTCCTCTCACTCATCTTCGCTCACACCAGACTTGGAGCTCGCTCTTCGTCCATCCAACACCCAACCCCACCCGGATCAGGCTTTGAGATTGCCTCTCTGCCCATCCGTCATCCCAATCCCTCACTCAACCTCCCTCGCCACGAACTTCCAGCTCACATCGCCCGCTTTCCATCTCCCCACGTCACTCGGAGCAAGCCTTGAGCTTTTGTCTTCACTCGTACAAACCCCGAAGTCACTCGGTACAACCATTGAGCTCGTGCTCTCAACCATCGGCAATCAGCCTCACCTGGAATAGACTTGGGCTTGTCTCTTCGTCCTTCCGGTACTCCACGTCACTCGGTACCGCCACCAGCTTGTACTATTATTTAAAGAGGACTTCACGTCACTCAGCAAAAGCTTCAGGCACTTCATTCAGCCCATCCGCCGCTTGCCACAGGCCTTCAGCTTGTATATTCACCAGCCACACCACACCCACGTCACTCAACACATCCAACGCTCTCCCTCACCCGAGCCTCGGCCCTTTACACAACCGTCACATCTTCAGCAACGTTCAGCAGCAAACCAACATGTCTGCCTTCGTCATTCCCAACATTCTCTCGGTCTCGCGCGAGGACTACATGCACGGACTTGTTGTTACTCCTGACAGCCCTCTCTTCGTCTCTCAGTTTCCTCAGGAGGAGGAGATGGAGGAGGAGCTGGAGGAACACGTCCCGGACCTTGTCGATCCTGCCACTCTGGAGGATTTCCGCAAGTCCCCGCGCATGCCTCTTGACTGCGCTGCCCAGATCATCTACGCCGTCGCGCGTGAGGTCCAGGCTATCATCAAGACCGTCGAGTTCTACAGCCGCTTCCACACCATCGTTCGAATCCCGGAAGCCCCTGAGGTCAACGTCCACCTTCTCGCTGTCTGCCTCGATAACGTCGTTATCTACCAGACCGACAACGCTGGCGACACCGATCTCAACATTGATCCGGATCTCCATGTCTTCGAAGGCTTGTTCTACGCCGCTGTCATCAACCTCTACATGCTCTACAACGATCTCCTTTGCGTTCTGTGGAACGGTTCCATGGATCCCAACGCTCAGCTCACCGACAACCTCACTGCCGAGGGAATGATGAGGTACCTTACCTACCACTGGAAGGCCCTGATCGACCCTGAGCTGCTCGCCACGCTCGACTTCGCCATCCGCAAGGAGCGCCTGGTCAAGTTCAAGGCCGACCACAACACGCGCGTCTTCCTCAAAAACCGCAAGTACGCGAAAGCCTACAACGAGGCTTCCATCAACGCCAGCATCCGCAGCGCCCTGGATGCCGTCCCCTTCGACGAAGCGCAGCTCACTCCCGACATCCCCGGTCTTCACCCAACCATGGTCGAGTACTTCAACCCCTTCGAGCTCCTCCGCTACCTTCACAAGAAGAACGAAGTCTCGCTCGTCTGCTGGTGCGAGATGAACGACGTCAAGCCCAAGTACGAAATCTACGACTGCGACTTTTCCGACCTTGAGAGCGAGCTGTCCGAGTCCGACTTCGACATGGACGACGCCTTCATCCTCAACCCGCCCCCGGTCTACATTCCTAAGGAGAACATCCCGGCTCCCGTCGACACCTTCCAGGGCGTCAAGAGGAAGTTCCCCTGCCCCAGCGACCCGGCTCCGAAGAAGTACCCGTGCAACACTGTCCCCGAGGACCCCGTCTTCGTCGACAGCGGCTACGCTGATGAGAGCGACTACAGCACTGAGTGGGAGGAAGATTCTGGCTATGGCGACGACGAAGATGACATGGACATGGACGTCGCCCCCCCTGCCGACCCGCTCCAGTCCGGAATCGGCGACTACCTGAACGGCACCAGCCAGCCGCTCGGCAGCAAGAGCGCCCAGGAAGACCCGTTCTCCGCCTACTCCGAGACCCAGTCCCCCACCAAGAAGCGCGCCCGCGGCGGCCCGGCCGCCATCGACGTGCAAAAGTCCTGGGAGCTGCCCGTGCGCCCGGCCGTCTCCCCGCTGACCCCCGAGGAGGAGGAGGAGGAGGAGGAGGAGGCGGCGCGTCCGGCCAAGCGCCTCCGCCCGACGTCGCCGGAGATGGTCGCGCCGGACGTGACCGCGGCGCAGCACGAGTACGACTTGAAGCACAGCAGGGATCATGTGCAGAAGCACCGCGACCGCGCGCTGGCTGCTCTGTGCGGCGAGGAGGTCGAGGACGAGAGCGATGCCGAGAGCGTCCACAGCAACTCGTCGATGTTCAGGGCGTGGGAGGCGCTCACCGGACAGAAGAAGTTCTGGTGAGTGTCGGGCCTGTGAAAATCTCTGGGCCAAGGAGATGCTCTCGGTATAGCTGGTGGTCTTGGTGGTTGGTGGTTGGTTCTTTATTCTTTATTCTTGATTCTGGTTTTTTTTTTTGGGATCGGGGTTCGGTCATGGTATTGGTGGGCTTTTCTTTGGCATTTTTGGTTCCTCGGCGAGGTTGTCTGCTTGAATGAACGATACTCAAGATGTAGATCTCTTTGTTAAAATGCAAAACCATAATCAAAACCCTTCGCTTTCCGCCCTCGTGACTGCTTTCTGCATAGTATCACCACTCCGGAGCGGCATTTCAATGGACCCAGGTTCACGCTTCTGACACTTTCGGAAATCTTCCTAGCTAACTTAGCTGGCTGTAATGGACGGTTCAGTTGCGGAACTAGTACATGAGCTCTTGAAAGCACATGTACAGTGAAATAAATTTCAAACCTATCCGGATGAATGCTTCAACTGCCCATGAAGCAATAATTTCCGAGTCGACCTCATACATGACACGTCCGTAAGAATTTCCGGATACAATCGTGCAACACTACTTTTACACTGTTGCGCCCGAGATGGGTGCCTTAACTATGCATGGGATTTCACTGTTTTGCCAGTCCAAGCTCGATGATTCGTTAGGGCGTATCGAGGGCGTATTGAGGGCGTGCTGAGGGCGTGCTTATGGAAACCGGGGAGAGGGATGGCCGAACTCCGCTTGCACCTTGCGCGACCATCACAATGATCAGCGACGGCTTCGATCGGTAACCACCGTCGCTGGAGCTTCTTCGTGATTATTTATGCTCTCAGGTTTCGGAACACAGCCATTGACCGACATTTCTCGGCGTTAAGCAGGGGCATATGATCTGACTTAAGATGTCGTTTGATTTGATCATGCGTACCGAGTGACCAACTTGCGGGCTGCATCAACCGTGCTAATATGCTGATGTCCTTGACGATACTTCGGTAGCTAAAACTGTGGAGCGAGTGGCTGGTGCCATCATTGCTCGACTTCTCTGGCGCACAGGATTTCTGAAAGGAAGCAGTCGAGCGAAAACCACCTTCATTCAACCAGGGAAATTACCAACATTTTCTCTCTTACATGATCGTCTCTATATACTTCCGCGGGGAGTAAAAAAAAGGAGTGGGGTACTTGCAAGAGTCGCAGCGTCGAAACTGGTTCCCGAGCCGATCCGCCCGCACGCCTACCGACTACCACCCCGACCTTCCTCGACCAAAAATTCCACCATGGCCGCAGAACTTCCCACGCGTTACTACCCAGTTTCACATCAGAAAGGAAGGCCGCAAAGGCAAAAAAAGCACCCCACGCGGGACTCGAACCCGCAACCTTTGGATTAGAAGTCCAACGCGCTACCATTGCCTATAGATTTGTTAGATTCTGTTGAGTGTGAGAGTCAGAGCACGAAAACTTACGCTAGCAGGGCTTGAATGAATCAATTCTGGCCGAAGAAACGGGCTAATTGCCTAATGTCTTTGACACAGAGTTCTACCGAAGTAATGCCGACCCAGCGGACCATCGGCGAACCAAGACGACGAACTCCGCAACTCCGGCTTGACTCGCTCTTATTCAGCCACGGACGTACTTCTGAAGCCCATGCCTTCTCTCTGGCGTGGGGGCTGGATTACGCAGGGACGAACACACTAGAGCGGCTAAATCGGACGATACGTTCGTGTCGCAGGCGAAAATTCGAGCCGCCGTCAAGTTATTCGATAACCCTTTTGTTACGGCGCAGCCTCGCAGCAGCAGGATAAGGAAGAAAGTGGGGAGCGTAGTCGTGGCAGAGAAAAGACCCACGCAAGTCACGAGTCCCACGTGACGCCAAGAGGCTGCTCTCACTGCTCCCCTTGGGCACGGACCCTAGGGGACAGAGCAGTAGGAGCACCACCAGTGCTCTGTCTGCTCCGCGGCAGACGCCCACCGGAGGAACAGAGCAGAGGGAGCAAAGAATCAGATTGTATAGAACTCTCCTACGTATATAAGTCACACTCCTTAGCATAGCTTTGACCTTCGTGGTCAACTTCAATAACAATTCAGCACCAATTGTTAGTAACACGGCCTGCACGTGTCGCGCTCGTCACGTGTACCTTGTTCGTTGTTCTCAACTCCCTCCCTTGTATCTCTCAAGGTAAACCCTTACACGGCTTACCACCCTCTTCGACCTGTGGGTTCTTAGAGGCAGAGGCCTGCCGTTACACCTTTACGGTAGGCAATTGCAAACGAATGATAGCGGAGCAAGAGACGTAAGGCAGTTACAAAAAGCAGATAAGAGGTGATAGCGTCGCTGTGACAGGAAAGTCGGAGTCTCGCGATTCCAGGCAGAACTAGGCATTGTCTCCCAGGAACTGCGTGGCAGCGGAGTGTCGCCGGACTGCTGCTACCCAAGCCGAATCATTGGCGGTACTGTCTGTTTCCTTCAAACGTCTTGCACAAGTCAGCGTGCCTCCCCCTCGCCGCCTCCATCGCCCGCCTTATCGTCGTGATGCGTTGTTATGTCCCCTCAAGTGTTGAAGTGAAACTAGCGCCAACCACCTAGTCCATCCGCCCGCTCCCGCGCGCTACTATAAGCTAAAACCACACGACGTCGAAGGATTGCGGGCGGCTGGCCCGAGGCCTCGACGCCCTGAAACGCACCACCGTATTGCCAATCATTCCTTGGGTTACAACACCACTCCCACCCGGCCCGGTCTTGCGAGCAGCATGCCCAGTTCCGGCTAAAAGATCAATAGCACTCTGTGGCTGAGCAGGGATTTGCTATAGTACGAAGGCGAATGCGTGATATTTGTACCGGCACTCGGCGGCTAAGAGTAACGCCGATCTACATACACTAAACCAGCCACTGTCAGGCACATCGTACACAACCTCGAGCGCCAGGGCCCCGCAAAACACACCGGCCAATCACTCCAGGCCCGCATAATAAGAAACAACGGCCAAACCAAGACTCCGTTTAAATGAGGAAACCGAGGGTTGAAGACATAGCGCCGGCTCGGGGTCGCTGATCTGCGGTGCCCTCCCCCATCCGAAGGCCCGACAAACGGACCGCGCGGTCATATGCCCACCCCGTTGAACGCCTTGTCACTCTTCAGCCCGGAAGGAGATGGTTATCCAAGACAGCACTGATCCCTGGTGATTTACTTTGTCATAACCGCCGCCCCTAAGCATAAAAGCGCCGGGCCATGAGTAATCGTCCACTGCTTTCCGTCAACGGGTTAGCGACGTGGTACTGATCGTGCGTGTTCCTAACATAGCAGCGAGTCAGATGCGTTTGCGCGTGCAGGGAAAACATGTTGCGAATAAAATCTGCCGGTGGCCGAAACCGAGGTATCACCTCTAGAAAATAGAGAACAGGAATTAGAGGGAAACCCGCATGCATGGCACGCACCAAAATCACCGCCCAGGATTCCAATTTCCAACAGCATGTCGGGAGAGAAAAATGAAAAGAACCCCCCAACCCCTTAAATGCAGCGCTGAAAGTGAGATTATGAGAATAAAAAGTACCTTTTACAAACGAAATGACATGAAATGAGGGATGTAAAAAGGCTCAGCCTGTGGGTATCATAGGGAGAAAAAACAACTTTTTTTTCCGCCATCAGACCTCCCCATGGCCGTAGCATATCCAAGACCTCTCCTCCCCATCCTCTTCTCCCTCTGATGGTGCAATCATCTTTCTCCAATTGCCTCCCTCGCTGCCTCTCTCATTCTCTTTCCTGCCTCCGCTGCCGCTCGAGAAGCCTCTTCGACAGCCGTTCCCTGGTCACGAATGGAGCGGATCGCTGCTTCCAGCGACTGCGTTCGCGAGCGCAGCTGAGCGACCTCGACCCGAAGAGCGGCAATGACTTGGGATGTAGCGGCCGCCGAAGCCTGCTCGGGCTGCCGATCGGGGACATTCGCGTCGAAGAGACTCCTTGCGCTACCCAGGCCAGACTTGGCTGCGGTGCTGCTGACGTTCGATTCTTGCGTCGAGGTCCTCTGCCCCCCTTCGCCACCACCGTCGTCCCACCCCAAGGCTTTGAGCAGCCCCCCTCTCTCCTGCGCCCATGCTCTTTTATCCTCGGCCGCGATTTCCTGAAGTCGGCTCGCCATTTCCACAATGCTTCTGTACTGCTCGCCCGTCCGAACCTCCCTCCTCCTCGCATCGTCCCGCTGCTCCCTCAACTCGTCGACCTGCTGCTCGAGTGCTGCGACCTTGGCGTCCAGCTCTTCCTTCTCCGTCGTGAGGCTGTTGATCTCGGTGTCGCTGACTTCGAACTTCTTCTCAAGAGCGGAGCACTTGGTGCGCTGGCGATCGAGCTTTGACAGGAGAGCGTCGTACTCCTGCCGAAGGGTCTGGAGTGCTAATGTTTTAAGTGAGATTTGATGCTGAAGGTCTTGTAAGTGGGTGGTGTGCGCGGCTGATGAGGACGAGGGTTGGGGAAGGAGGGAGGGAGAGGGAGAGGCGAGGGAGTGGATTGTCGATGGCGGTGGGATATTGAGAGAGGTCGGGGAGGGGAGCATTCGGTGTGGATGGTGGTTGTGAGTTGGTGATGGGGGTCGAGTGTAGGCGTTTCCGCTGTTGATGGAATGTGCTCCTGTTGGAGAATGACGCGGCGATAAAGGATCCCTACTGCCTTGGAAGCTTCTCCGGAAATCCTCGGGATGACCGGGTAGAGGGATTATGCGGGAAGGATCCCGGTCTCCGCTTGGTGGCCGGGGTAAAAAGGGCGGGATCTCCAAGTTGGTGTTGGGATCGAATCTGCGCTTCATGACATCGCGGAGCTCGGCGGCGGCGGCGGCGGCGGCAGTGTTGGCCGGCTGGTGTTCCGCTCCTTCGCCGGAGGAATAGGAGGGATGGCTCGTCAGATCTCGGAGACTGGCAACGTTCGATCGTAGGAGGTCGACGGCAAAGGCGAGGGCTTGGTCGGTTCCTAGTCTTGCAACTCCTGAGGAATGCTTGGGCGGGTCAGCACTGGGCTCTGACGCCCCGGGGACACGCACGAGGAGAGCGCAGCAGTCTTCTCACCGATCGTGGCTGGCTGTCGCTGCGCAGAGCAAGCCGTTGGATGCCTTGGTTGAGCGTGTCGACTTCGGCAACGATCTCGTGGATCAGGGCTCGACGCCTGGCGCAGGCCAGACCACTGCAGGCCGGACCGCAACAGGACCTGTCGCCCTGCGAGCTGGCCACGGGCAGCAAGCCAGACACATCGAAGCGAGCAGACGACATGCCGGGAGAGGCGGGCGGCAGGTGCTGATGCCCACGCTCGCTTGCGAGGGAGCGTGCCGGGTCTGTCAGCAGATCCAACGGTCAATTACACACTCGACAACAGCAGATGACAAAGACGGGCGGGGATGGGTTGGAGGAGTGTACCATCGAGGTCTTCCCCGCTTCCATGGTATCCGGCTGAGTCAGCGGGACGAGCTGCGGAATGGGAGGTGTTCTGCGAGGGACGGTCCGGTGCCAGGCGCCGTCTCTTGGTGTTCTGCGAGGCATCGGACGGACTCTGGAGCATTTGGGCCGGCGTGGTCGCCGAAGGAGGCTCGGCCAAATACAAGCGCCGCACGGCGGACTCGCGGCGGGCCTGCAGGGCCCACGCCGGGCCCGGCTGGCCATCGTCGGCGACGGCAGGCAGGGCGCTACTGCCGGCGGGCGGGCTCTGGGGGCGGGCGGGCTCGAGGTGGTGATGGCGCAGCGGCGGAGCATTCGCGTCTTCCCACGGCCTCTTCCAGCGCGCAGCAGCGGAATCCATAAGTCCCGCCAGGCGATGGGTGACACTCGAGGCCTCGGCCGGCCGCCATTCGGTGCTTGCGGGTGGACAGAACGGGGCCGTTCCAGATGGCGCAGTGTTTGGCCAGGGCGGCGGCTATAAGGCGGTCGGAGTGGGTTCCGCAGCGCGTGGAGCTACTCCGGGTTGGGGGAAGCTGGAGAGCTGCGCGTCAATGCCGAGCGCGCGGTGGGCCTGGCTGACTCTGGCGGCCAACGTGACGGAGGGCGGCGCGGCGGCACAATTACGAGCGCGTTGCGGGAGAGGCGTGGTGTACCAGGGAAAGGACGCGGCGGATCGTATATGCCCACGGACGGTTATTTCCGCCGGCTGACGGCCGGTGGCCCGGGGGGGATCTGTTTGAAGCGCGGCTTGGCGGCGACCAGGAGGATATTGCAGACCCGGGCGGCGGCGTGGGAACGCGACCCCGGCCGCCAGGGCACGCGGGAGCGGCCGGAAGAGGCGACACGGGCTCGCGCCCAAGGTTGCAAAGGAGATGGTCGCTGAGTAAGCGCGCGCTGCTTGGTCAGACCGGCAGCGCGCCAAACACGCTGCCCTGCTGCCCTTACCGCTGCTTGCCTGCCGAGTCGTGCGCCCGAGGATCGCCGCGCGGCTCAGACCCGAAACCTTCTTTTCGAGCGACCAGAACCCGCGCCGGCCCTGGCAGCAGCCCAGCCCCAGCCCGATGCGCGATGCTTGGTGACGCCACCTCAGATGCAGTTGCATTGCTTACACACTACACGTCCCGCCAGCCCCAGCCCTGCTGCGGCGCGCCCGCCGCCGCCGTCGCCAGGCCCTGCAGCCCGCCGTCGACGAACCGCGCCTCGCCCGCGCCCACCTCGCCCTCCGCCCGCCGCATCAGCTGCAGCTCGCGCACCATGCCCCCCACCAGCGCCCGGCACCCCGTCACCACCGCGCTGATGCTCGATCCCGCCGCCGGCGCCACCAGCCGCTCTGCGTCGCGTGCCAGCGCCGTCGCCTTGCGCACCAGCGCGGCTACTTCCACCTTCCACCCGTCCCCCAGCCCCTCCACCACTGCCACGCTGCCCGACTCCCGCGCCGCCCACGTCGTCTCTGCCCGCGCCGTCCACGCCTCGAACTCCTGCACGACGCGCGTGTGCCGCCCGCCCGAGTCAGTCAGCGCCCGCAGTTCGTTCAGGAGCGGCCCGAGCAGCTGGATATTCTCCGCAAGCCCGAACGTGGCGCTCCCACTGCTCCACTCCTGCAGCGCGTGCAGGTTGACCAGCTCTTGCACCTCGCTCTCGTTCTTGCGCATGTTGTGGTGCGCCGTTGCCACCTCGTAGAACTGAAGCCGCAGCGCACGCTCAGCGCTGCGCTCCCACTGTGCCTGGACCTCCGCCGACGACTCGTACAGGAGATGCAGCTGGAGCAGCTCCGTTTGGAGCGCCAATACTTCGGCTGGCAGTGCGTCTGCGCCCCCTGTGCTTCCTGATGACGCGTGGAGGAATGCCGACGTAGCTTTCTTTGGTTCGAGCGTCTTCTTCGGTGAATAATGCTGCTGCAATGTTGAAAAGGCCGGCTTGGCCGACAGTTTAGGCTCCTTCTCAGCGCCCGTGGCCCCGCGGGATGACGCGGTGCCTGTCTGCGTCCGCGCTGCCGCGCTCGGTAACTCTGACCTCGACCTCGAATGCTTCATGGCCGTGCCTCCGGGCCTGAGCCCACTGCTTGATGGAGGCGGGATCCGCTGGGAACCTGCTGCCGGCCGCGTCCGCTCGGCTTGCGGAGATGATATTGTAGCAGCTCTTGACCGTTCCCTCTGACTCGGCTTTTGCGGCGCAGCGTTTTGCGACGTTGATGCTGCCGAGCCTGGCCTATTGGCACGCCCCGAGCCGGCCTGTGAGACGGACCCCTGCTTCTGAGCGCCAGATGAAGGGCCAGGTTTGGTTGGCGCGCGCAGTCCTGATGTTTTGGTGGCCTGTCCCGCCGTGGGTCTCCGCTGCGACTGCGTGCGACTCACGCCTGACGGCGCGGGAGGGGGAGGCATGGCTTGCCTCGCAGGATCCTCGACTCTTCTCGCAGCGGCCAGCTTCGTGCTGACGCTTTGTGTCCGATTCAGCGGTCTGCTCTGGAGCGCGGGCTGACCGGATTGCCCGGCACTGTGATCTTCTTTCTCAGCCTGTGCCGCAGGGCCGGCTATTTTCGAGACTGCGGGCTGGGGCAGCTGGTTCCGCCGTCTGGACCCGTTGCCATTCTCCTTGTCCGCGGCGCCGACGGTTGGACGTCGTGTGAATGTGGGAAGTCGCGACGGCGACGATTGCGCGGGGCTTCGTGCAGGTTCAGGGAGCTGCGACAATCAGCAGGGGGGTTCTGCGCGTGTCGCGCCGGCAATACGTACGAAGGACATGGCGAAGTAGCAGTATGGGAACCCCAATGTCCATAACGATGCGGTTTGCGACTGCGCGGGGCGGAAGGCAAGTGCGCTGGGGCGGGCGACAAGGGGTGCGTGCGTGCCCGCAGCAGTGGTGTTGATTTTAGTGGCTTTGCGTCCTGTTTGGCGCTCGTCTCGTGTCCACCTGGAAACGCACGCGCCGCACGTGACGGGCTCGAATTGCCCTCCGCCGCGACATCAAGACTCTTCGGTGCTCGACGTGCGCGCAGGCGTCTGGTATCGGCGGGCGCCAGGCCACCTGAGCAATCCTTGGTTGTTCACATTCGCGCGGGGACAAGCATTGGTAGCGTCATCGATTGCATTTGGGTTGAGTGAACGGCCCATCAGTCTCCAAATCTATAGGCATGCGAGCAACATCCTGGTCCAGCGGGCCATGCCAGGCTCACAATCGACCGAGCCGACCGCCGCAAAAACACGCTTTGGATATCTCCATCGACACAAAACGAGAGAACCTCCAAGTATACGCCCGGTCATTGAAGACGTAGCTCGTGAAGCTTTCGGACCCGACCCCAAGTACCACTTCCTCGGTCTCATGCTCTACAGACTGCTTCTCCGAACCGGAAATTGCACACCCTCGACCGCCGGATAGTCGGTGAACCACGCCACTCTTTCTTGAGCCATCGAGTTCACCAGGCCGCAAGGCAGAGCGTGGCCCTCCTCTGTATCGAAGATCTTCCGCATGATCTCCTTCTTGCCCGCGCCGGTCCCGACAAACGCAATCTTGATGCCGTGCGCCGCGACGGGGAGGGAGAAGGTAATTCTCTTGGGCGGAGGCTTCGGGGAGTCTTCGATGGGCAGGACCCAGGCCTCGGTTTCGCGGAGCAGAGGGTGGCCGGGGAACAGGCTGCAGGTGTGGCCGTCGGGGCCGCAGCCGAGGAGGATGAGGTCGAACATGGGGATCTTGACGCTGTCGCGCGCAGCGAAGGCTTTGACGAGCGTCTGCTCGTACTGGTCCGCCAGCTCCTGGACATCATCGAGGTACTGGGTATCTACGGGGTAGACAGCGGGCTTTCCCAACTCGGCGGGGATCTTGTCCAGCAGCTCCGCCTTCAGCAGGCCGTAGTTGCTGTCGGCGTGGTCGAACGGCACGGCGCGCTCGTCGGCGAAGAAGATGTGCCATTTCGAGAAGTCGAGCTTGCCCTCGCCCGCGGAGAGCAGGGCTTTCGCAAGGACCTTGGGCAACGAGCCACCGGAGACGGCGACGCGGAAGACGCCGTGGCGCTCCAATGCACTGTGCTGCGCGTCGTGGATGTAGACGCGCAGGCTCTTGGCGAGCTCGCTCTCGTCGGGGAAGCTGTAGAGATTCGGCGGCTTGCCCATTGTTCTGGAGGTGCAGGTGTGGAGGTGGTGAGACGCAGAGGAAGAGGGCGCGCGGGGCTGTGGTGGGCAGCAGGCGGCGGGCAGAGAGAAGTAAGGCTAGCTGGGCTGCGGGCTCGGGGCGTGCGAGTCGGCTAAGGGAATAATGTGGGTACACGATGACGGGGCCGGTGGGCGATAGGTGTTTGGCAGAGGGCGAGCTTCTGGCGTGGCGGATAGAGCGTTCTGGAAAGGCGCGGTTGGATTTGTCGCGGAGGAGCAGCTCAATGACGACGGTCCCGCAGTGCGCGATACTGGCAGCGGACGGGGACCCCTCGCTTCACCCGCGCGCGCATTGGCAGCAGCAGCAGCACGCTGCCAGGCTGGCGCGCCCGCCTCCACCGCCGCTCGGCGGTGCAGCACCGCTGCGTGGTGGTGAGGCGCCCAACGCTGCCTCTTGCACACCGGCCCCGGGCACGCTGACGGCGCGCCAGCCCTACGTGCGGTTGAAATGGCTCGCTCGCGCGCGCGCCGTTTGCCCGCAGCCTGGGGCGCCGCGGAACGTGTCGCCATCGCGGCCTTATCTTGCGGCGCCCGCCTCGGGAGGCCGGAGGGCCGCGTCGGTGCATTGCCAGAGCCAGCAGCGTTGGCGCGCGACGATCCGGCGCAGAAAAGGTATGACGTCGGCGCAGCGTCTCTCTCGCGGCAAGCGCCAGACAACTGCCGCCCGCCCACAACAGACCTTTCTACATCAGACCGCGCGTGTTGCGACGGGTCGGGCACCGTCACACCAGCACCAGCACTGGCACACCCGCTCCGCTTCTCTGCACGCCCACACGCCGTTTGCTCGCGCTGCGGCGCCGTGCCACCGCCGCCCCGCCCAGCGCCCAATCAGAGCCCCCGCCCGCGGCGAGAAGCTCTGTTTGCTGGCCGAACGACATCCGCAGCACGCGCGCCATGGCCCCAAGTCGAGGAGATTGCTCCGCCGCGGGCGGTGAGGCGCCATCCTATCAATTGCCCAAAGAGGCACGCCCTGCTGCAGCGTTCCGCCAACTGCTGACTGCCCTTTCAAGCGGCCGGAGGCCTTTCAACATTCGTCCCACTTCCCATTATCTTTTCGTCATCTTGGCTGCACCCCCCACGGTTCGGTTTCAGCTTCGCGCTGGCGTCACCAGAGGCAGGCGGCGTCTCAGATGTGGAAGCAGACGGTGCGGGCGAGTCATCTCCGTCCTCCGCGAACTCTATTTAGCCAGCAGTGGTGTCTTGATGTGTGACGGGCGGCATGAATGTGACAGGTCACTTTCTGGAAGTCGCCCTCCGCGCTTCATGGTGGTCAGCCCGTGGAGTCCAAAAGTAACAGCGGTGCTACGCGGCCATTTGGGTTATCTTGGTGTCTCTGTAGCAAAGTATGCGCCCTGCCCGGCGCCCTTACGCCATCTCGGCGCAAGCGGGAGCGCAGCTGTTTCGAAACGAGCGCCGGGAGCGGCTCGCGGAGATTCCTGGACTGAGGACGGCCGATCAGATCCCCTACTCCCAGGTGCGAGCAGGCGAAGGGATAGGAGGTGGAGCGTCGGCCCCCTTCCAGCATCAATTAGGCTTCGAACCTTGTTGGGACCTTGCTTTCGGCTGTGGGCTGGCGTCCCCGGAAGTTAGAGCTGTGGAGCCCAAAAAAGCAGCAGCACGGCCGATGACCGGCAGCCCGTTCAACAGCATTTTCAGCCCCCACCCCATCTGCATTCCGATCCCCCGGCGATTATCGATAAGCGCCGTCACGTGTGGATGCGCTTCTCGGCCCGGCTGTGCAGCTCGACGGTGACGGCGGCTCGGCAGCTGGAATTCTCGTAACTTTCCCTAACAGCAACCTCCGACATCATGGCGTCCGCCCATTCCGCCCTCGCACGATGGACGCGCGCTTACGCTCCCACGATTGCCTTCCCTGCACGGCCCGTGTCGCCAGCAACGCGCCCGCGATGTCTTGTCTGCGCGACGCGCTCCTACGCCACAGTCGCCGTTGAACGCCTCCCGCGCATCGTCCAACCCAGCCTGTGGCAGAACCTTCTCCCAAAGCACTTCCGCTCTTCCCACAAGAGACCATTCACATGGCGTGAGTGGCGGGCGAAGGAGTGGAACCCCGCCTCTATCTACATTATCTTCGGTCTGGTCGTCGGATCCAATGCCATCAACACCTTGATATTGCGGAGGGACATCGCGGACTTCACCAGGAAAGCGGACGCAAAGATTGCGCTGCTGCGTGAGGTGTTGGAGAAGGTGCGAAAAGGAGAAGAGGTCGACGTTGAGCGCATACTGGGTACAGGGCGGCAGGAAAGCGAAAGAGAATGGGAGGAGGGTACGTGCACCAATCTTTTCCCTGTCTAGAACAGAGCATGCGCGGATGAAGTGCCCTACTTTCGGTTGTGGCATTCTGTGTTTGAGAATACGAAGCGTTTGAAAGCACGGCTAACATACTGAACAGCATTGAAAGAGATCGAGGAAGAAGATCGGACGTTGCAATCCCGTAAGCGACGGAAAGCATCGGCAACAGAAGCTCGTGAAGCTACACAACAACCTGCAACGCCGACAAGGTCGACACCTGAAGACGATTCCAAAGATGCAATGTCGAAGGTGGACCACGTAGTACCTCAGGATCGGAGGGGACCTATTGGTTTCTATTGAATCTAGAAGCGCATCTGGTTGCAACATATTAATTACGCGGGACTGGAGTACTGGGTCATGTGAGTGATAGGCGCGAACAGGTGCATTTAGTGCGATTTAGCGCATCTGCGGTCCAATGCATGGGCGGCTGGAACAGGAAAGTCATTTACTAATCACAACCGAGTCACGTAAGTGGCACGGGGAATGTCTATAGTAGCAGAACATTGCATGGGTCAACTAAAGTAGGAAGAAGCCGGAACTTCTCTTCTAATACGAACGACCACGCACCACTTAAGGTTTATGGCTCGTTCGTGTTCTCAAGGGTGTTGAGTTCTAGACCGTCGCTTTGTTTTTTCCTGAGTTTTTCTCTTCCTCCTGAATGCGTCCTGCCACCCTTGCTTAAAGATTCTGTAGCTAAGTCAGAACTACTGTTGCTCCTCGCTGAGAGAACAAGTTTTCAGCAAAAGATAATAATGACGACGTGACTTTAGTGTGAACGTATTTGAGCTTGCGTAAAATTGTGGAAATCATCATTGTTCGATGGTTTTATCAGACAGAAAAGCTTTCTTACAAGTCTGTATTATTCTCAGACCTTGAATACTTATAGAGAACATTACGAAAGACTCGCGTCTAATGGTATAAGTTCTACCTCCTTTTTTCATACCGTTTAAAGCATCTAATTGATTGTTCCTTATATTTATCCTCGAAGAGACTATGTTAGTACAGATTCTGTGCGTTGAGGACTATTCAGCTACTTTACAGCATAATTTTTCTCATCCAAGGATTGAACGCAACCACCGTCCATCAATCATCGTCTTCATCAAGCTAACGCTCAAAGCGTTTTCAATACCTTGAAAGGTCCAATTTCTGACCTCTTCCATATCTTTCCCTGATCTAACTTTGCCGATGCCACGCAATTCCTATGTCCAGGAGTCGAGACGCACTCCTCGGTGGTCCTCAGCGCTCAAAGAAGCGTCACTGTCAGAGAGCACGTCGTTCCCTCTCCATGTATAGTCGACTCGTGATGGGGGCAAGTCGAATGGCAATAAAATACCGAATACGAGGCCAAGATTTTTCGCCCTGGGCATCTAACCCGAATGCTTGCAATGCCTCGACATTTTTCCGCTGCGTGCCGGGACACATGTTCCGTCCATGACCGTCCAGTCCTTCAGGGGGCACAGAGAAACCCACGAAAGTCTAGAATTCGCCCTCTCGTCATTCCCGGTCTGCACTGAACGAAGAGCGATCAGACCAACGTACTAACCCGGAAAGAGGACGTATGGTCTGTCAGGAAAATGCATATGCCATGTGGAAGAAACGCCATTGCAGCGGGCCGGCACTCAGGCTAGAGGGCACAAATTACCCGTTATCAAAGCACGGTTGATACGATGAGGAGCATGGGTGTTCAAAGCACTAATGACCAGGGTCTTGGCTGGGATATCAAAGAAAAAAGACGGTGTGAAATGAGGCGGCGAACGAACGTCGTCTGCTAATTTTGTCTTGACCCATCAAAAGCAGGTTCGACCCACGCGACATAATACCTAAAGGAGAGTCAGGCCTAAGAGCCGAGTTTTCGGGGCCCAGGGGTATCCGCCGCTTCCAAGGGGTGCTTTCCGATGCAACTGTCGCCACCATCACGAAGATTGGAGCGTTGCTACCAATCTCAGCTGCGGAAAAAGACAGCCAGCATGTAGATCGTCCTGGAAATGAAAACCGCAAATCATCTACCAATTGCAATCCCTACTGCTCCTCCTCCCCCACTGCCGCTTCCCAAACGCACCTCTCACACATGCACATGCCGCCGAGGGCGCCAGCAGCCCATTCGCGCCTATCCTTGACTTGTAGATCAATGTCACAGTAGTGGCTCAGGACCTCATCTCCCTTGCGTAAGCCTGGCCTGTTCCTATCAGCGTCGCCGTCCTTCTTCCAGCCCTTCCACGCCACCCTCTCTTTTCGGGCCCAGAAACGCATGTTCCCGCGCCACTTCCAGGCGACGTTCGGGTCGCAGCTGTGATTGGCGAGGCACCAGAGTGGATGCACGGCACCAACATCGGGCTTGCCGTCGCGACCCTGGCGCGCGGACGCTGTGCCACGAAACTTGGCATATAGTGTGTTGAAGACCCAGAAGTCGTACCTGGCCGAGGCGGTGAATATGTTGACGTCCATCTTCTCAAGCATGTGCAGGGGCGTCAGGACATTGGCACTAAAAGAGAAGGGCAGTGTTCGGGGGGCGCCGCCAAAGGCGTCTTTGGACGGTCCGAGCGGCGACGGCGTGAGGGAAATGTTGTCGTCCTGCTCGGCAGGTGGGATATGATAGTCGCCCCAAATGTACTTTAGCTCTTTTAGCTCGAGTGGGTGGAGGTCCTGGGTCTCGGCCATTGCCAGGGCGCGAAGCAGCAGGAGCGAGTAAAGCGCATCGGCGGCCTCGGCGGCAGGGGCGTCTTTCGCGATGGCCTCGACATCATTGCCGCAAAGGGCAGGATGATATGCTTCCTGAGCCAGATCACGGCAATCCCGACTGCAGAAGACAATGTCATCGCAATCTTCGCAAAAGGCGCACTGGCTCGCTTCGAAGTCATTGCGCAGATCTGGCAGCGGCGCGCTGCAGGCATCGCAGTACGAGCCGTGAAGTCGTGCATTGGCGGTGAGCAGGGACTTCTCATCGAGGATCATCTCGCCCGGAGACACGTCCTCTCGCGCAAATACGCCAAGCTGTTTGATCGTCGCCAGAATTGACTCACCCGAAGGGTCGCAGCTGGTTTCCCTGTCAGTTCCGTGACTCGTGGCCGCTATAGCGCAGGGATCGGATATCGGTGTGCAATTCGCAACATGCTTTATTGAACGCCCAGGGGCGCAGGGCATAGGATTTTGGCATGGAAACTCACCCGGTAACTGGATCGGCGTCAGCCATAAGGAGTGGAAGCTCGGTGACCCGAGCTTCGAGCTTGGGCGCGACGGCGCTGATCAGCACATTGAGCAGCGCGAGGGACTCGGCAGAGTACCTGTCCGGCTCAAAGGTGTTCCAAGGATACAATTCACGCCTCACAAAGGTACGCTCCGGGTAGTCTTCGCGCGTGATGTCCTCGTCGTCCAGGCTGAAGCCACGAGAGGCAAAGTGGTGCCGCAGACGCTGGTCAAGAAATTCTCGGAGCTTGAACAGATGGGCGTTGTCCGAGTTGGCCTTCAGACCGCGCAGGCAGAAGTCATGAGCGCTTTTGAGGCAGCCGCATGCTAATAGATTGCCTGCCACGAATGTATACCTGGGTCGCTCTCAGCACAGTATTCCACCCACAAAAGCGCCAAGACCTACGCCGCGTCAGTCCACACAGTCTGTGCCCACAAGCAGGCTTCATCCTCTTCAACCTCGACATCACACTCCTCGTTAGACTCTGTGTAGTCAACCAGGCGCTGGCAAGCGTCAGGAAATTCGGCGGCGTGTTTTTGCGCCAGCTCGGCCCTCACAGAGGCAGGTTTCCTTGCGACTTCCTCAGTGATATCCTCCAGCGCTTGTTCGTGGTACTCCCCAGACTCGTCCAGCACTTCGTCCACGAGCAGAAGAGCCCTGTAAGCTTCTCCGGCAGCAAGGTCAGGGAAGGCGAGGGCACGATATAGCTCGGCTTGTTGCAGGCGAAGCGAGATGCTGTAGGGCTGCTCGGCGATTCGGTTCTGTGAGTCTTCGAGACGGTGGAGCAAAATCGGGGGCGTCGGCGCGTCCTACAAGGCAATCTAGAAATCAATTTACTACTGTGGCCTGGCAGCAAGGCGCAAGAAGACTCACCTCAAGCTTCAGGGCGGACAGTGCCGCGACGGGACTCTCCTGGGCCGAGACATACGAGGCGACGCAAAGGGCGAGGTTTTGCAGCGAACGGTCGATGTCAGAGGGAGACGCGCGGAATGCAGCGTCCATGACGGCGGGGTGCCGGAGAAGTTCGTGGCGGCGGCGACGCGGGGTTGAACTTTTTCTGAGCTTCGGCGCCGCGCCATCACGCCACCCGCAACGTCATCGCTCACACCATCACCAGGCCACCTCCCGCATCCGGCAAGCCGCGGCTCCATTGTCGCCAGCACCGCGCTCTCTCTGCGCTTCCATCCCTTTCGCCCGCTCTCTCCAGTCACTCTGCCACGGTTTGATTCGACTCTATTGCTGTCTGCGGCTACGGTATCCAGAACGCACACAACAACCACGCGAATTCCTGGGGACAGTCCTGCTGGACTCGAAGCATCCACTCTGATGAGAACGGAAACACATCACCAACGGAGCCTCCAGCTCGTGCGGACATATCCGCGCGCCTGTCCGCCACCCTCGAAGTTGCCTCACGCGTCATTGATGATGACGTCCGCTGCCTTCTCGAAGATCATGTAGATCGGCTAATATATCGTCAGCGGCCAGGAACCAGAAAGCGTCCGCCATGTGCTACTTACGAGTGCCACGTAAAATCCCGGGATGCGATTGAAGGACGACGCGTCGACGACACGAAGACCATCGACGCCGCGCACCCGGAACTTGGAGTCGAGCACCGCCATTGGGTCGTCGTCCGCTCCGATGGGGCAGGTGCACGACGCGTGGTGGCCCCAGGCCTCGTCCTTGATGAATAGCTTCATCTGCGCCTCCGAGGAAACGTTGGTGCCCGGCCACGTCTCGCTGAAAGAGCCATCTAGCGGAATCAGGTTCTTAAACATCTTACGCGAGAACTCCATGGCCTCGTATACCGCCTGCAGGTCCTTCTCATCTGCCCCGTCCTCGGTGGTGCCCGTGTCGAAGTAGTTGAATGTGATCTCGGGGACGTCGCGCGGGTCTGCGCTCCGCAGCTTGACCGTTCCCTTGTTGTTGCGGGCGTGCGCCTTAAGGACGATCCAGGTCCAGTGCTTAGCGTCGGACAGGCCAATACGGGAGTAATCCGGGTAGTAGCCAGGGAAGTTTGCCGGAGCACCGGAGATCAGGACATCCGGGTCGTCATCCTCTGCAGCTGCCGACGTTTTCTTGACAATAGCGATGGCGATACCATTGGTGGCGTACGTGCCCTTGAGCAAAGCGGTCGGATACTTCTCCCACCGCTCAAGACATGGGTCTGGCAGTGAGTAACCGAATGTGCAGTCCTTTGTGATTGTGAAGTCGGTTCGCGTCTCTCCAACAAGGCCAGTCTCATAACGGTCCTGCATGTTAGTACCAACGCCCGGAAGCTCTTTGACAACCTCGATCCCGAAGCTTTCCAGCTCCTCTCTCGGACCAACACCGCTAAGCTTGAGAAGCTGAGGTGTATTGAATGCTCCAGCAGCGAGGATGACCTCCTTGCTCGCGTCGACAGATCCCGCGGTGCCCTCGGCGTTGGCATAGCGAGGGTCGGCAGCGTACAGGCTCTGTCCGGTCAGGTAGTCTACGCCAACTGCCTTCGGAGTGGAGCCAGTCCGGTCGAACCGGACTTTGGTCACCAGTGTGTTCAGGCTGACGTCAAGGTGGTATTTCCGGGTTCCGTCAGAGTTGACAGCGTTGGCAACGTCCAGGATGAAGTCTCGAGGTCCGTTTCTTTTCGAAGTCGAGGCATCGATCGACAAAGGCACTTGGTATAGACCCTCGGTCTTATCGCGTAAAGACCCAGGAGCATTCAGGTCGCTGATGAGCACTTGAGCCAATCCGGTGACAGTCGTGAGAAGCTTTGTCACGATGTTTTGGCCCATTGCCTGCTTGTGAGTTAGACGTGTCTCTTGTGCACGTTAGTCAATTGGGCATCTACTGACCGTAGCACCAGAAAGGATCAGCGAAAGCAGCTTCTGATCTTCCACAACAAGCGACAGATCCGTCAGTGCGGTTCCGAGCCAACCATCGAAGCCGTGGCCCACGATGCTGCTAGGGAGATACCGGTTGCGCTCCAGTTTCTCGTAGTATGTCCTCATATTCGCCGGCGACCACGAGTCATCACCGGTCAGCTCCTGGATGTACCTCTAATCGCTCTCATGCGGATCTGGAAAACTTAATAGGCGAATCATCCCGCAGCAATGAGCTACTCACAAATGGTGATCATAGCGTTGTGGGCTGCGCATCCGCCCAGAGTCCCCGCACGCGGATAGAGGATTCCAAGAGGCTCAGCTCCCTCGGGTGGATACTTGCCCACATACTGGCCACCTGCTGTTGTCTTCCACACCATCTTAGAATCTCTCTCCTGCCGACTTGTGTCTGCATAGTGGTGGACGTAGTAATCCCACTTCATGGGGGTGTATTCTGTAGATTGCAACTGCATCGCCGGAACCATCTGCTCGGTTGCGTTGCCCTGGTCATCACCAGCTTCGATCAACAGGACCTTGCGACCGGCGAGAGCAAGACGAGCTGCCAGAGGACCACCACCAGCCCCGGAGCCGACGACAACGTATTCATATTCGGTAGTCCAATTGGCTGCACGGCGAGCGTGGTCATGGATGTATCTCTTCTCATTATGCAAAGGGCGAGGGGGTATATTACTGCCGGTATGTGAGCAGGAGAACCACTTCTCAATGCATCACAATGGACTCACAGTGCTGAGGCAGTAACAGCAAAGGCGGTCACCAATCCTAGATACTGCTGGACCAACATCTTCGCCAAAATATCAGGTCGGAACACCGAAAGACAATGGGGAAAGAGAGGACGTAGCCGGAACGGCTGCCAAGCAAGATGCACAAAGGAATGACGGTGCTTGGTACACAAGAGTTGGCGAAAAAGAAACTATAAAAGAGCCGCTGAGATCCAAAACCTGGGAAAGTCGACCAAGGAACCCCTTTCACCTGTCTGCACCTTCCACCGGATATCCGGAGCACCAGGAATTCCGGAAGGCATTGTTTCAACGACACTCTCCATTTGTGCGATTTCAACTATCCTCCTAACCTGGTTGGCGAAAGATCTGAGGTGTGGCTTGCGCAGATACCCATGGATCATGAGTAAGGGATGCTCGTGATGCCCGAAGGAAGAGAGCATCCCGGTGGTGCATGGCCCCCAAGGCTGAGGAATGGTGTCTTAGGCGAGACGGAAACTCTAGGTATCCCAGTTCTAGCGCTCATCCTCCGCCGTACGTTCGCCGCTCACACCACCGGAAGTTTTGACTGGGCGTTGGCATCTCGATATTTCGATCGGCAATGGAAGCGGCCACGTCCACCCCGACCGTTTGCTGTCAAGCTTTGACCACAAACGGCTGTGCGTGGAGACGCTAACCACACCGACCGGCGCCATGGCTAATGGCTTCCTCCGTGCCCACTTCTGACGCATCCTGCACCCAGTGGACACAGCGACGGAGGAGATGAGCCACGTCTACGGCGCCCAAATGGTCCTCGCCCCGACCGAGATGGGTTCCAGGTGCCAGGAATCGCAAGCAGCACGAATATCCCGCTTGACAGACCTTACCGAAAGAGCTTCCTGACGATCGTCAATGGCGATTGCAGCGGTCTAGCTCTCGAGCTAGACTTTGCTGGCAACGGCTGTGTTCGTCTTCTTGCGCCTCGCTTCCGCGCCGGATATGAGCTGCTTCCTCCAGTCAAGCAGTGGCCGTCCACCGTGATGAGCGCCGTTTACGTAGAGCGGTGACGAGAAGATACGGCGAAGCCCTGAGAATCGATTCTGTCATCGTGGATGCCCAAGCGTTCGTGTTTGCCATCGAAACGGAGAAGATTCCAAACTGGTCCACCGCATCGCCAAGCTCTAGAAGATTTCCGGCTCACCCCTTTGCCCGGGAGATCATACCAACTCACCAGGGACTGAACATGAGGCGTGGCAAGGTGCAACATTCCCGAAGGCCGAAATGTCTCAAATCGATCTCTGCAAGGGGAGAAGAATCTCGCTTCCGTGCAGCTGGGGAGGTTTGCTTGTCAATGGATCGAATGATATCTGCATTCAGATGATGTGCTCTCTGTGCTTGAGCATGTGTGGTAAGACTATCGTACGCCGGGAAGGATGCCGCCCTCCCTCTAGAAAACCAAAGCCGCCACCCCAAGTAAAGTCGTCCCTGCCAGAAGTTTTGGATATCAACAAAAATGAATTAAACACCCCTTAATGGCCCAACCCGGAAGTCCGCTTTCCGCCGTTCCCGCTCCCGTTCCCGCTGCCGTCATTCAAAACAGAGAAGGCCATGGGTGAGAAGCTCGGAAGGTCGAGCTTCTGTTCGTCGTGATGATGCTGATAATTACTATGGTTGTCGAATCTTTTTCGATCCGCACTACAGGCGTCTCCTCTTGCACGTCAGAAAAGGAGAAAGGAAAAGAAAAATGCTTCCAGGCTGGGTCCTACGTTTCTTGGTACCCGGCTCTGGTGGGCGGAAGGCTGTGGGCACCGCCGATGGACGTGCCAGCCTGGCTCTCGACGTCGACAAGCGGGATGGAGTCGCCGTCGTCGTCGCCCTTGGCACGGTTGGACTGGCTGCCTTTGGGGTTGTTGTTGCTGCTGCTGAGCCCGTGGCTGAGGGCCGAAGAGGTTGCGCCGTACGACTTGTTTCCTGTGGTCTGTCCCATGACCTTGGGAATGCAGTTCATGAAGAGGGAGCGCATTGCCGGCATCTGGGAACCCGTTAGTGGAAGTGGTGCTTTTGGAAGGTGAATGCCACTTACGCATGCGCAGATGATGCCGACATGGATTTCAATGGTGGACCAGTATCCGACGGCGGTGTAGTCCCCTCGAGGTGAGTGAGTATGCGGTATCAAGCGGAAAACAGCCCGGCAGAACTTACATGTCAGGTTGTGCGTGCTGCCGAACTCGATTAGGACCTGGAGACGCAGAATACTGACAATTGTCACGCTGGAGGTGACTGTTAGGGTAAGATCCTACGAGAGCGAGTGATGGCAATGTTTGGCTTACAAGAAACCGACGGAGAACATGAGCAATAGCAGGAACTTCTTCCGCTCGTTCAGCTGTAGCTGCCACAGCTGAGGCAACGGGAGGACGATGACTATCACGTCCAAAATTACGTTCAGCGCAGCGCTGGACCATCCTTGGGCGTTGATGTTATTGCAGCTGCCTTCGTGCTCGTCGTCCCACTGAAGCCAGGCGTACTTGATGGGCCTGCATTGGAAAACCGATACCAGCACGAAGGCAATTGCGTAGCCGGCGCAGAGTCCCATGGTCACGAATACAATCTTGCGGAAGCCCTTTTCAGGGAAAATCCTCAAGTAGAAGAGCAGGATGGAAATCTTCAGCATGGGAAGAGCGGAAAGGTAGAGATCCTCGTCGAAATAGTAGATCTGGATCTCGTGAGCAAGATGGCCTAATAAGGTTCGGGCCGGGATGCTGACGTAGAGGATGTGTGTAATGTTGTCGAATGGGAGTGTCCAGATATCCTTGCCCAGACCTAGGTTTGCCACTGCGAGGTATGTTAGTCTTAGCCTTGGCTGACCGACCACAGGAGCACTCACAAACAACTGAAAGGCAGGTCAAGGGCGCGACAAGGACAACGACAAATGTCATTGCAGCGTCATCCCAGCCCAGCGTGCCGCCAAAGTGAGGGAAGCGAGAGACCATGCGGAGGACGTATGCGATCAGGGCGAAGATGCCGCCGACGATGCCAGAAACGGACACAGCATTCGTCCTGTCTCGAACCGGGGCTCCGCAGAGGGTCTGGGTGGCATTTTTGGTTGCTACGGGCATCAGTCGCAGATGCAGAAGAGTGGGGGGCCGACATACCCAGCTGCTCCTTGACCTTGCAGCTTGTCAGGACACAGGCTTCGACCTGGGCAGTCAGGGTGGCATTCGCGCAGCTGCACTCGGTGTCGGTCAAGGCGCAAGGCGATGCGGCGATGTTCTCCTCGAGACACAGCAACTGGAAGCGTCAGCGTGGAGTACGGACGTCACGAAGCGAGGGCGGCAACGCACTCCGCAACTAGGCATGGTCGACACGATCTGTGTCAGGTCCGCAGGGCTGGCGGTGGCGGCGTGGGCTGCAGGGACCACGGCCGCCAGCAGGGCTGACAGCAACAGGGCGAACCTCATGCTGAGCGAGCGAGCAAGCAAGACGTCTCTTCGGTGGCCCAGCGGATTCCGGCACGAAGTTGCACGCGGTCGGGGAGAAAAGAGAGCTGGGGACTACAAGTAAGCCGACCCCCGCCGCCCCTGCGCACCCATTGCGAAAGGCTGAAATGACTCGGCGCCGCTGTGTCTCCCCACAGCAGCACGTTTTCTGGACTGCTCCGGGGCGGTCAGAAGCAGGCTCTGATCCGTCGAAGGGGGCCACGCCGCCGCGGATGGCCGGTCGAGCAAAGATCAACAGCGCTGAGCAGGGCAGGCTGGGGCGCCGCATCCGCAGGCCGCAAGGCCGTTCGCGGGGGCACGGAGCCGCGCGACGACTCATGGGAGCCGGTGTTCTGCCAACGGCGGCTGGACGCAGTGGGATGGACGTTGAGCAGCGCGCAAAGGCGGCCTAGGCGATCGGCGGGCGGTCCCCTTTCGACGTCCCGCCTCGTGGGCTCTTGGCGGTGGGGCCGCGCAGGGCCTACCCGACGCCCGGGTGCCAGGGTTTTCCACGTCACCGGCAGCGCGCGCCCGCTCCGCGCCCCCTGCGCCGAGTCATGCTCCTCCTCCAAGTCCAGCTCGGCACCGCGTCCTCCAGCCCGCCGCCCAACAGTCGCTGCCACCGCCGCCGGCTCGCCGCGGACCTAACCGCGCTGCCTAAATCCTGCGCCGCCCATCCTGCTCGCCTCCGCCGCCGTTGCCGCTGATCCGAATCTCGTCAACTAGCGCAGCGTCGCCAATCTGGCGCCCAAGCAGCCTCGCCTGCCATGTGGCATGCCGCGAGCATCCCAGGTCTTGGAGACCGTTGATGGCCGCCCCCCCTCGCCACGCCGCGGCTGCAGCCACTTCCGCAAGCCGAATTTGGGCGCTGGAGGCTGCTGATCTCGGTGCCGCTGTCCAGTCAAGTCGCGCTTATTATCTGAGAATGTCATCCTTTTCCCATTGCTCTCTGCCTCGCGCTGTTGCACTCTGCTCCGGACCTCACCTGAGGCCGTCCGCTCTTTCCTGTCCTGCGGCTTGTGCTCTGTTGTCTCGGCAAACAATCGACGCTCGTTCCCTCCATTGCTTCAATTTTGGTTTGGCCGCAACATGTTTCTCCGCGCCACCTTCTTGCTCCTGTCCCTTGCGGGCTCTTATCTCCGGCCTGCCTACGCGTTCCCTACGCTGGACCACCTCGAGAGACTGACGGGCAAGGAGGACCTCTCTGCTGAACAGGCTTCAGCAGCCTTCGAGAAGCTCCAGCATGACATCAGGGGCCGCTTGGAGAAGCGCTTCCTCTTTGATCCGATGACTACCCCTGTGGACGTCAACGGCGATCACGCCTTCCAGCCGCCAGCAGACGGTGAACAGCGCGGCCCTTGCCCCGGCTTGAACGCGCTGGCCAACCATGGCTACGTCTCCCGTGATGGAATCGTATCCCTGGCCGAAGTTGTCTCGGCAATCAACGAGGTGTACGGCATGGGAGTGGAGCTGGCGCTGGTTCTCGGCATCATGGGCGTCGTCTGGACCGGCGACCCCATCTCCTTGGATCCGTCCTTCTCCATCGGAAAGAACGACACTGCCGTGCACAACGCCCTCGATGATCTGCAAGGAATCCTGGGTACGCTGCGTATTCCACACGCTTTGCCCTTGCTTCTTCCTTCCGTATGGAATATCTGACCCCGAGTGGCCAGGTACACCCCAGGGCCTTGTCGGCTCTCACAACTTCATTGAATCTGACTCTTCGCCCACGCGCGACGACCTCTATGTCACGGGCAACAACTACGCCATGAACCTCTCCCGATTTGAGTCCTGGTACGACATGGTGCCCGAGGGCGAGTCGTACACGTCGGAAGCCATGGCCGAGTACGCTGCGAAGCGCTTCCACGAGACCGTCGCCGAGAACCCGTACTTTTACTATGGTCCGTTCACCGGCATGATCGCGAGGAACGCCGGGTACTTGTTCATTACTCGCTTGTTCGCGAATCATTCTAGCGAGCATCCAGGAGGCGTCCTGAGTAAGTGTTGCTTCGCTAATTGCCGCGCACTGCGCGCTCTGGGCCGATGGGACCGTGCTGATGGGTGCGAAAGCACATGACGTTATCAAAAGCTTTTTCGGCGTGTACGGCGACAAGGGTGGCTTCACGTACAGGGAGGGCTGGGAGCAGATTCCGCAAAACTGGTAAGCAGCAACCGCGCGTCCAATACTGAGCTCTCTCAGAAATACCGCCGAGTGGATCTATTTGGCCGCTATCGCAGCTGCTAACACCCCTGGACGGGCAGGTACAAGGTCCCCGTCGACTACGGCCTCATTCAGCTGAATCTAGACATCGTGGACTGGATCCTGAGGCATCCGGAGCTCGGAAGCATCGGCGGCAACACCGGCACCGTGAACTCGTTCGCCGGTGTTGAGCTCACTGATTTGACCAGCGGCGTGCTCAACCTGACGAAACTGCTCGAGTCGAACAACTTGCTGTGCTTCGTGCTCGAGGTTGTCAAGCTCGCGTCGCCGACATACTTGAACAACCTGTATGCCACTCTGGTAAGCCACTGCTCGAATCTCGCGGACGGTGGGGCTGTGCTAACGGGTCGGTAGTCTGTGCCGCTCAACTTGCTCTTTGACGCCTTCTCGGTCCCGCTTCTGAACCTGGCCTGCCCCACATGGACGGACCTGACCTACGGCGGAGAGCCCATTTGGCAGGCGCTTCAGGAGAGATTCCCTGGCGCCAACATGAGCGGAGCCGCGCTGTAAGCCGCGCGAAATCAATCCAAATTGACGCCTGGTCGTATGCGCGTCAGCAGGTAGCAGCGGCGGGCAGCGGGCGGTTGCGGCGGTGGGCAAGCATGGGCTCCGTTGTCCAAGGATACACCTGGAAGCGGCAACTACTACTATATTTTTCACTACTTCTCGCTAGCTCAGACCTACTTCATTTACTTTAATATACAGTCTTCCCGAGTTTTTGCGGCTTTCGAAGTTTCTTCGAACGTCGCTGTTCTTATATGTGCGCATCTTAAAATTCGGACCGAGTCTATATGTGCGCGCATCTTATACATCATCTCGTATTTGCAGTTCATGCGTCCGCCCTACGGGGCTTTGGGGGCTAGAGCACTGAATCCACGGATCCGTCCGGACCAAAGGGCTCGTGGAAGTAGTACGGCCCGTCTCCGAGACGTGCCGTACCGCCTCGCTGTACGTACGTCGTCAGCTTATATTCTTCCGGATAGGTTCATCCTGTCACTGCAAAGTTGCGTACGGACAAATACTTCACATGTCCATGAAGGCATCCTGAGATGCAATACTTTACGTGAGCGGGCCAAAATGGGCAGACGTCACTGGCGCATATACAATGGCCTGTCCAACTCGCCCACTGGCCAGCAAAGGCGCATGATGCGTATTCAACCTACCTTCCCACTTTGACTGTTTTGGTGGGCAGAAAGTTCAGATTTGAAGTCGTCGAGCTGCATCTTCAGTCCCGCCGTGCTCGACTGCAAACTGGGCTGACGCCTCGCTCCAAAAATACGCATGAGGTTGTAAATGAAAGCACACAACAACAGCAGCACATTACATTCTCCAACCAATCTCGCCCGGATAATCGATAAGCGAGCGGGATGAACTTTTCGAAGACGGCCTTGAATGGATGCGAAACAAGAGCGTCAGAAGAGAAGGGGCAACTCAACTAAAATCCCTTGGCTGTCGACCGCAATAGCGCACATCTCGTAACATCCTCCGCGCACTCTCGCCCCCCCCCCTTCAAGACAATCGACGTAGCCAATTCTTCACTCAATCCCCCCCAGAACCCGCGACATCGTAGATAGATATCGGCTCACTCCGCAATCACTCCCCCGACCTGGTCCAATCTCACGAAAACGCTCCACCGCACCGAGTACCCAGCCGTCTCCTCACTCGACCCCGCCAACTCGGCCGCCGGCAGAAAGGTGCGCGCGCACTCGTTGCATCCGGGCGGGGTATTCGCCGAGGCTGCCCGCGAGGTGGGGTTTGCGGATGAGTCGGTCGATCCCGTTGGACGATGCCAGCTTGTCGGGTGAGGCTGCTGCCGTGTGGTTGGCGAGCGAGCAGGCACACTTCTTGAAGGGGAGGTTCGTGCACACGTCGTGGGATGTGGAGGAGCTGGTGGGGATGAAGGGGAGGTCGGAGGAGGATAGGGGGAGTTGGCGACTATCGTGCGGAAGACTTGAATGCGAGGTGGTGGAGTGAATTGAGCAGGGCGAAGGGAGGAGGGTTGGGCTCGGAACATCTTCGTCAAAGAATTCATTGTAGCTTCTCACGCAGGAACTTCGTTCGTGTTGTCTGAAAGTAATGGCTCCATCAACTGAATATTCAGTAGTAAGCCAGGTACGCTATGAGAGGGCTAATCAACGGTGACTTTTCAGTCTTGATCAGCGCAACATAACCATAACCTTAAAAGCTCCACTTCGAATGTAACCGTATCGCTCTTGGAGGCCCCTCAACCAGGCTGGCTCCCACGAAAAGGACGTGAATTACCAGCCGATTTCGATTGCCTTACCATCCGCCGGAGACGCCAGCACCGCCACCAGCGTTGTCCTGCCAGGAGTTGTCGCTGGCCGGAGCAGTGTCAGCCCAGCCGTTGGAAGGAGCAGCACCGCCAGTGTTGTCGCCACCGCCCACATCCCAGGAGCCACCGCCAGAGCCCCCAGCAGTGTCCCAACCTCCGGAGGCCGGAGCGGCAGCGGTGTCGAAACCGCCCCCGAAACCGCTGTCTCCGAAACCGCCGCCAAATCCACCGGACTCCAACTGTTGAGCCTGGGGGCACTTCTTCTTGGTGTGACCCTCTGGGGAAAAAAAGTCAGTTGATGCACAAGGGGGAAGTCCTCTGGGTTGTTTGACTTACTCTGCTTGCAGACAGTGCAGGTGATCTTGGAGAAATCCTTCTTCAACTCGCACTGAAAGAAGGTGTGTCCCTCGGTCCCGCAGTTCTCACAGACGTTGCAATCCTTGGAGATGTGGCCGACCTGACCGCACTTGAAGCTTCGAGAGGTCAGCTTATGCTCATGGTTTCCCGTTATATGCCGATAACTTACCAAGGACGATCGCCACCGGCACCAGCCTGACGCGGGTTCGGGCATTCGGACTTGAGGTGACCAACTTCACCACAGTTGTAGCAGGGACGGCCTCCGCCGCTGCTACCCTGAGAAGGATTGGTGCACTCGGCCTTGATGTGTCCGAACTCGCCGCAGTTGTAGCATGGACGGCCGCCACCATTGGGGCACTCGGACTTGCGGTGGCCGACCTCGCCGCAGCTGAAGCTAAACCACCACGTCAGCCGATCTGTTGGAGTGGTTTGAGGCATGTTCTGAGAGTGTTGGGTCGTGGTATTGGATCGTGGCATCGCGGTTATAACTTACCAACCTGAGCCACCACCGCCGCTAGAGGCCTGGGGGCAATCGGTCTTCATATGACCCGCCTCACCACAGTTGAAGCAGGCGCCGCTGCCACCCTTGCGCTTGGGAGGAGCAGAGTTGGAGAAACCATCATCGCCGCCAAAGCCGTTCTCCTGCTGCTGGGCAGCGTCGTTGACCTCGTCACCCCAGGACGTGTTGCCGTTCTTCTCGGCGTCCTCGGCCTGGCGGAGCTCCTTGGCGGCCTTCTGGTGCTTCTTGCCGCTCTGGTGGGCATTCCAATCCTTGGTCTCGATCTTACGGTCACAGGTCTCACAGAGGGTGATCTTGGAAATGACCTCCTTGTGAGGCTGGTAGGGATTGCTCTGAAGAGCGACGTAGGCACCACGGATGCCGCCACCACCGCGCATCATTATGAGTTGAAGCGGAGCTTGCTGAAACTGCCGGAATGGACCCTATGGATATGACGTCAGTGGGTTCGAGTGAGGCAGACCTGCGCGGGTCGGACATGAAGTGTTGCGCTTGGAGAAGGGCAAGCGCGAAGCAGACATACCTTTGCGGCTGCGCAAGGAAGCGCGAAGGTCAGCTCTGCGTGCTGCTCGAGGTTCTGGACAATGAAACGAAATGGCTTTGCGCAATTAAGAGTGAGACTTTGATTGTGTAGGAGACTCAAGGAAATATCTCGACTGTATGTAATGGCGCGATGGTCTAGCCGCATTAGGACGGCGCAAACGCGCAACTGCCCTGCCTGCGACTGCCAGAAGCAAACGCGCGCGCACGTGTTGCCCTCTGCTCCGCCTCGTGTGTTCGATGCGATTTTCTTCCACGCGGACTGTCCGGCGCTCCTTCCCCAATCCTCCCACGTGATTGACCCATCCGCCACAATGGCGTTGTTGCGCGTCTCAGTGCGCTTCTGCGCCTGGTAGACTGATCCAGCAACCCTTTGCCCAAGCTTGAAGTGAAATGCTAATCAAACAAATAGCTGGCATCTGCATCATGCCGTTCTGCATGCATCCCCATCAATTGGCTCTCCACTGAACCCGCCTTACATCATCATGCTCTCAAGAGACACCTGTAGGCGAAGTACTGGCTCCGACTCGGGTGTGCGGAGGGTGATATCGAAAGTCGCTGTCCGCTGCTCGCGCCGGAATCCGGTGTCGTTGCGATTCAGTCGGTCCAGCCCACGATTGTTTCAGTAGACCGTGCCGGATGGAAACCCCTGGCTCCACCTCGTTCGAATTGTGGTGGCAGTCATGTCGACTATCGCGGAGTCTAGGACGCATATCTTGCAAAAGATGGAATATCGTATGCCGCTGCCTGCGGCTGTGGTTGCACAGGCCATTCCGCTCAGGCCAGGCTCAGGTAGTGCGGCGGCTTAGCAACTGAAACCAGCACGGCCATATATATGACCCCGCTCGAAACCAGCAGGCCAATGAGGACGAGGAAAACAGCGGCCCATTGGGTGTACGGCCTGTACTCGGCGAGAAGTGCCTCCTGCGCTTCCTCGTCGATGTACTCACGACGGCGGACACGACGAGGCAGAGGCGGAATGCTGATGAGAAGAGGGACTTTGAGGTGGTTGTTGGACAGGCGGACGGGCATCAGGCCGCCAGTCTCAACGCAAGTAGGATACGTCTGGGCCTGGGGGCGTGTTAGCACCGAGCCAAGATGAAGTACGACAGCGAAACATACGTAGACCTGAGCAAGCTGCTCCTTCTCGGCGTGGGCGTCCATTGTTTGTTTGTTTGTTTGTTTGTAGAGAGCGACTGTCGTCCAAGGAGTGAATGAGCGAACGAAACTGCAGCGAGCGGCGATGGAGTTCGAGTCAACGGGCGGGCTGGTGGCTAATAAGTACGTGGTAGCAGGCAGCGGCATTCGAACGATAGCGAGCCAGCGGGTGTCTGACTTGGCGTTCGGGGCCCGGGGTGCACCTCACTCCAGCCCTGTGGCATAGCCTCCTTGATCTGCCGGGGGCCAGCCCAGGAGCATGCTTTAAAAATTGCCTAGTCCGGCGCTGGCTGCCAATGCGCGACGCCGGGCACGGCTCGAACTGCACATGGCCGTCCGGCGGATACGAGGTTGCAGCCGAAGGCAATTTGCAACTGGAGGCAGAGTGGGTGGGAAGGCCGGCCGCCAGAGGGGCCCGCGGGCATCTGGAGACGATGCGCGCCACACCGGCAGCAGTAGTGTGCGGGGAGACGCAGGCCAGGAGGCATGGCGAAGCCTCTCCAGCGGCAGAAAAAAGGATGCCGGGTTTCAGTGGAGTGTCAAGCTTGCCCGCGCTTGCGGGCCAGGAACCGCAGGGGTCCGCAGATGCAAAGGTCACGCCGCCGCGCGCGACTCGCCAAGAGGGCCGGCGCAGCCGAACGCGACCCAAATATAGGCCGAGCCCGTAAACAAGCGGCCGCGCCCGCCCATAGCTGCACCTCCGCCAATATCTCGCCGTCCACCACCCCAGCCCGCCTGAATGCCGTCCGCCATCAGTGGAGACCCGAACGGCAAAGCGCCGTCGCGCTCGCCGTCGCCTGCGCAAGCCCCGCCGGTCGCCGAGTCGCCCGGCCCGCGCGCAGCAGCCCTCGAGCGCATCTTCTCCCAGGCCCTCGACGCGACCACCAAGCGCTGCTCCTACGCGAACTTCGCCACCTGCTTCCCAACCCCCGCGCAGTATGTGCCTGAGAATCTAGATGCCTTCTGGCGCGACTTTACAAGGCGTGTGGGAGATGCCGCCACGGTGAGTCGCCCTGATTGCAGAATGCAGCACGAGCTGCGTCGAGGCCAGCACCACTCGCGTGTGCTGGATGCGGCCACCGCATAAGGAGATGATTCTCGACCTTGTCTCAGCCTTGCGAACGCTTACTGACGCCGTGCGCTCCGTACCAGACCAATTTCAACCAGATCCTCGCCGCGCGCAATGTCGTCCAGTCTCTGAACTCTCTGGACGCGCTCGTTCAGGATGCGAAGAAGCGCAAGGAGCAGGCTGAGGCGAAATCCAATGGCCAGCCCATCGAACCACCTACCCCGTGAGTGCTCAGCCTTAGATCTGCCTCGTATCGAAGCCCGTGCGAGCGCGACGTTGCAATTAGGGGTCGGCTTTTGCTGACTCTATACAGACCTCATACTCTCCCAGCCCAGACCCTTGCCCTAGCCCACCTACAGCCTTTCCTCTCCGCCCAAACACAGACACTTGAGTCTCAGCTGTCAACCGCCCAACAGGCCAACACTCAGCTCTCGTCCGAAATCGAAGCGCAGCGTGCCGAGCTGGTGGCGTTGGTAACCGGCCTTGAGCATGTTGTCAGGGATCTGGAGGGCAGCGTTGAGATGCTTTCCCAGGATGAGGTTCAGAATCTGACGCGTGAGGTTCTTGACATCGAGAAGGACCTTAGCGGCTGAGCTGGCGTATCATCTGCTGGAGAATGATGCGCTCTCGGGCGGACTTCCGGGTGCTACTGAAATCCAGACGTCTGGGACAACGAAGCCGAGTCCATGCCGAATAGGCCTCCAGCTCGTCCGCGTCGGAACTATTCTGGAAGACAAGAGTTCAGAGCTCAGCACGCCTTGACGTCTTTACGTGTCCCAAAAACCGGCTCTTCAATCGAGCCCTAGATCCGGTGGCACCATTCAAGCTTCACCCCAGAGCTTTCGTGGTGACCGGGCGACATTTTAGTGTTTCACGCAAACGCGGGCAAATTCGCCGGTTTCTCCAGTATTCGGAAACTTCCTGCATCCCTTTGGCGGCCTGAAGGACGCCAGCGCTCCTAGATCTTCCACCACGTTTAAGAGTCACGCCGTGTTTTTCGGAGCCACGTAAAGTTGCTCCATTGATTCGGTTGAACCTCTGCAGTGGCTTGAGGGGGAGAAGCTTATTTCACACCACACGACCTTTGATTCGCAGTCAGGGACATCAAGAAGAGGGGAAGAGGCGAGAGCACGATGGTCTGTGCTACCAATGGGGTTCAATCGTGCGGGTTGCGCCGGCTTAATCTACTAGTAACTAAGGGCGCCCTTGTGCGGCCGTGCTTGGCAAGTGTAGCAACAAGCATCCACGTGCCTTGTTCGCCGTCCACGTAGCTCGCCGACCACTCGTACCTGCTAGGCTGTGCATTAGAAGTATAATGTACAATCCTTCCTTGGTTCTCTTAGGTCACGTCTATACACACTGTTCGCCGGCGAATACCGCATCGGCTACGAGAGGTTGACGCTTGACTGATGTGAGATAAAAGAAGCCCGATTCACGCTGTGGCCCAGCCCTGAAGTCGCTCTTCAGTTTCTTGGCACACGAGTCTCGGATGTTTAGCTCTTCCCCACACCCCGCTACTCCACACGTGAATCCTTCGAAGCACACAATCTGTAGCGTTCATTGCTCATGAAGTAGCCTCCTCTATTATGGCAACTCTTACAAGCACCATTGTATGACCCCGTCAGGTTCATGTCTTTGCTCCCGCATTTTTGCCAACTGTCTAACCATCAATCCAGACCAATTATGAGTACTCGGTCGAAAAACCGCTCAATCGCGAGCCTCCGGTCGACGAGTTGATCTCTCGGTAAGCAACGGACATGCTCTTTCTCAAGTTGCTTCTCCAGGCAAAACGCTGACGCGAACCGCCTACCACCAGCTTCATCACCGACGATGGCAACTTCGACAGAAACCACGGGTACGTTTTCGCAGAAACCTCCAACCACTCTCTGCAGCCTCCTCCCTTCTCTCCACTGCTTCAAGCCGAACCCGCCGCGTCCTGACCACCCACGCCAGACCAATCCCCCACATCGACCCGACCACCCACACCCTCACCATAACCGCGACCGACCCTTCCTTCCTCGCCGCGCCGCTCCGGCTCGGCATCGACGACCTCCGCTCCCGCTTCCGCCAGCACGATCTCCTCGCCGTCCTCCAGTGCGCCGGCAACCGCCGCCACACCATGCGCACGCAGCTGCGCGAGGTCAACGGCGTCGACTGGCTCGACGGCGCCGCCATGTGCTGCGTGTGGCGCGGCCCGCTCTTGCGGGACGTTCTGCTGGCCGCGGGGGTGACTCTGCCGCCCGCTGCTGCGTCTCACGATGGCCTGGAGCGGGTCGATAGCGGCGTGGATGGCGCAACGGATAGTAAAGGGGGAGGGGGCTTGCACGTGCAGTTCGCGAGCTACGCGACGCGGTGCCAGGAGGATGCGTGGTACGGGGCGTCGATCTCGCTCGAGCGGGCGACGAGCCTGGCGGACGAGGTCATGGTTGCGGTGGAGATGAACGGGAAGCCGCTGACGGCGAGGCACGGGGCGCCAGTGAGGCTGGTGGTGCCGGGGTGTGCGGGGGCGCGGAGCGTGAAGTGGTGAGGTTCTCGTTTTGCTTTTTCCGTTGGACTGAGGGGGTGGGTTTGGCTGACGGGGGGGGGGATGGCTAGGGTCGATACCATCATCATCCAGCCCTATGAAAGCACGAACCACTACCAGCAGCGCGATTACAAAGTCCTGCCTCCGGAATGCCGCGACCAAGCCGCCGCCGAGAAGTGGTGGAGCCGCGTTTCAGCCCTCATGGACATGCCGGTCAACTCCGTCGTTGGTTTCCCATCCTCTGCGTCTCGCGTCTCCCTGTCTCCTGATGGCACGGTCGAGGTCATGGGCTACGCGGTGCCGGGCGGCAGGAACGGGCCAGTGCGCAGGGTTGAGGTGTCGGCGGATGAGGGCGCGACGTGGGTAGAAGCGGAGATCTTGGCGCTGCCGGAGGAGGTGCGGAAGAAGGGCTTGGGGTTGAAGTGGGCATGGAGCCTGTGGCGGGCGAGGGTGAAGGTGGAGAGGGGACAAGGGAGAAAGGTTTGGAGTAGGGCAACGGATGGGAGCGATACGCAGCCGAGGTATCCAGCCTGGAATTGGAGGGGTTTGGCGTATAATGGGTACGGCGAGGCGGCGGATTTGGCTGTTGAGTGATGAGTAATGGGTGGATATCGAGAGCGGCTCCTTGTGTTTTCGAGACGCATTAATTTTCTTCTCTTTTTCTCTCTACCTCTCTCTGCAGGTTCGTCGTTTGTGAATCGTTAACTAGCTATATGCGTGTCAGCCTTTTCAATTCCGTCTATCGTAAACCTGGAGTAATACCTTAACCGCGTGAGTCTGTAGCGTACATAGGAAATGTATTGAAAGATGGCGCAAGATGTGAAGGAATTCCCTGGATCAAGAACGAGTCTTCTATGCTACACATACCGAATAGCTTCAACAGAGCTAAAAGATTTCAATGATAGTGCCAGGCGGTCTCGTGTAGTCCGGGGGCCATGCTTGCGGCGCCATTGGCGGCTCTGGCTCGATTTCCACAGTCCACAGCTTTCCTTCAAGCGCTCGTTCCAGCAGCCACTCTGAGCAAAGGTCGCGGTCACGGGGTAGACAGAACCGCTCGTGACATTCGTGACGATGGCCATCGTTTTGATCTGCAGGAGTTTCACCAAGTCCCATAGACATCCACCGTTCAAGAGAGCTCCAGTAAGCCCTCAAGACGTCGTTCTCATGCAGGACGACAAACTTTGTATGTTTGCGATGCTGTACTGTTTCTTGCAGAAAAACGTGTCTTGACGAAGGCGTGTAAAATGATGCATGAGGAAGCACTACGCACTCAAGATTTTGCAGGGTTTCGAGCTCATTAAGTTTGGGGTTGAGATCCTCGAGAACTGCGGCGTGGAGAGCCAATTTCTTCAGATTCGGCCAAAAGGTCCACCAGTAGTCCGGAAACAGGCGGCAACTGACAAATTCTTCAAGATTCGAGAGTTGGCTGAAGGCGCTGCCGAGCTTTGGCATCACGTTCAGGTGGTCCTGGTGTGGATCCATTGTATCGAAGGGCATGCTGACGACGAGGCGCTTCAGCGACGGCTGCATGATAGACAACAGCTCAAAGCTCCAGTGGGCGACAGGCTGGTTGTCGATGGAATGGGATGGGAACGGGGCCAGGTACAGACTGGTCAGCAACGGCTTGATGTCCACGTGCGGCAGAGTGGACTCAGCGGCACGTCCGGGACAGAGCAGGGCGTCCAGGGAGATCAACAACAGACGTAGCCGATTCTCCGAGTCGATAGAGAGACAACGAGAGTACAGGTGGCGCGCAGCGGCCGGGTAGGTAAGTCTGGAGACGCGGGTGAACGCATGGATTGCCTTCGCCGACGGGTCTGAGAGGGGGAGCGCAACCGTGTCTGGCGGCGGGACAAGGCTGTCCAGGACCAGCAGCAGTATCTCGGGCGGCAGGCGGCACGCGCTGGAGGCATCCATGCTGCATGCAATTCCGACGGAAGTGATGGAGACAGCGGCCAAGCGGCGATGCGGTGGATGACGACGACAACGAAACGGGAAAACCGGGGCGGCGGCGGCGGCGGCGGCGGCGCAAGGCGGCAACCACTTTCGAGCGCGAGGTCGCTGTTACCTCTTCCTCGCTCCTCGCTCCTCGCTCCTCGCCGCTCTCGCTGCTTCATCCACCCACTGTCCATCCACTCACCCACCACCCATTTCTCACCATGCAGTAATCGGGTGGTTCTCTGAGAAAGCCAGCCAGGGGCTGTGTACACCTTTGTCATGCGGTACGACTGGGCGTGGCGATCGCGCCGCGGTTCTCCATGGCGTTGTACAGTCCGCTCGACAAGTCCACGAGCCTACCACCGGAGCATCCAAACGGACTAAGAAATGGCGGGCGACTGAGATCGGACAGAAATCTCGTCCGGGCGGACGAAGAAACTGCGACGGCGCCACAAAGTGATGCAGAGTCTGGGAAGAGAGGTATGATGCGCGAAAACGACCTTCCTGAATGGCAGATGGTGTGCTATGAAGAGGCGCCAGGTACTGTGGGATGACGCATCGGTCTTGGAGAAAAACGGTTTCGAGCTATTCTTAGGTTGCTTCTGCCGGACATCTCAATCTGGTTGAAGCAATTGGCACTGGCTCTGCGGGTCCATCCGGCGGCGGTGGGGTAGGGCACGCTTCCCCGACACGCGTCCTCCAGGAACAACACCTTAAAATAGTCCTTGGATCTACGTCCAGTGTGGGTGAAGCATATCTCGCCGTTCTCATTGGTGCCCCGAATGCCTGGATCGCAAGCCGGGGAAGACTAAATATACCGAGAGATCACGGCATTACATGATTCGGTCCTTTCGCCTTAGTGCGGGAGGACACTAGAGCCTGAGACAATGTGACGGAAATCCCGCACTGTGGCAGACAATCTGCTACTTCCTAGGCTACTCACTGATGCTGTCGGAGGGAGGATTCGCGCCTTGCAGAACCGACTTTCCAACAATTTTGGAACCCGAGATGAAGAAGGCCCGCCTTTGTCCACCTTCGAAATGGATTGCCCATCTTCATCCAAGTCTCGCTCGCATCCTGGTTTTACCCGAGAATAGTCGCGTGCATTACCCGACGTCATTGGAAAGAGCAAGGATGCTGGGTGCTGCCCACTGGCCACTAAGCGGGCTTCGCTGATGACCAAGCACATGAGGCTCCGTAAGGCTAAGACATGCCGCCGTGGAGACAAATTTCTGAGAAGTTAGACGTTCAGACTAGCCCAAAGAAGCAGCGGTCAGCAGGGTTCCGGTCCACATCTTGGTCAAGCCCAGGCCGGCTTTCGGCCTCGATTCATAGCAAGAGTCTCTTGCGCTGGAGAGATCCGAGACGCGTCACCACTAGATCTCTGAAAACCATCAGAGGACTGGGAAGGATGAACACAATAGAGCACATGCTGCCAATGAGGGCTCCGCCACTGAAGTACGTGTTGAAATGGCCTGCATTGGCCGGTTCCTGGATGGAGAGACCATAGCTAAGCCGCTCGAGAGACGCGAGGCATGCTCCACCGCCTGTATGTGCTCAAAATCCCCAAGTCTCGTGGTAAGGTGTCGTAGATAATGGATCTCGGGTTTCGTATTCGGAATGAGCAACATCCTTGGATTGGCAGCCCGGAACGAGCGGAGAGCTCGGGAAGCTTAACCTCGTGCCAGGTTGCCGGCCTCAAACCGAAAAACCTCCCCTCGTAACGTAAGCGATCACCAAATGCACACTATCACCAAACGCACGGTCGCCCACACAAAACCCTCCCTCTTCAAAATTGAATAAAATGGTCAACGAAGCAACTATTAAGCTTGCGCTTGATGATTTAAAATCGCAAGAAGTCATCAATTTTGCCGCTACAGCTAAAATATATAATCTTGATCGTACGACCCTTATGCGCCGCTATGAAGGCAAAACTACTTCATACCATGAATCACGTTCTACCCACCAGAAACTTCTCACGGACGCGCAAGAAGAGGTCCTTCTCAAGCATATATCAGACCTTTCTGATCGGGGAATGCATCCAACTCCTCGTATTCTTGAGAATCTGATCGTAGAGATCGTACGGAAGCCAATCGGACAGTGCTGGGTTCGCCGGTTCTGTCAACGACACAAAGATCGGATTAAAAGCATCTATCTCCGCGGTATTGACCAAACCCGTAAAGTCGCTGATAACTCGACGTATTTTGAACATTTCTATTCCGTCGTACGAGCCCTCTCTCTCCTGGCTTCCTTATATTTATTATATGAATGTAACGGCGGGCCTCTACCTCTAAGGATCAAACACCAAAGAGGGTGGTAAGCCGTGTGAGGGTTTACCTTAAGTGGGTACAAGGGAGGGTGTGAGAGAACGAAGTGACGAACACACGTGACAGAGCACTACGTGCGAAGGCCGTGTTACTAATCAATGGTGCGGATTGATTATTGAAGAAGTTGACCACGAAGGGTCAAATATCTAGCTAAAGAGTGAAGCTATATACTATAGGGAAGCCATATACAATCTATAGTTCGTAAGTTTAGTTCGCCAAGAGGTTGAACTGCTGAACTAGTAGGTTCATAAGTTTAGAGTGCCAAGGCTTTGAACAATTGAACTGGGGAGTCACGTGACTCTACTAGGTGGGTTTCTCTCGCGGGCGCGTCGGCGCCCCGCTTGCTCTTCCTCTTAACCTATTCAACCAGGTTCTATGAAGGCTGTGCCGTAACAATGAAGATATAAGCTAACATTGCCCTTATAGCTTCAGGAAAAGATTGAAAAATATCATATTCGTCCAGCGAATACGTACAATTTTGATGAAAAGGGATTCTTGCTAGGTCTCTGCCGTACGATGAAAAGAATCGTCTCAATTCAACAGCTTCGGAGGGGAAAGATTCTCGGGTCGGTTCAAGACGGGAGCTGCGAGTTTATCTCCCTGCTTGCAGCGATTTGCGCGGACGGAACAGCTCTCCCACCAGCCTTAATCTATCAGGGCGATTCTGGAGACTTACAAGATACCTGGCTTGAGGATTTTGACGGTTCGTACGAGGAAGCCTACTTCGCTGTGTCGAAAAAGGGCTGGGCAAACGAGGAGCTTGGAATCTCATGGCTTTCCAAGGTCTTCGAGCCTCGTACGAGGGCAAAAGCAGGAAATTCCCGACGTCTACTTCTTGTAGATGGTCACTCAAGCCACGTCAATCTTCGGTTTATCGAGTTTTGCGACCGACACGGGGTTATCCTGGCTATTCTACAGCCGCACTCAACCCACCGTCTGCAGCCTCTTGATGTTGGAATCTTTTCTCCGCTCGCCACGGCCTATTCGAATGAAATTGACCGGTTAATTCAATCAAGCCATGGGTTTTCTCGCGTTACGAAACGGACTTTCTGGGGGCTATTTCGTACGGCGTGGAATTCAGCCTTGACTTTTGAAAATATCCGGTCGGCATTTGCTAGTTCCGGAATTTGCCCCCTCAAGCCACAGAAAGTCCTAGGGAAAATCAAAAAAGAGACTCCGTCACCGATTTCAAGTGACATTGAAGGGAAGAAACCTACTCCAAGCTCCGTACGAGGCTTACGTCGTGCGGTCAAGGCGATATCAAAGGAGAAGGCTGATATCGCACTCGGGCTTGATCTCATCATTCGGGCAAGCGAAAAGCTAGCAGTCCGAAACGAAATCCTTAAACATGAGAACCAAGGCCTTCGTGCAGCACTTGTTGGTGAGAAAAACAAGCGGAAAAAAGGGAAACCAATAGGTCTTTTCGATAAAGAACGGCCCGGAGAAGCTCAGTTCTTCTCTCCAGCCAAAGTTAGTGCCGTACGAGCTCGCGCACAAGAGTTGGAGGATCAAAAGCAGCGCGGGAAGGCTGAGGCTGAGGAGCGACGTCAGAATAAGGCGGCTGAAAGGGAGAGAAAGGCTCAGGAGGCTCAAGAGAAAAGGGAAACGAGGAGAAGAATTCGCGATGAGAAGCAGCAGCAAAAAGAGCGGGAAAAAGAAGAGCGTCTAGCACGGCAGCAAACTAATAAACAGCTTCAGGAGGAAAAGCGGCTTCAAAATGGTCAGGCAAAAGAGAGAATTCGAGCTCAGAAGCGGAAGAGAGAGGATGCCATACAGAGAAGTCCAAAAAGGCAGAAATCGGTAGTTGTACGAAGTGGACGTAAAATCACGCTTCCCTCAAGATTTCAGGACTAGACAGTAATATAATTTTTTTCGCACGGTCCTATTTACTCTATATTTTAAATTTCATAGTTATTTAGCCATGTGGTAAGGAGATATTTAATTTCTTGTTCGGGGGGTTGATTCTTAGCGACCGTGCATTTGGTGATAGCGTGCATTTGGTGATCGCTTACGTTACTCGGCTCTTTCGGAGGATCTACACCTATGCTTATTCCTTCAGCCACCGACCTACGTACGCCAGCACAGTTCAACACCATGGATTGCCCTCCACGTCCATGTGCCTGGAGCGCCCTGTGTGCGAAAATAGCAGCCCAAGCTTTTTCCAGCTCAGCCCAGAAATGCTTGGGCGCAAGAATCTGAAGGCCGCCCTGGGCGCGACTCGTATAAAGCGCGGCATGTGCCTGCCTGACATGTCTCCAAACACCACTCAACTCTCAGCACATCAAAGCATTTGAGCAAGCTTTAAGCTGTTGACCATCCGCCGCACCCTCACGGACCAAAGCGATTTCAACGCAGCCTGATCGAACACCTTTTGCTTTCCACACAAAACATCAATGGCCTACCCGACTCAGAAGCCTCCGGCCTACCAAGACGGCATGTTTGCCGATGCGCAATCACACGCAGTGGAGCTGGCAGCCTCCAGGGAACCATCCCGATCCCGGGCTTCCACAATGCGTGGCTTGAACAAGCCTGTTGTCATTCCTCGTAAGCTCAGGACGGAAAACGGAACGCAGATGAAGAAGATTGTGGCTGAGATCAAGCGACCCAGAAACCATCAACATGTTCTACGTCCGCTCATTCTCCCCCTTTGCCCGCGCCTACCCGCCGGCCCTCGCAGAACTCCCCAACCCCATCGGGCAGGATGAATTCCTCGCGTTCATCGACGGCCTCAACAACGCCTTCATGATGAACCCCTTCTTCCAGGCCGGCTTCGTAGCTAGTGGCATGATCATGTCGGTACCAATACTCCCCGTCCAGCTCGCCGGCGGCGGGGTACAGGCCCTCGCAGCTATTGGCTCTGCCTCCATTACCTTAATCCGCGGCAGGAAGTACTTGAAGAAGGTCAATGCCGAGATTTTCAATCCGCGGGGCCTCACCGTCCGGATTTGCACGACAAAGAAAATGATGGGCGCCGTCGGCATGACCGAGACCAAACTCACCCTCCCGCCGCTTGAAGACACTGACGACCTTGAATTCGGCCTCACACACACGGGATCCGGCCGCTCGACACCCGCACTCGAGGCCAGCGTGCCCGAAGATCCTCGCATGCGCCGCTTGCGCGCCCTGGAGGGCCATGTCACGCCCATCACTTTCGATGTTCCGCCTCAGCCGCTGCCAGAAGGAGCCTTGAAGCGCTATTCGACGGCGCCGACGCGTTGGATGAACAGCCGCAACATGCGCGGCCTGATCAAGAACCGCGATAAAGGCCTCAAGCAGCAGCAGGACAAGGCTGCCGAGCTGGACGAGGAGTTGGCCACTGCAAACAGGGAGATTGAGGAGTTGGAGAGGCTGGCAACCGCCCAGGAGACGGTGGAAGACCAGTACATGCGGAATCAGGCGAGGAGCGCGGGTGCGGGAGGGCGCCCGGCGCACCAGAGGATGCCGAGTCAGGACCTGGTGGCGAGTATGGAAAGGAGGGCGCAGATCATTGAGGAGATCAAGAAGGCGGGCGAGAAGAAGATCCAGAAGAGCGACAAGAAGGAGGAGAGGATTGCGAACAGGATTCTGTGGATTGTTATCACGAGCTCGGACAACGCACCGCCGGAGGATGAGGAATTAGCTCTGTCGGAGTCCTCAAGTCACTGAGCTTGGTGATGCGGTTACCTTTTGTCTTCCTTCTGCTTCTTTTTTACGAGCTTGAGATATCCGACATTCGTTTTGCAGGTTTGTAAGTTATAGATTAGTCAGTGTTAAAATATAACACTTCTTCTCATCTTCCTCCTATCATTTTCCACTTATTCATGCACCATTCACATTGCATGAACTCAACCATTGTTGCAATACCGCACTCCACTATAGTGCTTATAGTGAGAATGGCCTAAGCATCTATCATCGGGACTGGATGAGCCCCACCTTGCCAAACATCTGATTGGTTGTTTTACCAAGCCACACAGCGCAACGGAGCGGGGTAAACTGCACCCGTTATCTCGACAGAGCTCCAAAAGGCTGCAGCCTCCATCTTCCCCTGGGAATCCCTTCATCTCCATCCTCTACCATGCCCACCGACTACCTCCCGTCCCAGGATGATGCCTTCGCCCTCCTCGTTGGCCTCTCCCTCCTCCTCGCCATCTGCCTCCTTCCGCGCACCTTCCTCTTCTTCGGCAACCTTGTCTCCCCTTCGCCCAGATCCTCTTAATTATGGCAGAAGCCAGTTTTTATCCACCGCCAACCCAACCCGGAAAAAAGCCGCGGTGTCTGATTTGCTTGGACCAGCGTTTCGATCTCTACGAGCAACTATCGACCAACTCGGCCAACGTTGCGTCTGTGCTGACAGGGCACTTGACGCCGCAAATGCGTTACCGCCTGATTACGTTCAAAAGTCTCGAACAATCAGCAGAGTCTGAGTGCGGGCTCTGTAGATGCATTCGGGAAGGCATCCGGTTGTTTTGGGACGAGTTGATCCCTGGTTCTGAAACGTGTGGGCTTGGAGAGGAGGACTCGTGGGGCGTTTGCGTCCTGCTGCGACCAGGACAGAGTCTCATCGTGTCTTGGGTGTGGTCGTCACATGTTCTGGAGGCCCCTGATGACTTGATCATTCCAAAACATGTTCTGTCCGATGATCACTGGATAAGGCTGATGCAGCCACTTGAGTTCTATGCCGACACCGACTCTCAGGACTGTGCATTTGGAGTCTCAAGCAACATACCGTCTTTTCTGGACTTGCAGCAATGCCGGAATATAGTCGGCCAATGGGTCGAGTCCTGCAACCTCGGTCACGCCCCTTGCCAGGACCGAGATACGACGCTGCCAAAGCGTGTTCTCGACATTTCAGCTGATAATGTAAGGCTGGTGGAAACCAAAGTCCTACAGCAGCAAAGGTACGCAACTCTGAGCCATTGCTGGGGGAGTCCAGAAGCAGGAGGTGTCAAGTTCCAAACTACCAAGAACAACCTCAAAGCTCGGAACAGCGGCACCCGGCTGAATGACTTTCCAAAGACGTTCCTGGACGCGATTCGTGTTGCGCGGCTCACCGGCTGCAACTACATCTGGATTGACTCATTGTGTATTATCCAAGATGACGAGCAGGACTGGAAGGAACAGGCGATGCAAATGGCAAGCATATACGCGAACTCGTACCTCAACATCGGTGCCACAGCATCTTCGAACAACAAGGGCGGCTGCCTCAAAACTCGACGAGTCGCTTACGAGTCAATCGGGATGGACTTCGACGTGGAAGAACCGAGACGGTCCCATCACATTCAGGGCCATGTCCACGTCAGACGCTACTGCGACACCGCCCATCGGCATTTCTCGGAGGTCGTCCAAACCCACCGGAGTGCGCCGCCGCTTCTCACGAGAGCGTGGGTCTTTCAGGAACGGCTGTTAGCCCCTCGTACCCTGCACTTCGCCGGCTCTGAGCTCGTCTGGGAATGCCAGACATGCATGAAGTGCGAGTGCGGGGGAGTTGAGGGCCTTGAGAAGCGACACTGGTTCAAAGCACAGTTCGACCAATCCCTGAAAGGCACCAAGTCGAGAGCGGACGTATTGGATGCGTGGCTGAGGGTAGTCACGCAGTACTCCAAGCTCAATCTCACATATCAAAGCGATTGGCCCTTTGCGTTAGCGGGTCTGGCAACGGTAGTGGAAAGACACGTTCAGTGCCGCTACTTGGCAGGCATTTGGGAAGCAGACCTGCCCAGAGCATTGCTGTGGAGGAACGTATCACAGAGCAAACATGGGAGTAAGGAAGTTGGTGCTCCTACCTGGTCTTGTAACTCTCGACATCTCCAGCTTGGAACGGACGGTTCTGAAATATCTTACTCGGCTCTTCTGGAATACGGATTTCAGCAAGATCATCGGTTGACCATCGACCACAAGCGATGTTTCTGCCAGGCAAAAGACAACAATCAGTTTGGGACTGTTACTTCCGGATGCTTGAAGATGGATGCGGCCTTGAGTCAAGGCAGTCTGAGGATCAGCCAGCAAGGCGGCAAAGCCAATTCGTGGCAGATTGAGTTCCGAAAAGAGGAGAACGCCCAAAGATTCAATATCTGGACCGATTACGACCTATCCTCAGGGAACGTAGACGAGTTGGCGGAAGGAGACGAGGTGGTGGGTCTGTTGATTGGCACTACGACACAGTTGAAGAGTAGAGAGTATGTCCTCGTTCTGGCTCAGGTTCAGGCTCACAGCCAGACGGCGTGCTACCACAGGGTTGGAATAGCCTACTTTGACACAGCCGAGGAAATCTTTAAAGGGGTAGACCCCAGCAGTGTTGAGATAATATGATAGAAATATGCCAGTTGAGTTAAACTGCACTGTATCCTGCATTACTGTTCGCAAAAGTACGGTATCGAATTTTCCCTGGTTAAGGGCCGTCGTGGGCCCATGTGTGCTGGCACGTGGCGCAGTCTGGAAGGTCATTACGAAGCCACAATTTGAGATCTTTCGCCACACCAGAGAGGTGCGGGTTTAGCGCCTGGCACTAGATGTCAGGAGCGAGGCGGGCAGATGTTTCAGTGCGTTCTAAAGCTTGGTGGAGCCGTTGGAGTGCTCGAATTTCCTGTTTAGGAATAGCGATCCACGAGCCGCCACCCGCCATCCGCTTCGCCATGGTCAATGTCGAATACTGGATCGAAAACAAGCAGCCGAATCACTACCATGGCGGGCTGATCTTTGGTACTTCAAGGCGAGAATAGTAGGAGTAGAGAGCGGTGGAAAGAGAAGCAGGGACGGTGATTCCAGGAGCTGGACCCATTAGCGTCAGCATTACTACTCGTATCCAATTAAGTTTGCATCCGGCTGCAATTTCACCCACCGGCCTAAGCATCAGCAGAGCAGCATTCCGGTCTCGATCGACGCCTTCACGGACCATCGAGGCAAGCAAGAGGGAGGCCGAGGTCTTTGGTCGTGAGAAGCAACACGAGCGCCTGCGACCGACACTGCGGGAACTAACGTTAGGCAGCGGCCAAGCAAGGAAAAGGTCGAAATCGCAATGGTTTGGCGGTTTGGGGGGTTGGGGGCCAATCTACGGTCGTTCGCAAGAGACGGGCGGGCCAGGAACTGGAACGGCAGGCAGCAGGGCGCGCGGTGCGGCGGCAGGAGGCAAAACACGTCGCGGTTCGAAAGACGCGGAAACTGTTTGAAGCTGGGCATCGGCCGTCGCAGAAGCGTGGCGCAGCACGATCAGCGGGCTGCAGGCGAGCTGGACCTGCGTGAATTTCTGCGTCGACGAGTAGCGTGGCGGCTGCTGACGCCCGGCGACAGCGCACTAGCCGGCGGGATAAGAGCGCAGGAATGGGCGCAACGCGGCGGCAAAGGGCGCGAGCGGCCGTCACGCCGTCTTTGCTGGTGCTTGACTGACTTTGGAGGCTGAACAAGATTAGAGTATGTAGACAGGCGGTCCAGCGTCAAGCGTCGGACAAGCTCTGCCAAGCTTCGATCGCCTCCCGGGGCTGCGCGCTGACATCACCCCCCAGCCAGCCAGGCCAGCCAGACCAGCGCCTGGCGCCTGCCGCTGCCGCCGATGATGTCTTACACAGCCCTGCCCCTGCTGCTCCAGCCGGCTCCCGCTGCTTCAAATGCACCGCGAGCCCGCTGGCGCGTCGCTCTGATCGCCCCAGTCTCCAACTCCAACTTCCCGCCCCCTCGCCCGCTGCGACCATGCCGACTCTGCGTGCGTGCTTCGCTGCTGCTGCTGGCTTCGCCGGCCTCGCCGGCGCCGCCGAGCAGCCCAGCCCCAAGGTCGTCGGCTTCGAGATCGCCAAGTCGCGCCGCCAGGTCCTGGCAACCCTTGCCCGCCGCAACCTGGCCCGCCGCGACACCGTCTCCGCAAGCCTGACCAACTTCCGCTCGCTCTACCAGATCAACGTGACCGTCGGCACCCCGCCGCAGCAGCTGGGCCTCCAGATCGACACCGGCAGCAGCGACGTGTGGTTTCCCTACGCCGGCTCCAGCCAGTGCATGCAGGGCGGCTGCGCGTCCGCCTTCGACCCGGACCAGTCGTCGACCTTCGAGGACATTGGCCAGGACCAGTTCCGGATCCAGTATGTCGACGGCACCACCATTTCCGGCGACTACGCCCGCGACGTCCTCGCCATCGGCAACACCGAGATCCGCAACATGACCATGGCCGTGGCCACCGATTCCGACGACACCCCGGAGGGCATCATGGGCGTGGGCTTTGTTCAGGACGAAACACTTGCCCAGTCGGCCAACGTCACCTATCCGAACGTGCCCGTGCAGCTTGTGCAGCAAGGATTCATCAACAGCGTCGCTTACAGCCTGTGGCTGAACGACCTTGGTACGCTTCCCCACCCATGCATTCCATCTTCAACCGCTGACCACCAGCAGACTCCAGCTCGGGAAATGTCCTGTTTGGCGGCGTTGACAGCGACAAGTACGACGGGGACCTGATTGGGCTGCCCATCCAGCCAGACTCGCAAAGCGGCTCCATCACCTCCTTCACCGTCGCCATGTCGTCTCTGAACATCAAGGCCGGCGGCGGCAACAGCGTCTACAGCCAAAGCAACCTGGACCTGCCTGCCATCCTGGACAGCGGCACCACGCTGACGCTCCTGCCCGACAACATTGCCAACGCCATCATCCAAGGTGTTGGTGCCCGCAATAGCCAAAACTTCGGCTATGTCGTGAACTGCAGCATTGGCGACACAGGCGCCAAAATCGAATTCGGCTTCGGCGGCTCGGATGGCCCAACCATCAGCGTGAGCATGGATGAGATGGTGCTCCCCATCACCGACGAGGAGGGTCGGCCTGCGCGCTTCCGGGGCAGCGATGAAGAGGCTTGTACCTTCGGCATCGAGCCCGCCGGCAGCGCTCCCATACTGCTCGGTGACACGTTCATGCGCTCGGCCTACGTTGTGTACGACTTGCACAACAACCAGATCGCCCTCGCCAACACGAAATTCAACGCCACCTCCTCCAACATCCAGGAGATTACCAACTCCACGATCCCGGGCGTCAGCAAGGTCGCATCCGGCCTGACTGTCACACAGACTGCCACCGGCCCCATTCACGAATCCGGTGGTCTTGCCACTGGCGGCGCCAGTGCTACCGCCGAAGCTGGCACCGGCACGTTCGACCTTGGCTCGACTAGCACCGGTGGGTCATCGCCCAAGACGGGTGCCGCGGCTGGTCTTCCGGCTCCGAGAATTGCGCTTGAGACGGTAATGTGCGGCATTGTCGTGGTGCTATCTGCCATGTTTGGCGGCAGTTTGATGATTCTGATCTAGCCAAGCATCTACGTGGAGCGTTTAGTTCTCTTTGTTCAACTTTAGGCGTACAGGCCTACCATGGGCGAATTCTTGCATGTCTCATTTGCTGAGGGGCTTGGATAAACATGGGTTCTTGGTCTAGACCCAGGGTGGTGGTTCGAAATGCATAGAAGTAGCGGGATATGACACATGAGAACACGAATACATCTTACATCTTTTACCTCAGTTCCTCCTCACCTGGGGCTGTCCGTAGATTCTTTCTTCACCAGCCTCACGTGTAGTCCCCACAGGCTTCACAAGACTTCTTCAAGGCACCCTCCGTCTCTTTCAAGCTCCTCCGTTAGGACCCCCCACCCACGACGGGCTCGTCTGCACCACGACCTCCCTCCCCTCATCATACCGCCCTTCCACCAACCGGTTCAACCAAACGGCCAACCTCAAGGCCGCCTTGCTCACCTGCAGCTCGACAATCGGCCACGCTCCCTCAGCGTACCCGCTCGTCGCCAAATCCGTCCCGTTGTACCGCTGCGCGTACACGTAGTCGCACGTCCAGGCATTGCTCTCGCGCGCCCACGCCAGCGCGCACGCCGCCGGCGTCGCCGGGTCCGCGCAGGCCAGCCAGTCGGCCGTCGGCTCGGCGAACGCATCGGCCAGGATGCGCGGGAGCAGGCGCTCGGCGAACCAGGGGTGCAGGCCGGACGCGTTGGGGAAGGCGGCGACGCCCGCGTCCTGGTAGATGATGTGCCCGTCCCACACGGCGTGCAGCTCGGTGGTGCTGTTCGCGAAGGTGACGGGGAAGAGGTTGCCGCCGGCCGCGACGCCGCTCGCGTGCAGCGGCTGCGCGATGTCGCCGACGAAGTGGGTGACCCACTTCAGCGCGTAGGAGCAGGTGAGGTTGGAGCCCGGGGCCGAGGCGAAGGCGCCGGCCCGGGCGGCGGCGATGCACGAGCGGAGGATCGAGGTTTGGTTCGCGATGGCCGAGACGACGCAGCCGCCCGAGGTGCAGTCGCGGTGGTAGTAGACGTTGCAGAACGAGGGCGGCTGTTTTCTGTCTGTCAGCCCCGGGTCGTTCGTGGTCTTGCGGCTGTCTTGTTTCCACCCAGCCCACTCCCCGACGAGCTTTTACGGAAATCGTGTACGTACGTCATCGGCCGAATCGATCCAGTGCCATTGGTACGAGAACGCGCCCTCGTCGGTGTGCGCGTACGCGTCCGCCCACGCCGCGGCGTTGCCAATCGACCCGTTGTACTCCGGCTCCAGGATCTGCGCCAGCACCGACGTCGTGTACTTCGTCAGGAATTCCTCCGCCATGAAGCCGATCTGCTGGTGGACGTCGGTATTCCATGCGGACGCGACCGAGGCAGCGAGCAGCGCGCTGCCGGCAATCGATCGAAGGCGCGGCATGATTGGTGGGGGGGTTCCGTCCAATGCCCGTGTCTGAGGTGTTGCGAGGTGGCGGCGGTCAGATCGGACGCGGCTTTATACGGCACGACGGTCGAGGTGGGTGGACGTGGTCGGGGGAGTGCCGCAAGAGCCGGTGGTCGTGGGTCATGCAGGTACGGCGTCGAGGTGCATCGTCCGCGGAACGTCGTTCGCGGTTCGGCGGCGCCGGCTATGCGGAAGGGCTTATCATCGGAGAGCGGCGATGCTGAGGGGAGAGGTGGAGATGTAGAGCAAGCTCCTGCTTATCGCAGGAAGGATGGCCGCTGTGGCTGCTGGCCCGAAGGATGGGACACGGCGTAGCCGAGGAGGCACGGAGGTGTGGAGATGAGGTCGGTGGGGATATCGATAAGCTTTCCCTCCGTTCCCCTTGTAATTGGCACGCGACACACTCCTTTTCAATTTCTGATGGCGACCAGATCTCACGTTGACCCTTCTTCCTAGTTGCTGTGCAGAATGAGAAAGTCTCGTCGCAAGCATTCTCATTGATACCCAGCAATTTGTACGTCCTGTTCTCAGTATCAAATAATTCTAACGAATGTACACCAACCAATCCAAGGCTAAACCAAACATTCTCCGTGCTTTTCTCCATTAACCATACCAATAGCTTCGATGGCGCCTTTGAAGGGAAACAATCAAGCCATGGAGCGAAGAAGCTGAAATCCTTTCAGGGCTCGTCAGGTCGCGGCAGGAGAATCATCTTCGTTCCCGTCGGGTCCAAGATGATGCAGGGCGTCTTGGATATCTGGCAATCATTGCAAGCCCGAAGCTTCTCCAGGCCAGAAGGCCACTTTTTTCTTCTCCTCAGGTCAAAGAAGCTTGCCATGCAATCTTTGCTCCTTTTTTCCACCCAGGCGCGGAATCGAAGCGGAGCTACCAGTTGGCGGTCTTTGATAAACCGAATAACATCACCCCAACCCCGAGGGTCCTCAGCCTGAATCTGATCTGCAACCTTCGTTCTTCCATTGAAGAGTAGGTAGATGAGTGGGAGTCTGGTTCCGTATGCCGTCTGGTGGTAGATCTTCCTCCGTCCCCTCTTCTTGACCTGTCGCGCAGGAAGCTCTGATGAAGTCTCATCTTGGGTTTTCACTTGAGGTACATGATTCTTCCTGGGACGTCCTCGCTTTATCTTGGGTAGAGGAAGAGCCAAGCGCCCTTCTTGGTCTTCTTTGTCATCTGCGGAGTGTGCCGACGAGAAAGGAGCTCGAGAGCGTTCATTAGAAGCACCCTTGTTTCGGCTTGTCCACTTCGGAGCTGAATTCGTGCTGGTTCTGGGTTTTTGTAGCTTCCCCTTCGGCGGAGGCATCGGCTGTTCTTCTCGGTCATCTTCATCGTCGGCAAACTGGGCAAGCGAGTGCGGAGATGGAGAGCGACTGTTGGCAGTATCGCCATGCCAGTCTGGCGATTGCGGGACCAGAATTTCCTGGAGCCCGAGAGTTCCTCTCTTGGTCCTCAGTGGGATTTCCGACGGTTGTTCCGCGCCTTTTGCGTTGTCCGCAAGCTGGTGGCGTGGGGGAGAGGGTAGAGAGCGATCGTCGGGTGCTTTGGATGCAGACACGAGACCGCCCTCAAGCTCGGCTTTCCTGAAGAAGTACTCGCTGATTCCCGAGACCAGCTGCTCCTTCAGCCGAGACGCCTCGGCCTTCTTTTCTGTTCACTGTCAACCAATCTGCTTGCAGAGTCATGCGGCGACTCACCATCGAGACATTTCTTCTCCCGCTCGATCATGGCCCACTCATCCTTCTTATCAAGCTCGAAGGCCTCACGCTCAGCTGGACAAGTCAGTCGGCTATTCTCCAAGGACGACAATCCCGGCTCACCTGTGAGTTGGAGCCTCTCGCGTTTGAGCTCGGCTTTCTCGTCTGCGTTTGGGCCTGAAACATGAGCCGGAGGCGTTGACGAGACATGGACGCTTACTCACGGACGAGGTTCTCGGGCGCCGTTGAAACTATACCGTCACTGGAGGTGGCTGACATTCTGGACAGAGGCGGCGGAGATGGAGAGTGGGTGACGCGACGCAGCAGGCCGCGGGTGTACGCGGGTGCACGTGATCGCTTCCCGACTCAACGTGTTTGCGGCAGGCACCACCGCCCGGACCGGATTTTGCGCTCACTTCAGAATCACGCCGTGGACACGCCTTGTCATTCTCTCACTCAAACTTAAACCCGAGCTCTCTGTTGGCGAATGCCCTGATGCGCCGCTCCGCCGCCGTCAATCCTCCCTCCTCGACATCGAACGCCACAAGTCCCAGCATGCGCTTTCCTTCGATGCTCAAGATATTCGCCGGCCGACCTCGGTCTTCATGGTCTCTTTCCGTCTTGGTTCCTCCGACCACCGGAAAGTCCGGCGGCGGCGTCCCGGCCAGGAACGCCTTGCGCTGCTCCGCCAGGTTGGCGACATTGTACCTCGTAAGCGGCACGACCGGAATGTAGGCCACCGACGAGTCTTCCGAGCCAGCATGCTCATACTCGACCTCGTGCACCATGTCGCAGTGCCAGAAAACATAGTCGCCAGGCTCTAACTCCGGAACGCTGACTACTGTCTTGCCAAAGTACCGGACGCCCATGGCACAGACTGCACTCGTTGGCCTCATTGCTTTCTCCACCGTGTAAGTATGATTTACCATGCCGGCTGACGCGATGCAGGGGAATGTCAAGCGCGCTGGGAGGAGCAGGTGGAGGAGGACCTCTGAACACTCATCAGAGTACTAACGCTAATATAGCCATCTACTCAAGTAAGCATCCTCGGATGGCGCCCTTCTTAAATGTCTTAGGATAGTCACTGATTTGTGTCACTGATGTGTGTGTAGCCTTTGCTGCCCTCGCTTTTTTTTGCAGGGTCACTTTACAACAAGCTTGGAATTCCCATCTGTCTCATGTTCGGCGGGTTTGGTTACGCATGTCTGTCGTCGGCATATCTTTGCATAAAGCATATTGGAACCAGAGCTTTGTCTTTCATCGTTGTTGCTGGATGCATCGAGGGTCTCTCTGCAGCCATGGTATGATTTCTTGGCTTTCCCAGTGTTCAACACAGCACTGGCCGCTCGCACAGCTCTGGTCCGCACAATGTGCTGTCAAAATGGCTTATCCAACCGAGGGTGAGAAAGGGAAGGTGTTCTCGTTGTTTTGGACAATGTACCAGTGTGGAGGTACCATTGGCTCCATCATCCCGATTTGTCTGAACTGGAACTCGACACAGGGAAGCTTATCCGATGCAACGGTTTGTAGTCTACCTCATCATTTGTAGCCTGACTGATTTTATTGAGGCAGTACGCCGTTTTCATTTCAATTTAACTAGTTGGTGCTTTCGTCTGTCCTTGGCTTCTTCTCTCATCCGATCAGGTTGTTCGGTCCGACGGAACTCAGGCGGTTCTCCCGAAGAATCCAACCTGGAAGTAAGCGACATTTTTCCTACTCTAAATTCAGGTCAAGTACTTATGAGGACGACAGGTCCGAGCCCATTGGTTTGTACAAAACGCTAATCACAGACAAATGGATCATCCCCTTCTTCCCGTTATTCGCGGGAAGCAACTACTTTTATACATATGAGGTCAATGATTTTAATTCACCAAACTTTAGCATCCGCACACGGTCTTTTAACGGACTGTGGTCGAATTTCTTCAACATGCTGGTAAGCTTGATGCATCTGATTGTTAGCAATAGCCTAATCTAAGTCAGGGTGTTTGGTTCATGGGACTTTGCATGGACTTTCAACCAGAGAGTTACAGCCGGAAGCTCCGATCTCGCTGCGGGTTGATCTTTATCTTTGTCGCCACGATCGTTATTTGGGTTAGTTTGCTTCAAGAACTGGAAATCCGTCAACTGATCCATCTACAGGGTGGTGGATGGTACTTCCTCAAACCCGGCGGACCGTTCGAGATCCGGGGTGAAGTTCTCGATCCATTACTCGATGTGTAATTGTTTGCGCCTGATCCCTCCATTCGTCTCTTCTCCCCCTTTCTAAGACGCTTGCAGCACCCAATCATCCCGCTACGCCCCCTATCTCATCATGTACATCTTTTACGCCTTCTACGACGGTGCGTATCAGTCTTATGCCTACTGGCTGATGGGATCTCTCTCAAAAAAATCGGAAAAGCTCGCGCGCTACTCCGGCTGGTACAAGTCCATCCAGTCGGCGGCGGCGGCGGTGGTATGGCGCTTAGATGGCTTGCAGACGCCGTATCGGACCATGTATCTGAGCACATGGATTTTCCTGAGCTGCGCCTGCGTGACGACTGCGTATGTGAGTTTTTGCAGAGTGCAGGACCATTCGGAGGATGAGGCGCGGGAGGTGCACGGTGTAGATCCAGAGGTGATCGTGGGGCGCGAGGGAATGGAAGGTGCGCAGATGGATAAGAAATCCGGCGTTGAGGCGGAGGCAGAGGGTTCTGAGCAGAAGGGGAAAGAGGTTGAAGGCTCAGAGGAAGAGGTCGTGTGAGGTGCAACTCAAGGGTCCGGCATGACGTCGTGTGGTGTCTGCTTCGCGGTTCTACTCTATTGCAGATTGCAGACGGCAGCCGGCCTCTCCTGTCCAGAATGGAATGGCATCAATGCAGCTTCCCCACGAACAGACCACTTGGATGTTTCACGGGTGGGTGCTGATTGGCGGGCAATTCCAAACGCGACAGGAGGCTCCAAGCGGTTACAGGACCTCGCTTCCGCCGCGGCTTGCTCTCTTTGGCCGTCTTCCCCATCTTTGTTTAATTTATGCGTTCCCGAAACGCCGTGACGATCACACGCGCCTAGACGACCACCCGCGACCTTCTTAATGCGCTCCCCGTCCGCTGCCGTTTCCAAACCCCCAGCAGCTGTCCTGCCTGGCTCCCTTCCTTCTTCGACTCAACCGGCAGTATGCAGCTCCAATTGTCTTCTGCGCTTCTTCTTTTCGCGGCCCTGGTCTGGCCCGTGTTTTCAGCACAGCTCGCCTTCCCCGGCGCCGAGGGCTTTGGGCGTTACGCCACTGGTGGCAGAGGTGGAGAAATTTATGTCGTCGACAACCTCGACGACGAGGGCCAGGGCTCGCTGAGAGATGCTGTCTCGCAGCCTGATCGCGTCATTGTGTTTGCCGTGGGCGGCACAATCAACATCACGGATCGCATTGTGGTCAGCAAGCGCGTCTCCATTTTGGGCCAGACTGCGCCTGGGGACGGAAGTACGCAGCACCCCACCCAATCACATGCCCCTGGCGAATGCTAAGTTTCTGGCACAGTCGCGACCTACGGGAATGGCTGGTCCTTCTCCAATGCCGACAACTCCATCGCCCGCTACATTCGCATCCGCATGGGCAAGCCCGGCGACTCCGGCAAGGACGCCATCACCATCGCCGAGGGTGCCAACATGATCTTCGACCACATTTCCGTCACCTGGGGCCGCGACGAGACCTTCTCGATCAGCGGAGACGTGGCAAACATCACCATCCAGAACAGCATCATCGGCCAAGGCCTGGAGACCCATTCGTGCGGCGGCCTCATGCAGACCGAGGACGGCGGCGTCTCGCTCTTCCGCAACCTTTACATCGACAACAAGACCCGGAACCCCAAAGTCAAGGGCGTGAATGACATGACTAATTCGGTCGTCTACAACTGGGGTGGCGGAGGCGGCTACATCGCCGGTGATTCGAGCGGCAAGTCCTACGCGAACATCGTGGGCAATTATTTCATCTCCGGGCCCAGCACCAGCGTCACCGCCTTCACCCGCGGAAACGAGAACTTCAACGGGTACGTGAAGGGAAACTTCTACGATCCTGACCAGGACGGCGAGCTCAACGGCTCCGAGCTCGGCGAGTCTTCGTCCAACTACGGCGGCATGGTCCTCGTGTCCACCAAGTACGACTACCCGGCGCCTGAGAAGATCCTGAGCGCTCCGGATGCGCTGGCCGCGGTGATCAAGGGCGCCGGTGCTTCCCTCAAGCGCGACAGCGCCGACAATATCCTCATCGAGCAGCTACAGTCGTACGGCAAGGAGGGCGCGCTTATTTCCGATGAGGGGGCCAGCCCGATGAACGGGCCAGGCTATCTCGCCCCTGGTACTACGCCCAAGGACACGGATGGCGATGGTATTCCAGATGATGCGGAGACGACGCTGGGGACCAGCCCGTCGACGGCAGACTCGATGGTGATCAAGGATGGATATGCCCAGGTGGAGAACTGGGCTAACAGCCTCGTGCCTTCCAGCTACTAAGGCCAGACGGGGCTGTCTTGTTCATGTATATATCTTCCAGTAAGCTCGACGGAGCAGAACATAAGTATTCACTGTCTGTAATTGGCCGCACGAGTACAGAGTTTATGCTTGAGACGTTCGGCCTGCAACGACGCAATTCGCAACATTGAAAGACATTTTCGGCAGTGTTACGCACTGCTGGGGTCATGGCGTTGAGTTATTGGCGTTTTGATGGGCCAGCTTTGACGTCAATTGGCGTTCACCTTGAACTCCGTTGCGTCTACTGTAAGGCCGCCAAAACCAGCATCGTCGGAATGCTCCCTCCTTGCGCCCCGATATTCCAGGAACACTTTAAGATTCGCGGATGTCATCCATGGTAGGCTGCGATGGCATGAGAAGAGGAGAGGTGCTCGAAACAGCCATGGCCCCGCGACGTTTTCGCTCGCCATCAACGTGCACAGTTGTGGCTGGGCCTCGGCCCGGGAAAAGGATCACCTCTCCCTCTTCCCTCGTTCTGATGTCATGAAATCATTCATTCTCGATTAATCATTACCCCTGAACAATGCTCCTGCCATTTGTTGCCACCACTGCACCATTATCTCGACCTATTCCTGCCTACCTGCAGGATGAGACAAGACCTTCGAAGCCAAGTGGTCTCACGGAGCTCTGTCAGACAGCCGTGCATGGGCACTCTTAAGCGTCAGGTTTCGCCTTACTCTACCGAGGTGGAAGTTCGACACGTTCTGCGCCGGATCCCCTGTTACACCATCGTGCAAGAAATAAGCCCATCTCTTGAAGTGGAAAGGATACCTGATTATAATTTGAAAATTTGTTATTTTTTTTTCAGACCTTTATGTACAGCAGACTGCCAATTAGACGATTAATGCCATCTAAGTCGTGATCTATGATGAAAAAGGAAAAGTAGAGACCGGGGGGGTTTTTTTTTGTATCCCAAAGAAGTTTAAAATCACTCGCCATGACCTCCACCCCACACCTTGGTGTGCATGCCGAAGCCCGTCTTCTGCTTCACACCGGGCATGACTGTGCTCATGGTGTGCAAGGGGCGGGTGTCGCTGTCTTCGCCCAAGCTTGGGGCGCCAGAGGCCGGGGACGTGACGCTCTCAATCTCGATGGAGATTTCTTGCTGCTGGTGCACAACGAGAGGCATGTCTCGCTGAGGGTACTCTTCGGTGTCTTCGATGCCGGCGCTGTTCAAGACCTTCTTCACGGGCATGCCGACACCGCCGCTCCGCATGATCTCCCTGAGCTCGACATCGTCCTTGTCGTCCGGGTAGTTGCTGCCGCTGTCGTGGTGCTTCTTCTTGAGATCGTCGACATCAGAGCTGGTAGTAGAATGGGTTCGACCGTAAGTGTTAACGGAAGCACCGGCCTTGCCGGTCAGGTTGGGCTGAGTGCGGTCATGGTGGCCGCGGTTGTTGAAGGCAGCTCCTGACGAGGCAGTAGCGTTGGACCGAGAGACGGTGGCGATCAGATCGGCCATGGACATTTCGATTTTGAGTTTGACAATGTACGCGAGCGGATGGAACTGCATGTAGACGAAGGAGTTCTTCAGAGACATCATGCCTGGTTGCTGGTAAGCGTATTGCCGCGGAGGGGCGTGGAGCGAGACTTACTGATGATGAGAACGTCCATGCTCAGCGAAAAGCCGATGATGTAGATGTTGAACTTGACCAAAGACTCGTACTTTTTCAAGCCTTGGCGGACCAGGTTCCTCTGGACGATGCGGATGAAGTACCAATTGAGAGCGGCATCAACCACAAGGTAGATGACCTTCTCGCAGCGGTCCCACACTTCGTTGAGATGAATGTAGCTTTCAGAGATCTGGAGGCGGGCGGGGATCCAGATGCAGTAGACGGAGATGTTAATTGCAGTGATCAAGACGGCAGTCGCGACCTTGATGTGCAAGGCTTTCCTCCGGTTGACAAGAAGCACCGATACTCTGTTGATGATAATCTGCAGGAGGAACTGGACCTGGAGGGCCCATGTTGTCACTGGGCGGTGTGTCAGCGAGGAGCAGGCGCGGGAGGTGGCGTTGCTGCATACGGATGATGAAGTAGAAAGCAAAGCTCGGGGCAATGAAGCCTCTCAGATGCAGCCAGCAGATGATGCTGAAGCTGAGACAGACGGTGATTTCCAGCCAGATCATCCAGATGTAGGGCGAGTTCAGCCTGGTGGCGCCGTGCTTCTTTGTGACATGGCGGGTCTGCTTGATGGCAGTCCAGACGGTGAGGAAGCCAAAGCCCAGGCTGAAGCCCCAGGTCAGGCTGGCGATGTTCATGTCATCCTGGGTGACCTCCTGGTTTTTGAAGTTGGGGGACAAGAGAGTGAGCATGGTGGGCGGATGGAGGGAATGACTGCGCACGAGGAGGACCGAGACACTGCATCCTGGACGGTGGAGCGGAATTCGCAAAGCTATAACTGCTCGAGCTCCTGAGGCCCGGACGTGAGAGGGCGTTCTGGTGGCGCTGTAGCGCTGGGGCTAGCTGTGGCAGTCAGTGGTTCGTCTTCGAGTAGCGCCAGCGGACCCTCTGCCACAGTCGGCCGGTTCCTGGATTGCCCAGGGACGGCGCCCAATGGGCGGGCTAGAGCGCGCGGCGGCTGCGAGCGCTCCGGCTGCTCGTCCGGGGCAGCTCGCCCGGAGGTTTCTGCAGCGCCGCCACGCGTGGGACGGCATCGGCGGCGGCGCTGGGGCAGGACTGGCTGCAGTCACGGGCGGAGCGGGGCGTGCAGCGGGCGGCGACGCAGGGCAAGGCGGGCGGAGCGGCGCAGAGTATTGGGCGACGGCGAGCACGACGAGATTGCGTCGTCGTGGCGGCGGGGGCGGGCAGCACGCCGGTGGTCCTGGGGCGCTCTGGCGCTGGCGTCAGGCACGGCGAGGCAGTCGCAGGCCTGGGCTCCGGCTGATCGCCTCCCGACGACCCGGCGAACCTGCGCCAGGCACGCTACCGGCCAGTCGCAGGCTTCCAGGCCGCCCCGAGCCCCCCCCCAGCCGGCCACTCAGGCCCTCCGGACCGCCCCGCAGATCTATCGGACCGCGGTCTGGCGCCTTTGAGTCACCGTCGCCCCCGTCGCCAATCTCGTCCCAAGGTCCCAGGGTACGCTTCCACGCCGGCCAGCTGCCGAGTCTGGGGCCACGGTCCCGCGCCTCGCAGGCCTCGCCGTCTGCCGTCGTCGTCACCTCACGCCGCCGCCTCGTTTTTCCGGCCCACGTCTCGCGCGCTCTCTCGCAGCGCTGCCGAGGTCGGGCGCCGACACGGCAAGCCACACAGCGCGCCAGGCCCTTTGCGTGCCGGCCGCAACACGGGCAGCGATCATCTCCACAAGCAAAGCGGCAATAGTCGTCCAAAGTCGTCCAACGCCATCTGAAGCAGAGGCCCGGCATCCAGAGTCGTACGACCAACCCGCCCAGAGCCACCCGCCAGCTTCAGAACACACGCTCGGAGCACTGTCTGCTGTGGGTGGCTTCCATCGCCATGTCCGTTTGCTGTGAGCATCTGGCGCGGGGGGCCCTCTCGGTGGCCGGGGCGTGTCCGCACTAGAAGCCCAAGTGCTGATGGCCCAACCAGTCGTATGATGAGGCTTGTTCTGCTTCAGACCATTTCCTGCCAATATGCCCGCGCAGGCTTGCCGCTAGAAGCAGTCCAGCGTGGGCCGGGGTTGTTCCCTGTGCCGATCGCAAAGCTTAGTGTGTTTGCCCGGGCTGCACCTCCCCGCTCCCCGTCCGCCGCGAGTGTGCGGGAAATATGGATGTGCCAGCCAAGTCTATCTCCCCGACTCGTCGCGGTCGGTACACCCAAGCCTTCTCGATGGCACCAAGGTGGCAGACGGCCTTTGGCGTTAGCTTCGAACACGTGCGTGCATTGATCGATCTCCGACGCTCTGACGCTGGGTGCGGTTTTGCTTCTCTCTAAACCTTATCTTGGCTCCTCCATCCTCACCCGGCGTTCCCCCTGTGCCTTGCCTTCCCCCATTTCGTAGCCAAGTAGCCTTGCAAGGATCCAGCGTCACCTCTGCACTTCACCCGCCACAGCTCTCGCTCGCTAATAACTGGAATCCACCCAGCTGCTGTAGTCGCTCCCCAAAACCGTAGCATGCGTCACAGCTGCCTCCAGCTCGCTTTCATACAGCCTGTCTTCCGTCCCAGATCCATCCCCGGAGTTGTTCCACTCGTAATACAGCGGTGTCGCTCCCTCGGCCATGGTCGTCCACCCCGCTGCATTCACAATCGCCCCCAGCTTCGAGTTCTGAAACACCACCCTCGCGAGCACGCGCCACGGCCGCCCCAGGTACACCTTTCCGCTCAGCCCGGACGCGCCTGAGGCACTCGTCACCGTGCTGCTGTCAATCACATACCAGGACGTGTCGTCGGTGGATTCGCGCGAGTTGGCCGTGATGGCACCGCCGCCGGAAGACACTATGGTGCACTCGCCGAACCATGCCGACGCCTTGCCGAATATGTAGTCGACCGCACCCTCGACGTAGCAGTTGGAGTAGTACTGCGTGCCTGCTTTGGCGTACAGCGTGTCTTGGTAGGACTTGAACTGGCAGCCGTAGAACCCGAGTCTGTCGGCGTTGGCAGTGAGGCTGCATGAAACATCAGCTTTGGTGCTGGCCGCGGGTGAAGAAGTTGCTTACGCCACGGCTTGGGCACCGGATCCGTGGCCGTTCACCACGTTGATGTTGTACATCTTGAATCCGGCCGACTTGACGTTGACGGTCGAGCTGGCATCGAGAGAGCCAGCGTCTGCCGATTTGATGCTGTGGCTTATTGTGACCGTGTTTGACTTGTACGTGCCCGTGTCCGTCGTGGATCCGTAAAGCGTCAGAGCACCTTTGTAGCTGATGGTCAGCTGCTCCGCGTAGGTGCCGCTGCTGACGAATATGCAAGCATCAGCCGTTGCCGACGTCCCGAGTGCGCTGAGTGCGCTCGTTATGGTGTTGTAGCTTGCGCTGGATCCGACCGTCAGACATCCTGTGGGAGCGGTCGTCCGGCTGGTCCTTTTGACAAGCTCCGGTGACGGAGCGGAGAAGGCTGGCGACACGAAGGCCAGAGCGAATGCACAGATGGGCTTCAGCTGCATGGTTAATATTTGCAGATTCCCGTTATGAGATACCAAGCTCTCAAGCTTCTAGGGATCTCAGGAGAAACACCGGAGATATAAATACTCTTACGAGAAGTCATCTTGTAGATCTCGTGCGAGCGAGGGAAACGGCGGGGGTGCGCCCCGGAGGACGGAGTCATTCAGATCGCCTCTGGAGAGCTTTCCGTGGTTCCCGAGAGCATCTTGGACGGCTACCCAATAGAAATGGCAGTTTCCCCGTTTTGATGGAAAGTCTAGGGTACAGCTAACGGCCAGCACCCGTTACGCGCATAAAGCGAGGGGCATCTCGCGGCTAAATTGCCCCACAACCCGTGAAACAAACACTTCGCCTATTCGAACCACATGCAACCAAACTCCGGGCCTCCTGTTTCGTTTGAGTGGTGGACTTTTCGTGTCGTGCTCCTTGCATCCAGCGCCCACACCCTCATGCCCGGATGAAAGAAGTATGTTGAATTCAGCGCCTGCCAAACAAAGATGTGTTGCCATCGACACGTCTTCTGGACCGTCAATCTGGGGTCATGTTTGCCTCGCAGTCATCATCGGTTCACAGTTCCAAGTTTTGGACTGGAGTCAGCCCAGCTCTTGCCTAGCTGTGGGATAAAACGTTCACGCGGATATGAGTGTCTCAAATTCATGCCAAAGCCACCCACGGGCAGGGGATAGGGAGCATGAGGTGCACAGAACTCGCACATGGCGATCGGTCACTGCCGATTCGAAGAGCGCTAAGCCGCCGCTAACGGAGAACAAGCTTCTTAGCTGAGTCCGTCCGTACAGCTGTTAGACCGTCGGGCCGGTCCACGTATGCTCCCGACAGAACGAACAGCCTCCGCGGACACAGCGCATGTCGATCTTGTTTCAGGGATGCAGTTCTTCCTCCACTTGAAGTGGTAGCTTGCTCTCCATAGAACAGACCACCCGTGTCCCTGCAAGAAGTCCGTCCTGAGTGGACTTTAAAACGAAACAGTCTCGGCGAGGTTGATTAGTTCACTCCGTTTGCACAGCATTTCTCACCGAGTATCCAGCCCGGCATTCGAGCCATCCTCGAAACGTCCGCCATGTTGCCCACCGCCAAACTTCTCGCTCTCCTTTGCGCCCTTACAGCAACAGCAGCAGCCGCCGCTCTCCCGGATTCCCAGAACAACTCTCCATCGGCGGCCGCGCTCGCCCCTCGCGCCGTCTGCATCCCCACCGCCGGTGGCAGCTCCAGCACCGACGATGCCCCCGCCATCGTCTCGGCCGTGGCCACCTGCGCCGGCGGCACCATCGTCCTGCCGGCCGGCGTGACCTACTACGCGAACAGCGTGCTCGACCTCTCGGCGTGCGCCGGGTGCGACATCCAGATCGAAGGGCTCCTCAAGTTCTCCAGCTCGACGTCCTACTGGGGCGGCAAGACGGCCATGATCCTGCTCAAGAACGCCGCCGGCGCCAAGATCCGCAGCGTCACCGGCAGCGGCGTCATCGACGGCAACGGCCAGAACGCGTGGGACCTGTTCGCGTCCGACAGCTCGTACGACCGGCCGACGCTGCTGTACATCAGCGGCGGGAGCGACATCGTCGTCAGCGGGCTCCGCCAGAAGAACCCGCCCAACGTCTTCAACTCGATCAACGGCGGCGCCGAGCGCGTGTCCTTCTCCAGCATGCAGCTGGATGCGACGTCCAAGTCGTCGAACCCGCCCAAGAACACGGATGGTTTCGACATCGGGGAAAGCACGACCGTAACGCTGTACGACATCGATGTCTCGAACGACGACGACTGCGTGGCGTTCAAGCCGGGGGTGAACTACGCGACCATCGACCAGATCACATGTACCGGGTCGCATGGCATTTCGGTCGGCTCGCTGGGGAAGACGAACGACGACACAGTCAAGAACGTGTACGCCAGCAACGTGAAGATGATCAACAGCACCAAAGCCGCAGGTATCAAGACGTACCCGGGCGGCGACAGTCATGGCCTGTCGACCGTCTCCAACGTGACTTTTACCGCATTCACGGTGCAGAACTGCGACTATGCGTGGCAAGTACAAAGCTGCTACGGTGAAGATGCCACATACTGCAGCAGCAATCCGGGAGACGCGAAAAGCAGCGATGTCGTGGTGGAAGGCTTCAGCGGGACCACAAGCTCCAAATATGACCCAACTACCGCGAACATCAACTGCGGTGCGGACGGTGACTGTGGAATCACCATTTCCGGCTGGACGGTCAAGGCGCCTTCTGGGAAGAATCAGATACTGTGTTCCAACACCCCCAGCGATTTGGGAGTGACTTGCACCTCAGGAGCGTCGGGATGAAAACAGCCAGCTTGTAGGATTTTATTAGCTGAAAGCCCGGCTCTATGAACAGAATATTGCTGTCTGGAGGTGTGCTTAAGATACATGAACCGAGTGAGACGACAATTTTTGCAACACCGTTGCAAATCAAATGTACAGCGTAAGGAAACTCGTAGAATCAGTGACGATAAAGGAAGGGAAGAATATAAAGACTACTCGGAGCTCCCTCGACGCCCGGCAGAATTGATCAGCAAAAGTGCGTCTCATGAGCTTGTTTGTTGCCATGTTTGCAGTGGCGGTAAAGTTGCGGCTTCAACACTTACCCCAAAGCTTCCACGAACAGCCGAGAACATCCGCAGAATCTGGGCCTGTCGAGCTTACTGAATCATGGAGCTGACCATCTCTCGGAGCTCCGTAATCTCTTGTCTCAACTGCCTGACTTCCACAACAGCCTGCTCGACTCCGATCTCGGGGGCGATCTCTTCGCACTTCTTCGACCAGCCTTCGGACTCGAAGTCAACCTCGCCAGCAAGCTCCTCCCATTCCTCGACCGTGTCATCGTCTTCTTCACCACGCTTGCGGTTGTATCTGACCTTATGCGCTTGATACGTTTCGACAGCAGCAGTAATCAGCAGCAAGGGCGAGTAAATAGTTCCCATGACGTAGTCATTCAGACGGCCATAGGTCTTTTCATCCATCCACCACTCAAATGGAATGATCACCATGAACAACTCGATGAGGTTGAACGCTTTGACAGTCAGCTTGAAAAATTTTTTGTGGGTTTCACAGCTAGAAAACAGCTTACGAGCAATGAAAACGTTCTCATCGGGAGCTCGGACGAACTGCATAGTCTTCTGCGAGAGCTATAAACTGTCAGACTGGGGTTTCCGTCTAAAGAAGGTTCAAAGCATACCAGAGCCATGTACTCATCAATTGCATTGTCAGTGATATCCTCGTAAGCACTGTTGTACAACGCAATGAGAATGTTAAGCAGGACTTTTGCAATAGTCAGCATTCTATATTGAAGGGTTCCTTGGAAAGGGAGTCAACTTACCGACCATGACCACAAAAGTAAAGATGTAGTACAAAATCAGGCCGAAAGGAGGAGCAAAGCGCTCGAAGCCGTCAAATTCGGGAGACTGCATGATAGCGTTCAGCATCGCTTTGAGAATAAAGGTGAAAGCTGTGATCTTGTTGTCCACCTGGTCCATGCCGATGAAGGCCTGGAAGAAGCCGATGAGAATAACCAGAAGGAGAGCGAAGAAGATCAGGGACTCCTTCATCATGACCTTGAGGACCACAAGCATTGCACCGAAGAACCGGAAGGTGTCCAAGTACAGCAGAAGACGCATCCAAAACATAGGAGCGCTGAAAGCCAGGAAGTTGTAGCTTAGCGTGTTGAATTTCATGCGTTTGTCCGAGTCGAGCCCATTTCCAAGGGCAATCATGCGGGTGATGAAAGATACCGTCAGAATGGCGTAAAGAGTGCTGTTGAAGACGTTCCAGAAGCCGATATAGTAGCGGCCGACTTTCCAGAATTTGGCCATTTCATCGAATATGAAGCCTGCAGTGAAGATGTATAACAGCCCTTCGACAACATCGAGGTCACCGTCCGGGTTGATGGTGTTGATAGCACCCGTGTACAGGCCCAGGTAGATCAGGGAAATGAGAATCTGGAGAGCGTTCTGGTAGGCCGGCACACGCATGCGGTCGGGATCCAGATGGGCCCAGTAGTCGGTGTTACCCTTCTGCTTCCAGTCGACGAAGCGCGACGGGTCTTCGTCGTCTTGCACCAGCCAGCCACGCCAAAGGTGGTTGATGCACTTCTGGTAGCCAGACGAGCCGATGACGCCCAAAGCATGCAGATCCACAGCCCTCTCAACGACGTTGGCCGGCATGGTATCCTGGCCGTCAATCACAATGGAGTATCGCTTCAGCAGGACATCCTCGAGCAAGTACGGGAGGTCCTCCTCGCTCTCAATGCTACCCATCGTCAGTTCCTGGTCGACGGCGGGCTATCGACGGCATTCCGACTCACATGTGCTTCGCAATCACCTCGCAAGCCACGGCGCGAACATCATGCAGATCCGAGTCCCACAGCTCGATCATAGCCTGCCTCTTGAACCACTTCTTTACGACCAGCAAGCAGTAGACTACGCAGGCCTTGTAATCCTCACCGCCAGCGGACGCAGCCAGCTGGACCACAGAAGGGGTGACTATGTGGCTGTGGGCGCGGGTAATCAAGGCCTCCTCGATCTCGCAGGGTATCACGACCTCAATCTGGTGCTTGAGGCGGAGGGCGATCTTGGTGACTTCCTTGGCCGGGATGGGCGACGGGGGCACATCGTCCCTGCGCGTGGGAAGCACTGGGCCCAAGTCAGCAGAGGCCGGCCAATTGAAGCTTCAACACTCACAGGCGCGCATCTCGTCGCGCAGATGCGGGCGGTCGCGCCGGCTCTTGTCGGCGCTGAAGAGCCGAGCCCAGCGTACCATGGTGGCGGCTAGCGGCGCCGTTGTCGAACTCTGTGGGGGAGGGTCGGGATCTGGGGGCGCGCAACGGCAGTCGGCGACAATATCTGGTGTCGCAGAATGCGTCGCAGACAGAGCTGGCAGTCAATGAGTGTGTTGGCGAAAGTGTCTTTGAGCGAGAAAAAGTGGGCAGAGTTGGATACTACACGCACGCGTGCGGGGCGGCCATAGCTCCTTGGCCGTGACGTGTGTGCCAGGCCCGCCGTCTCGGATCGCGCCGAGGGGCTGTGCGAGCGCCTATCAGGCCCATGTCAGAGCAAATCACAGCAACAGGCGTCTTCCGGCCTCAGCTATGTGCAATCTTTCCCTTGCACGATGCCGCCTCGAGGCCACGCGCAAGGGAAGAGGTATATTGGCTATTTCCGCCGCTCCGCTCCGATGCAGTGCAGCCGCCTGACTCCGTTCTATCTCACCCCAATTTTTGATGCCTTTTTTCCTGCACCCAGACGCGACGCCGGCACTGACATGTCGCTGCCTTCCATCCTCCATCGAGCCGCCAGGCCCTGCATTGGCATTCCTTGCATCGATCATGCGCATTCGCATCCTCCGCTTAGCTGTGGATCTCGCCCTCGTCGCTCTCGCTCTCATCCTCGTCGCCGCTGACCTGCTGGTTCTCACGCTCTCTTTGCTCCATAAGAGCCTGCAGCTCGGCGTCATCGCTCTCAGTGACGGCCTTGGGTGCCATCTTGACCCTGCAGCTTCCACCGTCGTAGCCAGTAATGCACTTGGTGACATCCTCAATGGCCTGCTCCAAGTTGGCGATACCCGCGCTCTTGTCCAGGCACTGGCTGGTCAAGACGTACAGCGGCGGCGACACGAGCCTGACCTTGACAAAGTTGTCGGGCGTGTTGCGCGCCTCAGCCTTGCGCAGTGCATCCTTGACCGCATCGATACCCTCGTAGCCGAAGCACGTCACCTCAATGTCGGCGCGGACCTTGGTCGGCTGGGGAGTGAGGCGCTTGCCGATATAGGACAGGAGCTCGGCCTTGGCGGCCTCGTTGGGGAACTGGATTTCGGCCCAGACATCGGGGTTGGTGATGGAGAGCTTGAAGGCATCGAGAGAGTGGCCGTACTTCTTGTTTAGAGGCCAGCCAATGGTCTGGTACAGCTCCTCGAGCGGCGTGCGCGTCTTCTCGGCCACGTGGCGCATGATCGAGTGGACCATCTTGCTCTTGTTGTAGCGTTCCTCACACTTGATAATGTCCTCGGGAGAGACACGACGCTTCGAGAGATCGATGTAACCTGCGGTCCAGTCAGTGCCCCTGCCTCGCCTTGCGCGCATGCGGCGGCCACTCACCCTTCTCCTTGTCAACCCTGAGTACCACAACGACTTCGTTGCGGCCGACGCGGATGAGCTTCTGAATACTGCGGATACGACGTCTCGAGAGCTCGCTGAGCAGGATCATGCCGTCGATGTTGTCGTACTCGAGCAGCTTCACATACGCGCCCATCTCGGCGATCTGCGAACAGTCAGCGCGCGCGTTCCAGCAAGGCTCCGGCGGACGAGGCTGCGCACCTGCTTCACGTTAACCATGACGAAGCTCTCCACCTCCGGGTACTTCTCCTCGTAGAAGCGGCAGTTTGTGTAGGACGCCATCTTTCTTCCTGATCCTCGGCGAGGTGCTCGTCGGCGGTGCGGTCTTTTCCCTAGTTCGTGCTGCCCTTCTTGGCGGTCTTCTTGGCGGTCGGGTTGGTGAAGGGGGTGAAGCTCTGCGGCGGGAGTTGGAGCGAGAGCGCGGGGTGTTGTGTTGGAGTCAGCGAGGTGTCGGCGGTGACTGCACAGGCGAGAATTCACAGGCACATTTGGTGGGGCGAAGTGCCACACGCCAAGATTTCAGAGCCTAGCGCCCGACTCTCTTCCGCCCTACCTGCGTCCCAGTCACCGTAGCCAGATCTCTGCGCCATTGGTCCTCCGTTCTTCGTGTCTCTTGCTGGCTTCTGGTTATCCAGCCTGGGTACTCGTTTGTGTGCCCTGCAAAGCACCTGTATTGTACATGCACACAGTTGCATGCCGGCCCGCTGGAGCTGCAAATTGCTTCATGGAGCATCGCTTTGTCGCTTTAGTTGCGTTGCAGGTACAAGGCAGCAGACACGCTTGCGTCATCTGAGAGCATGCCGCTGCATCACTGACTGTGTCAGTGCGAATCCTTTCTTCCATTCCTTTTACAACCCGGGTACGGAATGAAGAAGGTCTTGCAGCCATCGATCGTCAAAACAAGCACAAGACCTGCCATATTGCTGGGGCGGCGAATCCAAGTCTGCTGGAGGCAAGGTAGTATCAGTTTGTGGGGTCTCTTGACCTGGATTCGAAGTAGAGGGCGAGACATGTTGTATATTGATTCATCTCCGTGTCACTGCAGTCAGAATATTGATTATCTCACACGACAACCGTCCACGATTGCTCATTCAATCCAGCTCTCATGTGGCTTTCCAGCCACTGCTCGGCTCTCGTCTATTTTGATTGATTCTATATTCTTCGTTCCTGCAAGTAAGACGGCCACAAGACAGTTGACCCCCATCGCCAACGCCGCATGCGGAGGTAGCCAACAAAGACCAAGCGCCACAACACATATCACCCACCCAATAAGATCGTCATCTCGGTGAAGGACCCAGGTTTCGTGCGTGTGTATTCAGCTCGTATCTGCGTGGGATTGCCGCCTCGAGTCTGCGCCTCGCCTCTGGGCGACGGTCCACAGCGCCCGATATACCCGAACCATTGCATTCCATCATTGACATCACCGGCCCTCAATCCCTCGGCTTTAACAGAAGAGATGACGTTCCTTGCTCAGTCAGGAGCAAAAGTAATGATTGACGTCTGGCTCGTTTCATCCAGCGCACAGCTTACCGAGGTATCCGCACGCTCAGCAGACCAAGCGGCCCTCTCCTCCTCGAGGGATCGTGTCAAGCAGCACTCAAGAACACCACAAGCACCAGAACGCCTCTCCAGGGTTCCCGTGTCAGCACCCAGGCGGCCTAGCTCGTGATGACTGGGTCATAGCTGTCTGAGACTTATTGTTCCGCCGCCAAGCACTCCGCTCCGCCGCCGCGAAAATGGCCTCATTGGTCAGTGCGCATCCATGGTTGCCGATCAACCTTCAGCAACGGCCCCTTGTGTCCCGTTTCTGGCTCAATCTGGGATATGCTTCTGCGGCTGAAAAGCCTCGTTGTCTGATCCCCCGCAGCCGGCAGCCAGTGACAGCTCGCCGCCCCCCTCTTTCAGGTAAGACGGCACGGCTGCCAACACCATCGTGGTCCGTCGGACCCGCGGCTTCAGCTCGCGCCCGCAATTTAAGGTTTCCGCCTTACGGGTCTTGGCGCTCCTGAAATCTCTCCATCTGGGGAATATCTTGTGGTGGGCCCCGCTGCTATAGGCCTCCTTTCCCCTCGCCTTCCCCTTGACCTTGCTAAGACTCTATTACTCTATCTCTCAATCTGCTAGCAGCGTCCTAGTCAGTCGCACCCAACTCCTTACGCTCGTTTTTGAACCCAAAGGCCTCCACCCTCTGTCACCATGAAGTACTTCGCCCCCGTCCTCTCCCTCGCCTTCTTCCTCTCCCTGTCCGCTGCCACGCCGGTGCAGCCGCGCCAGGCTTACGAGACGCCCACGCCGACGTCGCCAAGCTCTGCGCCGTCCAGCAGCGCCACCTGCTCCTGCGAGCCGAGGATCTGCATCCAGTCGTGGCCTCAGGTAAATCCCCTCCTGTCTCCGTGGTTCGTGCAAAGCTGACGCAGATGGGGTTTTCAGTCCTGCCTCTGCGCCAACAAGGGCAAGATGGAATGCTACGAGAAGTGCGGCGGTGACTACCCAGAGCTGCAGGTACGTTGATACTTTATCCACGTGGAGTTCGAGGGCTGACCGCGGGTCTGCAGTCGTGCGAGTAAATATGCGCGCATACCACCGCATAACAAAGCGAACGTGATCGATTCTTCGGAGATGTTTTTCGGGTTTTTGAGTCATTCGTGGTCGATATTTTATCATTCTTCTCATGTCCATATCTTTTTGATCTTCTTCGCTTCTATGCCGCAGGCCTGAATGCCAAATGAAAACTTGTTTCCATGCCTCAATCGGCCTGGCTGCTGGTCCGTCCAGCAGCTCCCGTCTACTCATCTTCTCGCGCTAACATCCTACTCGTTTCTGCTCTCCGCCAACTCAACGAGTGCCTCGCCGTCAACCCTCAATCCGACCCACTCCTCCATTTGTTTGGCACCGATACCAGCGTAGAATTTGAGAGACGGCTCGTTCCACTTCAGGCAGCTCCATTCCAATCTTCCGCCATTGGTTCGTTGCACTTCCTTCGCCAGCTCTTGTATCAGCAGCTTTCCATATCCCCTCTTGCGGTAATTCGGCTTCACGAAAAGGTCCTCGAGATATATTCCGGGCTTCGCGCGCCAGGTGCTGTAGTTATGGAAGAAAAGCGCCATGCCGGCAACCTCGCCCTCGGGGGCAACGAGGAGGAAGGTCTTCGCATAGCCTGAGCTCGCGGTGGGTGTTGGTTGTTCGGAGGACGAGGGAGCGAAAGCCAGAGTAGCGGCGAGGCTTTCCTCGGTAGCCTGGACAGAGTCGAGTGCATTCTCGTAGACCGCCAGCTCCTTGATCAACCCTAGGATGATCGGAACATCTGTTGAAGGGGTCAATTGGAGAGAGCATGTGCACATTGTTGCAAATACCTTCGCGCCTAGCCAAACGGATTGAGGGTTGGTTGGACATTATGAGCTCGGGCGTAGATTTTGGTGTTGGTGTAACAGTAGTAACCGCGAGGCAGACGCTTTTTATGTCGTGAATGTGCTACCGCGCCCTACAGGATGATCACTGTGACGCGCCCCACCAACGCTAGCTGCTTCGTCATTCGGACCCGGCCGATCGTATTTCCGAATGAGGTTTCGTGCTAGCGATGGGCTTTGAAGCTGGATGTGATTCCTCACTAGCTGCCGGCGTTTTCCTCTTCGGTGTGGAGCGAGGCGCGCGGCCTGTTTCGTCGACGCCCTCAAACAGCAGCATATTGTGCGGGAGAGGGGTGGGTAGTGAATGTAGATGCTCCCAAGATCCCCACTCAACTGCCCACCGCTGATTTGCACCATCCCAACGAAGAACAGGGCATTGGGAGAATACCTTTGCCCAAAGGCGTTTCATGAGGCGAGGCGTGATGTTCTGCGCTCGACGCTTGCCCGGTAGCTGCTTCGGGAGCCTTTGCGTCTCCATCTCGTCCCGCAACAACGATCCCAGGACGGTTGGATCAGATACACCGCGAGCAAGCCACCGGTCCGCACCTTGAAAACGAGAACTTGCTGTCATCGAGAGCCGCGAAAGCATATCTGCCTTGGAGCCGGTCTCTGGCTGCATATGTTCCCGGCAAGCAAGAGACAGAAACCGCCAGCCCGCAATACCACTGATGTTTGCCAGCTTAGTCACATCGTAGCAACTCATGTGGCTGGGCACGCCGGGTCTTCTACGTTTCAAGCCCCTCCATTTGCGCGTACCCGTGATTAGGTCCCGAAGCCTCTCCCACTCATCTTCAGGTAGCGGTGGAAACACCTTGTCCAGGACGGAGGCATACCACTTCCGCACCATGTTCCTCTCCCGCTTGCGAGGGAACGGACGCATCCAGATGTTGGTCAAAGGCACCTCCAAGGACGTGGATCTCAACTTTGCCCTCCGAAGCTCCACGGGATGTGCTGCCCGCTTCTGGCTCTCGAGGAGAGCGCGAAGCTTGGAATGACGCGTTGAGATCTCATACTTATGAGGCTTACCATTCTGCCTCGGTGTTTCGGCCACAGCCTTCGGAATGCCCTGGATGGACTTGGAGGGATCGAGGGTCGCCTCGACCTCAGCCTCCCACAGCTTGACAGCCTCCCGCTCGCTAATCGGGTCTGGAACGAGCAATGCCTCCATCAGGGCGTGCCGCCGGCGGCCATTGCGACCATATGTCTGGAGCAGGAGCTGCTGGAGCGGCCCCATCTCGCCTTCGTTGGCGCGGCGCAAGAAATTGAGGCCCTTCCGCGCATTCTTCAGAGCGCCACGCATGCGCCGCGGCGAGAACGCCGGGGCTGCGGGCTGTCTGCCGCCATTTGAGCTGTTTGGCGGCGGCGGGTGATAGTCGCGGAAGCGGCGGAGAACGTGCTGGTGGGCGTAGCTGCGGGCAGCCGGGTCGGGGAGATAGGTGCACTCGCGAAGGAGCGCGCGGAGCAGGTGGCGGGCCCCGGCGGCATCTGCAGCGGGCAGCGCAGGCATGGGGCGAGGCGGGATCCCACAGCGTGGGCGGCGCGGGCGGCGGGCGGCGGGCGGCGCGTGACGGAGGCGACTTTGCGTGCTGGAGTGCGGGCGCGTGGTGGTGAGCGGGCGCGAGTCGCGCGGATGGGGCTAGTGCCACGAGCGCGTACGCGACTGATTTCCGTCTCCACTTCCTGGTGCATTCGAGCCGGAGCATCACCAGCACCGCTAGCCCGCAGCTACGCATCCCCCCAACTGCTGTGCGCCCATCGCCGCCTCACGACCGCGCACTGCTGCGCGCGACGTCGTCGTCGTCGTCCGTCATGCAGGTTGCGCCCTCCGGAATGGCTGGCTTCGAGGGCCGCGCCGCCTCCTTCACGCCCACCCAGCCCCAAGCCCACCGTCCGCTGTACGGCGACAGCGTGCCGCCGCAGCAGAACGGCTTCACCAGGAGCTTCTCCGAGGGCAACGGCCTGTCGCAGCACCACATGGATCATCCGCCCCAGATCTACACGGTAAGCGCATCCAGCGCCGCCTCGCTGACCTCCCGCTGACGCTCGCGCAGGCCGTCTACTCCAACGTCAATGTCTACGAGATGGAGATCAACAGCATCGCCGTCATGAAGCGTCGCTCCGATTCGTGGCTGAACGCAACCCAGATCCTCAAGGTGGCCGGCGTTGACAAGGGCAAGCGCACCAAGGTGCTAGAGAAGGAGATCCTGACCGGGGAGCATGAGAAGGTCCAGGGCGGCTACGGCAAGTACCAGGGCACCTGGATCAACTACCGCCGCGGTCGCGAGTTCTGCCGCCAGTATGGCGTCGAGGACCTCTTGCGCCCGCTGCTCGACTACGGCATGGAGGGCGGTCCGCAAGGCCACGAGGTCGACACACCTACCAAGGAGCAAGCCATGGCTGCAAATCGCAAGCGCTTCTACGCCAGCACCATGGATGGGCGGGCCCAGAGCGCTGCTGCCGGTGGCACATTCTTCTCTAACATCTCGTCTACCGCCTCCAACGCCATTGCCGCTATGAACAAGGTCGCCCGCATGAACTCGCCCGCGCCACGCCCCGGCAGTGCTCAGCGCCGTCATATGGCGTCCACCCCGTCTCGCCCAGGCTTCGGAAGTCAGGAATCTTTCCGCGGAGAGAGTCAGCAAAGCGTTCCAGGCTTGCGCTCAGAACGTAGTTTCAGTGCCAATGGCGGCGACTCTACTTACGCGACTCAGTCCCAGGCCGATGGTGTTCTTGATGCTACGGAGCCTCCTCGCAAACGACCACGCCAGGAAGATTCCTTCTCACAACGCAACGGCGACGGCGAGCTAATCCGCGACGGAACTCCCACTGAGGCCAACGACTCCTTCGTATACCACCAGCCAGGACACCATCTCTCCACCATGGATGGCGATGTCCCCGCGGCTCTCCCCCCTCTTCCTGGACCTAGCGATGCGTCCTCGCAAGAGAAGCAGGCTGCGCTCCTCGATCTATTCCAAGACAACCAATCACGTACTGACTACTCAAATCACCCCGCAATTGTCCATCTCTCGGGCACCGATCTAGACATGCCGCTGGATCAATCTGCGAACACCGCTCTGCATTGGGCAGCAACACTAGCGAGGGTTTCCATCATGCGCCTGCTAATATCAAAAGGCGCGAACATTTTTCGCGGTAATGCGGCCGGTCAGACTCCATTGATGGCTGCCGTAGCTGTCAACAACTGTCTCGACCACAGTTGCTTTCCCGAATTGCTGGAACTCTTGGCGCCCCTCATCGAGGTCAGGGACGATTCCGGCAGGACCATCCTGCACCACATTGCCGTAGCGTCAGGAGTCAAGGGCAGAGCAGCTTCGAGCAAATACTATCTTGAGGCTCTGCTCGAGTTTCTGGTGCGCAGCAACACCGGCCAGAACAGCCAATCTTTTGAGGGGAGCACATCGAAGCCCATTGGCTTAATGAGATTCATGAGTGAGATGGTGAACGCAAGGGATGTCGCTGGCAACACTGCGCTCAATCTTGTTGCGCGCATTGGAAATCGTAGCATCATCCAGCAGCTTCTGGAAGTCAAGGCAGACCCCACAATACCCAACTACAAGGGACTGAGACCACTTGATTTTGGTGTTGGCGAAGACCCTGAGAAGAACCATCACCAAGCGCTGAGCCAGGTTGGATCTCCCAGCAAAAGCAGAGGACCGGCAAGCAGGGTGGAGGAAGCAAGCAGAGAAATGATGCCTGGTAAGTCAAAGCATTACACCTCTTAGGAGAGAAATTGTTAATCTTCAGTAGCCATGTCCTCTTTCCTCTCACAAACAGAATCGCAATTCAACGCCGAGATCCGCCTTAAGCAAGATCTCATCGACAAAACCAACGTCAGTATTCAAACTCTTTCAACACAGCAGCGGCATCTCTCGAACCTTCTTGCCTCTCTCCAGCGTCGGCAACGTCTCGGCGTGGAGCGCAGCCAACGCATCACCAACCTCAGAAATGCAATCAAGGACCAACGCGGCCGCCTTGCCCGCTCGGGGTCTGTCTCGGTCGAGCAAGCCATGGATGCTTCGAAGGACAACGTCAAAGTGGGTGACGCAGATACTGCATCTCCACTCAACGTCAAGCTTGGTCAGCTTCGGGACATGTCGCCCGACTATGCCAACAATCTTGATCTGAGCGCACTGTCACCATCACAGCATTCTTCTCTTCTCTCCCTGCCAACTTTCAGTAAGCTACGAGCAATGCTCTCTGCGTACGATGGCAACAACGCAGAGCTGAGGGCTCGCGCGGCGGGCCTACGCGAACGTAACGGCGAGCTTGAGGCGCAGTATCGCAAGGTCGTCAGCCTCTGCACTGGTGTCGCAGAGGACCAGGTGGAGCTGTTGCTCGGCAGCCTGGTCAAGGCAGTCGAGAGCGAAATTGGAGAAGGCGTTGAAGTCGGTCGAGTCAGAGACTTCCTGAGGAAAGTCGATTTTGTGGAGAACTAGCAGGGACCTTGTCCATACATCCGGACAACGAAACTGCACCTTCAGGCATCGCTCTGCCCGAGCAAATGCTTCAAACCAACATGCATGTCCTTGGGTGCACTACATCCAACATCTTCTACCCTCGGAAAGAGATGCGAGGCATCAGAAGTATCGTGAAAGTGGTATGGAATTTTGATGGGTAGTGGAGGAATTAACTTTCCGAATCTGTGAACGACACGCAAGACTCGATCCTTTATGATAACGGGCTGTTCAATGCCGTGACAGCGTTTAGGGTGGTCGGACGGCGTGCGTCCTGTTTTTCGTACGCCCTCGCGGCAATTTTTTAAGATACCGATACGGACACATGAAATATCAATGCCAAACTCGATGACCATCACACGTTCGTGCCCCGCTGAGGCAACGAGAGATGTGAGAATCAGGCATGCTGGACGGTTCTATCCTTGCCAAACTGTGTGAAGGTATGACCAGCTCTCCTGCGTGCGGGATATGCGATGCCAGCTAAGACGACCAAGTTGCAGGCTGTACCACGTCCGATGGGCAGAAGAGTGGAATGTGTTCCTAATTGGGCCTAGCGCATCTGACAGTTCGAAGCGGGAGGCGGGAAGCGGGACTCCGCCACACAGCCGACCTCTCTCACTTCAAACCCTCTCACCACCGCGCGGAGTGTCTGCTGCCGGACTCACGCACTATCTTTGCCTGCCCTCGGGACAACCGATCGCAGGCATTTGTTCCCGCGTCGAACCTGCGAGCGGGCTGGGCAGGCGCTGGCACCGTTTACGCGCCGCATGTGACGTACTGCTGTTGCCTGAACCGACAGCCTGGGGACTTAGATCTATGAGCGGGCTGGCCGTCAGACGGGACCATAGGAAGGAAAGATACGGGTGAACGTATCGCATTGCTGCCGTAAGAGCTTTCCTGGCATGACTACCTAGACGCAAGAGCACGCGTTGGAAACGGTAACGCGCAGGAAGCGAACGGCAAACGTGCACGTTTGCTCTGTCTCTCTGTGGGTACTGGAATGAACAGACGATGCTGATACTTTGTTGGCGCTACAAGCAGGCTGCTTGGGTCGGAGGACAGACTGCTAGAGAAGCGCTCGAGGCCGGTGCAGGCGCAGGCTCGCGAGGCTGCGGGCAACTGCCGAAGTGAGCGCAGAGGCAGCCCCGCCCCGTGCTGGAGGCGGTCAGATCGCGTCTGAGAACTGCTGCCGCCGCTGCTGCTTCTGCTGCGACGCGCCTCACCAACGACTGTCGCGTGCCGTGGTTCTGGCGCCCTTTGCTGCTTCGCTTTTGGCGTGCCGCTGCTCCACCTCACCCCAACTTCCAGCTCTTGACCCTCTCCACCTCCGCCTCCATCGTCTTTCATTGTCGGACAGACCAGGCTGCTCTACACCTTGCCGGCCGCCCCTCTGCTCAGCCAGCTCTCATTTGGCGCCTGGCGGCCCCCACCGACAGCCATGTGCCACCACCCGTCTCCACTGATCTCACTGCCTGCGGAACTGCAGATCAAAGTCGTAGAAGAGCTGTACACGACTCCACCATGTCCTTATGAGGATCCGCTTGCCGAGGATGCTTTTCTTGAGAACATCAAGGCTGTCCGCCTCACTTGCAAGTCGCTCAACGCTGCCGCCTCCGACCTCTTCCTCAAGACCTGGTTCTCTCATCGCTCCATTGTCTTCGAGCGCAAGAGTCTGCTCAACCTCTACCGGATCGCTACCACCCCACCATTCAACAAGCGCATCGCTCAGATTGATGTAGCCGCCTACGAGTTCCGCCCAGAGCTTGGTGCCGACTTCAAGGTCTTTCTCTCGCGCATGGAGAGAGAGGCACGGGACGAGAGCTGCTTCCTTCGCCATGACTCTGTCAAGGAGCATTTCCTAGGTGATGTCGAACGCAAGGCAGACTGGCCCAGGGCGAGGGCCGCCTATGCAGTTTACAAGAAATACGCCGATGACCAGGCTGAGCTTCACCAGAGCTTCGTCCACGTCCGCCTGCTGGCGCGCATCCTTACCATCCTCAACGGCACCCTCCGCACCATCAGCATCAACGGCGCACAGTCTCCTCTGACCGGCGCCTGGAGTAGCGGCATTCTTCGGGACTGCGGCATTTCTCTACTGAACAAGTAAGTCTCCAATGCACTCCGTCTGTTGGCACACACTAAAGCTTGATAGGGAGAAGGTTTCCCTGCACTCGGCTACCATGGCTGCAGTCATACGCGCCATGCATCTCAGTGAAATTGACGTCTGTTCTCTCGTTGCCTCCGGCCTCAACGTCAGCGCTCTGCAACTGTCGCTTCCCCAGCGTCGTCGCCTCAACCAGATTGGTCTTTCTCACCTTCACCACCTCAGCCTTCGCCTTCTCGATCCCAAGAACTTCCCCTCCGAGACGAACTCCGCTCTTTTTCGCTCCGGTCTTCTAGGTCATTTCATCCAGCAGGCTCAAAACCTGACGCACCTCAGCGTTGAGTTCTACAACCAGCCATTCGACATTCCTCTCTCTAATCTCCTCGGACCTCGCATCAAGAAGCTCGAGTCTCTGTGCCTGGGTGGCCTGACCTACCATGCCCAAGACCTTATAGAATGGCTCACTGAGAACAAATCTAAGCTTGAGCACTTGCAGCTTGACTACTCTTCACTCATCACTGGAAACTGGCGTGACACCTTCCGGAAGATGCGCAGCAATCTTGATCTGAAGTCAGTCTACTTCCATTTCTTGGCCGACGACGAGGAGTCGATCCACATTACCGGCGAGAACGTCAACAACTTCATTCTAAAGAAGTCCACCAAGGTAGATTGGGAGACGATGGAGAGTAAGAAGCTGCCTCGCAACATGGGCGACCTGGCAGGCCTTTTCTCCGTCGTTGTCAACAGCCACACTCACCACAACCATCATCACAACCATGGACATGGGCAGAATGGCACGGGCTCTCCGGCACCAGCAAATACAAACAACCAAGACCAGACCGAGGAAGACCCGGTCACTGCAGGACCGGCTCCCCTTCCGGACCACACATCGAGCAACGAAACCGAGGCGCAGCACAACGGTGTCATTGCTGGACCAGCTCCTCCTCCGGGACATCCTGCAGGCAACCCTGTTGACCAAACCCCTGGTCATGGCGACAACGCACCCAACGGCAACCTGACGTTGCCGATGCCGCCGCCTCATGTAATGAATGCAATGCAGGATCTCTTCGAGAGCGCGCTCGGAGTTTCTCTGGATTTCATTGACGATTTAGACGAGGACGAGGATGACTTGTCTGACTCTTCCCTCCTTGACGACGATGACTTCAACGACGAAGACGAGTCTGAAGATGACTCTGAGACGGAGGAAGACGAGGAAGAGGACATTCCTGATGACGAAGTGGGCTACGACAGGGAGAACCATGACGGCTATGAGTCTGACGATTCCTCCGCCGAGGCTATCGTTGATCAGATCATCGACGATTTGTGAAACCAGTATTCGGCAACGGCCCCGAAATTTTTTATTTGCTTCTATACCCGGCGGGATGTACACTGCCCCGTTCTGGGCCCAGCACTTCCTAATCTTGTTTCTTTGCTACCAACACTGGGTTTTTCTCGCGGGGTTTTACTGCCTGCGGTAGACAGCTTTATATCCACAACTTCGGTCAAGCATATCAGCGGGTAAGGGTGTGCGAGGTAACGAACAGTCTCGGGCGGAATTATTTCAGTGGGAATGGAAAAACAGAAAAAAACAATTATCACAGGATAGATTGATAGCTTTCTTGCTGGCTTAAGTCGTGGAGTTGTACGTGTGTGGGTGGATATGGAGTCACTTTAGTTTCTTTCCTTATCTTCTTAGGCTAAGATACAAAGTGGAGGAGGGTACAAGCTCAGCGCAGAGCATGATGTATTACGGCAGATACTCCAAATGGGAAACATCTTTCCATGCTTTCCTGAGTGCCTTGCCTCCTTGTTCGCGAAATTCACTTCTGATGAGTACAGAGAATGACGGCCACGTCAATTGCCTCGGAAGCACGCAGATGCTAGTAGTTCGGGAAGGATACATCCTGAAGATCTGAAGGTAGGCGCCGAAGCTATGCAGACAAATCCACCAGCTCCACATGGCTAGGAGGAAGTGCTTCGAATGAGTCCATTCGAAAGGCTTGCTACTTCACGCCCGCAAGGAACCACATCACCGTCTCGCCTCGTAGTGATAAGTGTGCCCACCAACAAAATTTTGTCATTCGACTTGAAGATAAGACTTTGCTTTTCCTCGTTCTTATAGCGCTTTAACGCATTTCCGCTACGTTGGGCAAAAAAGGAAATTTTATGCAGGCAGCCATCTATCGTGATCAACGCCAATTGTTCCGAATCATATTCACCCTTTTCCCGTCTTTCCCTGCGTCAACCACAGCCCACAAACTCCCTAAAGGGAAACTCCACTGCTAGTATCTCATCATCATCATCAGTGCCACATCACCTCGTCGCTGACCCAATCCGCGAATCTATTTGTCCTTATCCTCCTTCAACGTTACGATCTGATTCAGCACGATGGCATCGCCCTCGCGCTCTGGGTCGACGCAGAAGTAGCCCGTGCGCATGGCCTGGAAGCGGGCGAGGTCGTCGGATCCGCCGTCGGGCCTAGTCGAGTGGGCGGCGGTCAGGACATCGAGACCTTTTTCGATGACAGCATCCTTGTGGATGACCTCGCTTTCCGGGTTGAGGTCATCGGCATAGCCGCCCGTCTTCCAGTCAAGCGAGTTAGGTTCAGCCGCGCGGAAGAGGGCGTTGTACTGGCGTGCGACAACGCTGTGGTTGGTGGTTGCGTCAACCCAATGGATCCAGCCCTTGGGCTTGACTGTCGGGTCCGTCTTGACGGCGCGTATCTCGGTGACGAGGCCAGTGGCGGGGTCCTTAGAGAATGACGTAGCTTTGATCGGGCCGACGTTGAGGAGGCCAACCGTCTCGCCCGGTGCTAGGCGGAAGAAGTTGGGGTCGGCTTCTTCGCGGAAGTCGCTGCGGTCGACATAGACGTTGCGTGAAAAGGGGACGATACGTTTGTCGCCGTCGGGCTTCTTCGGATCGAAGGGGATGGAGATGTCCTCCTTATAGTCTTCAGCAACATCCTCGATAACGACCTTGATAGGGTTGAGGATGAGGCTGAGGCGGGGTACGGTGCGCTCGAGGTATTTGCGAACGGCGTTGTCGAGCCTGACCGCCTGGATGCTCGTGAGGGCGTCTGTCACGCCGAGCTCGTGGACGAAGTTGAGCAGAGCCTGAGCTGGGATACCACGGCGGCGGAGGGCAACAAGAGTGTACAGACGGGGATCGTCCCAGCCACGGACGGCGGGGGCAATCTTCTTCGAAGTGACCGTGCCGTCCTCACTCTTCTTCTCCACTGTGCAGCCCTCGACCAGCATGGCAATACGACGCTTCGAAAGAATGGTACCCTCAACATTGAGACGTCCGTACCTGCAAACCATGTCAATGGCGTATTCAGTCACAAGGCGGCCCGTTTCAGTACGTACTCTCTCTGCATGGGGCCCTTCTTCTCCGACTTGGGCACCTTCATGTCCAGGATCTCCAACAGCCAGTCGTAGGATATGCGGGACTGCTGGAATTCGGTGGTGCAAAGCGAGTGGGTGATGTCCTCGAGGGCATCACAGATGCAGTGGGTAAAGTCGTAGGTGGGATAGATTTTCCACTTGTCGCCGGTGCGGAAATGGTGGTTCTGCTCGACGATGCGGTAGGCGGCCAGATCCCACATCTGCGGATTGCCCTCCTTGGGGTCGAGAAGGCTCTGCTTCATGCGCAGGTGGGCCTCGCCGGGCTTGTACTTGCCATCGCGCATGGCGCGGAATTCAACCAGCGACTCCTCGATGGGCCGGTCCCGATGGGCGCAGGCGAAGCGCTCGCCGCCCTTGTTCTCGCCGCGCTGGCGGTTGACGTCCTCCCCTACGCTTGGTAAGTGGATGTACCTCTCAGAGCCCCTGGGGGGGTATGGCCGCCTTACTGGTGCAGTGGCACACATATCCTTTGTCCCTCTTGATCATGGCCTCGGCCAGCTCGTACAGCTTGTCGAAGTTGTCGCTGCTGTAGGTAATGGCGTGGGGGCTGAAGCCGAGCCAGGCGACCATGTCCTGGATGGAAGTGAAGAACTTCTCCTCCTCCTTGGCGGGGTTCGTGTCGTCGAAGCGCAGGATGCAGACGCCATTGTAGTTCTTCGCGAAGCCGAAGTTGACGGCGATGGCCTTCGCGTGGCCGATGTGCAGGTAGCCATTGGGCTCGGGCGGGAAACGCGTGCGGACGTCCTTGGCGGGCTTCTCGTTGTAGACGCGCTTCAGCCAGCCCTCGTCGAAGAAATTGGCGGATTTGGACGCTTCGGCGGGCTTCGGTCGGAGGGCCGCCTCAGCTTTCGCGGCGGCCTTCTTTGCTGCGGCCTCGGCCTTCTTGCGAGCCTTCTCGGCTGCCCGCTTGGACATCTCGGGGGGCGCGGCGGCGGGGCTGTCGGCCATGGCGTTCGCGGGCTCTGGGGTGCGCAGAGGAAGAGGCGTGGGCGGCAAAGAGGTGCAATGCGGGGTGTGAGGGGCGTGTCGCGCGGTGTGGGTGTTGGTGTGAATCACAGAACATGACTCAGGCAGCCGCCGCCGCCACAGCCACAGGCCACCAGCCACAGCCATCGCGACGGCCACGGCCACGGCCATGCCAATGTGCCAATGTGCCAATGCTGTTGAGACGCGACGTGTGCAAAAGCGCCCGTCACCAGCACCAGCACCAGCACCAGCACCAGAGACGCCGCTCTGCCCCCTCGCCGCTCGGCGCCCCGTCTCTCCCAGCTCGCGCGCACGCAAACAGCTCTTGGGCCTTGGACGCGCCACGCTGACGCCAACGCGCCGGAGCCACGAATATCCCGCGCCGCTGCGCCATCCACCTGGGCTTGGCCGCCGGCGACGAGCTGGCCTTTTCCACGACGCCCGTCTTGGTCCCCCGGCCACCCAGCTTCCAAGATGCCTCTCGTCGACAACGACCAGATCAAGGCGGCCACCCTGCACAATCCGCTGCCGCTCTCCCTCCATCTCTACGTCTGGCCGTTCCTCATCGTCTGGCCCGTTTTCTTTTCCGTCTACCTGTCGCCCTCGCAGTACGAGAAGCACATCCAATCCTCCGAGTGGACCTTCGTCTGGTGCGGCTCCATCATCACCGTCCAGTCTCTCATCTGGCTCAGCACCCACTGGAGCGTTGACTTGAAGGCCCTGTTCACTGCCACCAAGGCGCGCGATGTCCGCAGCGCCACGCTCATCAAAGTCCAGCCCATTGCGAACGCCGGCGCCGCTGAGATCTGCCCGCTGAAGCGCGACAATGTCGGCGGCAAGCAGAACCTCTCGTTCCTCTTCCAGAAGCGCCGCTTCCTCTACCACCCCGAGCAGAACTCGTTCGCCACCCTGTCCTACTCCATCGACGCAGACCCGAGGCCGCTCATCGGCTCCTTCCAGGCCTCGCGTGGCCTGACCTCCCCCGCCGACGCCCAGCGCATCCACGAGCACTATGGCGACAATTCTTTCGACATCCCTGTCCCCACCTTCGTCGAGCTGTTCAAGGAGCACGCCGTTGCGCCCTTCTTCGTCTTCCAGGTCTTCTGCGTTGGCCTGTGGATGCTGGACGAATATTGGTACTACTCGCTGTTCACGCTCTTCATGCTGGTTGCTTTTGAGAGTACTGTCGTGTGGCAGAGGCAGCGCACTCTGAACGAGTTCCGTGGAATGAGCATCAAGCCGTACGACGTCTGGGTATTCAGGGAGAACAAGTGGCAGGAGATTCAAAGCGACAAGCTGCTGCCTGGTGACCTCGTCTCCGTCGAGAGAACCAGGGAGGATAGCGGTGTCGCTTGCGACATGATCCTGGTCGAGGGCACCGCCATCGTCAACGAAGCCATGCTGTCCGGAGAGAGCACGCCCGTCCTCAAGGACTCGATCCAACTGCGCCCCGGCGAAGCCCGCATTGAGCCTGAAGGTCTGGACAAGAACGCTTTTCTGTGGGGAGGCACCAAGGTCCTCCAAGTCAGCCACGGAAACCCAAGTGAAGATGCCGCGGACGCCATTCCTCGTCTACCCTCTGGCGTTCCGCCGCCTCCTGACAAGGGCGCCGTGGCCGTCGTGGTCAAGACCGGGTTTGAGACCAGCCAGGGCAGTCTTGTCAGGACCATGATCTACTCCACCGAGCGCGTTTCGGCCAACAACGTCGAGGCTTTGCTTTTCATTCTGTTCTTGCTCATCTTTGCCATCGCCGCCTCGTGGTATGTCTGGCAGGAGGGTGTTGCCAAAGACCGGAAGCGCTCAAAGCTCCTCCTGGACTGTGTCCTCATCATCACGAGCGTCGTTCCCCCGGAGCTGCCCATGGAGCTGAGCTTGGCGGTCAACACTAGTTTGGCTGCTCTCAGCAAGTATGCCATTTTCTGCACCGAGCCTTTCCGCATTCCATTCGCTGGCCGCGTTGACGTTGCCTGCTTCGATAAGACCGGCACCTTGACTGGCGAGGACCTTGTAGTTGACGGTATTGCTGGTCTTAGCCTCGGCCAACCTGAGGCCAAGGCTGAAGCGGATGGCGCTCAGACCCAACTAGTTCGCGTCAATCAAGTCGGCCCTGACTCCACCTTGGTCCTCGCTACGGCTCATGCTTTGGTCAAGCTCGACGAGGGAGATATTGTGGGCGAGCCCATGGAAAAGGCAACTCTGCAGGCTCTCGGATGGGTCCTCGGCAAGAATGATACTCTGACCAACAAGATTGCGCGCACCAACTACGCCGATTTGGTTCAGATCAAGCGTCGTTTCCAGTTCTCCTCGGCTCTCAAGAGACAGAGCTCTATTGCTACCGTACTGGCCACCAACCCGAAGACCGGAAAAAAGGCTAAGCATACTTTCGTTGGCGTCAAAGGAGCTCCGGAGACGATTCGCAACATGCTGGTCAACACGCCGCCCAAGTACGAGGAAACTTACAAGCACTTTACTAGAAATGGTGGCCGTGTTCTCGCCTTGGCTTACAAGCGCCTCTCGACGGAAGATGAGATCAGCCAAAAGAGGATCAACGACCTGAAGCGCGAGGAGGTTGAGTGCGACCTCCATTTCGCTGGTTTCCTGGTTCTCCAGTGTCCACTCAAAGACGATGCAAAGAAGGCTGTGCAGATGCTCAACGAGAGCAGCCACCGTGTAGTTATGATCACTGGTGACAACCCTCTGACTGCTGTCCATGTCGCTCGTCAAGTGGAGATTGTTGACAGGGACTGCTGGATTTTGGACGCCCCCGAGAACGACAACTCTGGCAAGAATCTTGTCTGGAGAAGCATTGACGACAAAGTCAGTATTCCTGTGGATCCCACCCAGGATCTTTCCAGGGAAGTTCTCGACACGAAGGACATCTGCGTTACTGGATACGCTCTCGCCAAATTCAAGGACCAGAAAGCCTGGCACCAGCTCCTCCGCCACACCTGGGTGTACGCGCGTGTCTCACCCAAGCAGAAGGAGGAAATTCTGCTCGGATTGAAGGATGCAGGCTATACGACGCTCATGTGTGGTGATGGAACCAACGATGTCGGTGCACTGAAGCAGGCGCATATTGGTGTCGCTCTTCTCAACGGCACTAAGGACGACCTTGACAAAATTTCGGAGCATTTCAGGACGACCAAGATGAAGGAGGTGTATGAAAAGCAGGTCTCTCTCATGAAGCGTTTCAACCAGCCCTCTCCTCCGGTTCCGCCTATGATTGCGCACCTGTATCCTCCTGGGCCTTCTAACCCGCACTACGAGAAAGCCATGAAGCGCGAGCAAGACAAGAAGATCAGCAAGGGCCTCATCGCCGCCGAGGAGGCGGCAAAGGCCAACGGAGTCAGCGCCCCGGCATCTACTGCCGTCGCACCGCCATCGGAGGATACGCCCGCTCAGAGGAACCAGCGCCTTGCGCAGGAGAAGGCGCAGGGTTTGGCTGACAAGCTTCAGATGTCGATGATGGAGAACGAGCTTGACGACAGCGAGCCTCCAACCATCAAGCTTGGAGACGCATCGGTCGCCGCGCCCTTCACCAGCAAGCTGGCCAACGTCATCGCTATCCCCAACATTATCCGGCAGGGACGCTGCACGCTTGTTGCCACGATCCAGATGTACAAGATCTTGGCGCTGAACTGTTTGATCAGCGCGTACAGCCTCAGTGTCCTCTACCTTGACGGCATCAAGTTTGGCGATGGTCAGGTCACCATCAGCGGAATGATGATGAGCGTCTGCTTCCTGTCGATTTCCCGGGCCAAGCCTGTTGAGGCTCTGTCAAAAGAACGGCCGCAGCACAATATCTTCAACATCTACATTATCGGATCCGTGCTGGGCCAATTTGCCATCCATATCGTAACGCTCATCTACATCTCCCAATATGTGCAACGCACTGAACCGTAAGTATTGTATTCACAGGAGGCGAAAGTGCAGTGACTGACGGCAGTTTAGGAGGAGCGATGACGTCGACCTGGAGGGCGAGTTTGAGCCGTCTCTGCTCAACAGCGCCATCTATCTGCTGCAGCTCATCCAGCAGATCTCTACGTTCGCCATCAACTACCAGGGGCGGCCGTTCCGCGAGTCGATTCGGGAGAACAAGGGCATGTACTACGGCCTCGTTGGTGTGGCGTTCGTTGCGTTTTCGTGCGCAACCGAGTTCATCCCCGAGATCAACGAGAAGCTGCGGCTCGTGCCGTTCACGACGGAGTTCAAGATGACGATGACGGTGGTCATGGCGATTGATTACGTGGGTTGCTGGGTCATCGAGAAGACGCTCAAGTTCTTCTTCAGCGACTACAAGCCCAAGGACATTGCGGTGCGGAGGAAGGATCAGCTAGAGAGGGAGGAGGCCAGGAAGAAGCTGGAGGCCGAGGAGGCGGAGAGGAAGAAAGAACAGTGAGGGCCGAGTGTCGAGCTGTGGGTTCTCTGTAGCATAGCCATAGACGATAGAACACTGCTTTGTCTTCGGACAGGCTTGCTGGCGGTGAGGCGGTGCGGCAGTCAGATACGGCTTTCAGGCGTCCTGACGCGCGCACGCAAAGTTCAATGTGAGCCTTTCTCGGGGTCACGCCAGAAGTGCAGCTGATTCGAGCAGGTGGTTGTTTTTTGCTTTTGGCGGCGCGGACCGGTGCGGCTCGCAGCAGCATGGCGCATGGCGCACGCCAGGCACGCCTCAGGCTCGCTTGCTGGAGCGGCAGGCATCGGCACCGCCATCACGCATCACACATCACACGAGGCTTTCTGGAAGCATGGGACCCAGGTCGGCGGGCCACGGGGCGCCAGATCTTGGACTACGCCGAGAGAGGCAGGTCCAGATCTGCGGCGCCGACATCAGGACATCAGCGACGCGCTGCAAGAGGAAAGAAAGGCGTGCCGCGCGCGCTGGCTCCCCGTTCGTCGCGGTGCCGGAAGCTTGGCCGCGCGTTCTGCTGGAGCCCACGAGGCCAAGCTCGGCGCCGCCGTTGCTTGTCTGCACGCACGCGCAGCTTCGGCCTCGACAGAACCGGCGCGGCCGCCTGGCATGGAGAGGCCCACCGCGCGGGCGGATACGAGGGCGCGAAAGAGCAGAGGCCATGCTGTGCCGCCGGTTGGACGGCCGCGGAGCACCTCACCTGCTGGATCCCGCCGAAGCTAGCGGAAATGAAGACGAGAGCTGCAGGTCCTCAACTCGCTCGCGGGCGGTGCCTAGGAGCATCTGCCCGGTGCTCCAGTTGCCAGGGACAGCTGCGGTGACCGCCATCAGCCGCCGTTCTTGTCCGCGCCGCCGCTCCTGCTCCACAGGCCCCTTGCCTGCCGGCTATTTAACCACCGCCAGCACCAGCCCGTCCCAGCCTGGGCCTGACCAACCGTTCACTCGCCATGCGTGGCTCAAGCCTTGTCCTGCTGCTGGCCGCCGCCGCCGCCGCCGCCGCCGCCGCTTCGCCAGTGCGCCCACGCGCCAACTATCGACTCAAGGAAGCCTTCCATGTTCCGCGCCGCTGGTCGCGTGTTGCCCGCGCGCCGTCTGACCATGTCATCAACCTGCAGATCGGCCTGAAGCAGGGCCGGTTTGACGAGCTGGAGCGGCATCTGTACGAGGGTGCGTTGTATCGACCTCGCGGGTGAGGCCTGGCTGACTGGACAGTCTCCGACCCGCGCCACGAGCGCTACGGCCAGCACCTGAGCCAGCACGACGTCAACGAGCTGGTCAGGCCCGCGGCCGAGACGCTGGACCTCGTGCACGAGTGGCTTGAGGACAGCGGCATCGACAAGGCCCGCCTGGAGTACAGCGCCGCGAAGGACTGGATCAAGGTCGCCCTGCCCGTCCACTACGTCGAGAGCCTTCTGGACACCGAGTACTCGGTCTACCAGCACGAGTCTGGCGGCCATGTCGTGCGCACCCCGGCCTGGTCGCTGCCCGCTCACCTGCACGCGCACGTCGACACGGTCCAGCCCACCAATTCCTTCTTCCGTGCCGCCTCCCGCGCAAGCAACGTCAGGCCCATCGTCGAGGACGTGGAGAGCCCGCTTGCACACGAGAGATTCACCGCCGTCAAGGCCGCGTCGCCCGCTGGCGGCGTGCCCGACGTCTGCAACACCACCTACGTGACGCCGCAGTGTCTGCGCACCTACTATGGCACTCTGGACTACGCTGTGCAGGTTCCCGGGCAGAACAGGATCGGCCTCACCAACTACCTCAACGAGACCAGCAAGCGCTCCGATGTCAAGTCTTTCCTGCAGCAGTTCCGCCCCGACGCCGTGTCTGCCGCCGACAACTTCACCATCGAGGTGATCAACGGCGGCGACAACACCCAGACTCCGAACACAGCTGAGCAGAACGATGTCGGTAAGAACATGGAGGGCAACCTGGACGCCGAGACCATTCTGGCCTTTGGCTATCCCACCCCTCTCACCGCTTACAACACTGGTGGCGAACCACCTTTCACCCCCGACGCCAACACCGACACCAATTCCAACGAGCCGTACCTGGACTGGGTGCTGCACGTCCTCAACGAGACGAATCCTCCCCAGGTCATCTCCACCAGCTACGGCGACGATGAGCAGACTGTCCCCTTCTCGTACGCCACCAAGGTGTGCCAGGCCTTCGCCCAACTCGGCGCGCGCGGCGTCTCCCTCCTGTTCGCGTCTGGCGATGCGGGTGTCGGCGACGAGGGCTACTGCGTCAGCAACAACGGCACCGATGCCGCCACCTTCTTGCCCTCTTTCCCCGATGGGTGTCCCTACGTGACCTCGGTCGGCGCCACGACGGGCTTCTCGCCCGAAGTTGCCGCTTACGATGTCCTGAGCTCCGGCAGTGTGTTCACCTCTGGCGGCGGCTACAGCAATTACTTTGCCCAGCCCGCTTACCAGGCCGAGGCCGTGCAGAACTATACTGCCACTCATCTCGCTGATGGCTTGTATGCCGGTCTCTACAATGCCTCTGGCCGCGCGTACCCCGACCTCGCCGCCCAGGGCCAGAAGTTCGTCGTCACCTGGGAGGGCTCGAACATCCGCCTCGACGGCACGTCGGCATCGACCCCGCTCGCTTCGGTCATCCTCTCGCTCGTGAACGATGCGCTCATCGCCGCCGGCAAGAGCCCTCTCGGCTTCCTGAACCCGTGGCTCTACCAGGGCGGCTGGAAGGCTTTCAACGACGTGACGAACGGTAGTGCTGCAGGCTGTGGTGTCGACGGCTTCGTGGCGGCCGAAGGCTGGGACCCCGTCACCGGGTTCGGCACCCCGAACTTTCCGGCTATTCTGGAGAGTCTGGGTCTGGAGTATCACACCTCAAAGTAGAAGGAGAAGCAGGCATGGCTATCATGACGACGGGAGTTACGAAGACGGGATTACAAAAGGGAGACTGCGGATTCAGCATCAGACAATAACACGATCTTTGCAATTGAGAAGTCGACCCATGCATGTTCGCTGAAGACGCCCTGACCTTCAGCGCTGACTGGTGGGCCTGCAGCCGACGGCTAACGCGGACAAAGCATAACACCTGAACAGGACAAATTGGTTGATCCATGGGGAGTTGCTACGTGCATCTAGATGGGACTGGCATACGACCGCAAGGACCTCAGCTCCCTACACCAGTTGCTACTTGAATTTGTGAAGAGCAAGTCGCACTCGGCAATCCGGCGGCCTGGGCTGGGCGCCGGGTCGGCAACGCTTCCCCTCGTTGCCGGGGACAATTGAACACGACTGCCATCACACCGCCACTGCTACATCTACCCAGCCTTTCTTCACAGGTACGTATCTCGTCCAACATCCCTGCTTCTTTCTCCCCGACATCACCTCCTGTCTCTTCCCTCATGGACTCTGCCCACCACTCGGCACTACTGTCTCGCCGCGGTAACCGCCCAACCCGCCAGCCTCCGTCCTGCAAGCAGTGCCAGCAGAGGTAAATCAAATGCGACCGCAAATTCCCATGCAGCCGCTGCACTCGCGGAAAGAGGGCTGCCGCCTGTTCGTACGCCGCGGCCCCTGCCGCGGATGGGAACGATCGACAGGATGGCGCTTATGCTTCCATTGCTCATGACGGCGAGGTAGGCAGCAATGGCCATGCGGGTGTTTTGGCTACAGGGCAAGGGGTGGTGCACGTGGATGTGGACGTCGCTGCGCTCGCGAGGAAGGTTGCCGACTTGGATCAGAAGGTGAGGGAGCTGTCCTCCGGTGATAGCAGGACTGGCGTGCCGCGTGATGCAGGGCCGGCCACGTCGCATCGGTATCCGGAGGGAGGCGTGTTTCGGAAAGGGAGGTTTTTTGGACGGAGCCATTTGATGTGCCTGGTCGACGAGGTGGGCGCGTCTTCTTCCTTTCTGGGGTTTCGCAGCTGATGGCAACATGCCAATGTACAGGGGTGGCGGGGTTGAACAACGCTGTCCGAGAAGACGTAGAGGCCCAGAGGCTTCTGGAGAGATGCAAGAGGCTGGCGCGAGAAGTCAAGGCTCGGCGAGCTGCGCCCGAGATCTGCGGGCCCAGGTCTTCTGTTCGGGAGCTTGTTCCGTCGAGAGCCGTGGCTGACCAGCTTGTTGGCGCATATCTGCGCACCTCTGAGACCGTCTTTCGCATCGTCCACATTCCGTCATTCATGCTTCAGTACCGGCATCACTGGGACGACCCGCAATCCGCGAACGAAGTCTTCGCCGTCAAGCTGCTGCTTATTCTGGCGATCGGCACATGCTTCTGCGGGCAGGAAGCCTTTGGATCCTTGCGTTCTTCCACCGCGCCGTGGGTCTACGCCGCCTCCATCTGGCTCCATTCGCCGGCTGCAGCACCTCTAGTTACCATTGCTGTCGTGCAAGCTCACTGCCTCACGCTACTTGCCCGCCAGACCAGCTCCATCGGGCTGGATCAGATCTGGAACTCCGCAGGCCTTCTTCTCAATGCAGCAATGCAACTTGGGCTCCATCGGAGTCCGGATTGCCTTCCCGGTACAAGTCCATTTGAGGCAGAGATAAGGAGACGCTTGTGGGCCACTGTTGCCGAACTGGTGGTCCAGACGAGCATCGACTCAGGCGCAGCTCTAAACTTCTCCCCCGACGACTTCGACTCCGAGCCGCCTTCCAACATCAATGACGATCAGCTGCACGAAGATGCCATAATTGCACCCACTCCGAAGCCTTTGGGTGTCTTCACGCAGACCACGGCGCAGATCCTGCTGCTGCAGTCTCTTCCAACCCGCCTCGACATCGCGAAGCACCTCAACCACTTCCGATCTGATGGTTCATACAGCACAACGCTACAACTCCACGCCAAGCTCAGCAATGTCCTACCCCCGCAGTCCCTGGCCGCTGTTCCTCTCTCTCAGCCGACCTCATCACCACCCCTCACCCCATCCCCCTTCCAGGCTAAGCTGCTTACACTCCTCACACAACAATTCCTCCTCGCCTTGCATCAGCACTTTGCCCTCCAGGCGCATAAAGACCCCACCTTTCATTTCTCTCGTACTACTTGCCTCGCAACCTCTCTCACCCTCCTCTCTCTCTCACAGACACACGCGCCCCCGGCCATTCTCACCACCACTGTTCCTTCTTCCTGTACCTCCACTGAAGACACCTACGCTCTCCTCGCCCGCCGTGCCTCCAGTACTTTCAGAGAAGGGATCCTCCGCCCCGCCATCGCCGTCTGTCTCCAGCTGGTTGCGCAGGTGAAGCAACACGAGCACTACTGGTCCTTGCTCGGGCTGGGAACTACTCATGCGGCATCCGTGGAACAGCAGCGTAGAGCCATCGAGGACTTCGTCGAGCTGGCGAGGGAGCGGGTCAGGGATGCGTTCAAGACGTATGTGGTCTTCTTAGTGGTTTTGGCAATAGTCGGGGCAGTGGAGATGGACGACGAGGATAGGATGGACTGGCTGGTCAGGGCGGCGGTCAGGGAGAGTTTAGACGTTTGTTTGGGGTTGTTGAGGGAGATGTTACACGAATGTGGCGGAGGCATGACTGAAACGGCACAGATGGACGAGGTGACTACTGAATGTAGCGTAAGTAAAGAGGGCTGGGAAGAAATGCTTGGACGGTTTGGGGCGGTGAGTGTGCTGTCCTGTTCCTTGTCCTCTCGTTTCTCTTCCGTTGCCGTGCTGATGGTCGTGGTTGCAGGATTCGGACTTTAGCTTTGGCCTTTCATTCCCAGATACGGCGCAAGCCATGCAGGGACTGGGCGGATCATGCTGAAGCACGTGCAAAGAAATTTGAAGATGGCTGAAAGTGAGCTCATTCCAAGAGAGAGAGAGAGAGAGATAGAAGTCCAACTCACTGTACAGTAAGCAATTAACCAAATTACAGTGCATTTGCACTGAGTATGTATTTCCATGCAATTCGTGAGGAAAACTTGGGCACGCGGGACGTCGAAACATGCGTCTGAGTGTGACGGTCTAGACCGTTAAGTGCCTTGGAAGATCCCTGCGGCGATGAGTTAACAATTATGAGTCAACACCTAATGACTCAAAGGGCGCACGGATCAACTACTTCGGTATATAATACCTTCCTACGCTTATTATTTCCTTTCTCCTTAGCTTAGTCTTCTTGTAGAAGTATGCCAATGCATTTCCGCGAGTGCACCGGGTGCAAGCCCTCACACTGAGTAAGCCTTCAACCATCCACAGAGGCGTGGGTTCCGTGCCCAGCATAGGTAGCATTGCAGATAGGAAAGTCCGAATATACAGACAGACAGCACCCAAGATAAGTCCGTAATCCTGGTAGTCTAGTATCCGAGTGCCCAACTGACCCAACTCTTCCCTTGGCTAGCCCGCATAGCCTCAAGCCGTGAGATGTCCCGATTGGGCAGCGGCAAGAAGTTCAAGTACGTCCCGCCACTGCTGTAAGCCGTGTACAGCTTTGCCTTGACGTTGTCGCTCAAAGTGGGCCACCACCCAGCGGGTCATTGCCCTGTAGAGCCAGTTTTGCTCCGACTCTGCGCGCGTTATCCCAGCCGAAGTGGTCAAGGTGGTCTGCGCCCGCGCTTTCTGTTGATCTCGTACTGGCTGAAGACGCCCTTCAGCTGCTCGGTTGACAGCTCGCTACTGTTTTGGAGCAGGGGGAGCAGCAGATTCGTGAGCTGGGCGATCTCTTCAATGGCCATATTGCCGCCGAGGCCGGCGTTTATGGTTACCTATTTGCGCAAGAGTTAACGAGACATGACGGCATTCGACAGTAGACAGCACGACTGTACCTTGTGGACGGCGTCGCCAATCAAGACAGCCCGTCCGTAGCTCCATTTCTGGACGATCCCTTCTTCCAGCGGCACCAGCGACGCTTTCACTCACGCATTGTAGAAGTCCCGTACCGTGGCGCCAGGGACTATCTGATCGTCTCCGTATTCCTCTATCAGAGCATCCATGTCTTCATCACTGAACCGAGGGCAGTCGGGGGTGCAGCTAAAAGGCGTCTTGACGAACAGGAACCAGAACACGAGGCCTTTCACTCCTGTGGCGGCGATGGTTGAGTGGTCCTTGCGGTATGTGAAGGCTGCTCTGGCATCTGCCATGAACGGGCATGTCTGGTCGTTACGGGTCACAACGAATACGCATTTGTACTCGCTTGTGTAGCCTGTTGCGTACACTGTTACCGTGCAAGCGATATTTGTCCGTGATGTTTGAATGCAGGATCCGCAGAGACTCGCATCTTTCGATGAATGCAACTGGAAGCCCCTCACTGGAAGAACCTAAGTTAGTTATCTCCACCCTCTATGCTGCTGTAATGGATGTGTACAAAGCCCTCCGTGATACTTCGCAGGGGAAACTCACAGATCCTCGATCTTTCCAGTCACCTCATCCTCATCAAACAGCCTCCCCTCGGAGTCGTAATGCTTCCTGTACTGGAGAGGGACAATCCGAGACCCGATTTCTTCCCACAAACCCAACTGGTCCAAGATCCTTGCCACGTGCGGCTGGATTCCAATCGATGCCCCCAGCTGCGGTGCGAAGTCGCCCTTCTCAAGGAGTTCAAAGTCCACGCCAGCACGCTGGAGGACTAGTGCGATTATGAGGCCAGCCACGCTACCTTCTGCGATGAGCACTTTGACTCCCATGATAATTCGGAAGATGTGTAACAAGAGGCAGTTGAGGAGTTGCGTGCTGGAGCTGTGCCGTTTAGTGAGTCTGACATTAGCACAGGTCTTACAACCCCAAATATATATTTTGAACGACCATCTCAGGCCTCCCAGAAGATTGGTTTCGGCTTCCGGTTACTTAATATCCGTTCGCATGGCTTGGGTTCCAGACGGAGGCTGTAGGTCTTGTTATGTGGGTCTCTGTCCAAGAATAATGATTCATGCACTGGCTTGTCCAAAATCATCTTCCACGATTTGTTCTGAGGAACAGCCATGGCCATCTGCAACTACTAGTCAGTGTACTTACAATCACTTGACAAAAGTTCTCGCGTGATTAGTTAAGCGAGACGCGTCAAAACGCGTCTCGAGCGCCCACACCTCCAATCTTCGCACCACCAAAATGGCACCACAACGCACTCCTCTCAAGGAGCTCTTTGGCACACATACTCCCAATCAATATTACTCTCTACATCAGCGAGGGATTTTACTTGCCTGCAAAGCTCTTGGTAAGAAGTCTGCCTGGTTCTAGAAGCACCTGGGCGTGCCTGAATCTTCGGTACGCTCGACTACCCAGCTCGCGCCATTACGCAACGAAGGGCGCTCCCAATTACGGACTGGCCGGCCAAAATGTCTTTTAGAGACCGACAAGCGACATATTCTACGCGTGGTGCTAGCCAACCCAAAATTCACTTACCAAGAGGTCCGGGAAGTCACAGGTGTGACCTGCTATGACCGGATTATCTCTCGACTCTTGGACACCTATAACATTAAGAAATGACGCGCAGCTGGCCGCCCGGAACTTACGGAGGAGCATGCTACTATCCGACTTACCTGGGCACTTAAGCATGCAGACTAGACCGAGACGTAATGGAAGAAAATTATCTAGTTAGATGAGTACTCTGTAGAGCGAGGGAAGGGCCAAAAAAGGGAGTAGTGCTTTCGCACTCCTAGCCAAAAATGGGACCTCCAAATAGTCCAACTATACAAAAAAGGAATAAATATATCTATTATAGTATAGGCAGGCTTTTCTGGCTTACGAGGAAGGTCTCCTTTATACGTAATGGTACGTGATCCTTTAGCTAAGAGGGGTGGTGTTACGAACCTCTAAGGACAAGGGCTCTATGACCCTAAGGGCGAGGAGCCCGCACGGGAAATAGAACCGCAGTGGACTGCGAAGTCACGGGACAAGACCCAAGACAGAATCCCCTACGGGAAGAAGACCCACAAGGACAACAAGGCGGACGGCGGAACCCGGTTAAGCAGGTATGGGACAGGTGGTTATCACGATCGTTCGGCACCGACGAATGTCGGAAACCAGGAAGGTGGCTAAGCGCCAACGTCACGTGCAGCCCACACGTTGGATCAAAAGCCTTGGCACTGATCCAACTCTCGGACTGATCCATCTCTCGGGCTGATCCATCTCTCGGACTGATCCATCTCTCGGACTGATCCATCTCTCGGACTGATCCATCTCTCGGGCTGATCCATCTCTCGGACTGATCCATCTCTCGGACTGATCCATCGAACCTAATGATCCAGATTGTCATAGCTTTCCTAGTAGTATATGTAACGGTAGGCTCCTTCCACTAAGCTTCGAAGTCGCTTAGCAGGTTGGTGGAAACCGAAGGGTTTACCTTGAAGAGACAAGAGGAGGATGGCAGTGCAAAGAGTAAAGTATCACGTGATAGCGCGGTGCGCAATGAGCTTGTTACCTCCAAATCAATAGGGTTTGAATTGGAACTTTGAGTTGACCACGAAGGGTCAAATGTCTAGCTAAGGGAGTGTGGCTATATACTGTTACGAACCTCAGTCCGTATAGATAGGAAGACACAAGGGTCGGGAAGAGCACTAAGTAACAAAGCAGCTAGAAGGGAAGGAAGCCTAGGAGGCGGGAAAGAAGGATCTCCGCTTACCCCGCTTCGGGCGAGAAAGGGCCTAGGCGCCCTAGTCACGTGCACCCCACAGCGAGCCCTTAGAAAATAGGCTCTCTTACGAGCCTATATAAGCCCAGCTCGTAAGGGCTCTACCAGATTGTTATAGCTTTCCTAGTAGTATATAGTCACGCTCCTTTAGCTAGACATTTGACCCTTCGTGGTCAACTCAAAGTTCCAATTCAAACCCTATTGATTTGGAGGTAACAAGCTCATTGCGCACCGCGCTATCACGTGATACTTCACTCTTTGCACCGCCATCCTCCTCTTGTCTCTTCAAGGTAAACCCTTCGGTTTCCACCAACCTGCTAAGCGACTCCGAAGCTTAGTGGAAGGAGCCTACCGTTACAGGTGGCTATTCAGCCAAGTCTTATCTTAAGGTTCTCGAGGAAAACATACCAAAAGTGCATAGAAGAGGTATGACTTTTATGTAGGATAATCTTTATTTGACTCTATATTAGATAGTATGAAGCGTAGGTGTGAGGCAGTTATCGTAGTAGAGGGCTGGCATACCAAGTATTAGCAAAGAAATAATACTAGCATCCTTCTTCTTACTCAATTTTAACTTGAAAATAACTTAGTATAAGAGCTAGGAAGCATGCGTTGAGAATCAGTAAATTAATGGGGTACGAGGGTCATCGCTTCGGAAGCGCCCGCGTGAGAACTTTTGTCTTAGTACTGTAATAGAGGAGTTTTTTTTTAGTTTTTTTTTTTTTTACAGCAATCAGGTATTCCAACACTTGGTAGGCTCTCTCACGGACAAGTTGGAGGGAGGCGGGAGAAAAGCGTTATAGCTCCATGGTAAGACACTGTGCTAATCATCCCTGATGCGTCCAATTCGCCCGGGTGTTCTTGTCCGGTCAAGGAGAAATGCACATGCTCCTGATCAGACTCGGGGCCGGGGTCGGGGCGGAGTCTACATGAGTCCGCAGATCACTCGGCATCGGGATCCGGCAGGCCCGCATTTGATATCGCTGAAACAATTGGATCTGATAAGAAGTCAAATCTGGCTGTAACAGAATGCCTACCTGTCGAAGATCAGCGGGTTCTGTCAGACGATCCGGAACATCTGACTTCTAGGCGTGAAGGCTGACAGCAAACACAATGATAGCTGCACCTCAGCCACTGTGCAATACACCGGGAAGCATGCCAAACAGTTCTTCTATAAGATCGCAGCTTTAAACACGCCGCGAAGGGCCGACTTGAGCAATGTGCACGTACTTCAGCCACCTCAGTAAACACTGTATACACGGATACAAGGGAATCTACATGCGAGAAATCTTTATAGCTGGAAGAGATGACACGAGCGCTAAAATAAGAAACCTTTCCCCAAGCGCGCACGCCTCCTTCCCCAACTAATTACGATTCCCCCCGGTCGCTAATCCAGACAGTGCCCTTTTTTTCATCCCGTTCGAGAGAATATTTACGGGTTCTGCTTGGCGAATTCGACACCCTTCTTGATGTTCTTGGCCAGGTCCTGGACGCAGACGTCGATGAGCTTCTGCTCGTAGGGGGTGATGTTGCCAACGGGGTGGATCTTCTCAACACCGTTGGGGCCAAGCTCGACGTTGGAGGCGAAGAAGTCGCAACCCTGGTCCTTGTAGAGCGGGCTCTCGACGAAGGTGGGCTCAATGACGCCCTTCTCGCCCTGGGCAGCGCGGAGCAGAGACTCGGCGAAGCGAGCACCAGCCATGGCCATGGAGAGAGTGGCGGAACCAGCGCCACCCTTAGCCTGGACAACCTCGTCACCACCGAACTGGACACGCCTGACGTACTCGTCGAGCTGCTCGCCCTCGAGCTTGTGGCCGGCCTGGGAGAGCAGGGGGACGATGGTCGCACCGGAGTGACCACCAATGACGGTGATGTTCTCGTTGGCGGGGTCGCTGCCCTTCAACTGGGAGATGAAGCGCGAGGCACGGACGACATCGAGGGTGGTGATACCGAACAGGCGCCTGGGGTTGTAGACGCCCTTGGACTTGAAGACCTCGGCAGTGATGGGAACGGTGGAGTTGACCTAGGTCCGATTCAGTACAGAAGAAGCAGAGATGTGTGTGCAGGGAGACGTACCGGGTTGGAGATGACCAGGACGTTGGCGTTGGGGGCGGCGTCGGCGGTGGCCTTGGCGAGGTCACGAACGATGGAGGCGTTGGTGTTGAACAGGTCTGTGGGCGATCAGCCGGCCCGTGATCGGCAATTGTTGGGGAGATGTTTTTCATACCATCACGGGTCATGCCAGGCTTGCGAGGGACACCAGCGGGGATGAGGACGATGTCAGAGCCCTCGAGACACTCGCGGAGGCCTGTCGGGGTCGGGTCGTAGCCCTTGACCTGGGTTGTGGGTGAGCGGCAGGCTCAATGGCAGCGCAAACGGGGAGGTGGGACGAACATTGCTCTTGGTGTTGATGTGGCTGACGTCGGCAGCGACACCTGCAGCGGCGCGTTAGTGTTGGGCGGATCGTCAACATGGCTTCGGCGGCGAGGTACGTACCGGGACCGCCGCGGATATCGTACAGCGCAAGCTCAGACACGCGCGGGTTGAGCTTGAGCAGCAGCGACAGCGGCTGGCCAATGCCACCGGCAGCGCCAAGGACGGTGACCTTGGAGTTCTGCGGCGCAGGCGTCAGCAATGGACTCTGTTCGACGGGCGCGCGGTCGACGGCGGAGCTTTCTGGAGCTTGCGTACCTGCCTGGCCGAGACGGAAAAGGCCCTCCGCTGGGCGGCGCCGAAAACCTGACGAGCAGCGAACATGGTGATGGACACGGGTGCGAGGTGGACGGGGGGCTGGGCGATGGAGTGGAGGGTGTGGGTGGATGGAGGACGGCGGGTGTGAGGAAGTTCTGTTGCTTGCGCCCAGCTTGGCGCGAGTCTTCCCGGCCCGCACGCACAATTCTCGGGCGCCCGGCCCACGCTGCACGCCCCAGAACCCTCCCGGTGGGCGAGTGCGAGTGCCTCACCCTCGCGCTAGCCACCGCCCGCAGCATCAGCATTGCAGAGACAGCGGCCTCGCGCCTTCGCGCCTTTGCGTCTTAACTCCGTCTCACGCGCAACCGTCATGACGTCTCCAGCGCCGCCGGCACGCTTCAAAGGGCGAGGGCCTGCTGCTGGTGCCCGGCCCGTCCTCAGACCTGCTCTCCACCATGGCTGTGGACTACGAAAATGACCTCCTGCTCGTCATCTGCGCTTCGGGGGAGCAGGCCTCACGGCTCCTGCCGCTTTTCTGCGGCAAGTGGGAGCGCCTCCGCCTTGTCGTCAATTCCCCGGCATCCGAGGCCCGCCTGAAGCAGCAATACCCTGCCGCCGACGTGACTCAGGCAAATCTCGAGAATGTCGACGAGACTCGACGCATCATGGCCGGCGTGACCACCGTCTTCCACATCGGCCCGTCCTTCCACCCGCACGAGACGGAGATTGGCTGCTTCATGGTCGATGCCGCCGTCGAGCAGGGCACCTCGCACTTTGTCTACTCGTCGGTGCTCAACACCCAGCTTCGCAAGATGATGAACCACGACTGCAAGCGCTACGTCGAGGAGTATCTGATGGAGTCTGGCCTGAACTTTTCCATCTTGCAGCCCACCCATTTCATGGACATGTTTCCGGTCGCGCTGTTGCTGTCGCACTCGGAGCCCGTGTACCAGGCCAACTGGAACACGACTGTTCCCTTCTCGTTTGTTGCCTTGCAGGACTTGGCCGAGGCTGCCGCAAAGGTCATCGAGGAGAGAGAGAAACACTTCATGGCCCAGTATCCGCTGTGCTCAACACTCCCAGGTCCAGAATGCGAAGAAAGCAAAGACGGCCTGATTTCCGGCTGGTGTTGGGCGGCCTTTGCGTGTTTACGTGTTTACGGCCGAGTGAGCGGGTAGACCCACAGCAGCTGACCTGGGGAAGAAGAAAACAGCTGTGGCGGTGGCACGTTGGGTCTACACAGTACACAGTATTGTAGATATCAGATCAGCTGCAGCTTGGGAGGGCACGGGCCGCATCCGTGTTGCGTCACTCCTTCACATGTCGGGGCCCCCCGTCTGGGGAAGAGGCGGACAGGTAGCAACACCAATGCTCAGCAATAGGCGGCCGGCCGTTGACCGCGAGACTACGAGCGCCATCCGCGTGTATAGCACGCGTTAGTGAGCGTGGGTGCCGCGTGCCGGCCTCGGCCAATCAGCGAGCCGACCTGAACCTCGGCTGCCGCCCCAGGCCCAGCGCGCAGCAGCACCTCGTCGACCCGAATTGCCAGCGTTGCCAGTTCCCGCCGACCGAGGACGTACACTCGCCCAGGTAAATAATCGCGTCTGAACGCTCCTTTCCTGCCCAGCACTCGCCCGCCTTTCCAGCCTGCCGCCCTTCGCACGCTCAAGGCATGTTTAATGCACTGAGCCGGTCCCGCGCCTCTGCCTCTCTCCTCCGCACGCAGATCAAGCCCGCGACACCACGCTTGAGCAAGGTACCTACCTGCGCCGCCCGCCGTCCTGCTGCTGTGTGACGACCAGCTTGCTGACCCCGCCCCGCAGTTCGTCCCCATGGCCTCCTCCCGGAAACAGTCGTCCTTGCCCGCCGGTATGTTTGACCTCCCTTGTTGACTCCTCCGCCCACGCAGACACTGAGACCATGGCCCGCACAGGCTACAAGGAGGATCTCAGCAAGGGTCGCATGCTCCGCTTCGAGGAGTCTCTGCCCCGCCTTCCCGTCCCCGCCCTCGAGGATACGGCCCAGCGCTACCTCAAGTCCGTACACCCCCTGCTGAACACCACCGAGTACGAGAACACAAAGAAGGCCGTTGAGGACTTTGTCCGCCCTGGCGGCGTGGGCGAGACTCTCCAGAAGCGTCTTGTTGCGAGGCGCGAGGATCCGAACGTGAACAACTGGATATACGAGTGGTGGAACGATGCCGCCTACCTGGCTTACCGCGACCCGGTTGTGCCTTACGTGAGCTACTTCTACTCACACCGCGATGACCGCAAGCGCCGAGACCCCTCGAAGCGCGCCGCTGCCATCTCCACCGCCGTGCTGGAGTTCAAGCGCCTGGTTGACACGAAGGAGCTGGAGCCCGAGTATATGAAGAAGCTGCCCATTGCCATGTCCAGCTACGAGTACATGTTCAACTGCTCCCGCATCCCCGCAAAGCCCGCCGACTACCCTCAGAAGTACGACCCGGCCCAGAACAAGCACATTGTGGTTATCCGCAAGAACCAGTTCTTCAAGGTTGACCATGAGGTCGATGGTAGACAGCTCACCACGTCCGAGCTGGAGCAGACGTTCAAGAGAATATACCAAAAGGCCGAAAGGGCGCCGGCAGTTGGTCTCTTCACCAGCCAAAACCGCGACGTATGGACTGATGTATGTTGGAATCCGAAAAAGCGTAGATGAGGCACGACTGACACTCCCAGGTCCGCGAGCGTCTCATCACCGCCCACCCTTCGAACGAGGGCGTACTCAAGACCATTGAGTCCGCATCCTTCGTCGTCTGCCTCGATGATGCCTCCCCGGTAACACTCGAGGAGCGCGCTCACCAATACTGGCACGGTGATGGTGCCAACCGCTGGTTCGACAAGCCGCTCCAGTTCATCGTCAACGACAATGGCACCTCGGGGTTCATGGGCGAGCACAGCATGATGGATGGCACACCCACGCACCGCCTGAACGACCACATCAACATGCTGATCACCACCAACGCACTCCCCTTTGACGACCCGTCCGTCCGCTCCAACCTACCTGAGCCGATCCCGCTGAACTTCAAGCTCAACACCCGCCTGCAGGAGGACATCAACGAGGCGCAAAGGCACTTCGATGGCCAGATCGGCGCGCACGAACTGCGTGTGCAGGCATACCAGGGCTATGGCAAGGGCTTGATCAAGAAGTTCAAGTGCTCGCCGGACGCGTACGTGCAACTGATCATCCAGTTGGCGTACTACAAGTTCTACGGTAAGAACCGGCCCACCTACGAATCCGCTGCAACGCGTCGCTTCCAGCAGGGCCGCACTGAGACGTGCCGCACCGTTTCGGACGAGAGTGTTGCCTTCTGCTCCTCCACGGCCGACCCGTCAGTCCCGCCCGAGAAGTCCCGCGAGCTCTTCCGCGCGGCTATCGATGCGCATGTCAAGTACATCACCGACGCCAGTGATGGCCGCGGTGTCGACCGCCACCTGTTCGGGCTGAAGAAATGCCTGCAAAGTGGCGAGGATGTTCCGGCCATCTACAACGACCCCACCTTCGCCTACTCGTCACACTGGTTCATCTCCAGCTCTCAACTAAGCTCCGAGTACTTTAACGGCTATGGCTGGAGCCAGGTTGTCGACGACGGTTGGGGAATTGCCTACATGATCAACGAGAACAGCATCCAGTTCAACGTTGTCTCCAAGAACTTGGGCTCCGAGCGCATGTCATTCTACCTCAACGAGGCTGCCGGCGACATCAGGGACCTCATGCTACCTAGCTTGGAGGCGCCAAAGGCGAAGTTGTAAGATAATATCGAGCTGGATTGTCTCGTGGGTGGTTTTGTTCGCTTTCAATTTTTTAGCATAGAAAATGTTGGGTCAGGCTGCGAATGGATAGTCGGTGGCTCGTGTCGTTTGTGGGATATTAAGAGGGGCATTGGATTTATGTCCTCGTGGTAACGTAACGCGAACGTGGAGATGTACGGTCAACTTTCATATGTTGCATTTGTGTGTGGATAGACAAGACCTCGCGCTTCTCGTGTATGCTTGAGAATTCAAAGGAGTGGAGAGAATCTTCTTTGGTATGGTTGCTCTGCACGTCATACGTTGGTATCAATGAATCAGCTCTCGTCAAACAGCATGCTTCTTTCGACTTCTTACCTCAAGGTGCTGACGGCCAATGTCTCTGTATTGTCTTGGGTATCAGTCTAGGTACACGTCGCCTGCTCCCCACGCTTAAAAACTGTCATCAAGATCCACATTCCTTCTCACGATGCTCGGACTGCCCTCCGTCACGTTCGAATCCGTCAGCTCCCCACCACCCGCCGTGAACAGGAGATCTTCGACAATCTTCTTGCTCGCCTCTCTTGCGGGCGTCTGCATCAGTCGACTCTGTGGCACGTGGAACTGCATCGTCTTGGGTGGGCTGAATTCGGTCTCGCCCTCGCTGTCGCTGTCCCACGTGATGAAATCTTCACCACTCGTCGCGCCACCTGTGAACTTGTTGGCGGTGCCGAGTCCACCGCCGCTCTTTCCTGGTGTCAGGCGTTGCTGATACACGCTGACTCCCTGCGTCCGGGGAGTCTTGGCCGGCGAGAAGATGTCAGCGCGCAGCTGCGGCGCTGGCGCCTCGGGGGACGACATGGGAGACGAGTCGAAAGCGAGACGTCGTCTCGTACGGTTTGCGGCGCCAGGTGTCGCGGCCTTCACCTTTTGCGCCGTGTGCGGCGTTGCAGCAATGCGGTATGTCTTGTCGAGCATACGGTGCATGAGCGGATCGTTGTTGGAGGCCTGGCGTGTATGGCGCGTGTGCTGATCGGCGGAGCCGGGCGCGAATGGCGAGGATTCTGGCGTCATAGACATGTCCGGCAGCATTGAATGCGAGACCTTGGCGGGCGTCGTCGGAGCGGCGAGCACGGTGCCTTCGTCAGGCAACCCACTCACGTTGGAGGAGATATCGTCCATCCCGCCATCGCCGTCACCATCACCTTCGCCTTCGCTCTTGTCGCCCTGGAGCTCGCGCTTCAATGCCTCGTATGGCGAGGGGTAGTCGTCGGCGAAGGAGGACCTCGGGGGATTGCGTGGCGTCTTCGCCATGGAGGGCGAGGATAGGAGCGAGTCTTCTAGGCCCTCGTCGTCGTCGTCAAACTGGCTCGGGCGACCGGCGGCGGAGCGGAGCGTAGTGTCGCCGCGAACGGAAGGACTGTCATCGTAGGCGGTCGAGACATGGGTGGTGTCGTCCTGCTGCATAGTCGTGTCCTCGGCGGCCTGGGGCTCCTCGTAGCCAGACAGCGAGACATTGGCGCTGGCTTCGAAGAATTGCTTCCAGAACTTGGAGCCTTCCCACACAGCCTCTGAGTGCTTCGCGTACTGCTCGACAATAGGCAGGATGCTGCCGGTGACTATGCGGTGGGCGCGGCTGAAGTTGTGGTCGATCTCTTTGAGCTATCGTCAGCGAACGGCGCAAAACACGCCGGCAGCGGCGGGGCGCGCACCTTGGAGGGTCAGGGTGATGGACTGCTCGAGCTTCTCCAGCTCCTCGGTGAGGGTGAGGTTGCGCTGGGCTGTGGAGCTGCCCTGGGCCATCATACTGCTGGGGCGCGACATGGTGGTGGTGGTGGGTTGGTCTGCGCGACGCTGCCGGACCACGGTCGGCAAAATGTCAACACGGCGGCGCTGCAGCCAAGCACGCGGGGAAACAACTCGTGGCCAGCTGCCCCTCGCCTTCCCGGACAGGCAAGCCGGAACGCGTTCGCGACTCGACGCGCATCCCCCGGCCTCCGACCGCGACTCGCTGCTTATTCCCGCGAAATCTTGGGCCCTTCTCCGCATCGACGCTGCCGCTTGGATCTGCGTGGCGCTGCTCTAACCCCACACCGTGCTATAATACCATGCTCCTCTCGCGCCTGCGACTCCGCACGCCCGGCTGGTCCAAGAGCCCGCTCTCTCCGGCGTAGCAAACCCCCGGGCTGCTACAAATACGGGCCGTACCTGCTCTCGCGTCTGCGTCCCAACTGACCTGCACAACTTGCCTGCAGCTTCGCATTCAGCTCCAACTTCGCCTCGTCACCATGTCTGCTCGCATTGCTCCACGAAGCTTGCGCTCCGTTCTCTCCAGGCTCTCCGCAACAGCTCCAGCGCGATCGCGCTTTTTTGCCAGCTCTCCACAGCTGCAGAAGACTGCCATTGTCACTGGCTCTGCGCGAGGAATGTCAGTCGAAGTCTTGCTGTCTCAATCCTATCCAAACTTACCTGTCAACTAGCGGCAAGGCGATTGCCATCCGTCTCGCCGAGGATGGCTACGACGTTACCGTGAACGACATAACTCACAACCAAGTCCAAGCCGAGGAGGTCGTGTCGCAGATCAAGAACCTAGGCCGCAAATCCACTCTTGTTGTCGGTGACGTATCAAAGCGCGTGGATGTCAAGCAAGTCATTGAGACCTCAGTCAAGGAGCTGGGTCCACTGGACACCATGGTTGCCAATGCTGGCATCGCCCAAGTGAAGCCACTGCTCAAGCTGACCGACGACGATTTCCGCCGCATGTTCGAAGTCAATGTTTACGGCGTGTTCAACTGCTATATAGAGGCAGCTAAGCAGATGATTGAGCAGGGCGGCGGAGGAAAGCTCATTGGCGCAGCCAGGTGCATATACACGCCTCTCTACTTTCACGTGTACTAACAGTTTCTCTCTTTTAGTATCGTTGCATTCAAGCCATTCGCCATGCTTTCCCACTACTCTGCTTCCAAGTGGGCTGTTCGAGGTCTGACCCAGGCCATGGCAATGGAGATGGCAACCCACAAAATCACCGTGAACGCCTATGCCCCGGGTATCGTTGGCACGGCCATGTGGGACCTGATTGACGAGGAACTTGGCAAGACTACCGGGGCCAAAAAGGGTGACACTATTAAGAAGTATACCCAAGAGTTGATTGCACTCGGCAGGACGAGTGTTCCAGAGGATGTCAGCAAGACTGTCAGTTTCCTAGCTGGGTGTTACGACGGACCCGACCGTGTTGGGTTTCAGTCGGCGCGTAAGACCATTCGGCCAACCTCCCGTCGACTGGAAGTCGACAAAAGGTTCAGCAATGATCAGCCTGGTGGCTGATCGTGCCCCAACAACTCTATATACAGAGGCGTGTTCGTAACACTGGGCCAGACAGTGAGTATATAACTGGTCAAACTGTAGTAGTTGACGGTGGTATTATCTATACGTAGTCGTATCTTAAAATAGGCTATAAGAAGCGTTTCTATAATTTATTCTTTCTAAAAACGTGTTTTACCAGTCATCCGGACACCCTAGTCATCCGGACACCCTACTAAACCTAAGATGCGTCTTTACATAAATATTCCACCATAACGCCTTAAATCTAATTAAATTCCTTATCTAACTACTCTTTAAATCTTAGGATACTTGCGAATCGTATAGCCTTATAAATAATAATTACTATACGTTAGTAGCGTACGTTGTTATATGTTACGAACCTCCAAGATCGCGGGCTTTATGACCCCGAGGGCAGAAGGCCCGCACGGGAGAAAGCACCGTAAGGACCGACAAGCCACACGGGCGGCTAGACCGCAGGACCAGGAATCCCGCACGGGATTCCAGAGAACACGGGAGCCCGGCGCGTACGGACACCGCCGTAGGCAGAAGCCAGAACCCGCACGGGAAGCAGGACCGCAAGGGACTGCGAGGTCACGGGATAAGGCACAAGGCAGAATCCCCTACGGGAAAGAGACCCACAGGGACAAAGGGACGGAAGGCGGAATCCTAGAAAGTGCGAAGGCAAGCGGACGTGGAACAGGTGAACATCACGAACGCTCCGCACCGACAGATGTCGGAAACCAGGAAGATGGTTGGGCGCTAACGTCACGTGCGCCCCACACCCGTAAGCCGGACCCACGCTTGGATCTGTATGTTACGGCACAGCCTTCGCAGGGTTAGGAATAACAAGATAAGGGAACGAGTGGGGGGCACAGATGCGGTACAGGAAAAGACCCACAGGAAGTCACGAGGTCCACGTGACGCCAAGACATTGCTCTGCTCGGATAACATTACTCTGCTATGATCTGCCTCGATAAGGTTTTCCCCCTCGTGTAAAATAAGCGCAGATAGCCAGCCCCGCATGGACCCGCAAGGGAGCTATATCGGGAGGAAATGAATTTATTATTATGATCTGCCTCGGATAGCAGCAGAGCAATAGGGAGCAATAGGGAAGAATACAGGTCAACCATCAGATTGTTACAACTTCCCCTATGGTATATATAGCTTCACTCTCTAGCTAGTATTTGACCCTCCGTGGTCAACTTTAATAATCAATCTACACCATTGATTAGTAACACGGCCTTCGCACGCAGTGCTCAGTCACGTGTATTCGTCTATACTGTTCTCACCCCCTACCTTGTATCCACTCAAGGTAAACCCTCACTGATGGGTCCCAGGATGCAGCTGGCAACACTGGGCTAGGATGCGTGGGCTTCCAACGCGGATATAAAGTCTGTGAGGGCTACCAAAGCCTAGGCACAGCGGCCGAGGTCTATGATGCAGAGATCATCGCTATCGAGGCAGGAATAAGGGCAGCCGCGCAGCGGGCAGATACGCAAAGGGCAACGAACATCTACGTCCTCCTTGATAACCAGGAAGCGGCCTGTAGGGCACTAGAAGGAACCCCTACCGATACCAGCCAAGGGAGCATCCTTAGGATCCGACAACTAGCGACACTGTGGAAACGACGCAAACGAGCACCCAGCATCCAACCAGGAGAAATCATGATCTACTGGATTCCGGGACACCAAGGAATTCCAGGCAACGAAGAAGCTGACCGCCTGGCCAAACAGGGCGCCGCATCCTCTGCTCCTCCAGACATTCCACTGACAGTAGCAAAGATCAAGAGGATTGTAAAGGAACGAGCGCACGAAAGCTTCGAACAGTGGTGGACAGAAAACGCCCCAAAATCCTACCAGGACCTAGAAATCCCTTTGGCAAAGGGTGCTCCACCAGAACTTCTCCTCCCTAGGAAGACACTAGGTCACCTACTGGCTGCACGATCAGGCCATGGAGACTTCCAGGCGTACCACGAACGTTTCCGCCACACTGAACAAAATAACCTCTGCCGCTGTGGGCGGCCAAAAACAACGATACACTTTGCATTCTGTAGACACGCCTGTAAACGAACAAACTGCCTTCGAGGCAAGCCGAGGGATATTATCCCTATGACTCTAGCCACGCCAAAAGGGGCTATCCTCTTCGCAAAGTTCGTAGAAGAATCTCGCTTCTTTACGGATATTAGCGCCCGGAACCAGCAGGCAGACACACTGTCAACCCTAGTCTCTTCAGACCATCACTACCATATCTAAATTGACTCCCCCTTTCATATTTTATCTCTCTTTCTTTCCTATGTATAGTCGCCCATAGAGGCCCAAACACTCCTTCACACCCTAAAGCCGAGCAGGAGGTAGAGAACGCCTTACTGCGATATCCAGCCTACAGAGACGCGACGTCCCAGATATGTCACCCCTTAGCGTAGACTGTAGGTAGAGTGGCACGTCCTATGCCCCATGGGAGGCCTAAGGGCACACGGTGATAGGCATACTGCCGACCCACGCGTGGACCCGCCGGACGTTAAATAGCAATCAATCAATCAATCAATCAAGGTAAACCCTTCGGTTTATACCCGCCTGCTAAGCGACTCCGAAGCTTAGCAGAAGGAGCCCACCGTTACAGCTACAAGGCTAACGTATGTGATTGGAGACATGTCAGTACGGATCCAGCTCTACCAACTTGAGATGTTACGGGACAGCCTGGGGACAGTTGTTATCGAACGGTACGAGAAAGTAAGACACCGCTGTCTTCTCTATTCATGCTACTGAAGGCAGTTATATACTGGATCTTTGCACAGAACACGTATGCTGTTCGGATTTACGGAATTGCGCATGAAAGGGGTAGATAAGGTGTGTAGGAGTAGGTGTTTGGTGTAGCGAAAAAAGCAAAGAAAGAACGCGTGTATAAAAAGCAAATAAAACACGTAATTTGCAGGCCAATGTGGTTGACAGTTGTACAGCAGAGCGGGGTTTGCAGGACAAGGATTCCGGCGGTCAAGCGCCAAGCTGAAAATAACCACCTCGCAGCGAGAACGAATTTTTTGGAATTACGCCTTACAACCACGCGCAATCACCCTGCAACGCGTACTAAGCCGCTCTACTAGCAATCCGCTAGCAATCCGCTACCGCCCAATACCGGATTATCTGCTATGGCGGTCGCCGGCGCCTTACGACTGGGCGATAACCCCCTGTCGCTCTACGAGTATGCCGCACAGTTTAGGGCCCAGGCAAAGCAGCTTCTTGAAGATGCAGGCGACCACAGACGCAGTTTCCGCTACCACACCATCGCCCCGCTGATCAAAAGCGCCATCGAGTTGTGCGACAAAGCCCTCAGCCAGCCGACGCCGGCCGAGCTGAAGGCAGTTGCGCACTCAGTCCTCCAGACTGCGAACGACATCAAGAAGGACACGAGCGCTATCAAGCCCACCACTGACACCATCAACACGGCAAACCCTCTGGCCCAGGGAAACACGCAGCAGAGCCCTATGACCTGGGCTCGAGTAGCGTCGATGCGGACGACAACGACAGCGCAAACGCAGCCCAACCTCGCGCCGAGCCCGACCGAGAAATGTCGCGAATTGGTGATCAAGCTTACAGACCCGCAGATGATTAACCACCTTCGCTCGCAGCCCCCGATACACCTGAAAGAACGCATTAACCGTGCCCTGAAGTCCCAGACGGAGCCCAGCGTAAACAAGATCCAGGTAGTCGCGGCGAAGCAGCTTCGAAGCGGAGACGTTGCGGTGTACACAAAGAACCAATAGGAGAAGGAAACATTGCAGGAAAGCGCACACAGCTGGGCGGGGACGTTTGGAGACACAGCCCGGGTAGTCACGCAGACGTACGGCGTCATCGTGCACGGCGTACATACCAAGTCAATAGACCCCTCAGATATGGACAATGCCATCAAGCTGCTTCAAGCGGAGAACAAGCCACTAATCCCCAATGCTGAAATTAAATACGTAGGCTGGCTAACCAAGACTTCTACCGACAAGAAGGCGTCGTCGCTGGTAGTGGAGTTCAGCAGGGCGGAGGACGCCAACGCAGCGATCACCGGAGGGATGGTGTGGCAAGCGGAGATGCTCTCGTGCAAGCTCTACGATCGGACGTGCAAAGTCAAGCAGTGCTTCAACTGCCAAAAGTATGGTCACATAGGAACCCAGTGTCAAGCACCGCAAGCCTGTGGCTACTGCGCAGGCCAACACAGCTCCAAGGACTGTAACCAGAAGGAGGATCCGAGCGCGGAGCGCAGGTGCGCTGCGTGCAAGCGCTCTCACACGGCGTGGAGCGCGGCCTGTCCAGAGAGAAAGAGAACGAGAGGGTTGAACGAGCTAAGGCCATGAGGCCATTTCTTCACCCGGAAAACATCAGTAAGAGACCACCAGCACTGACGCAAGTACCAACACGGACAACTCAACCCACTGAACAGACGACAAATCAAACGTCAGCGGTCTCGGCAGAACGCCCGACTAGGAAGCGCGGAAGACCGAGGTCACTGCACGCCGAACCCGAAGATACTGTGCTGAGGGGAGGGAGGCAAGAAGAGATCGATAGCCTGATCAGAGCAAGCCAGCAGCTCGGGGAGGAGGCGCTGGCGATGTCAGGCAGGCAAATCGCGAATGCTCAGCAGCCAAACACACAGCCACTTAGCAACGAGATCACAATGCTCGATGACTAAGGGCAGGCAGCTTTCCATCTTGCAGTACAATGTTATGAGATCCAGGACCAAAGTGATGGCGGCCCTGTTTCGGGACTGACGAACGCGCGAGTTCGACATCATCGCCATCCAGGAGCCGTGGGAGAACCCCTTCCAACATACAACACATCACGCACTAAAGAAAGAGTTCGAACTGCTGCACCTCGACGGCCCTGCCCGGACGTGCATGTTCGTGAACCGACGGATAGCGGCCTCGTCGTGGACGGCCACTCACCACACATCTAACCTGAGCACGCTGCACCTCAAAACAACAGACAGCGCGCCTGGGAGAGGAGCCATTCACATACACAACGTCTACAACACACCGCGGACGACGGATACAGCGTGCTCGCTGCGAACGCTGGCGGGAGCCCTACGAGAGCACCCAAACGACTAACACATTGTGCTCGGTGACTTCAACCTCCACCATCCCCTCTGAACCGGACCCGGATTCGGCCATCAGGATCGAGAGGCAGATGAGCTCGTCAGTCTCCTGGAAGACTTTTCACTGAACCTAGTCTCCCCATCGGCGGTTCCCACTTTCGCAAGAAACGGCGCTCAGACCACCATAGACCTGGTGTTCATGACAACAGGAACCCTAGAGCGTCTAGTTAAGTGCCAAGTAAGAGGATCTCCAGCAAGACTCTGACCACATTCCCATAACTACGGTCGTGGATCTGTCACCACCGAGACGCCCACCGGAAGTAAGGCCGAACTGGAGAAGCACCGACACCGCGAAGCTCAAGCAGACGTTTGAGGAAAATTTTCCCTCGGCAACACCTCTACATTCAGTGGAGGCACTCGAAAACTTCACAGGCGGCCTGAACCAAGCCATCAAACAGGCGATTGAGATCTCAACCCCACCACTGCAAGTGTCGCCACAGTCGATACCAGGGTGGACGAAGGAATGCAAAGAGGCTCAGATGGAGACGCGGAGGCTGCGCAGGATCTGGCAAAGGACCCGGTCGGAGGATGACTGGGAGAGATATCGGTCGATGAGGAACAGGAAAGGTAGGCTGATTCAAAAAGCGCTGCAACAGGAGCATCGCACAAAGATCGAGTCTGCGGCTACGAAGGACAACGGCACCTGCAGACTGGCCAAGTGGGCTCAGATCCGGGAAACAAACCGATCAAGCCACATGCAAGCTATCAGGAAGCCAGACTCGACTTTTGCGGATCAGCCAAAGAAAAAGCTCGACACCCTCCGGGAGGCTTTCTTCCCGGAGCCCCCACAAGCGGACCTGACGGATATCGATGGATTCGTTTATCCACAAGAAACGCCCTGGCCAGATATCACGGAGGAAGAAGTGAGGCTGGCCATACAGAGAGCGAAGCCATGGAAAGCGCTGGGCCCGGACGGGATCCCAAATGGGATCCTCCAGCAGCTTGCACCCGCTCTGTTCCCTGCCCTTACAACGCTGTACAACGCAAGCCTGAGGCTGGGACACTGTCCAAGCCACTTCAGACGATCGATCACGCTGGCGCTCCGCAAGCACAAAAGGGACGACTACACGGACCCCAAGTCCTACTGGCCGATCGCACTCATCAACACGATCGGCAAGATTCTTGAATCCATCATAGCTAGGCGCATGAGCTACCTTGTCGAGCGCTTCGACCTCCTCCCCGAAAGTCACATTGGAGGCCGACGAGGCCGATCCACCGAGCACGCAGTACATCTACTGGTCGAAACGGTGCACAGCGCTTGGAACTCGACAGAACCCCGAGTAGTCACACTCCTCCAACTGGATGTGTCCGGCGCGTACGATAATGTATTCCACCCTCGCCTTCTACATAATCTGCGGAAAAGACGCATAGGTGGCAAGGTACTCGAATGGATCCAAAGCTTCCTCTCAGGGAGGAAGACAAGGCTCAAGCTCAGCGACGGATCAAAAACGTGCTACGACACTCCGACCGGCATCCCGCAGGGCTTGCCACTCTTGCCAATGCTGTAGCTCTTCTATAACTCAGACCTCCTTGAAATGTGTGCAGCACAGGGAGCCATGGTGATCGGGTATATCGATGATGTGAACCTACTCGCAATCAGCTCGTCCACGGAAGAAAACTGCCGACGCCTGACGGCAGCCCATACTGAGGCCAAAGATGGGCAGCCAAGCACGCGTCGGTGTTTGCCACGAGAAAGGATGAACTGACCCACTTCGCAAAGACTCCTTCACGGTTCAGGATGGACCAGGGCATTGCCCTCGGAGGGCAATATCTCCGACCCAACGACAATTGTAGCTTCCTGGGAGTATTTCTAGATCAGAAACCGAGCGGAAAGACACATGTCCAGCAGCTTCAAGCTCGAGCAACTAAAACACTGACAGCGTTGTCAAGCATTACAGGCTCGACGTGGGGGATACCCACCCTCGGCCTGCGCCAGGTTTACAGATCCATTATCCCGCCGCGGGCTCTGTACTGTTGCAGCATCTGGGCCCTTGGAAAGCCACGCAGCAAATCAATAGAAGCTCGGCTCGCAGACACCGTAGAAGCGATTCAATACCGGGCGGCTCGGATCATAGCCGGCGCCTACAGAGCCGCATCGAAAACGGCGCCCGATATCTAGCTGTTTCTGCTCCCTGCGGCGCAGGTGATCAAGAAGTACATGGGTGAGGCGTTTCTCCGGATAGCATCGGGACCGCTGTACCAACAACTTGCCCAACTAACGGAGTGCACGTGGGGATCCAGCAAACGATATCCACCCGAAGCTCGCAGCCCAATCCTAAGAGTCAGGGAGAACTGGAATGAACGGCTGCAGGGCCTCTTGGAAAACATTAAACAGAGGCTGCCACATCTCTTCCCACCATGGCAGAAGCCGCCTGACGTGTGCATAGCTAAGTCATGCGAGCTGGCGATAGCTCGGCACGACCAGATCAGAAAGGACGCCGAAACAGTGGCCATCTACACTGATGGAAGCACACTGGGTGGCCATGTCGGTGCTGCCGCGACCGCCCTTACCACCAATGTGAGGCGCACGAAGTACATGGGCACAATCAAGTCTTCAACAGTGTTTGCTGCGGAGCTTCGGGGTATAGAAACGGCGTTAGAGCTTGCAGAAGCAGAGAAGGCGCAAGGCAAGTCGAGGTTCGCTGTCTTCACAGATAACCAAGCAGCCCTGCGCGCACTCTCGCACCCCGGCGAGAGATGACTGTCTCCTTCAGCGGTATTTTTTTTTTTTAGGTAGCAGAGGCAGGAACACGTACTCGAAGCTGCGCCACATCAGGGCAGGCCAATCTTTGATGCTGGCGGCCATAACTCGGATATGGATCAAGTTGAATGGTGATCGTTCCGGCCAGTCTTCCTCGACGTCATCGACCTCGAAGCTCGTGTTCGGTGGCCTTCGGTACAAGAAATTAGCACTGCTGCAGGCGCCATGTGTGGTTACTTACACCCATCTGGGCTGGATGGGACTGAAGTCGTTTCCGATCTGTTGGAAGGGTTAGCAACTCTGCTTCGAAAAGCGATAAGTGGTGCAATTTGTTTACAATCTCGGCTTTCGGAAACTCATCGCCTGGCGTCCGAAGTGCTCAGTCGTTGCTCATCTATTCCATATTCCCCACCACTTACCCATGCATATCGCCCACAAGCCTGTTCCAGTTCCGATGTGTAAAACTCGCTTCGGTTCGATAGGTGCAAAAAACAGCTTTTCGTCCATAGTTATGTGCATGATAGCATGGGTCATGTCCAGGCGATCCTGTTCCTTCTCATCGTTTGGGAATTGATAACACCCTTCCTTGTACACGTGGAAGCGACGGCCGTGTATCGTCGGGTATGCGGTCGCGCTTTGGGCAATCGACGTTGTAAGGCTCTTGCTGGATTGATGGTAGCGTCAGTGAAGAAAGTGGCATCGGGACAAGTAAGCGACAAACAGCTCATCCTCGTATGGAGAGCCGCTCGCTGCAAGCTGCATCTTGTAAGCCAGCATTAGCCATAAGGGGTCAAGGTCCCATACCGTCTCGTCGATCTCAAGATATTGTGCTTCTGCCATATCTTCCATGGTGCGAGACTTGATAAGTGTGCGGTATGCACGCAGCCCGTTATGTTCTCTGATCATGAAAGAGAGCCAGACACCGCAGGATCGGAGCAACAAATACAGCTGGGCCTACCCGAGCATGGTATATATACTGCGGCTTACGGGTGCGGCCCGCTGTGCCGCACATCCCCGCTTCGCCGCATCAAGCGGAGGGAACTAGTTTTGGAAATGACCCGAGGAGCCCTCGCACGGGACAGGGATGTCACTATGCCGCCGCAAATGCCGCACAGCATTGAGGAGCGGATGCTAGAGAGTAGAGCGGAAAGAAGTATAATTGGTACAGTTTAGATTGCCTCTGAATATGATGCCGGCGGAAGTCACATTTACTCAGCCGTTGCACTCGGTATAATAATCCGAGCACTCGATTAAGTAGCCTGCTGCTTCGCAGCCGCGGAAACCATACTATTTACTCGCTGTTATTCTTTTCGTCTTCACCCTTCACGATAGTTAATATAGATAAGATGATCACGATGTGGAGACAGAGTGCGGAGGTTTCAGTGGAGAAAGCTACTACTACAGCATCCCGGCCACCTTTCTGCAAAGGTCTGGCACAAAGCTACCCCCCTCAGTAAGGAGTTCCTGGAACTCGTTGCATGAGACCAACACTTTGAAATTGTTGGACGCATAGCGCACTACGACCTCTCTCATCGAGAAAGTAGTAGAGTCGTCCTCCGGTGTATTTGAATAGATGTACTTTGTGAGTCGGGCGATGTCCGCTGCTCTTCTGGAGTAGCAATGGAAGACGTTCAGGCTGTCGGAGAGCTTGGTCGCCGCCAGAGCCTTCAGGTCGGGGACGATGAATTCCTGGGCGAACAGGTAGACCTGAGCATGGCACATGAAGACAGGGCTGTAGTCCATTGCAGGTTTTTCGTTTGGACCGGGTGTTGCGTCGAGTTGAAATGGCACGTGTGGGGCCAAGAGCGCGCGAGTGGACCGTCGGCTTCTCCTTGGGGCGCTCACAGAATCGTCCGACGAGGCGGGGGACCTCGGCGAGGCAATCTCTGACGGCGAGTGTGGCTGCTCCGGCTCCGGGTCTGGAGGGTACGGAGCTTCTGGTGGCACCGAATCTGTTGGTGAATCCGGTGCTTGGCCTTCTGCTTGTGCGGGCGCTTCCTCAGCCTCGAAGACCTCTTCACTTGGATCGGCATCCACCTGCCGTTCGTCCACAGTATCGATTGGTTCCGCTCTGGGCTCAGGCGACTGAAGCCTCCAACCCCTGAACCTGAATCCACGTTGCGCGGAGCTTTTCTGTTTCTTATGGCCCAAGGATTCCTCGTCCGTCCCGGAGCTTCGCTGCCCTTCTTCCGTATCGTCAGTCGTTGGGCTCGCGACGCTGTAGTCCCCCGAGTATATATACTCAGCAAAGCGGGCGAAGGCTTCAGGCTCCATGTCTTCGATGCATCCCACACCAAGCTGACTCTCTCTGAAGCCGCCATGCATCAACCGGTCGAGCGGTTCCGAATGGCGTGAGACGAGTTTCTTGTGAAGCGTGAAGCGGGTCTTTGATTGACCGATATCGAAGTTGAAGGTACCTGAGCAGAAGATTCTAAGAGAAATCAGCGTGGGCTATTTGGTAGTGGTGAAGATGTATACGCACTCAATACTAGAAGAGGACATTGTGTAAATAATTCGGTGACACCTTGGTTGACGGGACTGAAGGGGTGGAAGGACGCACGAAGCAAATGCAATCAGGCGTTTCATAAACGTGGAGGATTCACTGCGTCGACAAGTGGTCAAGCCCTCGGGTAAGATGCATGCAGAGCTCATGCACGCACTGCCACGTCAACGGTCAACCCGGTATGTCGCAGCAAACTTGGGCAGCTGTAGAGATAATATTGGCTATAGATACTCTGATTGACAACCTTGTAAGTGGATGGTTTTACACGGTGCAGAACGGCACCAGAGGCAGGTGGTGAGAGAAGGAAACCCACAGCCCCAATGGAGAAGTGCAGGGTACTTTCATGCGCTTACGGATCAGCCTGAAATGATCAGTCCTCGTCTGCTCCTCTTCGCTCCAAGAGTACATTCTGTTTCGTGTGGCCGTTAGACTCAAGCCCTGACGATAATCTATCAATAACGAAAGTTGGCGGGTATATACATGGGGAAAGCGACTGTCGGGGTATATTCTACGCGGTAGGTATGGACACGAAATGCAGGGACATAAAACAGCGTGATAGTACACTATACATCAGCCACTTCGGTTGCGGCGGAAGAAGCGGCGGAATCGTCGGGGAGGCTCTCCATTGGAGACTTCGTCGCTCGATTGTCCGTTGATCAGAGCTCTCGCGTTCTTATCTGCGATCCAGACATCCTCTAGACTATGCAAGTGTCAGATTCTCGGTTGACCAGTCGAGGGGAAAGCAAACTTACGGCAGAACAAGGTTCGGGTTGAAATATCGTTGACCTCTTTCGCGCTCTTCGTCAATTGTGGGCTGGTCCGGCGTAGGGGTGATCAGATCGGACCGCTCTGCCCTTCGCAAGCTCTTCAATGCGATGAAACGCATCAGCGGCTTGTAAGAGTAGGAATAGACGTGCCAGAACCATAGGGTTGCTATGACCAAGGGAACGAGGAATGCTGCTCGCCAGAAGGCTCTCTTCAAGGCTAATTGGCCTGCCATCGTGAGCTGGAAAAGAACCAGGCCGACAATGACCCGATCGCAGATCATTGTCCAGCCTCGACCGGTCGAGTGTTGACGATGGTCCATTGCGTAGAGCAATTGATACTTGTGCACGAAGTGGCCAATGACGAAGTAGACCAACCCGGCCAAGAGGACCATCCAAGACGAGCGGAGAACACTGTAGACAGTGCAGATGATGAAGATCAAAATCGTTTGCGGCAGGTAGAATCCGTAACTGAACACTGGAGGCTGAACCAATTCGGCATAGTCTGCATCCGGAATATATCAGCGGAGAACATCAACGGCTGAACCTGAAGACTTACCTCGTGGTGTCTTTGCTCCCATCAGGGTGATGGGGTACAACACGACAGCACCGAACTCCAGCAAGCGAAAGGGGAAGAGACCAACGCCCTGAAGGATGACGAAGTTGGTATAGAAGTTGAGAAGGCTTTGGAGAGACAAAGCCAGAGCATTCGTAATCTTGGTAGCATCTCTTAACTGCTCCCCAATGTGTTCAAGTAATCCCCAAAAGCCAGAGGCGGTACCCAGTATGGTGAAGACTACGAAAAAGTTGAAGAACACAAAGAAGAAGTTTTTCGAAATGCTGCGAGGATCAGTAAACCGAACAGCGCGTGACGTTGTGGATCTTACACTGAAAGCTCGACATCGCCCTGGCCGATCATTCCTTGGTGGTTGGCAAGCCCTGTGGCGGCGTTAGTATTGTTTCAGTCAAGTCGACGCAAGGGAGCGCACAGTCGTAAAGGTATGGAACGGCTATGTTCATCAGAGACACAAGCAATGTGGGAAGCTGCGTGACTATAAGAGACTTGATGTTCTTGTGATTGTCGACGGCGTCCTTGAAGCCGGGAAACACGCGGTCTATGGAATCGATACTCAAAGCACCTGCGATGGGAACGAGGATCAGAGTCCACAGCACCGTCAGCAGTCCAATGAGAATGGTAATGGACCAGGCTCGCATCATCCTCTCTCGGCGCGGCATGTATGTGTTTTGCCAGACAACGTCGGAGGGCGCGGGGCTGGTATTGGCCAGGAGCTGTAGTGGAGAAGGGTCCAGGACGGCTTGTACTGCCATTTGCTGGGAGCAACGTCAGCACCAAGGGAAGAAAGGCAAAGTGGGTGAAAGCCTACACAACTGGCAACGCTGTTCATGGTAACAAAGGCAAGCGGCGTTGGCTCGAACTCTTTCTTGCGCAAAGCTTTGATCTCCTCATCCAGCCGGCGGAGCTTTTCCTCGTAGAAATTGATGGCGTCCACATGCCGATACCACACCTTGAAGCGGCCATACCAGATCTTGACCAGCGGGCGGCTACGGTTGTAGGGCGGGGTGGAACGCCGCGAAGCCGTTCCACCGTTCCCCAGTAGGTGGCTGCGCTCGGTCTCATCGGCATAGGGTTGTGGCGGAGACGGCTGGGAGATGGGGAGAGACTCGAGGCTGCGCTCGACGCGGCGATGGCCCAGGTGCACCGTCCAGGCCTCCTCCAGCTTGCGCATAGTCAACATGCGCTTTTCCATTAGGTCGTCCAGAGCCTTCCAGTTCCTGCAGAGCGTGACACTCTCGACACGGCCGATCTCCAGCTCCTCAACAAACTCCTTGATCTTGGACTCGGAGCGGAGCTCTGGCGGAATGCCCGAGAGACGGATGGTGCGGTCGGTGATGGTGGTTTGGCTGCCGAGGTACTCCTGGCGGATCTCAATGACGCGCCTCGTCTCAGACACGATCATATAGGTGGCGAGGCCGGTGAAGAGGTAGGCGAAGACGAGGTACATCCAGAGGTAGTCGGTGTGCGAGAAGTCCCAGTACGAGTACGAGTCGGGGGCATGCCAGGACGAGTCCACGCGCACCGGACGCAGGCGGCGGCGCAGGCGCAGCTCGTAGTCACCATCGCCGGCGAGGGTCTCGTTGGTCTTTAGCTTCTTGCTGGTGTCGGGGAAGCGCGTGTGGACGGGGTTGATGATGACGACGGAGAAGAAGAGCGTGATGGACAGGAACTTGATGGCCATCTTGAAGAAGGCCAGGAACTAGCAGGCGTCAGCGGGGCAGACTGGAGCGGGGCAGGGCGGTCGACGCACGACGTAGGCATCGAGGCCGGCCGAAGCCAGCACCTGCTGGTCGGTGATCCTCCACAGGGCGGGAATCCAGCCAAAGAGGGAGCGCGGCAGCTCGGGCAGGGCGGTGGCCTCGTCGTTCTGCTTCTTGCGGGCGGCATAGAGGCTCTCCCAGCGCGGGCGCAGGATGCAAAAGGCAAGAAAAGCACCGGCGCCGAGCGCAACGGAGATGATGATCTGGATGGTGATGTCGCGCGGACGACGCGTGCCGAAGAAGTCGGTGCCGTCATCGTCCTGGGTGTCGTTCCAGGCGCCAAAGCCGGCGGTCATGGTTGGGTGCGCGGGCTGCATGCAATATGCAGAAAGCGTGCTGTCGCGCGGGTGCGGTGGGCAGGCGGGCGTGCTGGGGTATTGAATGATGTCGCGGGCGCGGGCGCGTGGCAGCGCCTCACCGCTTTTGCTGATCCCCGCCCGAGTGACGCCTGCACCCGTGCTGCTCGCGGACTGTGCGGGCACCGACCTCGCGCCTGGCCTATCATCTCGCCCGGCCGGCCAGAACCTGAAACTCCATCTGTGTGTTGTGCCTCAGCGCTGCCTCGTCCGCCCGCACGCTGTCCAGCACCACCACCTCGCGCACGCTGCCAGTGGCCTCGTCGCGCACCCGCTGCACTTTCCCGCCAAGCTCTCCGTCGCGGACGAGTGCGCGCCCTATTTCGCCGACATCTCCCGCGGCCTCCACCTCCTCGCAGTCATGCGTCCGTCGGAACCCGTGAAGCCTCTTTCTCTTTGCACTCCGCTTCCACTGCGTCGCTGCACGCATGCGTCCGACGACCCGTCGCAGAAAAGCAGTGGCTTCGGCTTCAGCTCCACCGTGGTGGCCGGCTTCCGCCCGGCCGCGAACTCCTTGACTTCCACCATCTCCAGGAACTGTACTTTTCTATGCTGACCCGCCGCCAGGTTTGCCTTTTTCAGCGCTGAATTCTCTGCTATCAATCTTGCTTGATGTCTTTCCTGCCGCAGCCGGCCGTTTGTCTTTGCAGGAGAGAGCGATACTCAGGGTTCCCAAAGCAGTTGCCGTCCGCCTCTGTTTGATCGTCAATAGTTTCCTCTCATATCTCTTGCTGAAAGCCTCCCAATATGGCAGCGCCGCCCAATTGTACCAGTAAGAGGGTAAGTTGCAGGCTGTCGACATTCTTGACATGATCCTCAGGTATTATGCTCAAAACCAATGCCAAGCTCTGCTAGGCCTCGAGAAATATGTAATATAGAAGAAAGAGAAATTCATTAAAATGCGGGACAGCTGCTTGGGGGCTCTGCGAGTTATATCGTCTCTTGCGACAAAGACAATTCATTGTGACTATCCATAAGGCTGACCGACTATGGAAGCCGTGCTGGCCTGTAAGGCTATATTAAGTGGCTTCTTCTGGATACAACAAAGGGCGAGACAAAGAAGACATAACAGTCGATTGGCGAATGGATGCTCTCTTCATTACATTCGCAGAAAATTAAGCCTTCTGCACGGGCATCAGACTTTTGTGTTTATTGAGGCGAATCGGCGAAAGCTTCATCAATATTGTCGGGCGCGTCTAGATTGTACTTTGGCTGGAACCCCGGACAGCGTTGCTCGGGGACTGTAACTTATGTTTTCCAAATGCAAAGCGCTGCCAATTGGCTTTCAGTCTTTTCGTGCCTTCTTCGAGGTCCCAGCCCTTGACATTGCAAACAACTCGCACAATGTCCTCCAGATGTTTGTCCATGAGCTCTCCAGCAATGTGAAGGTCGCTCTCCACAAGTATGCGGTCGTCGGGCACAGCCTTGATGGACTGCGACGTCGTCGGGGCTGCGCGGTCAGAGTAATTGATTGCAGTGGAGAAGGACACAAATATTTCGGCAGGCATGGACGGGTCAAAGTACTGTGACAGTGAGGCGGGATGGCCCGAGTAGGAATGCAGACAGATGCGGGGCGGAAACGGTTTTGGGGACTCGTCGTCCGCCTCTGCATCCTCTTCAGCCTCCTGGACCGATACGCCGCGTCTCTTTCGTTCGCGTTTACTCATCGGCTTCTTCTCATAGCCCTTCCACGTTGCCCGAATGGTCTCGAATAGAACGCCGTGCGCTTGGACGCCGTGTACAGACACAGCCCGTCCCTTCTCTCCCGCGAGATTCAGCTGGGCAGTGAGGATCTGCCTCTGGTGATCCATGGCAACTACATGAGGCGATAGGCCGCGCCCTTCTCGGCCTCCAGGCGTCAGCGAATCGTCGCGGTTTTCGTGGTCGTCAGGCATCCATGCTTGAGGGATGCGAAACGACTTGTCGAGGCCTATTTCTCCCACCAGAGCCAGCGGATAGCGGTCCAGAAAGCGGCGTGTCTCAACGAGGAAGGTAGAGAACGGACGCGGGTCAGGCAAGGCGAGGATGAAGTCGCGGTTCTGGGGCGATGGTGACAGAACGCGCTGGTAGTGGGCAATTTTGGCGTCTTCATCCAAGGCCGTCTTCCCGGAAAATTGGGCTTCGTCGTACATCTGGTGAGAAAACCACGGATGCCAGCCAAAGCACGGTAGCACGCGCTCCTCGTGGCGCCACGAGTCGATGTCGGACGAGGGGATGCCAAGAGTGTCGGCCACGTCTGCCACGAGCTGCTGATCCTGAGCGCGTGTTGCCATTACCGTCAGGGCCTTCGCCTTCATGCCGGCCACCGCGGGGACGGCCGACATGGTGTCAGTGGGATGGCAATGCGCGTCGAAAACGCCAACGTGCCACGGGAAGGGCGTGCTGGGCGACGGGGCCTCCATGGGTTGACAGCCAGCGTGGGTCGCGAAGTTTGGAAGGCAAAGTGACGTAGAAGTCGAAGCCATGGGTGGGCCCCACTCAAGACTGCTGAGTCAGAGACTGCGGGGATGTGCCCACCACGGGTCCTCGCGTCACATCTTCTTCTTGCCCGGGAGGAGCTACGACACCCAAGCACGCCAGATCACGGCGAAGGCTGTCGTGTTCGCCTGGCGCAACGAGCAAGCACTGTGCAGCCTTGGTGCTGGTGACAACGACAGCACCGTTGAGTGACAGCAGCTCAGCACGGTGACACCATCGAGACAATCCGCAGGGCGCTCCAGAAGGGCCAGGCGAGATGGGCGGCGTGGTGGCGAGATGAGCACGCGGGGTGGCGTCGAATGCGGCCGCCCCTTGCACCCCGGGCGCCGTCACATGCATGCCTCGGGGCCCCAGGCTGCTCCCCCGGACGGCGGACCGCGCCGCCTCCAGCGCCGCGTCTTTTCCCCTCACGGTGCGACGTGCTGCACATATCTGCGCTGCGCCATGCTGCGCCCGTCGCCTGCGCTGCTGCTGCCGTTGTCGCTGCAGAACCTCCGCACGCCGCCATGTTCAACCCGTTGTACCTCCTCGCGCCGCCCGTTCTGATCGTGGCTTCGCTGCCACTGGTCGCCCTCGCCGTCCTGACCACCTCTCTGGCTGTCATCACCCTTCTCGTCCGCGTGTCCATCGTCTACTTTGAGCTTGGCGTCGCGCTCATCCACAGCTGGCTGTTTGCAACCAACCACGCCTCTGCCTCCGACAAGCATCGCTCGCTCGCCTCGTCCGGCTACTCTACGCCCACGCGCCATCACCGCCGCCGCCGGAGCAGCGCCGCTAGCCTGCTCGCCGCCGACCAGTCCATGTCCCGCCGCCCGCCCACCAAAAGTGAGAGTTTCGCTTCGCTCGTGAGCACTGCTGGGCCGAACCGAGATTTTGAGGGCATCGGCGGATGGCGCATGCCCGGCGACGGCGAGGAGGAGGCCCTGTGGATCGGCATGAACTCCAGATTGGAGCTCCCCACCGCCCTGCCCGACAAACATCGCAGGCATCAGAGATCACTTACTGGCGGAAGCCAGCGGTGGTCGTGGAGCCCCGAGGCCATCCGCATGTCCCCCGTCCAAAGCCGCGCCCGTACCCCGAACGCCCCCGAATGCCCCGGCAGCCCGGACGAGTACTTCACCATGCACCATTACAGGAAGATGGGCTCGTCGTGGGAGGCTCTCGCCATTAGTCGGAGCGATGAAAGACGGAAAAGCTCGGGCGGTTCCAGCACCTGTTCGACCAGCAGCTCTGGCCAAACCCCTCGGACCGCCACGAGGAATTCTATGTATGGTTGAATATCCAGAAGGTAATAAAAGAGATTAATACTGTGTCGCATTTGTCGAAATCGTCCGTGATGCCTTGACGACCTGATTGATCCATGATTTTCCCAATGCGGTGTCCGGCACGTCATTGCGACTCTTCGCCGAGTACTTCCGACGCATCCATCTCTCGGACAGCCAGACTTGAGAACACGATAAAGACCCGCGTTTCCGCATTTGACGGCGCTGAAAGAAGCTCGAGCACCGGCACCGAAGGCCGTATTAAACTGAACGTGGAAGACAAAGGATTGTATGGGATCGAGCCTTTGAATAGCTGTGGACGAAACGCTCTTTGAGCAAACGAGTAGATATGGAGGTGAGCCGGCAGTGAACATGCAGACTCCACAGTCCTTTGGATAGGAGCACGCAGACTCATGGGCACCCTAGCAACGCAAGACGCATTACCACCGTTATGGCTCGAGAAGATTTCCTTCGAAGAGTTGCGCACTGGCGGCTATATCGATGAAAGCCGTGGTGGGTTCAACAACGAGCTAGCAAGCCAGCCAAGAAACATACACCCTCTTTTTTGGCCGGGGCAGTGGTTGAATGTCAGCGAGGAGTCCTTCAAACTGCTCATACCCTCGTTGCAGCTGGCCACCAAACTTCTGTCATCACCGCGCTTTCTTACCTTTTGGCATGCAATTTTGGGACCTCGGCACCGGATCCGCTGCGAGAACCTGAGGCTTTCGTACGGACGTTATTGCGACCGTCTGGACTACGGTGAAGATCCTCCCAGCTCTCAGGAGCGACGATTAGTCTATGACCGTTTTCTCGATCTTACAAGCTGCCACAAATTCATGTTCGTGACCCACGCGGAACTGCTCGATGCAGATGCCACAACGGACATGCTGGACGAATTCGGCTTTAGAGACCTTCCGTGTACTCACGCATCAATTTCAAAAATCAGCGACGAATACCTAGAACTCCTCGAGAAATACAAATCGTATCAAGCTCCCAAACCTGTGAGCATACCAAGCCCAACGGACTGGCCGACCACAGCGTCGATTACACGCACTGCGTTCCATCTTGCGAAGACGCTGGTGCACGAGCTATGCCACGCGTTCAACAATGCGCTGATGGCTTACAATCCTCGAGTGCAGCAGCCCGAGGTACAGATCAAGATCGAGCCTTTCTTCATGGAACAAAGGCGGTGCGAGCTGGGACGCGCATGGGAGTCTTACGTCTTCGGCGGTCACGTTGGCGGAATTGGCGATGGGCTGAACATGCAGTTTGGGATGAGTGTAACCAAGTGGCCGCATCCGTTCAGCCAGGAGGGGCAGGCACGGGCCCCGAGCAGGTGGCCGTTCAAGACGAGCTACGCGATTCCCATGGCGTGGGTGGAAGAGCTGTGGAAGGCTGAGTTCTGGAACCGGGTCGACAACGGTGACAATGTCGACTTCAGGATCCCCAAGATCCTAGGACTGCGCAAGGCCACCAGCGTGGTGTGGACGCAGGAGGACGAGGAGTGGGAGAACTTCAGCGATACAGATGACAGCGACCTGGCAGGACTGGCCAACAGTGAGCGAGCAGAGGCGGTGGACAAGAGAATGCGAACACGGATCCGGCACCACCTGGGACTGCAGGGCATGTACTCGGATAGCGAGGACAGCAGCGTCGCACGGCACGACGACAGCAGTGGCGTTATTCGAGACGGCGGATGGCGCCAATGACGGAGGCCCGCCATGGATGACCGCGTGGGAGGGGTGCTGCGCCACGGCTGACATAAGGCTGCAGTTGGCGGGTTGGGGCTGAGGCATCCGGGCTCCCGCTGTTGGATCCTGCCACCTCCCACCTGCCATGCACGGAGATTGACGGCGCAGGGGTGGAGATGAGGCAATCTGAGCAGCGCGGCCGCGGCGACCTGCGCGCACGCACTGCCGGAGGGCATGCGACGGTTGCTCGCGGGTCGCTCTGGCGTCGCGATCGGGTGGAAAGCGAGGATGAGAGCTGGAGCTGGCGCTGGATGCGAGCCGGGAGGCGCGGATTACCTGCAGCGCCAGCGCCGGCGGTGCCGGACAGCCCCAGCACGTGACGATCTGCAGAGCTGGAACCTCACCTCTCCTCTCGACCAGACGCCGGCCAACACGCAACGACACGGCCCGCGCTGCAGCAGCGCGGTCAAGCGCCTGTCCGGGCACCCGCAAGCCGCCCGACGCGGGCTGAGCAGCAGCCAGCCTGGAGCCTGGAGCGCACGCGCAAAGCAAAGGGGCCGCCGTGTTTCTCGCACTGTGCAGACCCGAGTCCGGGTGGCGATGCAGTTGGCTTTGTCTGCACGCATTCGTCGCATTCGTCGCATTCGTCGCCTCCCCTCGGCCACGCACACGCGTCGGGGCTTGGAGCGCGCACAAACCGCGGCGTCACAGCGTCGAGGCGGAGACGACCCGTCAGTATTCATTGGGCAAGTGACGCGGCGATGGCCTCGCGGGCGAAGGCACGATGAGGCGATGGCTGGCGCCTTAGCCCTGTCCCCCGCAGTTGTTTGATGCTGCGGTGGCGGCCAGGAACCAGTGCGCTGCCGGCCCGGCCTGGCCTAACGATAGCGCGTCTCGTGTTGGCTGCCAGCGTCATGGCTGCTTCCTGCCAAGGTAACTGCTTCCGCTGCGGCCACCTTGTTTCGCGCACGAGCAGGTGAGCCGCCTGTCAGCCTGATTACGTAGATGAATGGAAGCCACTCCTATAATAACTCCTGCTCCTGCTGTGCCTCTCTCCATTTCTCTCCTCTCCACCCACAGCATTCGAATCCACCGGACTGCCAAGCTCGCTTCACCAGCTCTCTCGCCTATCCACTATCCACCCTTCACAAGGTTCGTTGGCCGCTCTCACCCGCTTGCACTCCCGGCGGCCATTGACTCGCGCAGAAAACAATCACCTCGTCTCTCACCATGCGTTTCACCGCTGTTGCTGTCGCCGGCCTCGCCAGCTTCGCCGCCGCCCAGGACCTCAACTCCCTCACCTCTGCCATCGCCAGTGACGCAACTGCGCTCACTGGCGATGCCTCCAGCGTCCTCAGCTCCATCCTCTCCGAGGCGACGTCGGTCGCCGGCAGCTTGACCTCTGCTATTCCCACGGCCACCGGCTCGATCGCTTCCAGCCTTTCTTCTGAGTTTGCGTCCATCACCTCCAGCCTCGGCTCTGTTGCCTCGGAGGCCACGGGCGCTGCCGGTTCCGGCGCGTCCTCGCTCGCCTCGGAGGCTTCGTCGCGTGCTTCGTCAATCGCGAGCCGTGTCAGCTCAGCCGCCGGTGCTGGTTCCTCGGCTGCTTCTTCGGCTGCTGCGTCGTCCACCGGCGCTGCCAACGGTGTTGCTGTCCCTGCCATTGGCGGTCTCCTCGGCGGTGCCCTCGCCGTCGCCGGTCTTCTGTAAATCACAAGTACGGTTGAAGTCATGCGAATCCCTTGTGGGTTCCTCGAAGTTACGGTTTCATGGATGGATGAGAAGTTCAACTAGCATCGGCACCAATGCCGTTGGCCTTCGGGCTGGGACGAAACTGGGTTTACGGAATTTGTACTATTGAAAGGCTCTGGCGCATAATAAATACCATAATGCATGCTTCTGATCTATAACCTCATCTATACGAATTGCCCAGTGCTCGATGTTGTTATGCTTCGCGTATCGTACTTCCAAAGTCTGTTCTCTTGCGGGGGATCTATACGAGCCTGCGCCCCACTCACCAGACAATAACCTACAAGGAGGATGCTGCAACCCATGGCTAGCGCGAAAAAATGCACAGCCTTTTTATAGCATTGATCAAAGCAAAACACGCCTGACCACGGGGAGTTGAAGCGTTCGTCTGAACGGTTTCGGGCATAAGCTGTGACGTACCTTCGAATTCGGACGTCTCGTTCTACTCCTTACGCATTTCACCCTCGTTGAATGAATCTGTGGCATTTACGCTAGTCGTTGGCTGCGACAGCGCTTTGTACCTTTGCACTCACGCTTGTGATATAGCCATGTGCTGGGTGGACAATTCATCTTCAAGGGCAATTGATTTCTGCTCCTCCCGCTTGCTTGCCCTGGTCTAGCCTAAATATTTGGTGCTCAGCACCAGGCTTAAGACATGCACGAAGAAAGCCGTGAGCTTTCGTTACTGCCCAGGGACATGGCTGAGAGACATTTCCCCCTGTTGCGGAGCACGTGCACACGTCTTTGGGATTCTGAGGCACCGCAACGACTTCTTGACCAAGATGAAAATCTCTCCTGGTCGTCGGGCACCTCCTGGTAGGAGAGTCACTGAGAAATTTTGACTCTGCCTGGTCTTAACCCTTTGGCCCTTGTAACGAGAACGCTCCACTTTTACCATTGTGAGCCTTTGCAGCGTAGAGCTTAGCGAGCTTGTTCGAAGGTGAGATCTTCTATGCTGAGCACCATGTTTCGATGCGTCTTACGGGTTTGTTTTTGCTGTTTGGCGAGACGGACAGCACACTTGAAGAATATATATTGCGAACGAGCTTGTCCACCCACCAGCAATAAAAGATCCACCAAAGAGAAAGCGCTGCGAACGTCTACCCTTCTTCAATCCTGCTTGTACGCGTCATGTTTCATCGCCGCACCGCCTACCATCTTTACCGCAGAGACGAGGATGTAGATGACGCAGACGCGGAAAACCTCAATGCGATTATTTTCGGCAGCTACACCATTGCATTCCTCGCGGCCTCTGCCCTCACAGTCTATCTGATCGCCTACTTCAAACCTCCACGCAAATGGCGCTGGTACTGCCGCCTGCGCGGCCGACCTGTCGAGCCCAGGAGTCCTTCTTCACCGTCTGCTGGCCCCACGACCCAGACCTTCGTCATCGACGACGCCGCCAGTGCCAACGAGGGCAGAAAACATGCCCGAGACTGGACTTGGCGCAGCATCATGGAAACGATGCGTCGTGGCCGTAACCATAGAGTAAGAAGGAATGGAAGCATACCCAGCCATGGAATTCGACTTACCGCGGCATACACTGTGCGGCATGATCCGGCATCACCCACCACTTCGACTGAGAGATCAGGTGCGGAAGGTCGGCCACGGATGGATGATGGCCAAGAGGTAGCGGGGTCCTTCAGCGCGTGCAGCGAGACCAAGATCTACGGGGGTGGGAAGGCCCCCTGGACTCAAGAGGAAGTTGGAGCGAACGCGAGAAAGGCGAAGATGCTACCGGCAGCAGCACTTCATTTCCCAGCCTCATGTCACACCAGAGACCGCGCAGGGAGCGGCTCAGACATCTGGTGCCCAGAAATCAGCCAAAGCCCGGGAATGAGTGCAATGGGTGGATCGCCGCCGCCGCGGAGCAAAGGCCGCTGGCATGGGCTATAGGGAGACTGAGTCTGTTGGCATTCGCTTGAGGCGATGGAGCCTTAAGATTGGGCGGCAGGGTCCGACGAGGAATTTGGGAAATGCGTGGTATTTGGCATTCACGATTCAGATAGCACTGGAGACGGAGAAATGACGCACAATAGAGCTTCTCATAGAAATTGCATATTCATAACCTACAAAATCCCATATCACTGAGGATGCCTACGCGGAGGGCGTGGCGGATCCGCTTCTTTCGTCTGGGGTGAGCGTAGCAGATCGATCACTGTCGGTGCTGACAGTGCTCATGGTGCTGGCGCGCTTAGAAAAGGCAGGCATTGCGTCTGAGTCCAAAATTGGCGTTTTGGGCCTGGACATGGAGTTGGTTGGCGTCAGACGAGAAGGTTTTGAAAGCCCGCTCGAGGCCTTTTTCTTGCGGCGTTCGGTGTTGGTGGTGCTGCCAGTGGTACTATTGCTCCACCGCCTTTCTCGGCCAAATTTCTCGTCGGCGTCAAGCGTGGGCGTGGTACTCCGCGAGGATGAGCGGGAATGTGACCTGTCTCTCATGCGATCCTTGACGACGCTTGCACGCCTCTTCTTGTCCTTGGGCACCTCCAGGTGCGACGAGGACTGCGAGTGGGCATGGTGGTGGTGGTGATGGTGTGTTTTCTCGACATCTCCGCCGCGAGCCAGGCCCCGTGCATGGTTCCAGCCACGCCAGCCGGTCCACCACAGCCAACCGCCCTCTTGTTTCGCCAGCTCGCACTCGCGCAGCTTGATGCGGCGGCGCAGATCGGCGCGGCGCTCGTTTTCCTTCTCCCAATACTCGGTGCGGTATATCTCCCAGTTTTGGCGGAAGTCGGCAGAAAAGGGCTTGGGAAGCAGCAGGAGCTTGACATAGTCCCCGCCGGGGGCCACGTCCTCCTCGAGCAGGGCGCGGTCGCTGTGGACGGGACGGGGGTGTGGATCCTTCTTGTCAGGCTCGACGTAGTGGTAGCTGCTGCCAGGGGTGGGAAAGAACAGCTGGTAGGGGACGAGGAAGCTCAGGTGGCTGAGCATCTCGCGCCACCAGGGGCCCTTTATGAGCACGATCTTGCAGTTCATGCTGCGCAGGCCGCGGTTGGCCACGGCAACCCAGCGGCGCGGCCAGCGCACGCCGCGCTCCCACTGGCCGGTGGCCCAGAAGAGCACGGCCGTCACAATGCCAGACGTGAAGGCCAGTTTCTCGCCCATGTCAACAACCCAGTAGACGCTGCCGCCGACGCCAGTGCCGTCTTCGCGAGGGCGCAGGAACAGGGCATAGCCAAAGTAGGCGGTCCACAGGGCGAGCAGGGTGAGCACGAAGGTGTTCTGGCGGCGGCGGGCGCGCAGGGTCAGGTACTGGGCGCGCAGCGAGGCCTCGAGAATCAGCAGGTTGAGGTAGATCTGCGGGGGCGACGACGGCAGCAGGCTCGTGGGGTCGACGGGACGGACATCGCGGGCGGCAGCGGCCACCTGCGGCGCGGTGACGGATGGCGGCGGGGCGCCCTTGACGATCTGGTCGAGCTTCGCCTCGGACATGGCGGCTATCGCGGCTGATTCATCGCGGGCGTGGGAGGAGGAGGCAGTGGAGGCAGTGGAGGCAGTGGAGGCAGCGGAGAGTGGTGGTGCGCGGCGCAACGTCCGGGCTGTAGCTGCGCGGGTGGCGGCCCTGGTGGCCCGGGGTGGAGGCGCCCAGGCAGCCGGCGACGGGCGCTTCAGCACTCCCGACCGAGCGCCAGGGCCAAGCCCAGCCTGGTCCAGGGCCTGGCGGCGTCACCATCTGCCCGGCGACAGGCATATCTACGCTCCGCTAACTCCGTCGCGGCACCAACTCGTCTCGCCTCCTCTCTTCTCCTCTCCTCTCCTCGTCTCGTCTGCCTGCGCTTCCCTCCAGCCTCCAGCCTCCGTCCTGCTGCTCGCTCCCTCGCCCGCCCACGCCCCGCGCCTTCGCTGCTCGTCCGAAAGTGCGCTCTTTCAGCCGCCCGCCTCCACTGCGGCTCTGCAGGCACCGCCGCTCTACTGCCACCATGGCCGCGCCCGCCAGCAGCGACGATGACTTCAGCTCGCGCACCCAGCAGAGCCCGCTGGCCTTGCAGCGCGCAAAACAGCAGGGCAGCGCCCCTCCCGGCGCCCCCACTGGTCGCGGCTTCAGCGGCTGGTTCCCGCTCGGCTACAAGGAAGGCTTCACGCAATGGGTATGCCCGTCATCCGGAGCGCCTCTACTTGTCATCCTGCTTACAGCCGCCAGTGGTCAGGCCTCTCACCTGCCGTAACCGAGCACAAGGTGCTCTCCTTCGTGCCGTATCTCCAACAGCCGCCTACCCACACGCAGACTGGCTCTGCCCCACCCTCCACCTCCCCCTCCTCCATGGACATTTCGGGCAACCCGGCCGACGACGCCCTTCCCGTCACCACAAACTCCGTCACCGATCCCCACGGGCCTCGCAGATGGTACTCGACACTGGTGCAGCTCTCCGGAAAGGAGCGCGCTCTCAACGAGTTCTCTGTTGAGCGCGTGGGCGAGAACGTGGAGAACAACCTGGTCATGCTGCACGGCTACGGCGCCGGGCTCGGCTTCTTCTACAAGAATTTCGAGGGCCTGAGTCGGGTGCAAGGCTGGAAGTTGTACGCGCTGGATCTCTTGGGCATGGGCCGTAGCAGCCGCCCGCCCTTCAGGATCCACGCAAATGACCGCCAGGGCAAGATCACCGAGGCCGAGAACTGGTTCATCGACGCCTTGGAGGAATGGCGCATCAAGAAGGGCATTGACCGCTTTACGCTGCTCGGCCACAGCCTGGGCGGCTACATGGCTGTTGCCTACGCCCTCAAATACCCCGGCCACCTCAACAAATTGATCCTGGCAAGCCCGGTTGGCATTCCCGAGGATCCCTACGCAGTAAACTCGGAGATGCCCGAGCCGTCCGACTCCACCATGGCCAACGAGTTCACCCAGGACCAGGAGAACACAATTGGTGGCCCGAACGCGTCGGCCGTCGGGAAGGGCGACAACAACAACTTCCTGAACGCACGCTCCAAAGCGGGCCCGCAGGAGAACGGCAAGCCCGCGCGAAAGCCGCTTCCAAAGTGGCTGACCTATCTCTGGGACGCAAACATTAGCCCATTCTCGTTCGTACGATGGTCGGGCCCGATCGGACCACGTCTGGTGTCAGGGTGGACCTCGCGCAGGTTCTCGCACCTGCCCTCTGAAGAGTCTCAGGCGCTGCATGACTATTCCTATTCTCTCTTCCGCCAACGTGGGAGCGGCGAATATGCTCTGGCATACGTCCTCGCTCCCGGCGCCTTTGCTCGCAGCCCTCTGATTCGCAGAATCCAGTGTGTTGGTAGACAGTTCCTGGGCCCTCACGCTGGGCCCATACCCGACGGCGACGGTGACGGCGCAACAGCCAAAGCAGGCGATGGGCAGAAGCGAGAGAACGGCATTCCGGTTGTTTTCATGTACGGCGAGAACGACTGGATGGACGTTGCTGGCGGGTTTGCAGCAGAGCAGAAGATGAAAGAAGAGAAGGAGAAGATCTTGGCTAGCAAGAGCGAAGAGGAAAAGAAGAACGACAACGGCAGCGCCAAGGTTCTAGTGATTAGGAAGGCTGGCCACCACGTCTACCTGGATGGGTGGGAACAGTTCAATGAGGTCATGCGTGAGGAGCTGGCGGATGTGGAGCGGAGAGAAAAAGCTAGACGCGAGGCCAGGTGATGATTGCTTTCAGGCGTTGGAGGAAGCGGGTCTGGCGTTGGAGGGTGTTTTGTGCGTAGATAGATGCGTCTTTCATGAAGTGCAATAGAGCTACCACTGGTATGACCTATCTGGTAACGAAGCGTCGTGATTTCTTGGATAGGGCGTGCATGAGATGGAGTTGTACATAGCACTCTCTGCAGGGCGAGAGGGGGAATTCGCGGAGGGCGGAAACGACGCACCGACGCTATGGACAGGCCACCGTACCTCGGCGTCCTTTTCTCCATGGCCGACCCCGGTTCCGCGCCCCGTTACCGATGTCGCTGGCTGGCGGGGTTGTGGGGTAAGCAGTGCCGCGACGGCTTATCAACACCACGACGTCTCGCACCCTTCTGAATTTGCCTCGCCATCCTCCATCACCAAGCATCAGCGTCTGCTTCCTCGCAATAATGTAAGCTGGGAAACTCCACCGCGTCCCGCTAGAACTTTCTTCTGAGCAGCCAGCAGGGTGTACACAGCTTCCTTCGCCTTCTTTGAGGCCATCTGGGAAGCCGGGATCACGCATTGCTTTGTGAACCTCGGGTCCGACCATCCCAGCATCATCGAAGCCATTGTCAAGGGCCAAAATGAAAAGAAGGGCAACTTCCCCAAAATCGTCACGTGTCCGAACGAGGTGCGGAATGCTTGTCGCCGTCAAACGCCGGCATCGCTGACAGCCTGCTGTACAGATGGTGGCTCTCTCAATGGCCGATGGCTACGCCCGGTAAGCTTCCGCCTGGCATGCGGTGGGGTCTCGCTGATGCCCATGAGACAGACTCACAAACAAACCTCAATGCGTCATCGTCCACGTCGATGTTGGCACCCAAGGTCTCGGTGCTGCTGTCCACAACGCCTCCTGTGGCCGCGCACCGGTTCTGATCTTTGCTGGCCTCTCGCCCTACACAATTGAGGGTGAGATGCGCGGAAGCAGGACTGAGTATATTCATTGGATACAGGATGTCCCCGACCAGAAACAGATCGTCGCCCAATACTGCCGGTACACCGGCGAGATCAAGACGGGTAAAAACGTCAAGGTAAGCGGTAACTCCAGGTCAGTGGTCACTTCAAAGAGTCTCGCAACAGTATGATACCGCATGCAAGTGTGTCTAAAAACGCACTGCCGCCACTGTGCAATTGGTGTCCGGATTGACATTTCGAGTCCCCACGAGCAAGAGCTTTCTCCTGCTGCAAGACTCCGCGAAGTGGCCACGTAGCATCCGTGCTCTGTAGCAAGTTCCTGACAAAAACACCCAGCAAATGGTCAATCGGGCTTTGAGTTTTGCCATGAGCGACCCCAAGGGACCCGTCTATCTCTACGGCGCGAGAGAGGCTATGGAGCAAGACCTGGAACCGTACAAACTCGACCAAGCATTTTGGAACCCCGTCGAGCCACCAGCGTTATCTTCAAAGGCTGTGAAGACGATAGCCGAGTCTCTCGTCAACGCCGTGGAACCACTTGTCGTCACCGGCTACAGCGGCCGAAACCATGCGGCTGTTGGCGAGTTGGTCAAGCTGGCTGACACGGTCCGAGGACTTCGTGTGTTGGACACCGGAGGCAGTGACATGTGTTTCCCCGCCAAGTATGTCTGGTTATCCTCTACATCCTTATTCTGCTGACAATCGTGCAGCCATCCCGCCTGGCTCGGTCTTCGCTACGGCGTCGACGAGAGCATCAAGACTGCTGATGTAATCCTGGTGCTTGATTGCGACATACCTTGGATTAACACGCAATGCCATCCGAAGGAAGGCGCCAAGATATACCACATCGACGCCGATCCGCTGAAGCAGCAGATGCCAGTCTTCTACATCAAAGCCCTTGCAAGGTACAAGGCAGATTCCGAGATTGCCCTCAATCAGCTGCACTCGTATATCTCCTCCGCGCCTGAGTTGAGCCAGCAGGTAAAGAGCGCTGGGTTCGACGAACGCTGGAACAAGCTGCAAGATGGCTACAAGCAAAAGCTCGCGACGATTGCGAGCCTCGCGAAGCCGGGTGATGACGGATCATACGGAGCGTCATACCTCGTCAGCCGTGTGCGTAAAGTGTGTCCTGAAGATACCATTTGGGCGATTGAGGCCGTGACGAACACGGCCTTTGTGGCGGACCAGATACAGGCCACAATCCCCGGCAGCTGGATCAACTGCGGCGGCGGCGGTCTTGGATGGTCCGGCGGTGGTGTAAGTCTTCATCTCTGATGCAGCCCGTGGCTCTCAACTGACCTGTTCTGTTCTCAAGGCCCTTGGAATCAAACTTGCTACGGACAGCGCCGGAGAAAAGAAATTTGTCTGCCAGATTGTCGGTGACGGAACGTACCTGTTCTCCGTGCCCGGCAGCGTGTACTGGATCAGCCAGCGCTACAAAATTCCAATACTTACCATCGTTTTGAACAACAAAGGGTGGAATGCGCCCCGAAAGTCCCTGCTACTGGTGCATCCATCTGGCGAGGGATCCAAAGTCAGCAACGAAGAGCTCAACATCTCGTTCGCACCCACGCCTGACTACTCTGGAATCGCAAAAGCGGCGTCAGGCGGCGAGATATGGGCGGCGCACGCGAGCACGGCAGAAGAGCTGGACCGGCTGTTGCCGGAGGCCGTGAAGAGTGTCATGGGCGGCACATCAGCGGTGCTGGACGCGCACCTGGAGGGTCCGCAAGGAAAATACCCAGGGAACAAAGCGACACTGGTGGGCTAAGAACATCACATGGCGTCGGGATGCCGATAGAGCAGGTTTCGGGCGACTGCACCTGTCGAGAGTGCCAACACACGCACAATCATAAATGAATACACATGATTGACCAGCAACGAGAGAGTTCAGTGCTCGTGGCCACCCCTTCCGATTGAGGACCCAAGCGCTGACACTGTCAAGAACAGGAGGCGCTTTCTTTCAACTTGCGCCTTCTCTGCTCCCACAACGAACACCAACACCATCATCATTGACGACTGACTAAATTACACGTCATATCTTCATATCGCTTGAATGCCAGGGTAACCGGTATACTCCCAGCAATCTCTCCGCAAAATGGCATCAGAACAACAACAGCACGATAGTCCGGCTCCCATACAGGCACTGGGGTTTTTCAGCCTCCCACTGGAACTACGGTTGGACATCTACGAATTCACAATATTCTCTAACCCCGAAGATGGCGACCCCCAGCCTTGCAGCCATCGACGAATGCAAGCTCGTGAAATCTCGCCGCTAGCGGTTGAGAAGGCGCGGCTGGTCAATGGGCAATTTGGCGACGAGTTCGCAACCGTGTACTACAAGCGGAGGACGGTCGCTCTCTTGATGGACTTGGGGGACATGACATACATCAACTGCACGACGGGTGCGCTCTCTGGCGCCGCATTTCCCTTCCGCAAGGATTACTGTCTCATTCGCAAGCTGGACTTGTCCATCTACCTGGATAACAGCCACCCGATGATATGCCAGTGGTGCTACTGGCAGGAAGCCAAGACAAGCGAGGTCCGTCCGCTCTTTCAGGAACTCTGCCTCGGCCCAGAGGAGGGCAGCGAGATCCGGACGCGCTCGTGGGCCTCTTTGCCGTCTCTCAAGTCGCTGCACCTTCGCTTCATCAGCGAGGGCCATGACGACCACTACCTTGCGCGAGAGTCGCAGGTCGCTCGCGTCGTCGAGACATTCGCTCAAGCGATGCCCGCGCAGGCGGCCATGACCATGGAATTCATGACCAACCAGCGCCGCCGCAACGCCACTGCCGAGCAGCTCTTCACGCAGGGCCACAACACGCAGCAGATACTCGAGACGATCGGGCGTCCGCTCTGGTTCCAATGCGATCCTGCAATGAAGTACGGCGGCCGCATTCAACGCTGGATCGACGATGGACTCACGTACTTCGACATCGTCCCGAGGGCGGCGCAGATCCAGTGGGAGCTGCTTCGCGAGAGGGGGTTTGCGGAGACGGAGCCTCGGGAGCAGCGGGAAAGGGTGTTCAGGCGGCGGCGTGGCAGGGAGTTCGAGATTGTTGTGCTGGAGGTGTGGGGTCGTGAGAGGCTGGAGAATTGGCGGGAGCAGGGGCGGATGTTGACGGATCGATTTCATGAGGCGATGGGGGCGGGCCGCCGGGCTGCGAGGGAGGTGGCGGCTTGATGTCCATTGTTTGATGTGAACTTCACTTGGTCAAAGGCAAAGAAGTCGGGGCTGATGTTATTACTACTGAGAGAAAAGGTTGTTCTACGGACGGCATGATGCTGCCAGAAACATTACACCAAGACACCGAAGGTAGATTCACTTCTTATCGGTGAAGCTCCATCCTTATCTCCTTCCACACGCTGACAAGATCCTGCAAACTTCGCACGCTATGCTGCAACCTGTCGGCGACTGATCTCGACCTCCTCCCACCGTATCCGGGATCTCAGATCCCCGAAGTGCCGTGCAGCTCCTGGTACTCTTTCCAGTGGGCCAAGATTGCCCGGTCGAGGTTGTCCTCTGGGCCGTTGGACTCGGCAGCCCTGGAGCGGAAGCCGCCCGGAAGCTTCTCGACGATGGAGCGGACGTGGGTGGGGAACTGAAGGGCGTCGTCGGGAATCTCTGGATGGTCGACGGCGAAGCGGACGGCGCGCGTCAGGTTCAGCGAGTGCGGCTCGGGCGGCCAGCGGACGATGTCGCCGCCCATGGAGCGCAGCGAGTGGGTCGGGGGCTGGTCTACGAGCGGCGCCCACGCGGCGGTGCTGAGGTTGGTCGTCGGGACCATGCGGTGGTAGGTCTGGAGCCACGTGGGACAGCCGGTGGCGATGCGCATGGTCCGCTGGATGCTCTTGGTGAAGGTGGAGCGGATGGCGCCCTCGCTCTTGTCGCCGCGGTGGCGGGTCTCGCCCTTGTAGCCGCGGGCCCAGTTGTGGTAGCCGCAGAAGGGGTGCGGAGACCACCCGTTGTTGACGAGCCTCAGGGCGCCCTCGGGCCGGTGGGCGAGGTTCAGCAGGAAGACGGAGATCTCGGCCATGGTCAGCTCGAGCCCGCCGAGAGCGACCCACGGCGGCGGCTGGTCTTTCTGCATGCTGTAGCCGATGACGACGGACCGGTCCATCAACTTGGCCGCCAGCCTGCGCAGGTGCGCCATACGGCCCTCATCGGCAGCCTTCTTGCTGGGCGGCCGCGCCGGCGTGTCCTTCGGCTTGCGCTTGAGGCCTCGGAGCCTGGTGGACCTGCGCAGCTCGGAGTTTGCGGGCGGAGAAGGAGTGCGCGGGACGACAGCGGCGATGGCCGATGAGGACTTGGCCGACAGTGGGCTCTCCGGACTGGACATTGGCATGGCGCGGCGGGCCGAACGATGCTGCGGAGTCGCAGACGGCGTCTGGGGCAGCTCCTGGGCAAAACAGCCGTCGTGGACGAGGCCGTCCAGCATAGACTTCTCGATGAAGGCGGCCCTGATGAGGGCGGCGTCGTCGGCGGCGCTCTCCATCTCGGCTTCGCCATCAACGGCTTCGGCGGGGCCCAGAAGCACTTCGCGGGCGATGCACGGGCGATGCTGGCACTGGCAGGCCATACAGGGGACGCCATCGTCGCAGAGCTGGGGCCCGTCGCGGCAGTGATGGCAGGGCAGGAGGCGCTCAGCGCGGGAGAAGAGGGGGAACACTACGCGCCAGCCGGGGTCGCCTGGATGGTCTCTGTGCCGGACTATGGTGTTGCCGGTGGCGCGGTCGAACGAGAGGGAGCATTTGCTGGAGAAGGCGACAGGCCGAGCCCACCGCGGCGGGACAGCGCCGTCGTGGACGACAAAGGCGGCGGCGAAGCTGGGCGGCGCTGGCTTTGTTCAGGGCAGCATCTCTTGCGATCGGGTGGCGTGCGGGGGGACTTACGGGGCGCAAACGAAAGGTCCATCGCGCGGGCTCGTGCTGGCGGACGGATGGCGGACGAGGAAGGGTGAGGCGGGGGTGGTGGTGCACCGGGACCCGGACGTGCTCTGTGGGCACTGGGCCGCCTTTGCTGCGCCGTGCTCCTCCCGCTCCCGCTCCCAACACCGACCAACACACCCGCAATGCCTCGCATGCACCCGCCCGATGTGCGTGCCCTCGTGCCGCTGAGGCCAGCTCTGAGGTCCGCCTCGTTCGACTTCGCAGCCCCTCTCCCTGAGCACAAACAAAGCCTCGCCCGCGTCGTGAACCACCTACGACGCGTCGCCAACCGCCACCACGGCACTGGCGGCTGCTCCGCCGTCCAGGTTGCTGTCGAGCTCACCCGTTGCTTGGTCGTGGCCTTCGCCTTCAGCGCCCAAGGGCCCTCTCCTTGTGTGGATGTAGCCACCCGCTTCGCGCTTCACTGCTTCGCGCTCGTCGACGTTTACGAGGAGGACGGTAAGCAAAACAGGCTCCTGTTTCTGGTTTCCTGACTACGTACGTGCAATAGGATCCGCAGGAGCGAGCAGCACGCCGCCCGATCGCAAATGCTGGGCGTCGTTCTTCTCCCTGGCGGCAGTCCACCTGACCGCACATCCGGACAACGCCATAGCCTGCGAGCTTCCCGTCACAATGCTTGCAGGAATAGTCCACATCGACTCCGACAACCTGGATGACTTCGAAGGCATCTGTGAGCGATTCGCCAACCGTCAACTTGGCACTCTTGCGGCGCGCGTCTGCCGCCAGCCCGCAGTGCTTGCCAGCTCCATTCTCAACTCCGCCCGCACCGTCGTTTACAAGCCGCCCGAGGACGCAGCCGACTGTGTCTTCAAGGTTTCCAGGTTCCTGGGACACAGTCTGCGTGAGCACAACATCGCAGTCCACCCGGCCAGCATCAGCAGAACCTTTGAGAAGGTGCTGGCCTCCTGTGCCTTCTGGAATGGCGTCGCCACAGGCCGCACTTTTGCCATTGCTTTCATGCAGTACTTCCTAACCGGCTCTGCGGAAGACGCGTTGCAACCAAATCCAGCAGTCCCCACCGTCGATGCCCTGGTCACTACTAACTTCATCCGCCTTGTCGCTTGGTGTGCAGCGAGATGGCATGCTGAAGACGCCGACCTAGCAGGCTTTGCTTCCGAGCTCCAGGAAAGCGGCGAAAGCATTGCCGTCGAATACGTTCTTGACAACTTGCTGAAAAGCCAACACGATGCTCACCTGATTCCCGTTGGCATTTTGGAGACTGTCGCCGTCAGCGAGCTTCCCGGTAGGTATCCGTCATGTTCCCCGGCATGTGGGCGCTCGTTGATACGCGACAAGATTTACCAGATCCATGCCTGACGCGGCAGGAGTACAACCGCGTGCTCTACCGCCGAGAGAGCCATTCGATTGCTGTCATTCGGGGCGAGAAATTTGCCGTCAATCTGCTTACCTGCGCTGGAGCCCCGCCTATCAACCTACATCCGCCCGCATGCCCCCTGACGCCAGCCGAGATAGTATGCTATTTCCCCCACACTCTGAATGTTCCGCAGATCTGGAAATGGGTTGTAGGCCATGGATGGTCAGCGGTAAGCATTCTTGCCGCCATTTGAACTTTTCTTCCACTTGCTCTCCAAGCCAAGCTGACGTCGAAACTCTGCAAGTTCAACATTCCCAAGTTTGTCAACAAAGCCCGTGACCTCAGAGGCATCTGGTCTTTGGACCAAAGCAGCTTTCGCAACTGGCACAGGAAGACCAATGCTACGTTTCGCACCCACAAGGACCTGACGCCTCTTTCGCACACCCCAAAGCTCGACATCTCCCCCTATGTGCACGCCCACTGCAGCTCTTCCAGGATGACCCGACACAGGCAAATGATAGACATGAGCATGTCCAGGCTAATCCTGTCCATCCGGCGCCATCCTGTAGGCGACGACGCTGGCTACTTTACCGCCATGGCCAAGTACGCCGCGTCCAAGGGTGACTTGGGCGCCAAGATACTGGTGAGGCACATTTGCCGTAAGGGCTGCGAAGAAGGTGGCGAAGGCGATGGCGGTGGCACAGAACCGCAGGTCAACAGTGAAGGAGACGATACTGGTGATCACAAGGAGGACACGAGAGATGACGAAAGCGACATCAAGGGGCGTCTAAGCGAGGAAGAAGAAGAAGAAGAAGCGCTGGAGCTTGTAGGCAACCTGGATTCTTTCCTGGACGACTTTTGATGATGTTCTTCATGATCAAGACCATGGGGAACCCACCACTCGCGCTGGAACACCCAGCCGCAGCGGTATTGGACCGAGTGGAGCGGGTTCTCAGGGGTCCATACTCTGGAAGAAGGCCCGATTATGTGATGCCAGCTCCGCAATAGCACGAGTAGTTGGGACATTGGCAGGCTCCCTTTGAAATAAGATATTGGTATCCACGTTGCTCTGTATCCTGTATAAAGTGAACACTGTGTGATAGAGACCAGCGAGATATGGGTGAGCATGAAAGAGTTATAGCGGAGTGGCAAGGTCATGGAGCGATGGAACAGGTGCTCTGCAGGACTGCACCAATGCGGCAGAGCGAGTTCAAAGCCAGCGTGTAGATGTCTTGCCGCTGAGATTCTACGCGGAGGATGACAGCTCCAAACAGTAGCCCTTCCTCGCGCGGTCGTGCGCTCCCAGATGAGATGGCCTGTGTGTGACCTGTGTAGTGAATGTTGTTTGAACGTGCACGGCCAAGAGGCAGGCTGAAAGCGGTTTGGGAAGGCCCAGTGACAGGCACGCATCCGCTTCCATCACCACAGGCGGCGGTCGCAACAGCTGATGGAGGTCGCCAACGCGCCGCCTATTTTTACTTCGCCCACCGTCCACCCGCCAACCTTTTCACTTTCTCTCCACTGCTCCCTCGCGCCCGCCTTGACGAACCGCTTGCCTGCCCCTTGGGGTTTACACAGTGCAGTGCGTTGCCTCCAGTTCTTTCATTTCCCCAGCTTGGATCGGACAATTCCATTGTCTGGACGCAGTACCGCCATCACTACATCGTAAGTAAAGGAGCCGGCTCCACAATGCAGCGAACAATGTCTTTGTCCGGCCAATCTCACCCCGATATATACCACGGCAAATGTCACTTCCCAGACCACCATTGCAAAGCATCCAGCCGCAGAGCGGAAACCTACACCCTGATCGTCCACAGAATTCCGCTCGCTCCAAACACTCGTTGTCAAGATGCGGTGCATCTTGCTGCTCTTCTTCCTCTCGCTCGCCGTCTTCAGCGGCTTCGTGTACCCTGCCGTCTGGACATCGCCCAACCCCTGCGACGACACCGAGACTACGGCTTTGGTTACCCTTGACACTCCTTCGAACCGCGACCTCTTGAGCATTCCAAGCCCTCTGGAAGGGCGGAAAACTATGGAGGCCGCCTTCAACTTGGACGTCAACACTGATACGGAGCGTTTTGACATGGCCGTTGCCCTCGAGGAGACCGCTGCCGTCGAGGCAAAGCATGTCCCCGGCGGCCTCCCCTTGGTAGTCATGATGGTCCATTCGATCCTCTCCTGCCTCGAGCGGCTGGCGAGCTACACGGCTCGCGTCCTCACCGGCGATGGGCTCAATGACGGCTGGCTGCGGATCTTCGTCTTCCTTTTCCTCTTCCGGTACGTGCGGCTCGTCGTCCACGTCGTTGCGTACAACCGATTCAAGCCGAAGCCGGTCCTGGCCCGTCCGACGTTCACGGCACAGGATGTCAGCGTCGTCATTCCCACGGTGGAGCCTCGTGGCGCCGCGTTCGAGGAGTGCCTCGACCGCGTCCTTGCCAACGGCCCTGCAGAGATCTTCATTGTCACCGTCGGCGAGGAGAACATCCGCGACGCGACGCGCTATTGCACGGCACTGAGCTCTTCCATCCGGGTGCTCTCGGTCGCCGCCCCCAGCAAGCGCGAGCAGGTCAAGCGCGCGGTCCAGGAGATCACGACCCCCGTCACCGTCCTCTGCGACGACACGGTCTTCTGGCCGCACACCTTCCTGCCGCACGTGCTCGCGCCCTTCGAGGACCCGCTCGTCGGCATCGTGGGAACGTGCAAGCGCGTGCGGCGTGCGGCCGGCAGCTTCGGGCTGGCCGACTTCTGGAACCTCTGCGGCGTCATGCGGCTCGAGCGGACGAACTTCGACCTCGCCGCCACCAACGCCGTCGACGGCGGCGTCAGCTGCGTCTCGGGCCGCACGTGCGCCGTGCGCTCGTCCATCCTCCAGGACCCGACCTTCCTGCACGAGTACACCAACGAGTACATCTTCTGGCTGCGCACGCCGCTCAACGCCGGCGACGACAAGTTCGTCAGCCGCTGGATCCTGAAGCGCGGCTGGAAGGTGTTCCACCAGAACAGCCCGCAGGCCCGCATCGAGACCACCCTGGGCGTCAAGGGCGGCGGCGAGCGCTTCCGCGGGCAGTGCCTGCGCTGGGCGCGGTCGAGCGCGCGCGACAACCCCAAGATGATCGTCGCCGACGGCCTCTGGCGCCGCTACCCGTGGACCACCTACGCCGTCCTGGCCACCTCGGTCGTCAACTACGCCGCCCTGTACGACCCGGCCCTCGTCTTCGCCCTCCGCAGCGCGCTCGCCAACCCGGCCGTCCGCCGCCCCCTCGGCGGCGCCGGCAGCGACGTGCTCCCGCTGCTCGTGCTCTGCCTCTGGATCCTCGCCACCAAGTTCGTCCGCCCGGCCCCGCACTACTGGCGCAACCCGCGGGACCTGGTGTACGCCCTGTTCGTCGTCTTGTTCGGCTACTACCACTCGTGGATCAAGCTCCATGCCCTCGTCACCTGCTGGGACATCTCGTGGGGCACCCGGGCCGGCGTGGACGCCGCAGCCAAGGCCCCGAAGCTGCCTGAACGCTCTCCCGCTCTTCTTCCGCGCCGTTCAAAAGGGGGGAAATAAAAAAAAAAAAAGGTTCAACATTGATTTCAGGGAGGGTTTTTGACAGTCGGATAGACAATAGACCGGGGAAAGGCTGGTAATAAAAGTTATTGGGGGAAAAAAAAAGTACCTGTGTTTTCTGGATTCATGGGCTCTGAATTACGATGGCAGGGTTGTCGGCTGCTTTTGCTTGCTTTTTCTTTTCGGTCATAGACAAGGGCGTACCGCCGGTGGAGAGGATTATGGAAAGAGCGCCCGTCAGGACGGGCTATCTCTTCGGCAGACTGCGCGAGCGAATCTTGGATGTTCAATGCTTAACAACACTCAAACGACAGAATGACGCGTCACAGTGGAACGGAGAGATCGGATGAATACAACTCTGCCTCGAGAACAAACTGCACACGGCGGCAACACACCCCTCAGCTCCCGTAGACCAGCACCTCGTGCAGCCCGACCGCCCAGTCGGCCTCGTTGCCGTTCTGGATGTTGATCACCTTCTGCACGTTGACGCGGACGTAGCGCGCCGACGCGGAGCCGCCGATCTTGCTCGACCGGAAGCCGACGGCCGTGTTGCCGCTCTCGTCGGCCAGCTCGGTGTAGGTGGAGCCGTCGGTGCTGCCGGTGATGTTGTACTGCAGGTACGTCTCGGAGCCGCCGACCTGCTTCGGCGTGACGTCGACCTGCGAGACGGCGTGCTCCCGGCCGAGGTCGATCTCCAGCCAGAACGGCACGGCGGCCGGGGTGAAGAGGTTGTCCGGGTCGTCCTGGGTGCCGTCGACGGCGGCGGCGGGGTCGGAGCCGCTCGCGGCGCCGCTGGACGAGGCGGCCATGCCGACGCTGAGCACGCGGCCGCCCTGCACCGGCACGACGGCGCCGGCGTCGTCGCTGTAGCGCAGCGTCTCGTAGAAGGCGTACGACGCCAGGCCGTCGGCGAGGGCGATGGGCAGCATGATCTGGCGGTTGCTGGGCTCGGGCTTCGCCCACTGCGCGGCCCAGCGGTTGGCGGCCATGACGTACGTGTCGCCGACGCGCTCGACCTGGCCGGACTGCGCGCCGAAGTTGCCGACGTTGCCGACGTTGCGCGACGCGCTCCACGGGCCCGCCAGGCGCGGCGCCGAGATGAACTTGCCCTGCGACGGGTACCAGCCGGCCGCGGTCGACGTGAACAGGTAGTAGAAGCCGCCCTGGTGCACCATGGCCGGCGCCTCGCGGCGCTCGCCGGGCTGCAGCGTGGCCACCTTGCTGGTGACGTTCGTCCACTCGGCGTTGAGCGCGTACAGCCCGAGGTCGGTGTTGGTCTTGATGGCCGACACGACGTAGCCGGCGCCGTCGCTGTCGGCGAAGAAGGTCAGGTCGCGCGAGTCGTCGCCCGTGGGCCGGAACGCGCCGCCGAAGGTCAGCGGCGCGCCCGGCGTGCCGTACGCGACCGCCACCTGGCCGAGCGTGTAGTCCTTCGCGTTCTCGAAGTGCGCCCACATGACCGCCTGCTTCGTCTGCGGGTGCTGCGCCCACTTGATCGACTCGAGCTTGCAGAAGCCGTCGCTGGCCGACGCGCACACGTCCGCCCGCGTGAGCACGGAGGTGTCGCCGCTGAAGGTGTAGCCGTCGGTCGACGTCTGCTGCGAGAAGTGGCTGAACCCGTTCGCGTCCGTCACGTAGTTGTACCGGTAGTACGTGCCGTTGAGCTGCACGTCGCTCTTGACCCGGAACGAGGACGCCGCGGTGTTGTCGTAGCTGTCGAGGCTGCCGGACGCCGCGGCTGCAGGGGTGACGGCGACGTCTGCCGAGCTGTCAACCTTGGACGCGCCGTCCATGGCCTGGACCTGGAAGGTGGTGGCGCCGCTAAGGTCGTAGATGTCGAAGGTGTTCCCCGGAGCCGTCGCCACGCGGTCGTAGGAGCCCGAGCCCGACCGGCGCAGGATGTCGTAGGAGGTGGCGCCGTCAGCCACGGTCCAGCTGAGCTTGACATTATTCGCAGCGTTTCCTCCCGCCAGTTGAAACAGCTGGGATGTCACGCTTAGCTCGGCCACCGCGCAGAGCGGAAGCAGTGAGGATGCAACGAGGGTAAAGAGAGGCGCCATTTCGAACCGATGCTCCAGTGAATGTGTACAGCACAGCGGCCTCGTTTGCCGGGAAGTGTAGCGGGAGACATTGCCTTAAATGAAGGAACTTGGGGCCCGGCCGGCGCACGGTGAGGACGGAGGCAGAGGCACTCCGCTGCAGGGCCAGCTCGCGCGGACGGAAGAGGGCGGGCCCGGCCGGCGCACGGTGGGGACGGAGGCAGAGGCACTCCGCTGCAGGGCCAGCTCGCGCGGACGGAAGAGGGCGGGCCCGGCGCAGCGGTTGACAGACGGGCTATATTTGGTATTAGAGTTCTGTTAAAGTTGCAGGGCGCCGTGAGGGGCGGCAGCGGGCATAAACCTTCGCAGCACGTCATGGCGGACGGGGCCTGCGGAGCGGTGGGTTTGAGGAGGCTATGCAGAGATCTGGTGATGCCTCGAGGTTGCCAGCTGTCGGGATCCGCTCGCCCACCCGGGAGGGAAGCGCGTCGATCCTACTTCCCAAACGGGTTAAGCTCGCGAGTCGTGGTTGGCGTTCGGGAGCCGCTAAGCCGCTAGCGCCGCTGCCACCGCTGTCGAAACGGCCGCCATTGAGCTTGTGGGCACGTCGTTCGAGCGCTGTACCGTCGTCCCATCTCGTTGCACCGCTCCGCTGTTGTTCGTGTTCGGCCCCTCGTATATCCCCTGCACCTCTGATCGCTTCCGCTTCTGGTCCGCACTGGCTTTGTGGTTACATCCTCCTCGCATCCGGCCCTGTACGCCCACCGGGTCTCTATTATCGGTAAGTGGAGCAGCACCTACTTATAGCTACACCGCAAGCAGCTCGACCCGACAGACGATAGTGCAGGAACGCATGCGAGGTGTGCACATCCCCATGTATAAGCTCGAGAATAGATAAGATAATATCAAGTAATTGAAACGACGTACTTTATGCGACCCTTGTGAATGAGATATTGGCCTATAGTAAGCCACGTATCACTTGCCACGTGCTTTCCCCAGCCCATCCGCTGCTGACTCAGACGAGATTTGGAATTCCGACTCGAATAGATGAAGTTGAAACGCAGCATCATAGACGGGATGGTCTGGCCTCTGCTGTTGAAATGGCATCCACAGCGGCCTGGTGTTGTTCGCAGTTGAACGAGTTCAGGTCGCTCAAATTTCTACAGGGCGGTTCCGCGGCCCGCTTACTTCCCCGCAAGCGCGCTCATATTTACTCTTTCCGCACAGAGCGTGCACATCTGTCTATGGGCCCGTTAAAGTTAATAAACCCTAAATAAGAAGGCTCAGTTCGTATGATCAGAAAACAAAAGTAAGCACCGGTGGCTCGGCTCGTTCTGTGTGAGCAACTGCTTGATGGGCAGAAGCTTTCTTGACATCAGGTCGATCGACAGCAGCGCTCACCGCCTCCTGTGACGACTGATCACCGTGGAAGCTAAATGAAATTGCGAAGAGGTCTCCTGTTTCTCAGTCGAGGCAGACATCACATTTTTCTCACAATGTTCTTTGTTCTCATTGACAAGGTATGTGCCATGCCTGAGACATGACATGCCCGGGAAATTACAAGCCCTTGCTACCCTGCCGTATAGCCGTATATTTCCTGAGCAATAATCGCATTTTGTATCGCTTTGCGGCACTTTGTCCATCGAAAGTGGACATGCTCTTGAAAGCCATTAGCAGCGTCCTTAAGTTATTCACGAGCAGCGATCGAGGACCGACGTCCGTTGTGTCGGAAAGCACCACAGCGGCCGAAAGGGGAAGGAGGCTGGACATCGACCACGCACAGGCCGAACTCGCGCTCACCCTCACCCATCAAACACGATCACCAACTTCGAGATGAGCGGATTGATGTGCACGTTGGGTAGCAGCGGATCGACAGTGAAATTCAGCTTGTTTCATTTCTATCTCCTCATCCACCGGCCTCTCGATCCTGATGTAATACTAAAAATCACTACTGTGGCAAAAAAGAGATGTAAGACGAAACAAAGATATTGGCAGCCCCTAAGACTTCCAGTGCGATGCTGGGCCCGGTGGCATGCAGAGGTGGCTGTTGTAAAAGAAAAGCCTGTGGTATCCAATGCCCAGCATCCTTTCCCTTCCTTCTCTTCTGTATCTTCCACCTGTGAAAATGAAAAGCCCAATGATCTTTCCGTCCCTTCTCTTCCGCCCTGCCTCCTGCCAAGATAAAAAAAAAAAAAGCCCCCGAGACCCGTCCATTTTCCTCCTTAAAGCAAAAACAAAACCGATGATGATGATGATGATGATGATGATGATGATGATGATGATGGATGAAACAAGGGATTCCCGCTCTGCAAGATCAACTGCGCGTGAAAAATAGAAGATAGGGGGTTGGCGATTATTAGGTAGGTGGGGAGCCACGCCCGCGCTGCGTCGGGTTGAAACACGACGACGCCAGGCAGTGTGCGAGGACATGATGACAGCCAGACAAAAAAAAAGGGGAAACCCAAGGAAACGCTCATTAAACATCGCATGCACGCACACGAGGCAGTGCGCACGCCAACTATGAGTGCGGAAAACGAGAGGACGAGGAAAACGAACGCAACCAGAAATATGAGCGTAGCATACAGCCGCCAGACAGGAACAGTCAATTGAACGGCCGCGGCGGGGAAACGCGCAGAGGACAAAGCATCCTCCCAGAGCGCCCCGGCCCGAGTTGAGACACGACAAAGGAAATAAGGGAAACGAGAAAATCAAGAGGGAAACTTTTTTGCGACGATCTCAGTCGCATTAGGAGCTGGTTTCAATCGTCGAGGTGAAAAAAGGACCCGAAATTAGATTCCCCAGAGTGATGAGCCCCCAAAGAAAGATGTCAAACGCCGCCGGACACCATGGAACTCCAATGCTTGCAGGCGCAACCCTCGTGCGAGAAAAATCCGTGAACGCGTGTGCGGAGGAAGAGAGACAGATGTGAGATGAGGTTTCGTAATTGTGTGGTGGCCGTATGATTTGGTATCGGGTGTATTATTGCGTGCCAGGGGGATCGGCTGTGCACAGACGGTTTCTGAGTCGGCGATCTGCGGTAAGGCGAGAATGGGGTGCGAGGGTGTGGCGAAGGATCATAAGATTCCTGAGTCTTTGAGCGCGTTCTGCAAGATGGTTTCTTTGACGGCGGCGAAGACGAGCCGGATGTTCGAAGTGTCCGTGGCTTGTGTGAGGCTGGTTTCGCGGTCAGGTCAAAGCAGTCCGGCTCCGCGAGACACTGGATGACTTACTGTGGGTAAAGGTTCAGATGCGCGCGGTTCACCTGGTTAAATCTCCACAGAAGGTATTTTGCTGCGCGATTGACGTCGTTGCCACCCGAATAGTCCGGGAAGTAGTTGCCGAGAGGGGATCGTGCGAGCTTTGCCTTGAACAAATCTACTTTGTTCAGGAAGAGAATGATGCTGGTCCGCATAAACCACCTCGAATTGACCACGGAGTCGAATAGCACCAGGCTTTCCATCATCCGGTTCTGCGGCCGTTAGCCCGCCGGCGAATCATGGCGCGGAATCTCAGCGCTCTTACCTGGCTGCTCTCCTCAAGTAGTACTTGGTCGTACTCGCTCAATGCGACGCAGAAGATAATGGAGGTGACGTTTTCGAAACAATGTATCCACTTCTTCCGCTCGCTTCTTTGGCCTCCCACGTCGAACATGCTGTGCGTTGTGTCAGCTTATCCGCGGCACTCGGCGTTCGTTGCTCCGTCTTACTGTATGCTCAGCTGGCCCATTGTAAATCGCGTTTCGTAGATGCCGGTCGTCTTGGTACGCGCGCGCAGGACGTCAGACTCTATCGGGATGTAGTCGGGTGAGGCTATCCGGCTGACTTCATCGAAGAAACTGCAGCTCGTCAGCGCGCGAACTCGCATTGCAGGCGCGATTGGCGTACTAGGGCGCCGAGTCCATCAGGTAGAATTCGCTGGAGCGGTCGAGCACCTGCTTGACGCAGGGGTCGTGCCAGACGGAGCTGATGGCCTGGCCGACCTTTGAGTCCAGCGGCTTCTCCGGATCGGGGTCCACCACGTATTCCATCAGGTAGTCACAATACTCATCATTGCCCGGGAGCTCCGGCTCGATGTCGAACTGTCGCATGGCGCCTATGAGCGACTTGGCGCAGTCGATGACGTTCTTGTAGATGGTAAGGCGGTACATGGAGAGCTCCTCGACCGTGTAGCCGTTTTGGTGGATGATCTTCATCTGCTTCACAATGGTCGACTTGCCGCTCTCGCCGGAGCCTGCAGGGTCGGGTTAGCACGGGGGCGCGCGAGGGGGTCGATGCAGCATACCCAGCAGCAGGATCTTGCATTCTCGCCGTAGTCGCCGCGAGTCCTCCTCCAGCTTCTTGTCAATCGCCTGGCTCCGCTTCTTCTGCTCCGCATCCTCGTTGTTGGTGCTCATGCAGATGCCCATGGTGGCTTATCGCCGCGGCGGCAGCCGGCGACGCGGACGGTCTGGGCAGAAGGACGCTGGGGAGGGTCCCGGATCGCGCACCGCGGCGGTGGTGGGTGGTGGTCGAGCACGGGGGCGCGGCGGCGGCGCGGTGGGCTCGTGGGCGTCGGTCCTGGGGCCGACTCGGGCCTGGGGCGGGTGCGGTGAGGGCGGGTGCGGTCGTCGGGGACGGGGAGCGGCGAGGCGCAGGATGATGTCGTGGAGGGATGCAGCGCCAAGTGCGGGAGAGGCAGGGCGCCGGGGCTGGCGGGAAGTCGGTGGGCTCTGGGGTGGTCGCGGCAGACACTCGCGCGGATGTGGCGGCGCGGCGTGTCGAGGGCGGCTTTCTGCGGACGGAGAGACGGCCGCTCGAAGGTGGGCGTGGGCTGGAGAGGTGATGTGCAGCGCCGCGAGTCCCTGTCGACGTCGTTTCGCGTCCAGGACGGGAGAGTCTGTGCACCCTGCCTTGCGACAGCGCCAGCTGCGGTGGGCGGCGGCTGGGGGCTAGGGCCGTTGGGGCAGCAGCTTCGCAGCAACGGCTTGCAGCTATGCTAGACGCGCGAGGAGGCAGCGGGCGGCGGGGTGGGGGCAGGTGGTGAGGACGAGGATGGGAGAGCGCAAGCTGGCCGCAGTCGAGTCGGTGACTGGCACTGACCGGTGGGAGCGGTGCCAGGGATGCGGGCCGGCGCCTGGGAGACTGCAACTGGGTGCTGGGAGACGGCGGCTCTGGCTCTGGAGCCCTGGGTCGGCAGGGCAGCACAGGCAGAGATGAAGGCAGACTCAGACAGGCTTGCGCGCGTCTCGTCTCGCACGTCGCAGCGCTGTCTGGCTCGTTGCGAGGCCCAAGCACGCCCGCGAGGCACAGGCAGGAGCCCGCTGCTTTGTCCGGCGAGCGGGAGACAAGGGCGCGCGCCCTCAGCCCAGCAGCACCAAGCCGCCCGCCAGATGCGTGCTGCCAAATATAACCAGAGCCTCGCCGATCGGGTGGGTGTTTCAATCCGCATGCTCGACACCGCGCTGCCAGGCGGCTCTGCGCGCGCGCCGCCCACGCCCAGCGCTCCACGGCCGTCTGCGCGGCAGCGAGCTTTGTTTCAACCGCCCGCCCAGCGCGCGGTGCCTGGCCGCCGGCCCCCGCCCTCGCGCCCCAAGCCGCCGCCGGCCCAGCGCCTGGTGCGACTTGCCTCAGCGTCTGTGTATCACACGCGGTCTGCTTAGGCGGCGATCGCGACGTGCTGCTGCTGCGCGCTGGCCTGCGCCCGAAATGACCTCGGACATTCGCTCCTTTCCGCCGCCCAGCAGCGGCCCCTTCTCCTGGCCATTTTGCTGCTGCCACCAGCGCTGCTGGCCGCCGCCGCGACGACCCTTTCTTCATTATCCGGCGCCGCCTGTGACTTGCCATGTTTCATCGTCAGGCACCCAGAGCGAGCGCCTCGCTTATCGATGCGCGAGGTCTGGCCGCACGAGAAATGGCCGCTGGCGAGCGCAATACTGACATAGGGTGCGCTGCCGCCGCAGATTGCTGGGCGCGCCTGGGCAGGGAGCGTGGGAGCGCAGTCCGCGGCGCTGCGCTGGCAGCCAGGGCGCGGGCGCGGGCGCGTGGCCCCATGGCGGGCGAGACGCAGCAGATGCGATTGTGGCCGATTCGCCATGGGCGATGGGCAATCGGCTGAAAACGAAATAGCATGGCAGCCACAGCTGGCGACGATGACGCCCCGGCGATTTGCTGCAGTGCGGGTGCGAGGCCCGGTTTTTGGCAGGCCGGCACTGGGCCTGGCCGTGCATGCGCCGCAGCCCCTCCATCGATCATCTCGAGGCGGCGAGCCAGCACTGCGCTGCCCGTCGCCGACGCCGCCGCCGCCGCGCGCGCTGCAGGTGTGTGTTTGCGCGTGCTCTGCCACGGCCGCGCCCGTCTGCGCGACTCGGCCCTTTCCGAAGCCGGGCTGGCGTCGCGGGCGCGTTCCTTGCCAGGCGCTGCAACTGGGAGAGCCCCCGACGTGGTCCTGATTCATGGCCCGGCACCTCTCGCGGCCCACGCCCGCTGCTCCAGTGACGTATTGCGCTGCCTTAGCCACGGTGAATCTGATCGCGCGCCAGCTCTGTTAGCTGGCCATCGGGCAAAGCGCACAACACCAGCCGTCCCCTCGTCCAATTCGCACAGGTACACTTGCCGTCTCCCCTCTCTCCTGCACTCGCACCTCCCAGCCCACGGCATCGACTTCCGGCCACTCAGCGCTCCCAAGCCGCTGCCTGCCGCCACACCTCACCACTCCCCCTCTCCGCAGAACACGCCCGCTCGACCACAGCCCGCCACCCCCCGCTCTCCACCAACAAAGCCCGCCCCGTCGCCCTAAGCCGCAGAATCCCATCGCGCCAGCAGTCACCATGGCGGAGTTTGTGCGCGCCCAGATCTTCGGCACGACATTCGAGATCACCAGCAGGTTCGCTGCCTCCAATGCCGCCCGTCGTGTGTGCGCGCCGCTGACCGCCATCATCCAGGTACACTGACCTGCAGCCCGTCGGGATGGGCGCCTTCGGGCTCGTATGGTATGCTCCCCCGCCAGGCACCCGTCGCCGGACGCGTCGCTGACCGGTGTGCGTGTGTGCGTGTGTGCAGCTCGGCCAAGGACCAGCTCACCGGCCAGGCCGTCGCCGTCAAGAAGATCATGAAGCCCTTCAGCACCCCGGTGCTCTCGAAGCGGACATATCGCGAGCTGAAGCTGCTGAAGCACTTGAGGCATGAGAACGTGAGACTCTTCGCGCGCCCCGCCGTGGAGGCTCTGCAGTCCCGCTAAACCGCCCGACAGGTCATCAGTCTTAGCGACATCTTCATCTCGCCCCTCGAGGACATGTACGCGAAAAATTTTCCAACGCCGCCTCCCAAAAGTGCTCACAGAGACGCAGTTACTTTGTCACCGAGCTGCTCGGAACGGACCTTCACCGGCTCCTCACGTCGCGGCCTCTTGAGAAGCAATTCATCCAATACTTCCTCTATCAAATACTGGTGCGCAAACAAACCCCCCTTGGCGATGTTTTGGATGCGACTCTGACGGTCTGCAGCGTGGACTGAAATATGTCCACTCCGCCGGCGTCGTCCACCGCGACCTCAAGCCCAGCAATATCTTGGTCAACGAGAACTGCGATCTGAAGATTTGCGACTTTGGCCTTGCCCGCATTCAGGACCCACAGATGACGGGATACGTGTCTACGAGATACTACAGAGCCCCCGAGATCATGCTCACGTGGCAGAAGTACGATGTTGAGGTCGATATCTGGAGCGCCGGCTGCATCTTCGCAGAGATGCTCGAGGGAAAGCCTCTGTTCCCCGGCAAGGACCACGTGAACCAGTTCTCCATCATCACGGAGTTGCTGGGCACGCCGCCGGACGATGTGATCCAGACCATTTGCAGCGAGAATGTGAGACAAGTGCTGTTCGTTTCCGGACCACCTGCTGATGGACATGTTGCAGACTCTGAGGTTCGTCCAATCGCTGCCGAAGCGTGAAAGGCAACCGCTCGCCAACAAGTTCAAGAACGCGGATCCGCTTGGTATGTGTTCTATGCTGGATTCCGGCCAATTTCCGTTCTGACTGTTGCAGCGATCGACTTGCTCGAGAACATGCTCGTTTTCGATCCGAAGAAGCGTGTAAGAGCGGGCGACGCGCTTGCGCACCCCTACCTCGCGCCGTACCACGACCCCACGGACGAGCCGGTGGCAGAGGAGAAGTTCGACTGGTCGTTCAACGACGCAGACCTCCCTGTCGATACGTGGAAGATCATGATGTAAGGCGGGCACGGTATGATGTGGCTGGTGGGCCAAGCTAACGCAGGCACAGGTACTCGGAAATCCTCGACTACCACAACGTAGACGCTCAGGCACCGGATGCCGAGCAAAACGGCAGCTAAAAGTCACAGCATTCAGAAGGTCTTGTCATGACACACTTGTAATGGGACGTTTGCCTCATCTTCTCGGCTTCTCTTGCGTTATTTGCTTAGAAGCCACTCGACTTTGGATTGCACGGTACTATAGCATGGCAACCAATGGACACACGACACCATGATAAGAAATGGCAGCGGGCGAGTCGGCGATTCAGGGCGCTATTTTGTCTGGAGCTCAGGCGAGACATCAGGGTTGCCCCTCATGCGGGGTGTTATTTTCTCTTCTCTTTCCCGTGTGTTCTTCGTATGCAATTACATAGATGCACAATAACAGCCATGGGTAGGTGGATGGTGTAGTAGCCGGCTCTCTGGCTGGTCAGAATCAGATGCGGAGAGCTATCCGAGCAACGAATTTTTCCCCCTCAATCACCAGCCTCACATTGCATCATCGGGCCCTGCAACTGACTCGCATGCCGTGGCAACTTTCTCACGCCTGGGCGGACGGGAGCAGGCACCCGTCCCCAGCCTTGCGGATCGCGTCCCTCGCAGGATGACGCATTGCGGGTTGCGGGTTGCGGCCAGTGGCGGGTGCAGCAGCGTCTGCACAGCGACTCAGCGCCCGTGTCTGCCGCACCGTACGCTACGGCAGACGTGACGGCAGGGCAACGTCAACGAGAGTGTCCATGTGGTAGCCGCGCTGTGGATCGCTTGCACTGAGTCAGTCGGCGGCCTGTTTCTGCAGGACATGATGGGCAGGGTCCGCGGCAAGCCTCTGGGCCCTGACGTGCGGATTTGGCGATAATCGGGCCTGGTGTTTTGCACGTCGCGGGTCCGTGGACGGCCAGACGCGATGCAGCGCTCGGAAAAATGGCCGGCTCTGCGCCATCACGTGCATGTGGCGGTGTGGGCGATCGCGATCTGGCGAATGGGCGGCGGGCTGATGTGCGCCGGCCACGTCTTTGGCTGCTTACGCGCAGCTTACAATTGTGCCCTCTGCTCCCGGATTACGCGAGGCTTAGCAAGGCCATGGCCATGGCGGGTCGCGACAAACACCACCGGCAGGCGCTGGTTACATACGCCAATCGAGAATGGCTATAAATCCAGCCGTCGCGCTCGTCCTCTGAGTTTTCCATGTCAAAAACCGACACTGCCAGCGTCTCCGACAAGCAGCATCCGGCCCAGGAAGCCGAAGCCGCGAGCGTGCCTTCAGCAAAGGCCACTTTCGCCGCACTAGTCGCACTAATTGCCATCACTCTGGCGCTCTTCACGCCCCTGCGCAGCGGCCTTCCCAGAAAGCTCATCCCCAGGACCTCGGCCCTGCGCGCAATGGCCACTGCCACCACGACCACCACCTCCACGGCCAGCAGGGCCTTCGGCCCCGTTGCGCCGCCAGCGGCCACCGACATCGCCGCGCGGCCGTGGGACCAGCGCGGCCACGCCGACCACGGCTGGCTCTACACCTACCACACCTTCTCCTTTGCGTCGTACTGGTCCCCGGAGCACGAGTCGTTCGGGCCGCTGCGGGTCATCAACGAGGACCGCGTGGCGCCGGGCACGGGCTTCGGCGCGCACTCGCACGCCGAGTTCCTGATCTGGAGCTACGTGGTGCGCGGTGAGCTGGAGCACAAGGACTCGATGGGCAACCTGGAGACGCTGCGCCGCGGCGACGTGCAGTTCACCAGCGCCGGCACCGGCATCCGCCACTCCGAGTACAACCGCAATAAGAAGGACGAGGTGCACTTCCTGCAGATCTGGGCCAAGCCCGCCGTCGCCAGGCTGGCCCCGTCGTACACGACGCGCACCTTCCCCGACGCGCTGAAGGCCAACAGGCTGTGCCGCATCATGGAGAGCACCGCGAGGCACGGCGGGAAGCAGGGCGAGAACGAGCCGATCCCGCTGCAGGCCGATCTGAGCATGGCCGCGTCCCTGCTGGAGCCGGGCATGAAGGTCCGCCACCAGCTCGTCGCGGATGGCGAGCGGAAGGTGTACCTGCACGTGGTCATGAGCGGGCGGGAGCAACCGCAGGAGGGCGGTGCCGCTATTAAGGTTGGAGATCAGGTGTTGAGGGAGGGTGACGGTGCATATGTCAGGGGGCTGAAGGGCCCTGGAGAGGTTGTGGTTGAGAGCGTGGGGGATAAGACGGCGGAATTTCTGCTGTTCGACATGGAACCTTGAGTATTTAGACGACGGCGTTTCTTTTCCCGTTGAGTACTGACTTTGATCATGTAGATATCGCATACCACCCCTAGAGGCCTTGTTACTATGGGGGCCGAGTCAATGAAGAGATGTTAGATTACAGTGGCGCAGTCTGACTCGTGTAATGCGGTGAATTCCTTGGTTCCCCAACCAAAGCAAAGGCCGCAGTGGCAGAAAGGCCGCTAAGATTCAGTTGACGAGATTTGATGTCCATGGTCCGCTTGCGGGCGGCTGCGAGGCCTGCGATCGGACCATCCATTCATCCGGTCTCTCCGCTTTGGGCCTACCTCAAGCGACCTTCGCCCTCGCCTTTAGCCTAAACCCCTCGCTTGGCACCCCACGATGGCCTGCATACCCGCCTCTGCCCCGCGAAGAGGCCTGGGGAATATCAGCTGGGTGTCTGGTTAAAGATGGCTGCCCTCTCCAATCTACCCTTCCCAACTCTTTCAATTCCTCCACAAGATGGCGACCGGCATTCTCAAAGTGGACGGAGAGTACGTCGTCGGCAGTGATGGCAAGCCCATTATTCTCCGAGGCGCTGGCCTGGGAGGCTGGATGAAGTGGGTATGTCTCATGCACTGTTGAACCACGTGTCTGACGTCAATTCCGCGCTCACAGCATGGAAAACTTCATCACGGGCTATCCGGGCCACGAGCATCAGCATCGGGCTGCTATGCTGAAGGCCCTCGGCAAGGAGAAGTATGAGTTCTTCTTCGACAAGTGGCTGGAATATTTCTTCACGGAGAAGGACGCCGAGTTCTTCGCCTGCAAGGGTCTCAACTGCCTACGACTACCTTTCAACTACCGCCATTTCGAGGACGACATGAACCCTCGCGTGCTGAAGCAGTCCGGATCCAAGCATCTTGACCGTGTCGTCGACCTGTGCGCCAAGCACAAGATCTACACTATCCTGGACATGCACACCGTCCCTGGCGGCCAGAACTGTGATTGGCACTCCGACAACGCGACTAACTATGCCGCATTCTGGGATTACAAGGACCACCAAGACCGGACCGTTTGGCTGTGGGAGCAGATTGCCAAGCGTTACAAGGAAAATCCCTGGGTTGCTGGCTACAACCCCATCAATGAGCCCTGCGATCCTGAGCACTGGCGCCTCCCCGCCTTCTACGACCGCATTGAGTCGGCTATCCGGAAGATCGATCCGCACCACATTCTGTGGCTGGACGGGAACACCTTCGCCATGGAGTGGAAGCACTTTGACAAGAAGCTGCCGAACACCGTCTACGCGTTGCACGACTATACGGCATGTGTTCATCCAGTGATATGCGCGTGTCCCTTTGCTGACAGCATATAGATGATGGGGTTTCCCAAGGGTGAGAGGTTCGTCGGCTCTGATGAGCAGAAGTCCAAGCTGGAGAGGCAATTCGTGCGCAAGGCGGAATTCATGTACAAGATGAAGACGCCGATCTGGAGCGGTAGGTCCCTGAATTGCCCAGAAGTGAGCCGATCATTAACACGATCAGGGGAATTTGGTCCGGTGTATGCAAACCCGGAGCTGGATGCAGACCATGTTGAGGTGAACGAGGCGCGGTACAATGTTCTGTCCGAGCAGCTCAACATCTATGACAAGTACAAGATCCACTGGAGCATCTGGCTGTACAAGGACATCGGCGTGCAGGGCATGATCCACACGAGCCCGCAGAGCAAGTGGAACCGCACCATCGCGCCTTTCCTGAAGCGCAAGCGTGAGCTGCAGCTCGACGCCTGGGGCCGCTACCCCAGCAAGCAGGTTGAGGATGTCGTCTTCCCGCTGGTGGATTGGATCGACAAGGTCGCGCCCACCAGCAAGCTGCAGTATCCCACTCCTTGGGCCACGGAGCGCCAGATCACCCGCCTCGTCAACCAGATCTGGCTATCGGGCTGCCTCCAGGATGAGTTTGCGGAGCTCTTCAAGGAAATGAGCTTCGAGGAGTTGGAGGAATGTGCTAAGAGCTTCGCGTTCGATAATTGCGTACAACGTGAGGGTTTGAACAAGGCGCTCGAGGACCATAGCGCTGTGCCTGAGGTTGCGGCTGATTGGAAGCGCCCGGAGTACCAGAAGCTGGACGGGAACGAGGCGATTGGCGTCTGATTCGTTTGCTCCTTAGATTATTTATGATTTGCATCCCAGATTCCCCTCGCCGCATCGTCTGACGTCGGCCTCCGGCCAATTTTCATTCTTCCCCCCCTTATTCACAAGCTCCGCAGGTATCCATTCGACGCACTCGTGAAACGGCCGACAGGAGTCTATATTCGAGTCCTCGAGCTGTTAGGTAATATCCACACGCTTCACTGATCTCACTTGTTCGAGTTCGTGCGGGCCCTTCCTCCCGCAAGCCATCCGACCTTTTCTTGCCTCTGCATACACCAATCAAGCCCAAATGTTCATCGTTGATTTCTTGGCATATCTGACGGTTATAATAAGCTTGAGTATCACGTCGGACCCTCCGGGGTAGCCGCGTGGTGGTTGCTGTCCGGTAGGCTGGGCGGCCTCACCTCGTCTAAAGGGCCGATGAGTAAAAAAAAAAAAAAAAAAAACCGAAGAAAGAGGCGCTCGGTATATCTTAGCTCGCGGTTACCAGCCGTCCACGTAAAAGCAACTGACCAGGCTGCTGTCCGGGTGGAGAAAGAGGAAGATACATTAATCTAGCTGTTGAAGGAGGGACGGAACGGCGTGCGTTACCCTCGAACCAACGTGTGCCGTGAAAAACCCATGGAGTATCGCTTCAGTCTACATCATCTTGAAAGTGTCGGTCTTCAATAGTCACAGAACGCCATCTTTAAAATAACTTCTACCGCCACCGTTTGATGACAATATCGGCTAATTAATAGAAACAAGAGGGGACAAGAAGAGTAGTCGGCTGCGGAGAGGAACTTGAGTGGGTACAAGGGAGGGAGTTGAGAACAGCGAACAGGATACACGTGACGAGCGCTGCGCGCGAAGGCCGTGTTACTAACAATTGGTGCTAAATTGTTATTGAAGTTGACCACGAAGGTCAAAGCTATGCTAAGGAGTGTGGTATATATACGTAGGAGAGTGGCTACAATCTATTATTGATCTGTTTGATCTGTGCCGCCTGTGGTGTGCGCGCGGGCGGCTCAGACAGATCAATATTGTTTGATCTCATTGATCTGTTCCCGGATGCCTGAGGCATGCAGGATCAAAGAGATCAATTCCTTGGCATCACGTGGTGGGTCTTTCTACGGAGCGTGTTCGTGCCCCGCTGACCTTCTTCCCATCCTACCCTGCTTCTTTGAAGGCTGTGCCGTAACATCTAGGTCAAAGCGCTCGTTTGGTAGGTATTCCGTACCAATGTGAGCACCGACTAATTTCCTCGATCGTGGGGGCAGCTCTTCGGCCCCTGCCGCGGTGTTCAAGAAGTCCCTGGCTTGCCTTAGAAGCTTCTTTGCACTATGACTCCCAGGTAGTGACGTGACTTTTGGCTTCAAGAGAGGGCATGAACCAAGACGAAAGGTGATGTGGACTTGGATCAGCCCACCTTCAGAGCTTTCGGTTGACTTTTCCCTTTGCCCAGATTTCCTCAACGACCAGGGTTCTCTCGAGGAGCCTAGAAGCCCTAGATATTCTTGAGCTTCTGCGTAGGAGCTATCGGAGTCGACATCGTGTTGATCTGTCTCACCAACAATGTTGTTAGTATGTGCAGCATTACTTCAATTGTTGCTTAAGAAGTGATTAGAGAGGCAAAATTATAAACTGATGACTTAAAATCATCATTGCCATCCAAATCTTTGGCAGAGCGAAGCGCAGACTGTCTGCCTGAGCTGCCAGCGTGAAGCCGAGATGGTAAGGGATCCGAGATGATAGAGTTCGATTCTGAGCCAGATTTTGACCTGGAGGTTACGTGGAGATGTCTTTCAAAACCCTCCTTTAGAAGTTTAGTGTTGTACTGATACTTCGAGTAATCACCCAAATACTCAACGTCGCCCCAACCCACTCGCTTCGGCTGCGACTTCAAGCAGTTGCTGTAGATGTCCCGCAGAAGGGTTTCATGAATCAAGCGGTTAGATTTTCCAAACTTTATCCGAAAAGTAACAGGATTCCTTTTACCATCATGCGGCTCTTTCAGCTGTCCGCAGACGTAACGACCGGCAGGTCCTTCGAAGAGACCATATCTTAGCTGCTCGGAAAGACCGGATCTCATGTATCTGCACCTCGCCTTCAGGAGCTGGCATAGGCGAGATTGCCAATCGTCGGCGGCATTCCTTAACTTAGATTCCTTTGGTTCAAGGCCTGGTCATCGCCTGTCTCGACACTATTGAGACGCAGGGAGATGTTGTTCGCAATCGCGTACCCAAGCTCTCCAAGCTGGGATTTTAACTTACGCAAGTTCTCAGGCGGCTGTGTAATGAGCCGCTCAGAGCGCGGTACAAGTGAGTTATGGAACGCGTCCTCAATCTCGCTTAGGGTCTTCCAAGGCATCTCTGTCGTGGTGGAGGGATTGGAGAGAGTTAAAGTACTTTGCAGCATGAATACGTAGAACTTCAAACTGCGTTCGTGCGGAACCATTCGAGCTTATCGCAGGAAATGAGAAGTGGGGTCCGTAATTTCGTGGTAGACATTCCGGCCCCGCTTGACATGACATGCATTGCGGTTTCACACCCCTGGAAACAAATACTCACTTCCAAACGGCAGTCTTTGGTGCTTTCCAGGTGGCGTGTAGCAATAGTATGCCGTTTCCGCACCTCTTTATCGATCTTTTTCCTGATCCAGATCAGATGGTCCTGCATTGCTGATTTGCCCATCGCAGTCGACGAGTCGTACGGCATAGTAAATATGCAAGCGTGGTCAGTCTTGTCCTCGAAATGGAACTCTAGCTTTATAGGAGGCTAGGCCGGAAATCAGAGGCTGAGTCTCGTCTGGGACGTTTGTGTGGACCCCTTGCGTGATCACATCTGATGCGCATGCGGATGCAGCGAGCGCAACTGGTGTGATTGGGACTGCCGGATTGACGACACACTTCTCTAGCCTTATCGAAACCCCCACATGGCACCGCAAATAAATCTCCTTCACTATCTGGAGTGTTACGGCACAGCCCTCACAGGGTTAGGAATGACAAGTTAAGGAACAAGTGGGGGTCGCAGATGCGGCACAGAAAAGACCCACGGGAAGTCACGAGGTGCACGTGACGCCAAGATATTGCTCTGCTCGGATAACATTGCTCTGTCTTGATCCGCTTCGGATAGCAACAGAGCAATAGGGAGCAATAAGGACAACTCAGGACAAATACTAGATTGTTACAGCTTTCCTATAGTATATAAGCTTCACTCTTTAGCTAGATATTTGACCCTTCGTGGTCAACTTCAATAATCAATCCGCATCATTGATTAGTAACACGGCCTTCGCACACAGTGCTCTGTCACGTGTGTTCGTCACTTCGTTCTCTCACACCCTCCCTTGTACCCACTCAAGGTAAACCCTACACGGCTTACCACCCTCTTTGGTGTTTGATCCTTAGAGGTAGAGGCCCGCCGTTACATGGAGCTTCTGGGGTATTTGTGTTGCACGGTATGTGTTCTGCGACGCGGGTCTCCTGGGAGGGCGGTAAGGCGACCTCGATGCCTGAGAGGATGTTCTCGTCTTGATACTCGGTAGAACGTGGCTCTTGGGAACCTTCGGGTGTGTCATGTGCTAAAAAGAAGCGATGAAGCTGGGCCTCCATGACTCCTTCGGTGCCATTACCATTGCGGTCACTGTGGAAACCCGATGTCCTTTCTAAGCCAACGACCACACGACCGCGTTGATCCTTGGATCCAAGGCCATGCAACCCAGTGATTTTGTCCTCTAGCCTCCGAGACAAAGATGCTGTTGCCGGATTACCACCTGTGCTGGATTCCTCGGTTTGATCCAAATCTCCTGTTCGCTCCCTCGGTACTGGCGCTCTTCCCTCCTGCGTGGACGCGTCGCCCAATCCGTGTGATGGTTGCTTCTCAATGATATCGGGGATTTCGAGATAGGATTCGTTCTGAGGCACTGATGGAGTAGCCATCGACCGTGGCCTGCTGCTGATTTCGCCTATATTGACGCGCGTTTTCAGCAAGAATCCTTAGGAGGTAGGAAGCGGGCAAATACTTACGCACTGTCGAACCAAGAGAATTCTTGGGCACAAAGCATACAAAATGAAGGCAAATATCGCCGGTCGATTGAAAGGCTTGCGGAATTTGGGCTAGAGCATCCCACACCTCCGGAGAGACATGACTATGCCCAGGACAGGGCTCGTCATTGTGGAAATGTAGATGCAAATTGAAGCTATCCTTCGGCGCTCTGTATAGGGCGGAGAGAAGGTGGTGCAAGGCCTAATGTATACGATATAAGTGTAATTGTAAATGTCTCATAGTCACTGTGATACCCACAAAGTAGCTTTGAATTCTGCTGACTGGAACGTGATGGACAGACCCGTCTGTATCCCCAGTGCCAGTGACGCGCGAAAATTGCACTAAAGACATAGTGACTTCTTGAATTGAGTCAGAAGAGTAGGTGAGTGAAAGAAAGGGAATCTCAGAAGAGTGAATATGAAGAGCGCGTTTGGGTGCCAGGTAAAAAAGAGCGCTCTTTGTGGAAGAGGCCGCGGCGCGGAAAATTGAACCGATCTTCCCCGTGCCGTCTTTCAGTGATGGCTAGCGAGAAATTGCTTTTTCCACGCAGCAAACGAGGCCGATGAGCATGCAACCCACTTAAGTTTTCTCACCTCTGACGGATGGCTGTGCGTCTTGCATCCTGATCGCCATGGGCCAGTGACATACAGAGGGGTGCTGCAGGCAACCGCTAGCGTGCACTGTTATTTTCTGCGGCGATGCAGTTCTGGCCTATCATATTGGTATGATGGATTAATAATCCTCTGTTTTGAGATGTCGTGCTAGAGGTCGGCTGCAGCACCCCTCTGCAGTCGTTCGCGCAGGGACAAAAAGAAGATCTGTCACAATATTCATACTACGGACCAGGCCGGTCGAGGAGTACAGGAAAGAACAAGTTAAGCTGGAGAAGGGTAGAGTTCTTGGATGAGTTCACGCGGAACGGGACGGACATGGTCAGCATCAGAAAAAGTATCCGTAGTTCTTTCCTTCGTCGGAATCGCACAGAATTAACCCCCTGACCATCCACGAATGATCTCAGTCGTCAATTTACCTGTAATACGGGGCCGCAGTCTTACCCGCACAGCCCGACTCTCAACCGTCCACCTTCTCCAAACCACTCCTCCTCCCCCTCCCCACTCTACCGAGTAGGAGAGAGCCTCCTCAGCAATTCCATCTCGACGTCCTCCCTCCTACACATCCTGACCTCCACCACGAGCACCCTCTCAGTCTCCCCACCCACCAGCCACTCCTCCACGCTCCGCCTCTCCCGCAGGGCATCACCCCACGCACCCTCAACGCCGAGCGTGATCTCCAGCGCCTCGTACAGGGAGCCGGCCTGGCGCTGACTGATGCCCTTCCAGGCGAGGAAGGCGCCCGTGATGTAGTTCTTGATCTCGTCCTCGTAGTCCGACAGCACGAGGTCGCCGGGCAGCTCGGGCGCCCAGTCCGCGACCGCGACGCCGTGCGAGCTGCGCATTGCGTTCGTGAAGCGGAACCGGACGGTGACGGGCTGGACCGCGGCCGGACCGGGAGGAGGGGAGGAAGGAGGGGCGGCGGCGGGGCTGGACGGCTGCGGGAAGGCGGACCGGCTGGCGGGCGGGGGCGAGGCGAGCTCGTGCTTGCTGGCCCAGCGGCGGGCCCCGGTGTTCGGCGTGACAAAGAGGCTGTCTGACTCTTCCTCTCCGCCGAGGGCCGGGTGGCTGGCCGCTGGCGCCCGCTTGGTGGTTGGGGTGACGGGCTGTGCGGACGCGGTCTTGGGGCGCTTGGCTGGGGTCTTGTCGACGGGCTGCTGGGAGGTGGGTGACTTGATGGGGACCTGCGCCTTGCTGCTCTGGTCCAGGGCGAGGAGCGCCCTGGCTGCTGCTTCGTGAATCGCGGGTGCCGCCTTGAAGTGCACGTAGCAGGTCACGACGCTGTCGAGCGCGTCGGAGAAATACATGCCGAGATCCCACAGATGGGGGTCAGCAAGCAGGGCTTTGTTCTTCTCGCACGGGTTGTTTTCCAAGTGGAGGTCGAAGTGGAACTGATCCGGGTCGATTTTGAAGATGTCGTACACGGACTTGCCCAACTCCTGCTTCTGTCAGAGTATCAAATGCGTTCTATCAGACGGCGTTTAAGGAGACTCACTGAGTAGGTCTTGATCTTCTGCGTCGGAAGAATGAACGCCTGGCAATCGTCCCCGTACAGAGCCAAGCGAACGTAGGTAGTGTGTCCGGACATCTTGAGGCGCTTGAGCTAACCGATCGATGGAAGAGGGACGCGTGGGAGACCGCCGGAGCAACGATTGGAACACCCGCTCTGCGACACAGCTGGTAAGGGTATCCTGAGTGGATTTTTTGAGGATATAGAGTATCTTGAGGAGTCGGCGGATGAGGTTGAGGAAAGGCTTGTCTGATGTGTTGTCGACCAAACCGGAGAGAGGAGATTGACGAGCTAAGGCTGAATGTTTACACCCTTTGGAATGGGTCTCAGGTGTAACTCGATGATGAAATGAAAGCTGTTTGGAAGGAGCTGGGGGCTTGAAGAAGGCAGATCCAAGGACGGCAGTGCATTTTCGCGAAGGTTGGAGGTGAAGGATGAAAGTGAGAGCGCGCGAAGTTTCTTTCCATCGCAACCCTCAATGCAGCGCCGCGCCCACGCATTTTCCCTCGCCATTCGCATACTGCGAGAAATCCTCCAAGAAAATGGCTTTAGCAGAGAAGCCGCCTCGAAATATGCCAGACATGGTCAGAGTCACCCTCGCAGCAGTCGGAAGCTGAAGCGCCTATCCCTGGGTCCGTACAGATGGAGTTTTACCCACGGAGTTGTAATGGAATATCAATCCAGAATGGGCCCTGAGAAGCTGGAATGCTTCCTATTTTGGAGAGTTGACCCATGCATACTCCATCCTCTGGCTCCTCTCGTCGGGTAAGCGCCGAGTGTGCTTGGTGGATGGCCGACACATCGCATTTGCAGAGAGCAAAAGACGGTGGAAAATCGACACAATCAAACATCACGATTGATAAGCGGATCCATAGGGTGGCAGCTGCTGACCTCCGAATATCGGTTCCTCGCAGAGTCGTGCCGAAGCGATCGTCCCCACTTTCTTTATCAGTATATGCAGCCAGTAGACGCGCAACTCCGCCCTCAGAATCCCCGCGCCGTGTAGATAAGTAGCCGAGATCCAACATACAAGGACTGCTTACCTTGCGCCATCCGCCAAGTCTGCCAAAATGACTGCAAAGAAAGATGCAGCCAAGTTTTCGGCAGAGGAAGCTCCCCGCGAGGGATCCTCGTCAATCGAACTGGAGAGTGGGGTGATCCAGGATGGCAACACGCAGTTGAAGAGAGCCCTGGAAGCAAGGCATATCAACATGATTGCCATCGCGGGCATGATCGTACGTTCCTGCTCCCCGTTCGGCACTCGCCATAACTCAGTCGCGTGTAAATAGGGCACTGGCCTCTTTCTGAGCTCTGGTCAGAATGTTGCAAAAGCCGGGCCTGTCGGAGCACTTCTGAGATACGTCTTCATGGGTCTTATAACGTCCGGCGTCGCGTATACGACAGCTGAAGTGACGGCTTTCATGCCTGTCTCGGGAGGCTTTATCCGCCATGCCACACGATTTCTCGAGCCGGCGCTCGGAGCGGCAACGGGATGGAACTTCTGCATGAGGTTCGAGAAGAACGTGCCGATTCGAGTCTGACCAAGTCCCAGGGTATACCATGTCGATTTCCGTGCCCGCCGAGATCAGTGCAGCAGCTACCCTGATTCAGTTCTGGAATGGCAGCATCAGCCCCGCCGTGTTCATCACCATATTCCTCCTGTTTATTCTCGCAATCAACTTTTCTGGTGTACGCCTGTACGGAGAAGTACGTTTATCCATGGCTTACCTATTCTGCAGAATTTCAATAATTGACCTTGTTATTAGTCCGAAGTCATCTTCGCGTCTCTGAAGATCATGCTCATTGTCGGGCTCATCATCGCCGGTCTTGTGGTTGACCTTGGCGGCGGGCCGAGCCACGACCGCATTGGCTTCCGATACTGGAAGAATCCTGGAGCATTCAACGGGTATCTGGTAGACGGTGCAACCGGCAGGTTTCTCGCCTTCTGGGGGACCTTGGTGTCGGCCGCCTTTGCGTATGGCAACATCCAGGTCGTGGCCATCTCCGGCACCGAGACTCGTGATCCCCGGAGAATCATTCCACAAGCAACCAAGACCGTCTTCTACCGGATTCTTGTCTTCTACGTTTTGAGCATCTTCGTAATCGGCCTGATCATGTAAGAGGCAGTCATACGGCCATGGACGACGTGATACTAACGTGATGGACAGTCCTTACAACGACGAAGGCTTGTTGGCTTCCAGTGGCACCGCTGCATCATCGCCGTTTGTACTTGCGTTCGAGCGCGCCGGCATCAAAGTACTGCCATCGATCATCAATGCTGTCGTCATGACGTCTGCTGTCAGCTCGTTCGGCGTGCGTGTTTATTGCCTCCCGCACGCTGTACGGCTTGAGCATGGATGGCCTCGCGCCAAAATGGTTCCAGACCCGCAATCGGTTTGGGACGCCCTACTACGCTGTTGGTCTGACCGCGATACTTAGCCCGTTGGTGTATTTGAGCGTCAGCAACAGTACATCAACAGTATTTGCATGGTTCGTCAATATTACCACGGTTGCGGGTCTCATAGGCTGGCTCGTAGTCGAGGCCTCGTACTTGCGCTTCTACTATGCGCTCAAGATACAAGGAATCTCGAGAGATGGTGAGTGCCACGCTTCCGATGCAAACCTGTGTGAGGAGGCTTACTGACTTGTCTCGAAGAACTTCCGTACAAAAGCCCCTTCCAACCATATACGGCTTGGGCTACACTGGCTGCCGTCTCCCTAGTCATCTTCTTTTCAGGTAAAGTTATCGGGTTTGGTTGGCATGCTTCGGCTAACGGGACTAGGGTTTGACTGTAACGGTAGGCTCCTTCCACTAAGCTTCGGAGTCGCTTAGCAGGTTGGTGGAAACCGAAGGGTTTACCTTGAAGAGACAAGAGGAGGATGGCGGTGCAAAGAGGGAAGTATCACGTGATAGCGCGGTGCGCAATGAGCTTGTTACCTCCAAATCAATAGGGTTTGAATTGGAACTTTGAGTTGACCACGAAGGGTCAAATGTCTAGCTAAGGGAGTGTGACTATATAGTACTAGAAAAGCTATGACAATCTGGATTTGTTCGGGTTGGATCTGTAGGAGTGGGATCTGAGGTGGATGGATCTGTGAGGCTTGGATCTGTACAGATCCAAGTGTGGGTCCGGGTCACGGGTGTGCGTGGGGCGCACGTGACGTTAGCGCCCAACCACCTTCCTGGTTTCCGACATTCGTCGGTGCGAGGCGATCGCTATGTTTACCTGTTCCGCGCCCGCTTACCTCTATCCTTTCCGGGATTCTAGCCCTTGATCCTTCGTTCCTGTGGGCCTTCTTCCCGTAGGGGACTCTGTCTTCCGTCCTATCCCGTAACCGCGTTGTCCCTTGCGGTCCTATCTCCCGTGCGGGTTCCTCGCCCTTAGGGTCATAAAGCCCGCTTCCTTGGAGGTTCGTAACATTGACGTGTTCTTCCCCGGGAATTGGTCTGCGGCAACTTTCATCACCTGTGGGTCTCCATTTACACTTTATGTCGGGTTTGATCGGGGTTCTCAGCTAATAAATACCTGTTCAGGCTACTTGAATATCCCAATTTTTGCTGGTATGTTGAGATTTTGTATTCGGCTTGGAAACCCGCTGACATCATCGCCAGCTATGTACATTATTGCCAAGTTGTCTGTGCGGTCGCCTATGCCCAGCCTTGCGGAAATCAACTTCATGCCAGAGCTCGGGGAGGTCAGGGATGAGCGAGCCATGTGGGAGCCTGAGGACAAAGCATCTGTCATGGGGCGGATATGGAAGAACATATTTTAAAATCAGTTGACTCTCAGAGGTGTAAGCGGAACAATGGGAGAGATATGTTGAAGAGTGGAACAAGCACCATTGATGCGCTGATTGACAGGTTTCATAATCTCGTGTCAGGGACTGCGGTGTTCTTGTCAATCTGCAACCGGATGGGCTTGTCTACAGATGGATGCTGCAGCTGACCGCTAGCGCGAACTGCCACCGACCAGCATGTTCGACGAGTACACCAGCATGTAAAGTCGAGATGTCCGACCCGAAAGCTTTGATACTGGTCATTGAGATAACCTCCCACAAACCTTGGGGGCCGTCGTACTGTTGCTGATGTCACCTGGGTGGCGCATAAGGCAGGTAGATAAGCTTTGGCGCTGGACACCTACAAGACAAGAACGTCCATTGCTTCAGCCAGCTTCGAATTCCTCTCGTCATGGTGCATCGTTCTTCTTTCCCGCGTGGAACACTCGAGAGCCGTGAGGTGCAGCCATCTGCTTCAGTTTTTCCTCCCTTTGCTGTTCGTTTGCGATGTCGTCAGGCTGCGGACGCTCTCTCTCATGCATTACGACTCTGCTCTTGCCAGCGCCGCTTCCGTTCATACCGCTCTCACCGCCGTTGTACTGCTCATGGTGTCTCTCAGCAAAATAGGCCTCCTTATCTCCGAGACTGATAAGAATCTATTCCCCGAAGAGACAATCGGCCAGCGGACGCAGAGATGGCGGGGGCGCTGCGGCGGGTGGGGTTGTGGGGGAAGATGGAGCGGGCGGCAGGGACGGACGGGCTGGGGGCGCGGCTGGACGAGGTGGAGGCGGGGCTGAGCCGGGGGGGGAGGCAGCTATTCTGTCTGGCGCGGGTGGTGCTGTAGGAGGGGAGGGTCGTGGTGCTGGACGAGGCGACGAGCGGCGACGGAGGCGCTGGTGCAGGAGATGCTGCGGGATGCGTTCGCCGGCAGGACCGTCATCGCCGTCGCTCACCGGTTGAACACCGTTCTGGACTTTGACCGCGTGGTGGTCATGGAGCGAGGCGAGATTGTGGAAGTGGGCCCGCCGCGAGTCCTGCTGGAGACGGAAGGAAGCTTTTTCGAAGCGCTCGTCGACGCGCAGGGACAAGGAAAGCGGATGGGCTGAGACCGAAAGCATGTGGATTGGAAGGCTAAGGGCTAATTACCACTTCTCTGGTCCATTGGCCCTTGACATAGTCTGATAGGGCTGGCCAGTTACGATTTCGGTCAGGCCATCTGCAACCACGTTGCGGCCTCTGTCCGGGCCCGAGTATATTCAGCAGGTCCGGACGGATGGTCTTGGTGGGAAACATGTCTCGCGAGGGCACAGATACACCGTTGCCTTCAGTCAAATGGACGCGTTCCGTCACTTTGTTCATTCCCAACGTTTTCCGAAGCAAGGATTTCGTCATGAGACCATCTAAACTTGACGGGACAAGATAGACATTCAGAATCGCCTGGTGACTACATCCATATGCCCAGCAAGATGTTCCGCTCCCTTCACTGGTGGCTAGGGAGGAACACAGGAACTCCCAGTGAACTCCTCCAGTTCCGGAAATTGCCATCCTGGGTGATTCTTCCGTATCCCTTTCTGTACCCTGACTGCACCCTCTAAGGTCATGACCTGATATCCCTTCTCACCACAACGATTGGGATACATGCTGAATGGAACCTTGACGAGCAAGCCATCGTAGCAGTGCGACCCGGGGTTCTCCCTCTTCCAAGGGCCCGAGCTTTGGGGCATGTCTGCCCGTTCGATGGCAAAGTCGTCGACCAGCGCTCTTTCAGACGCAGCCTGGGTCGAGGGATCGGTATGGTATAACGAGCGGGGAGCGTGGTGGAGGGCCTGGTTTGCCCTCATCGCCATTTCCAAGGGAGAGAGGACCGTCGTTGAGTTTGTCATCGAATTCTTCGCGAATTTGCTTTGGAGGCTTTCCGGAACAAGGTTGTGCGGGGGCAGCGGAGACGCAGCTGCGAGGCCCAGGAGGCCGAGCAAGACGGTAGGGCGCACCATCTTGGATGGGAGTTGAATGGCAAGACGGCAGGAAGAAGGGAGAAAACCGTCCTTGTAGCCAGCAGTCGAGGGAACGTTCTTTCATTTTTATGTTCCAGAGTCATACGCTACTGGATCCTGATATTGCGGTATTTGCAAAGGTTGACCAAGTTTCCTTATATGGGGCCTACATCGCACTAGTGGTCCACGTTCCAAAACCCCAACGCCAACGTGCTTCGTCGTCGTGCCCAACCGAGAGACAGATAAGCAAGAGGCTTTCCTTTCCCGTCCTAAGCGTGTACCATAACATCATCACAGCCGTTGAATAATGACTTTTATTGGTTTTTTCTCCTCCGAGCCAGGCTACCTCCGCTCTCTCTACCATGTGCCATCTCCAAATATCCGGTCTACCGACCAAAACCGAACCAGCCTTTCTTCTTTGGCTCCTCCGCCTTGGATGGGGCCTCATCTAACCGAACGCCTCCTTCGTTCTCCACTGCAGCCTTCGCTCTGCCGGGGTAGTCGATGTAGTTGAATGCAACGTCGAGGAACAGAGGTTTGACTGGCACTGGCTGCAGCTTGGGCGGCCATTGGACAAGGTTCCGGACATCTACGCCTTCCGCCGGATACTCATTCAACCGCTCTACGATCGGAGCAGGAGCTTTTCCCTTGGAAGCCGAGCGATTATCGGCAACATTATTGTGCAGATCAACAAGTGCACGGTATTGCGATGTAAGACCCTGGACTCGGTTACGAAGGAATTCGGCCTGTTCGCGGGACACATCTAGCTTAGGAGGCCCGGCTGAAGATGCTGAAGTGCTTGTGGCAACGGCTTTGGCAGTGAGCTCAAGCGCTCGAGCAAAGAGAGCAAGGGCGTTCTTGGATTGCGACAGGAGTGCGTGTGAATAGCCAAGGTTAAGGCACTTCAGAGCGCGGTAGTAGGCTCTCATTCCATCAAGCCCTTCAATGAAACCAGCGTCGCGCATGGCGCCCCTGAGGTCCTTCACCGAGTCGATACTTTGGAGGATCGAGTCGTAAAGCACGTTGCGCTCTCTTATTCTTGCAAGCTTGCGGCCGGTGCCTTCTTCCTTCTCAATCCACTCCTGGCCGTCTCTCCGGGCCTTTTTAGGCTTCTTGATGCTCTCAGAGTCCAAAACGGCGCCGTCATGGCTGCCGATGAGCACGCGGTTCCTTCCCACACGCCAGCCGATGAGAGTATAGTTGACAGCCAAGTCCGTCACACGGAGGTCTTGCATGCGCGAGTCCCCTTCACCCACGCCCTCCTTCTCCAACTCTTCAATGGCATGGCGAGTAGAATCCGAGGCATCTTGGCTAGCGATCAGGACATCATCGTAGGCAGCCGCCTTGTCGCGGGACGACGTCTCGGGCGTGGCAGAAGCCAGGAATTCGGAGAGACGAGCTTCGGCAGACGTGACGGCAGCAAGGGCTTGGCCAACTCCAGCATCCACAATGTTCGCGGTGCGCGAACGCCATGTAATTGTGTTGGGGATCTTCTCGGCCGAGTTGGCGTCCTTACCTAGGCAGTGGGGTCAGCGCGCGACAACGTGATGGATGGTTCAATTCAAAATACCGGCAGCCGATGCCTCGTCCTTAAGGGCGTCGGGATGGAGCTTCTCGACGGCAGAAACAAGTGCGGCATCGTTCTTGGGGAAGAATTGGAGAGCAACAGCGGCGACGGTGACGGTCCTGGGGAGACGGGACTGGTATGCGGCGTAGCGGATGCTGGGGTCGATTGTGCCGGCCAGGAACTCCTTGTACAGGTCCCTCTTGGTGGCTTGAAGGAGGGCGTTGTAGATGACGCGGGCAGCAGAATAGCTGAGCAAGCACTGCTTCCATCTTTGGTCGGGCGGCTGGGAGCTGTCGGAGTGGATGCCTTCTGCCTGCTTCTCGAAGTCCTCGGCGCCGCGGAGCGAGTATGCGTATGCCCGGGCCTCGAGCAGATCGACGTTGGTTGCACCGGTGGACGGGTCGGCCAGCAGCGAGGCGAGCTCCTTCGCGGTCTGCGCAGCCTTGTGCAGGCGCGAGACAATGTGCTTGCGGGTGGAGCCCGTGATGCCCTTGTCGGCGTTGTCTTCGGCGTGGGCCGACTTCATGTGCATGGCGTGGGCCCAGGCGCGTTCGGCAGTGAAGACGAGGAGGTGGACGAAGCTGTGGCAGGTCAGCGGGGCCTCGCAGGCGCGGGCGGGCGGGCGCACTCATGGCTCTTCGCGATGTCTGCGGCGGTCACAGGCGCCTTCTGGGCGAACTTTGCGTTCTTGGGCGTGGCGCGGCCGGTGCGCCGGCGGAGCGTGAGGATGCGGCGCGAGCAGGCCTGGCGATAGGTGCTGTAGTCGCCCAGCAGCAGGGCGTCGTCGCGCTGGGCGACGACGAAGGCGGTGATGTCCATTGGGGCGCGGGGGCGTGAGGTGCAGGTGCAGGTGCAGGCGGGGTGCTGGCAGCGGTGGCAGTGGCGGTCGGCGACCAGGGCAAAGGCGGCGGGCGGCGGTGGCGGGCGGCGGGCGGTGGGCGGCGGCGGTCACGTGCGGCCGAGATTTCTCGATTCGCAGCCGCAGTCGTTCGACGGTGGACGCGCTGCGCGCAAAATCCTCCGCCACTGCCATTGCCGCCGCCTCAACATCTGCCTGTCTGCACCCGCTTCGAAGCTCTGTTTCCGTCGTGCGCCGCAGCTCCTGGTCCCCGCAAGCCACCCGCCTTCCTCCTCGCACCGTCCAGGGCGTTATGCAGCCGTGTATGTGCGCCCTTCTTGACCCTCGCCGCTCTCTGCTAACGCCCGCGTCCACGCAGCACCTCCCTTCTTTCTCCAGCGTCGGTAGCCTGTCGTCCCATCCGCTCCCAGGGTATGCTGGAGCGCGCGTCGCTATGTCTCGAATCCGGAGGACGACACCTGCTGCGCGGTCCCACGCCTCGTCTCCGAAGCCGCCGCATGCTGCACTCGTCCTTCTGGCACTACGGCGCCGTTGACCTCGACCTCTCGGCATGGTGTGCTTCCATGCTCCAGCCCCTCCCGCATGGAGACACGGCCGACCACGATGCCGCGAGGCCGACCCGCAGGACCACCCAGGACGCGCTTTTCTTGGACTTTCTGTATCCGGGGAAGACATTGGCCCTGATGCGCCGCCTGTCCAGCTTTGGCTGGGAGACCTGGCAGCCGCCCCACATGCGTGCCTCGTCTAGTACTCGTGTGCGCCGCTTTTCTTCCAAACCTCCGGCTTCCGGAGACGGCCACGACGCTTCTCTGTCTTTTGAAGATGCTAGTGGCCTTTCCGAACAAGACAGCCTCTCCGACGAAGCCCAATCCAGCCTCTCCGACGACGCCCAATCCAGCCCGTTCGACGACATATCACCCATGCCGCTTGGTGATGTCTCTGAATTCGACTTCGAGCGCGATGTGGAGGATATAGAGAAAAGCCAACCATGGCTCCGTGAAGTGGACAACCCGGCCGGCACACTTCGCTTGCTTCTGCAAGCAAACGAGAGAGATAGCAGGGTGATGTGGACTCTGTGGCAGCGAATCGATCGAGACAGTCGGAGTCCGGACCTCTCCGCCGACGTTTTGGATTATTTCTGCTCTGTCAAACCTTTTCTCGCCATTCTTGCCGAGGAAGTCATCGCCATATATCATGCTCTGGATATCCAGGATCGTCGACCATCTTCCTACCGCGGCGCCATAAAATCTTATCTTGCGCTGGGCAATCTGGGAAAGGCAGCAATGGTCCACTTTGCCGGCGCTGAAGCCGGGAAAGCGGCGCATGGCAACATCGGAACTGCCGAGCTGCTCGCCCACGCCATCAAAAAGGAAAAGTGGCAATTGGCTGTTGAGGTGTACACATCCATGACCAGCCTTGTCGGACGATCGAACATGTTTTGGTCCGCCGCAAAGACTGATTTGGAAATGCACGAACACGTCGATTCGTTCCTCGTTTGCCTTCGGCGGATGCGGCGGTTGACCGGCCGAGATCCAGAAGAGCAGGATCAGATACGCGCTTTCGCGACCGAGTTCGCGGCCCAAGCTATTCTGCAATACGCACCCCGCTATTCTACCGAGATTGACGGGTTGCGCTTGTACCGTCTGATCATGAGGTTGAAGCAAACCGCCTTTATGGAACCTCGTCATTTCGAATTTGCACTGCAAGGGTTATTAGGAGCAGCGGACCTCAAGAAGGCAAGTTGGATCCCGAAGGTTGTCCACAAGCTTTACAAAAGGTACATTTCCATCGCAAAGGAGGATCGATCCATGAAGGTCAGTGGAAAGGTGCTCCACGCAATGCTCTACGCCCTGTCGAAAATACCACACATTTCCCGGTCCCCTGGCGCAACAGGCCCCTCTCCCGTCCTGCTCAGCAATGTAATTGCAGACCACGTTCGCTTTTTCGGTCGGCTCAAAACCAGCACCCTTGTGCTCCTCATGGGCACTTACGCACGTCTCGGAGATGTGAAGAGAACGAGGGCCTATTTCAAACAGATACCTTTGCAAGAGCGCTATTCAGAATCCCACATAGCGTTCCTTGTCGAGGCCCACGCTAGAAATGGCGATCTCGAAGGTGCTCATCGACAGTTCAACACGATCGTTAAGTTAGTGGGAAAACTTCCTGGCTTGCAGATTTGGAATCTGCTGTTGAACGCTTATGCCAGGAATGGTGATCTTGCAGGCGCTAGCCGCGTCTTCGATGACCTGATGCAGCAGCCATCCTTGAAGCCCGACGCACACAGCTTCACTGCCATTCTGGATCTCATGTCCCAACGCGGCGACGTGGATGGCGTCAAGGACATGTTTGCGCTAGCTGCGGACGTTGACGATAAAATCATCCGTTCTACTGCAGTAGCGGGATATCTCGTAACCGCCTTCATAAACAACGACGATATGGAGGCGGCCGAGCTAGTTGCTGAGCAGCTGCGGAAACGCAAGGATTCCGGGACGATGAGCGGCTCTCTTACTCCCATTTGGAACAATCTTGCCACCGCGTACGCTTTGAGGCGCGATGTCACATCAACACGCCGTATCTACGAGCAGATGCAAGCAGAAGGCATCGAGCACGATGCCTTGACTTATGCCGCGCTGCTACAAGTGTTGTGCCTAGTTCGCGACACTGACGCGGCGTACAAGATTCTGAGGCTTGTTATTCCGCAGAGACCCGTGAAGCAGATAGCATTGCACTACGCTATTATCATGGCTGGTTACATTAACCAAGGCAGCTATGAGAAAGTCTGGCACGTCGACCGCCACCGACGGCGCAATGGTATACGTGCCAGTCTGAGCACCAGAATGGCTGTCATCAAGGCCACAGCTTTGTCTGAGTACGTCGGTCGGTACAGGAACCGTGAGGACCCCACCTCGTCGAAACTTGTGCGCACGGAGAAGGTGTTGGCCGCTACGCTTGCGAGGAACGATCGCTTGGAAATGTCGGCTGAACCCCAGACCGGTCTCGGCATAAGAACCATGGACCAAGCAGACGGAGCCTATTTGGAGTTTGTGATGCTCATTTATGGGAACAAGTACGCCTTCGAAATGGTCGAGCGACTCTTCCAGGAATACGTGAAACGTCATCAAAATGATGTCAGCCTCACAAGTTCGGACAACGCGCCTCCCCTCCGCATGCTCGTAGCTCTCATGAATGCGCATTTCTCAGCTGGACGCTACGACGACGTAGAAAAGCTATGGCATCTTGCCCTCGAAGAAAGCACACGCCTTGCAAAGCTCTACACGCCGACAGCAGCCGTCCATCCTGGCACTAAAGATCCTCCTAGCAATCCAATCGCTCCAACGCGCGCCCACCTGCTCAGCCAGACGCTCGTCATCTACCTTCGCACGTTGCACTTCCAGGGCCGTTATGCCGACGCGCAGCGCACCGTCTCGGATCTGCTCGCTCAAGGCTACACCCTAGACAATTTCTCGTGGAATCTGTACCTCCAACTTCTCGCCCGCACCGGCCGCATCAGCCTGGCTTTTTCCCTCTGCGAGAAGTACCTCATGCCGCAGTGGCGCGGTTGGCGCACGAGCAGCCAATCCCTGAAGCGCAGCTACCGGAGAACCCGCGGCTGGGACTACATGAACATTAACGCCAACCAGAGCAAGGCCAACATCGTCATGCCCCAGTACCGCACCATGGTCATCCTGGCCGCGGCCATGAAGTACGTCAGGCGCCTAGAGGCGGTCGGCGGAACAAGGCAATCGGATTCCAACGACGACGGCGTACCTCTTCACGAGGCACAGCTGAGGTATAACGCGCCGCGGACGGTGGCGGCCTTGCAGGCGATGCCGCACGTTGATGACGATCTGCAGGCGATGTTCTTGAGGGATGATTGATTGTAAAATGTGCATGGTGTAGAGCGTAGCTTGTTTCTTGCATGGAGACGATATGATCATGAGCGGGATGTAAAAATAGTGTAAACTCTCCTTTCTTCAGCTATGTCTTTGGGCCTTGTTAAGAGAGGGTAGATGGATTGGGCATGTACATTTAAAATAGTTGTCGTGAAGATAGACATTTCTGTTCTGGGTTGACCAAGCGTCTGTATTCAACTTGCATTGGAATAACGTCATGGGCAGGAAAGAAGGCGGATGCGCTATACATCGAGTCAAACAGATCAGAGTGTTCATGATCTGCCCATCCAAGCGACAGGAAACGGTCCATGCAATCTGGACAATGCGACCCTGGACTGGTGCAAAAGGAGAAAAAGAAAGAGAGAGTGGCCCCCTCCCGGGGAGCCGCGGCGCAGCAGGAGGCCCAGGATGCAACCTCTATTTTACTGTGCACTTTGGCGCCACCAGAAGGCAACAAGGCTCAGAGTACGTGCACCCCAGCTCGCAATGATGCGAGAGACGCATGATTGCCCCGTTGGTGACGGCGGGGATGTGGATGCAATTGCCAGGCAGGGATTCGAAACTGCACTCGCAGGGGTCGGCTGCAATTCTGGACTGGCGATTGGCAGCTACGCAACAGCTGGGGCCAGGGACGATCAATTGCACAAGTGCAGCTCTTGACTCCCGGTGCAGCCCGAGGAGAGTCTACCAGGGTTGAAGAAAAGCACACGCTGCGCGGAAGCTAGGAATCAGGCCGATCGGGCGGGCCATGCTATGATTGCCTCGCCTAACACAGGAACAGCGTACATCTTGGAGCAGACTGAGACAGGCAGATATGCGAACTCCCGTCGCGTGGCAATGTTGATTCTCTCCGGCATCCGTATAACTGGCAATCCCCCGGCTTTCTGGGATTTTGGCATTCTGTGCTCACCTCTTCTCCGAGAACAAAATGACAGAAATGGGCGTCCGTCAAGGAACGAATCCGAGACTTGTACATTGTGCAAGGATGCACCTTGGAGGAGGTTCGGGAACACCTCAAGAACATCGAGGGCTTTGATGCCTCGTATTCAACCCCTTCTTTACACTGCGTTCTGTATCCACGACGGCCATAGTTGACAGATTGAACAGCATACGAGCATATCGGCAGAAGATTCAAGAATGGAACTTCAAGCGGAATGCCGCCCGTCAGCATGATGGCAGTCCGTATAAGCCAACGGCCAAGTTCTCTGCTCCGCGTCGATCAAATTCGGGGCTAGAAAGCAAAGAGTGGGTACTCCGCATCAAGACCACCGGTAGCTCCGTTGAGTTATTATTGACAAACCTCTGCAGGTTCCTTCCATCCACTGCCGACGCCAGCGAAGCCGTGCTTCCGCTTGAGACGATCCTCGCAGTCTTGGATGCGGTCGAACGAGGATCTGCTTCATATTTCTTGGAGCATGCTTGCCAGACATATCAAACACTTCTCTTGAATCGGCCTCTCAATTTCGACTCGACCTCTCCAAGACTGTCGAGATACAAAGCACACCTTGGCGAACATCCCCTCTTCATTGCCGCCAAGTCATCTTCCGCAGAGGTGGTGAGACTCCTCCTGGAATGTGGGGCAGATGTGGGAAATCAAGGCTGCTTGCCTGGGAACAGGGATTTTGCGCCGTTGAATGCCGCAATACTCTGCAACAGTGCCCAGACCGTCCGCAAGCTTATCAAGCACGGCGCGGTGAAGAATGGCCACGGCATGACGGCGTTGTGTTTTGCCGTCGAACACGCACACGACCCCACCATTGTTCTGGAACTCATGTCATTCGACCAGGGCACCGCGCTGGAGCTGGCTCTTCGACGCCGACGCCGCGAATACGGTGGATACCGGCACGGTACTGCCACAGCTGTGGTTAGACATCTACTCGAAGCAGGGATACGACCTCAGGCACCGCAATTCGAGCACCATGCCCTCTTTTACGAACCGTTTCAGCACATCTACGGCTGGGGAAAATACCTCAATGAGGACGAGAAAGTGTCTCTGAGGCATTTCATCAATTGTGGCTTGCCGCTTCAGAGGCGCCGCCATCAGCCAGCATGCAGCGCGAAGGAATGGGGCGCGACACTGGAGCACGAGCTCTTGTTCCATAAGTCGACTCGGGAGGTCATGAGCACCCTTATCTTGAAACTGGATTTCAGCAGACGATGCCTCGCAACCAACCTGTTGCACGTACTGGCAGCAGGATGCACGAAAGACTGCTGTCACTACACAAGCACAGACTTCGAACCGGCAATTGCTGCGCTTATCAGCAGAGGTGCAGTTGCGGACGGGAAGTATCAGTGCGAAAGTACCGCTCCTGATGGAGAGACGGTTCTGCACGTATTCCTGGACCGCGCAATGCGATGCGCGCCTGGGGGTCTTCAGAGCCAGGAACTCGTCTTGTCAGAACTCAAGATCTTGCTCGGACCGGGGCGCGCAAATGCCTGCCGCCAGGACGACTCGTCTTTCCCTATCCACGTGGTGCTTGGGAGCGCAGCGTTCATCCGAAACCATCCCACGTATGTTAGGAATCGATAGTGAATTTACATTCAGCTACGTTCTATTTACAAGAAGAAGTTGCTAAGGAGTGGAGAGAGCTACGAGAAATGAGAGACTAAATAGTAGCGCGGCGAAACGATGTTCCTGAACTAGTACTGTGCGTACAAGTCCTTTGGACTCTAACAACGTACGCTCGCTAGATCATCGAGCTCCTCCTCCTGCAGTTTCCTCGAGACTTTTGTCAGACTCAAGCTCCTCTCTGGCAACGTATCCTTTGCCACTAACTCCCGATCACGGACTCCTACAGGGACTATTGTGACGGCTCTTACTTCCACCGAGGAGTGCTCGTGCAATCTGGCTTGACGCCTGCTGCGACCAACGTATTCATCCAGGCCGCTGAGGTGGTATCCATGAAGAAGTTTCTTCGGTCTCAACTTCACATGCACGGGACAACGCGCTCATACGGCCAGATGCTCGAAGTTCTCAAAGTACAGAAAGACATGGACGCGCAGCGCAAAAGCTTCCCGCCGGATTTTGTCATGGACGTTCTACGGCTTCTACCCGGCAGCCAGCGGCAACAACTCGTATCTACCGGCTTCTACGAAGAAAGCACCCATCAGGCGCTCGGCTCGTATGCGGCGAGCTCGAACAGGTATTTGCCCAGCTACCAAACGGAGCAGCACACGCAATCCCGCGCACGTAAGTTCCTCCCCATCCCAGCTCTTGGCCACAGCTGCCGCAACACCCTGCACTTACTGAACTTTGTTTAGCCGGAGACCTCCAGATCCCGAGACCCAAGACCCGAGCAGATTCATCAGGATCGAGCCTGGCAGCAGCATGTCCAGAGCGTTGTACTGGGGGGACAAGCTCTCCCAAATGCAACGATGGACGGGCTCAGAACGTATGACGGGTTCACATCAGAAATGGACGACTGCAGGGATCTATCATATCTCTCAGAACTCTAGTGTTTATAACAGAACATGGGCTGCTGGTGAAGTTGCACCTTTGAGGTGTTACGAGAAATAGCGACCATAAGAAGCTGCACCTGTAAATTCGAGAACCCTTTGTGCCAGAAATGGAAGCAAGACACATACCCAGGTTCTCACAACCGCTCATCAGACAGACAGACACACACACACACACACACACACGACCCGCCATGCCTGATAATCCATTGTTTCAAAACTAGAATAAGACCAGCACAACGCGGGCAAAAACGAGCGTCTCCAACCCCTGAATCCATCAAACACCACAACACCATACCCCACCTGCACCACGCTCAGCCAGACCGATACAGCGCCACCGTATCGGGGTAGACGTTCAAGTTGGCCTTGTAGTTCGCCACCTCGACCCCATCCCTCGTCACCATACTCGTCGCGCCCACCGTATTCAAGCTGAACATCGAAACATAGCTCTTCCCTTCCACACTCATAATCCCCGCCTGACACGACCCCCCCGGCGCATTCGAGCACTCCGTGCTATAATTCCTAAAAAAGCTATACAACCCCGCCCCATACACCAATACGCTGCTGTCCACCACCCGCAACCCCCACCCACTCGCCCCAGCCGCAAACACCGGATCGCCCATCGTCGCGTTCACCGGAAACGCAGCCGACGCGTCCAGCCCCGGCTGGAAGTACGCCGTCTCGGTCTGGATCTGCCCGGCCCACACGGCGCCCGCGTTGCGGAACTGGTACTGGTACTTGGCGTGGTGCTCGACGCTGGTGCCGACCAGCCAGGTGGGGCCGGCGCTCTCGACGAGCAGCCCGCGCCCCGCGTGCACGGTGATCTGGCGCAGCGACGCGTCGTCGATGTCGTGGTCGGCGGCCCAGAGCCAGACGTTTTCGGCGTAGAGGCCGGCGGCGGCGCGGGTGACGTGCATGGAGGCGTAGGCGGCGATGCAGGCGGGGTTGGTGGTGGTGGTGGTGGTGGTGGAGGCGGCGGCGGCGCAGGTGGCGAGGGAGAGCGAGGAGCCGGTGAAGCCGCCGATGCGCGTGTGCACGTCCCAGAGGCCGCTGGGGGCGCCGGCGGGGGCGGCGAGGTTCCACTGGATGAGGATGGCGCCGGGTTGGGCGCCTTGGGTCGAGACGATGGTGTCGGACCATTCGATGCGGCCGGTGGTTTGGCCGGGGCGGCCGCCGACTTGGATGACGGGTTGGGGGGCGGTGAGGTTGGCGAAGAAGGGGCCGGAGGAGAGGAGGACGGGGTAGGCTTCGCCGACGAGGCGGAGGCCCGGCGGGAGGTAGAGGGTTTTGGTGAGCTTGTACGTGCCCGCGTCGAGGAGGAGGACCATGTTGTAGTAGGCGGCGTAGGTGATGGCGGTTTGGAGGGCGGCGGTGTCGTCGGTGGTGCCGTCGCCCCGCGCGCCGAAGGAGCGTGCCGAGTAGAACTTGGACGCCGCGAGCGTGGCGTACGACGGCTTGGAGAGCTCGTAGTACTTGCTGCCGCTGAGGAGGGAGGCCGGGCGTGCGGTCTTGGTGATGGGGCCCGCGAAGTTGGTCGGGCCCGACGGCGTGTACGAGTGGCCTTGGCCCCAGGCCGCGACGGTGGTGGTGCCAGTGGTGCCGGCGAGGGCCACGGTGGAGCCGGGGCCGTTGACGATGGTCTTGACGTTGCTGATTTGGATCTGGGAGTACGTCAGTGGAGCGTGATGGGCACGCGTGGGGAAGAGGGCGGTACGTTTTCAAGCATCAAGCTGCCGGCTGTGGCCGGGGAAGACGACAGGTCGTGGGCTGTGATGATGCCGATGGGCGTGTTGGTGATGGAGCTGTCCAGGACCGTCACCGACCCGACGGTCTGAGCGGTGCGTCCGCCACCGTTCATGGCAATGCCGGTGGAGCAGTTGTTGATGGAGACGCTCTTGTACGTCCAGCCCCACGACCAGATCTGGTTGATGGCGGTGACGGCGTTGTAGAAGGTGAGGTTGCGCATGGTGAACTGCTGGTTGCCAAACACTGCGCCGTTGAGACCGCCGTAGAAGACGAGGTCGTTCGCGAAGCCGCCGGATCCTGTCGACAGCACGTCAGCAATGCACGTGAGGTGTTGCTGGACGCGAGCATACCCGATTCGATGAAAACACCCTGGTGCTGTGTTCCAGCAGCGTCAGACATCTTGAACACGATGTTCTGGAGGCTGGTGGCCTGCGCGGTCGGCCAGTGAATGCCGGTGGCGCTGGACGAGGCCGGGATTGCGGTCAGGTCGATGATCAAATTGCGGATCTGCCTGTAGAAGACGTTGGTAGCGCCGAAGCCCAAGACACCCCCCGCCTGGTACTGGTCACCGTCGATGACTCCGAAGCCGGAAAAGCTGGCGGTCGCCTTCAGTGTCGGGAGGCAGTTGGGGTTGCCGATGATAATGGTGTTGTAGTAGTCAACGATCGAGGACGAGACGACGTACGTGCCCTGGAGCAGGAGTGAGCATTTGAGCGGCTGGCACGGCCCGAGTGACGTACGGCGGGGAAGTAGACGACAGCCGGAGTGGTGGTGCTGGACGCGCAGACACCTGGGCCGCAACGGTTGCCGTCGGTCATGGCACGGTTGATTGCTGCGGTATCGTCCGTGACACCGTCGCCTTTGAACCGCATAAGTCAGCACCAAACCCCTCGCTTCATCACGGTGTCATAAACGCATGCATACCCTTCGCACCGTAGCTCTTCACGTTCCGGAACACAACATAAGCAGAATTGGCATTGAACGCCGCTTTGCCCCGGTGCTTGACATTTTCCAGCCAGTAAGTTCCACACGTGGCAGCCTGCCGAGCCTGGAGGTCAGAACCCGTGGGAGCTGTGGCCGCCTCCGCGTGCGGATCGATGGCCAGCGGGGCCTTTCCGGCGCCCTGGAAGGTGGTGTACTGCTTGAAGTCATCAAGCATGCCATCCACCAGATCCTGCACCTCGGCGATCTTGTAATGTGGGCCTTGGGCGGCAGCCGCGCCCAGCAGGGAGAGAAAGGCGAAGAGAGCGGATGCGCCACGCATGATGGGCGGACGATGAGGTGAGCAAAAGAGTGACTGCGCTTCAAGGAGAGAGAGAGAGAGAAAGAGAGGCGGCAAAGCTGGGAAGGAGACGGCGCGGACGCTGGATATGTACAGCAAGTGTCCGAACTCCACAGCAAGCGACCAAAGATGCATTGAGGCGGATGAAAGATGAAAAGGCGCTGAAGCTTCAGTTGAGGAGATTAAGTGGCGGCACCCAGCCATATTCGGGGCCAGTATGCTGCCTGTTTGGGGCACCAAGGGGGGTGCAGTGGACCAATCGCGCCGAGAACAAGCATGGCGACAGCCAGGCAGGGCCAGCTGGGCTGGCTGAGCGAGGAAGAAGGATGCGCTGGGGCTTGGTTGGGGCCGTGGACAAGCGAGGCACGACCCCTGATCTAGATCCAGCCACACCCCGGCCGCCCCGATGCCGCGTCGTCCCGCGTGCTTTTGCGGCATCGACTCTTGCGAATGCTTCGAGCACCCGCTATTCCGGATCCGTGGGCCTGGCGGCCTGTTCAGGGCAGTCTCCGGCTCGCATCCCCGTGCCAGCTCTTCGGGTGTACCCGCCCGTCGGCATGCCGAAGGCTGGATTCCCAACAGCCCTTGGTCTCCAAGATGCGTCAGTCAGGTAGATCGTGGCAGATCCTGCGAGGTCCCCGCGGATATCAGCTTCGAATCGATTTTCAGACTGATCTCCCGTGCAGCTTTTCCGAGTCTGGCCTCAAGCGTGTTGTGAAACGTGAATTTCTTGACGTCAATGACTGGTATCTCTCTTCCGCCCATTAAAGCACTACCGCTCATATCGTACCTCCGAACATCTTTTGCACGTCAGCCACGCCGTATGTACCGAGACGATCCCTCCTTTCATCCGATCGCCGCCGCCAGAGCGCCGTACGCGCAGCGGATATCACGCACCCGAGAAAGCCGCCCAACTCCTGCGCTAAAATCGCAGCAAAGACACCGATGCAAAGCAAACCCAGAAACCTTTTTTGCTCACTCCAACCGCACCGCCTACTTCCTGCTCTTCGCCGAGCCGGCGCGGCTGCGCGGTTTCCTCGCGCTGAACGTCTCGTTCGTGTTGACGCGGTCGATGTCGTACGGGTTCGCGTCGTACGCGACGCTGCGGGTGCTGCGCATGCTGGCGTTGCTCCTGGTCTTGGCCAGCTCGTTCCTGCCAGCGCCCGCCGTCTTGAGCGGCGCGAAGCGGCCGGCTTCGGGCTGGTGCTCCTCGTCGTTGTAGCTGTAGTCGATGGCCTCGGCTTCGAGCTGCGCTTCGCGCTCGCGCCCGCGGTGCGACGACGAGCCCGCTCCGTCCTTTTTGGTGTCGGCGTCGTCGTCGTCGTCGCGCATCGTCGAGCTGGACTTGCTGCTCGGTTGTTGGGGTTGTTGTTGTTGTTGTTCTTGCTGCTGCAGGGCTTGGCCGCGGAGCTTCTCGAGGAAAGCGGCGGCTTTGGCGGCGTACTTGCAGCGGGCGCGGACGGCGGGGCCGTACTTATAGAAGAGGAAGGGGAAGGGGACGCAGGCGAGGGCGAGGAACGCGGGGATGGTCGAGGCCCAGTGGATGCCGAGGTCTTGGTACATGTAGGTGGTGAACAGCGGGAAGGCGGCGCCGAAGAGGGAGCGGAGCACGGCGTTGGCGGCGAGGACGGAGGCGGCGAAGATGAGGTAGGCGTCGATCAGGTAGTTCATGATGGAGAGGAAGACCAACACCATGCCGAATCCGAAAGGAGCGCCGGCCATGATGCTGACGATCCAGTGGACGCTCGGGGAGTTGGTCCAGGCGAACCAGAAAAGCCCGATCGGCATGGCAACGGAGCCGATGAGAGCAGGCGGCAGGCGGGCTTCCGGGGCGGCAAAGCCGGACGGCGCGGCCTCCATGGCCCTGATGTAGCGCTTGTTGTCCCAAATGGAGTACATGACGGCGAAGACCATGCCGACGGCAACGCCGAGAAAGGCCAGGCCGCCAATTCCAGACGACCAGCCGCGGCCCTGCTGGTAGACAATGGGGAAGGCGGCGAAAAGCATGTAAAGCGTGCCGTAGATGATGGCCATGTAGATGGAGAAGAGGAGGACGATGGGCTCGCGGAAGAGGAGAATCCAAGGCCTGGAGAGGGCAGTCCTGAATGCCTCGCCGATGGTAACCTTGCCCGATTCGGCATCGGCGCGGCTCATGTAAACCTTGCCGGTGATCTTGGAGAGCCTGGCGGCGCGCTTGCGGAGGAGGACGGGCGAGTACGTCTCGGGCACGAGGAAGGCGCAGATGACCCAGAGAACGCCGGTGAAGATGGCCATGACGCCCTCGATCCAGCGCCAGCCCACAGTCTGGCCGACGAAGCCTCCGACGACGGGGCCAATGACAGGGCCCAGGAAGGGCGCGGCGGCGAAGAGACTGGTGGCCAGACCGCGCTGGGCGGCGGGGAACATGTCGGCGATGACGCCGCCAGCATTGGTCAAGGGCGAGGAGCCGAAGGCACCGGCAAGGAAGCGCAGGACAATCAGAGTGGTGATGTTCTGGGAACCGACAGCGCCAGCGTTGAAGGCGGTGAGGAGCATGTAGGTGCCGAAGAAGAGGTACTGGCGGCCGAAGAGTTCTGCAGGCGGTCAGCGCTTGCTCCGCCGGAATGCACGCCGCGAAGCGGCAACTCACCACTCATGGGGGCCCAGATCAAGGGGCCAATGGCAAAGCCCAGGACGAACAGCGAGATGCCCAGGGTGGCGATGATCTGCACGACGCCGAACTGGACGATGATCTCCCTGACGCCGCCCGAGTAGGCCGACGACACAAACGCCACGGCCAGAGTGGCGACGGCCACCAGCAGCGTGATGGCCCACTTGACCATAATCGGGTAGTTCATGGGGTTGCGGGGATCATCGTCGAGCCACTGGACGACGTAGGGGTCCTCGTCGGTGCCGGCGCCCTCGTAGTACGCGTTGATGATGTCGTCGTTGACGACGCCCTGGTCGAGGATCTGCTTCGTCCACGGGATTCGGGCCGGTCGACCGGACTCGACATCCTTCTCGGCCGCCATTGCCACGGGCGAGACGGGCGGAAAATCAGAGGCCGAAAGCGGCGGGGCGGGGGGCGGGTATCTGCGCGGCTGTGTCGCGTGAGAGAGGCGGCGGCGCGGGCTGAGCTGGGCTGAGCTGAGCTGAGCTGAGCGGATTGCGAGCGGCAGGATCAGCCTGGGATCGGTAGTGTGGACTGGCAGGTGTGCACAGCAGAGCGTGGGCGGCAGAGCAGCGACACGGGCGGCACTATAAAGGAATCGGCGCGAGCGGCCGTCGCCCAGATGATGTCAATACTCCGCGCGCACGGGCGCCCGCAGATGGGCGCAGGGCGAGCCGGTGCCGGGCAGGCGACGTGCATAACTCGCGCCGCGCCCGGCACCTCGGTCCAGATCCAGCGCGCGCGGGCGGCCAACCAGCGGCGGCGCCGGGCGAACAAGCAACGCGATGCAGCGGCATCATGCTTAATGGGGTTACGCTTACTATCTCCGCGCGGCCTGGCAATTCTGGAAGCCGCATTTTTGTGCACGCCCGCCGCCGTCGCTTGGCGTCTTCGGCCGAAGCGCTGTCCCCGCCCGTCGCCATCGCCTCCCCTCCGCCATTACTAAAGCCGTCCAGGCCGCCCCGACGCGCCGAGCGGATTTAGCGGCCGTATCGCAGCCACTTCCCAACGCGGCTACCATCCATCGCAGCGCCAACTCCTGCGTGCCCTCGCCCTTCGCGCGCCTCAGCGACCCCGGGAAGGGCCCGAGCCGGCGACGCGTCGAATACGAGCGGACTGAGATGCTGACATGTCCCGAGTCGCTGCATCCGCAGTCGCGCTACCGTGCGTGCGGGTCAGCTGTTTCACGCTGCACGGAGTAGCTTGTTTGACCGCCGCGACTGCCGATCAGCTGCAAACCCCGTCGATCCGCGGTGTGCACAAGGCCACCGGGCGAGGCAGCAACGGCGGAACCGAAACCTTATTTTCCCTCCACAGGACCTACGGCCAACTGCGCGTCCAGCACTTCCTCTCGTGTCGCTGCCACCGAACGGCAGCCGGACCACAGCTCTGACGGAGCCAGTTGTCCGGGCGCGAAGGCGCCCAGGAGATTGCCAAAAGCCGACTCAGACAAGCCCGCCGCCGTCTCCTGTCCGAGCATACACGCGCGTAGGAGTCCTGTGGCTTGAGGTTGAAATAGCATGCGGATCCACAAAGCGGCCACGTACTTCTGGATCGGATGCTCCTGAAGCCGAGGACCCACAGTGCTGCTGCACAAGTGGCGCTCGGCAGATGCCGCTTTGCCCGGCAACGCGCCTTAAGACGCCGGTGGATTCCACGTCCCGTTCCGCTCTTGGCATCTTGGTGTCACCTGATGCACCACGCATCAAACCGGCAACCAACGGACCGTCACTTTGTGTAGGAGCTGCCAAGGCGGGTCCAGCGGATTCGCGCAGACTCACTGCACGTGACGTTGCTTCAGCAGGGCTACTATTCATCGGGCCGAACCCGCACCATACTGTGTATTGAAGAGTCACAGTATTGCCAGCAGAAGAGGGCGGCAGCTACTCACCGTTCGCCTCGCATCTGGCGATCGCTTCACCACGGCGGATGAATGCCATCTTCTGACGATCATCTACAACCTCCGTCGATCCGTTGTTTGCGCGGGACATTGCAGCCGGGACCCAACTGTGGAGCCGAACTTTTGTTGCTGGCCAAGCATGCGTTTCCGTATGCCATCTCTGCGGCAGACAGGTTGAATCGCGGTCTCGAGCAAGTCGGCCATCCGGCCGCCAAGGCACTCGAAGTTTGCTGCCTAGAAGGATTGCTCTGGCCATCAACAACACTTCCAGGCCCGCGGAAGGTTCCGAATCAGGCGCGTCGAGGAGCTACGGACGTGCCGTTACTAAGCGAAGTTGATCATTCAGGAGAAGACTAGCGACAGGAAAACCTCAACCTCGCTGGCATGATCCCACACCGCCCAACCCGCGATCAGACGATGAGGCTAGGGGCGGTTGCTGCTTTTTCAACGGACCAGGGCTCATGCTCAATTCCTTTGTTTACCCAGGTACCGCCTCGTAAAGCTTCCCCGCAATCCGGCTGCGTCGGTTCACGAGCCGGTAGCTAAGCCAGGAAGGCCTGCACGTCGAGACATCATCCTACATATGCCCCGGAGCCCAAAACAACCGCGATGAACTCGGAGCGTCGGAGCCGGTCAACTTTGGCAGAAACACCACGTCTTCCCACAGATATATGGCATTTCGCACACTTGTAACACCAGGGAAAGTTCCGCTCGGATGATGTTGACGTTGTTGACCCGTGCGGACCGCGTCGCGGGCCGCCTTCCCAGCGGATGAAAACGAAACCTCGCCCAGTGTGGGTTTCCTGTATAGCCGGACGAATCAAGACTCGCACAGACGCCTGGCATCGGACGAGGTCGTTCCCCTCTGCAACCGCGACTCACGTCAAGAACGGCCAGACGTGCCAACCGTCCAGCGCCCTCAAAGCCGGCGAGGCAGCGCCCAAGATCAACCCAGACACATCCTCCAAATCCGTCCGCCATGATCTCCTCTCTCTGGGGCATACCCGCCTTCATCCTCTTCGGCGGCGCCGCCGAGGCCGCCAGCGGCGTCACGACCAGATACTGGGACTGCTGCAAGCCGTCGTGCGCGTGGTCGGAGAAAGCCACGGTCTCGAGCCCCGTCGACGCCAAGTCGTCCTGCGACGGCGGCTCCGCCTACTACTGCAGCAAGCAGGGCCCGTGGGCCGTCAACGACACGCTGTCGTACGGCTTCGCCGCGGCCAAGCTGTCGGGCCAGCAGGAAGCCGACTGGTGCTGCGCGTGCTACAAGTGCGCCCCCCAACCACCGCTCTTCCCCCCCATCCGCTAACCCCCCGCCCGCCCCAGACTCACCTTCACGACCACCGCCGCCGCGGGCAAGCAGATGGTCGTGCAGATCACCAACACGGGCGGCGACCTCGGCGCCAACCACTTCGACCTCGCCATGCCGGGCGGCGGCGTCGGCGCCTTCGACGGCTGCTCCAAGCAGTGGAGCGGCGTCGACTTGGGCAACCGGTACGGCGGCTTCACCGACCGCGACATGTGCGCCGCCCTGCCCGCCACCTGGCAGGACGGCTGCTACTGGCGCTACGACTGGTTCGCCGACGCCGACAACCCGGACGTCGAGTGGGAGGCTGTGGCGTGTCCGGCGGAGCTGGTGGAGAGGACGGGGTGTCAGCGTGGCTGAGGGGGATGAGGCGGTGGTGGGATGGTGGGGGCCGTCGTTTGTGAGGCTCCGGGGATTGTATATACTTGTTGGAGGGAAAAAAAAAAATCGAGGATCAATGAAATAGGAGGGTTGTCCGAGTGCGAAGTGTGTTGTTTGCGCTCCCTCGGGCTTGGAGAACTAGACAACAACCGGGCTTTTGCCACCGTAGGACGTGCTTGTGGATGTGTGATCCACTCTGGTAGATCTGGAGTCTTTCTCTACCTGTTGAATGTCAAGGGCATGTACGATAACGGACGTTGTCAAGCTGGATGAAATGGCCAGACTATGCCTCTCCTTTCGCTCTCTTTCTTAAACACTCACCAATCTGACGGGAGAGTACGCATGCGCACTGAACTGACGGGACGTTTCAGCACACCTACCCAGAGAACGAGCAGCGAGGACAAAGCGTCCCAGGAGGTGCATGTGCTAGGGCTTGAAAGCATTGGTACATACTTTTGTAGCACACTCTCTTGCGGGTATCCCTCACTCAACTCGCCCAACCCTTCTGCTCCACAGACCTGAGCTTTGCGATAAGTTTGCTTTGAACGGTCGGAAGGCGGAAGGTAGGCCTCACCACGATTGGGGGCCGGCATGAGCAGCGCGACAGCTTCGACGTTGAAGTGTGGAATGATACGAGTCCGTCCACACCCATCGAGAACGGCGACTGGACCCCGACCCACGAACCCATCCGAAACCTCATCCTCGCCACGAAGACCATCCGCGCAGCCGACGCCCCCTCCGACCGCTCCAACACCGCCTCAACGCCAACACGACCACCCCTTTCACGCAAAACAGCATAGCCACGGCAGAGCAACTAAACCAAACGCTCCCCCCCACACACACACACATACCACCGCGCATCCGGCGCGCGCGGTGACGCAGCTCGCTGGCGGAGCCAGCCGCGCACAGCCCGCAGCTGCACGAGACAGGCACGCCGGACTAGCCACCCGCGTGCTCCACCAAACGACCACCCCCAACCTCCGCGCGAGAAACCCCCGCAACTCACCCCCTCCCCACCACCCTCGCCTTCTCCGCCCCCGAAAACACGCCCTCCCCCTGCCGCAGCGCGTGCACCAGCAGCGGCAGCGCCGCGTCGCTGAAGTCCGGCGCGCTCCGCACCCGGTCCAGGTCCTCGGCCAGCTCCTGCGTCACGCGGCGCAGGTACCAGGAGGGGAAGGCGGCGGCGACGGAAAGTCCCTCCGGTTCCGAAGCGGGCGGCGGGGGGGAGGAGGGGGCCTGGTGAGGGTGTGGGGGGTTAGTGGGGTGCGGATGCTGTGGGGATGGAGGGAGGGTTCGACGTACGGCGTCACGTGCTGCGGTGGTGTTGGTGGTGGAGGGGGTGGTCTTTGGTTTTTTGGCGGGCGTGGGGGCGGCGCTGCTGGTGTCGGTGTCGCTGCTGTCGGTGTCGCTGCTGCTGCTGCTGCTGCTGGAGGACTCGACGACTGAGAGAGCAGAGAGAGGTGTCGTCAGAATGTGAGGTGCGGAAAGCCGTGAGATAGGCGCGGGAACGAGAAGTCCAGAAACGCGGTGACGGGCAGGAGAAGGTTGTAGACTATATGTGGCAAGGGACGCATACCTGCAGTGCGAATCTTCCGGCTCCGCTTCGCATTGAGCTTGGGTTTGCCGGCAGCGGCGGTGGCGTTGGTTTTGGTAGGCATGGCGGTGCCCGTCTGCAGATGGAGGCGTTCGTGCTGGTTGGTGCTGAAGATTTGCAAAACAACGTGCCTCAGATTTTGAAAGTGATTTCCACAGGGCGAAGGCGGGAATTGGTGTGTTGGGCGCAGGATGGGTGCAGGTAGATGTTCAGGTGGAAAAGAAGTTGCCGCTGAGAATCTTCGACGCGCAAGGTGCGAGGCGCGCTAGCATGCTTTAGTGCGCCCTCTTTAGGCCTAGTCCTCAAACCTCGCGGCCTGATTGGCTCCCTTTTCTGAACAACATCTGGACACCGAGACGAGGGCAATGCTGAGTTCGCTGCAGGTACACTGCCTTTTCTGCTGTGATTGGATCCCGTTACATGTATAGACAAGAGGTGTATCGCATCACGCGACATGTGTGATGCTAAGCCATCTGACGTTCGTCTTCACTAGAAGTTTCAAAAAAAAAAAATTGTTTATTGCTGTAGCCTTACCAAACTCAATTCACTGTGCACAACTGCTTGCCGTCACTAAAAATATAGTCTCATATTCCGCGCCTTTCTTCAATTTAGTCCATCCCGAGCAGGAAACGCCAGTGGATAAAACCGAGGGACATGGTCAATCTCTCCAGCTGCCAATTCCACTACAACTGCGTACCTAAGTCGCCCAGCTCCCGCAGTGACACAGAGCAATAGGTAAAACAATGCAAGAACTCCGACCTCCCTCGATGACGCGCAGCAGAAAAGGGTAGAAACAGCTTCAATCAGCCACTCAGCAAATGAACACACAAGCAAGTCAGTAAGCCCTCCTTGAAGATCGAGCACGCCAGCTTTTCCATGGTTCTTTTTTCTGATATCGTTCCTCAATTCACTTTCCTGTCTCGAGTTTCGCGGACTCTGCTGCGACCTATTCCATCACCATGCAACCGCCCCCAGCTAATAACCTCGTAGTCATCCCTTTCACCTGGAGAAAGGGGGTTGTAGTCTTTGGTATAATCATCGAAAAAAATAATGAGAAAAAGGAGCCGTTCATTCCATCGCAAATCGTACAAAAAAAGAGAAAACTCCCCCATTTAGCTTTTACTGAGGGGTCCGAGGAGAGGGCAGAGGACTACAGCGTCTCGCCCCTCTCTTCGCGCTCGAGCTACTGCAAGTCAGCCTGCTCGCGCTCGGCCTGGCGCTCCATCCAGTGCGCAGCGGTGGCAGCGCCGGCCTGCTGGCTGGCGGAGTGGTCACCTAGCGGAGGCGGGGTCCTGGTGGTGGTGTCGGTGACGCCGGCGTCGTACGTGATGCCGTCGATGCGCTGGGCGTCGCGGACCTGGGCCTCGGTGCTCGGGGTGCTGGCGCCGCTGCCAGCGCTCACACCCGTCATGGGGCTCGGGGGCGCCTCGCCGCGCATGTAGCCGGGGACGGCGCTGCCGGGGGCCGACGTGGCAGCGCTGGCCTTGCCGACGACGGGGCTGCCGATGCCTCCGCTCTGGGCGCGTGCGGGCGTGCGGGCACCCTCGCCGAAGCCGACGAGGCTGGCGGCTCCCTCGTCACTGAAGCCGCCCATGCTCGATGTCTCCATCTCCTGGTCCTCGCTCATGCGGTCGGCGATGCTCGGGTCGTAGCCCACGTCGCTTCCCGACGCCCAGGTGGTGCGGCCGCCGACCGAGCCCGTGGCTGACGCCGAGCCGACGGTGCTGCGCTCGCGCACGATTTGCGGCTGGTTGTTGACGTCGAAGTAGCCCTGGGTCGGGGGGATGCTACCGCTGCTGCCCGTCGGGTTGTGGCCGTACGCCGCCGACGAAGGGTTGAGGTTGGACGGTCGGCCGCCCGTCGCGGCAATACGCTCCAGACCGGCGAGTCGCGAGATGCGGTCGGCGCGCTCAGCGTCGAGCGGGTTCTGGTGGTGGTGCGGCAGGTGGCCCCGATGGCCGTCCTTGATGGCGACTGTGCTCAGCTCCGACATGGACGTCGTCGCCGAGTTCGGCGTGCCGCTGTGGATGCTGGTATCAGCGCATGTGTCCTCTTTCCACGCCCACCCTCTCGCTGCCACTTTTGCTCCACGCCTTGCACGGGCGGTATTGCTGCCTGAGGACTGGGGATGTCCCGCGGGCAGGACTGGGGCACTGGGAGTATGGACTGCTTACGGGGCATCTGACGGCGTGACCGGATCGGACGGGGGCGGCGGGAGGTTGATGAGGGTCGGCACGTTAGACATGGTGGGCAGGGCGCTGGCGAAGGGGGTGGACGCGTTTGCGGGTGCCGGCGGGCGGTGGTGGGTGTGCGGGGTGGAGTGACTGGACGCGTGGACGCGTGGTGCTGCGGTGGTCTGGCGCAGGCTGTATTTCGGTGAACGTGGTTGCAGAGGTCGAGAGGCAGCTTGCTCTTTCTTTCAGGCAGACAGGGCGTGGTCGCTTGGGCTTTCGCTGTGTGGTCAGCGAGGATGTGGTAGGGCAGCAAGGCAGGACGAGGCGGGCCGCGCGCGCGCTAGAGCGCCGGGCCCATGACGTAAGTCGCCCGGCCCTGACGATCTAAGGAATTGCAGTTGCGCCCTCCCTGCACTCGTCGCCCAACACACGCCCCGCCTGCCTCAGGTGTGACGTCTGTGGAGGCTGACAAGCTCCATGCTCAGGGCGCACATGCCATTGACCCGATCTTGGCGGACACTGCGCGTCTATCCGCAGAGAACAGAGCAGCCATGCCATGTCACATGGCGGGGCAGAGGCAGCCTTCGTCCAGACGCCAGCGCGCAGCAAACGGCGCATCACCAAAAGCAGCCAAACGAGAACTCCAATTCTCATTGAAGCTTGCATCTACGTCAGCAATCACGACACCGGCGCCCAACGCGACGAAGCTGCCCGCAATCGCGACAATCCGCCGCATGCACCCCGCGCCCCGCAGACCCTTTCATCTCCGCGCCCCACCGCCTCCATTCCTCCGCCGTCATCCACCTGCGGCCGCCACCATCTCTTATCATCGCCACCCTCCACCACCACCTTCCTCTCCCACCTCCCCCTCCTTGAAACCCCCAGTATCCCCTCCTCAAAAACCCCAATACCCCCTCACCAACCACGCCGAATACCCCGCCAGCCCGACCAAAATCCCCTGACTACCATAGAACCCTGTAATCCGCCCCAGCCCCAAGCTCTTGATCCCCCTGAAGCTCCGCCACAGCCCGAGCTCAGCGTGCGCGACGCGCAGCGCGAAGAACGCCGCCAGCGCGTAGTGCAGGACGCGCCTGTTGGCGCCGTTGAGCTCGGCGACGGCGGCGAAGAGCAGCGCGAGCGGCACGTTTTCGAGGAAGTTGGCGTGGCAGCGGGTCGACACGAAGAGCGGGTCGTCTTCGGGCGGCGTCGTGGCGGCGATGGGTTTGGCGCGGTCGCCCATGTAGCTGCGGGGTGGGTTAGATGGGTTGGGCTGGGGGGCGGGGAGAGGCGGACGTGTCGTTCTTGATGCGGTGGTAGGCGATGCGGTTGGAGAGGAAGGCGAGGTAGGCGGCGAAGGGGGCGGTCCAGGTCGCCGTGATGGGCGCGAGGATGGGGACGGGGAGGCCGAGGCCGATGGTGACCATTTTGGCGGGGGTGGTTAAGAGATGTTTGAGTGGCGCAGATAAGTTCGTGTGGATTGTATGTACAAGAAGGAGATTTCCAGCAGGTGAGGGGCAGGAAGGAGTGGGGAATTGAAATACTTCCAGAGCCTCGGAGAGAGGGATGAAACACAGACAGAGATGCGGAGAAGGCTGGAGGCTCTACGCATCTTGCATGATGTCACTACCGGGGCTTCGCACACGTTTAGAGGCTACTAGCATCCGCGCGGTCTAGGGTCGACGAATGACCCGCGTCGCTTGTGCCCCATCGCCTTTTGACGGTTTCGACGAGGGCGAGGGGATGTGTATGTGTTAAACCCGGTGGTCGCCGATATAGGTGGTGGCAGCTGCCATCTCCGGTGGGTCGCCGATGGATGAGGACACACGCCGCGCTGACGGTCGCCGAAGGTGGTGAAGATTCCCGTGCACGCTTTGGGGTCGTTAGCAGCGGCGGAGAAATCGGCATGTCTTGCAGCTTGCAGCTGTGGACCCAAAACCTTATGCGCGACCATCATGCCGGGTCGCCGCGTCCGCCTGTGCAAGAACACAACGAAGCCTGAGGAATGTGAATGATTTGCCAACCCATGCCTTGAAACCACAGACTAATCGCGTTGCTCAGGCTACGAAGCTCAATCGCACAGTCCCTCGTCAGAAAGAAGCCTTGATTTTCTAGCTAACGGCCTTCCCCGGCCACCACTGCTGGAAGAAAAAAAAAAGTCTATATCATGTGTCGCACGTCAACTTAAGAAGAATAAAACAGAGCAGCAGAAAATCAATCCATGAGTTTTGCTCAAACCCCCAGAAACACTGCTCCCACGGTGATGACAGCCTTCTTGCTCCCATTTCCCCCCAGAGACCAGCGGGGGTCGTTCCGCGCCTCGATGCATCAGATGGAAAAAAAAATCAAGACCCTGTTGAGAATTTCTCTGAAAAATAAAATCAAGGGACGCCCCTTATTATTCGATCCATTACTCAAATCACTCCAGAGTATCCAGTAGCCAAAGGACTTCGCTGTACCGCGCCGTGAAATTTTGCATGCATGCATCTCCGCCTTTCTGGTTGACTTGATAGACGTTCTTTTACGATGCGACCGCCGTGGTGCCACCTTGGCTCTGACTCTGGCTCTGGCCGCCAAACTGCGCTTGACTACCGGATCCGGAGCTACCAGGCGGCTGGGGAGTCCCGCTTGACGCTCGCGCCATGTTCGCCTGCGCTGCCGAGACACCTAACGTTGCCCGTGCGTGTGCCTGGATGCTTGCATGGTAACTAGCACTCGCTGAAGGGGTCAGCGGCTGTGCTGGCTGCCCACTGGTGCCGTACGGCGTGTGAGGGTAGTACGAGGGGCGTTGTGGCTGCTGATGCGCGGGCGTACCATACGGATTCGCCGACGCCGACGGCGGACGTTGCGGAGGGTAAGGTGTTTGCCCTGCACCCGCTTGTCCCTGCTTGAGTGGTGATGCCGTGCGTACTTGTGGGCTACCAGTAGCCGTATAGTTATACATGGGCGCTGCGCCTTGCGTGCGCGGAGGGTAGGCGGAGCCGGCCTGCATGTAGCGATTTTGCGCTCCGCCTTGAGGTGTTGATTGGTAGTAGGATGGGGCCATCCCATACCCAGCTGGCGGTCGTTGCGGATAGTACCCAGGTGCTTGTCCGTAAGTAGAAGCAGCTGCGCCGTACGATGGCTGGCGGGGAGTTCCACCGTATGCTGGCCCTCCGTAAGATGGGCGCTGGGCAGTCGACGCATAAGCACCTGGCGTTTGGTAGCCTTGCTGCGGATAGCGAGGCACCGAGGGTGTCCGATTGGGAGGTTGTTGTTGCGGATAGTAAGAGGGCGGCCCCCCAACAGGCCTAGACGCGTACTGCGGTGCAGCTGGTGTGCGGGCGAACTGACCAGCTGGAGGATAGTGGGCTCCGGGCGGGCGAACGGCAGGAGCTCCAACCGTAGCACCGATAGCAGCAGATTTAGCCAGCTTGGACACTTGATCCTCTTCCATGACACCACGGTAGTCCTTGGTTTCGATGACGAGTTTCTTGCTAATATTCAGGTCCTCCAATTGATCTCCGTTGAGCTTCGCAACGGCGTACGGGGGGAGCTGAGAAATCATTAATGAAAGCTGAGTCTTCAGCATGGCGTAGATATCCATCTCGTCCGCCGACGGAGTCGATGGCCGCGTGGAGGCTTCTGGAGCACCGGGTGTTCTTGCGGGCGTCGCCAAGGTGCTCTGCCTGATTCTTTGGTAGGAGTGGAGGGTTTCCAAGAGTTCGGAGATTTCCTGAAGAAGCTCATCGATCTCCTTGTTCTCTTTGTCTTTCGCCGACTTCTCTGGGATATTGAATTCTTCGGGAGCAAATTGTTCAGCAGCTTCCTTGAATGCCTCCTCCTCGTTCACATTCTCATCGACAGGTGCGCCCTCCAGAACCTCGCCAGGCTGAGCATCTAATAATGCCGGATCAAGCGCAAAGACCTCATTGAACCTCTTTTCGCCCACCTTCTGCCACCAAACACGATTCTTGGTTTCCTCGGGCACAACTGCCACACCGTCATCATGAGTGGGTGCGAAACTCGAGTATACGCTCCGGAATAATGCGTCGGCCTTAGCCTTATCAAGCTTTGCCTGTTCCTCGTCCGAGAGCGGAGGGTTGACCTCTCCGGTGCTAAGCGCGCGGTCTCTCTGCTTCCTTTTGGCCGAAGGAGAAGATGGCTCCTTTTCAACATCCACCCCGCTGTAGCCGAGCCAGTCTCCGGTTGAGAGTTTCTGGCTGGAGTAAGAAGAGCCACGACGGCCGGTTCGCAAAGCCAAGTCCTGCTGACCCCAGGTGATGGTGGTCCCTTTGTTCGCAGGTTGACTCGCAGGTACAGGTGGCTTCAACTCTCTGAACTTTGGGGGTGGACCGAAAACCTCCCCAAACGTGGGGCCCTTGCTCTTTCCGCCGATGGCATCCTCCGTGTGCACTGGGATGATCTTGGTAGTGGAGATCATGCTGGGAAGGCCGCCTTCATCCAAGGGGAGTGTCACATCGACGCCACTCTTAAGCTCGGTTGCCTCGTTCTTGGATTCTCCGCCCTCGACCTTTACCGGTTTCTGCAAGCTGGAGAACAGCTGCTTGTTGCCCTGCGCCGACGCGAAAAGCGTGAGCACCGCTCTGCTGCCTGAAAAGCTGTCTGTCTCCTCCTCCACATGCTCCTTCTTGACAACGCCATTTGTCGCATTGCTTTCCTCGTCCTCGGCGCTATCGGCCTCCCTGGTTGCCTTCGCGACGGCGGCATTGCGATGCGTTTCCCGGATGACAATGTTCTTCAGAACCTTCTTGAAAGCCAGCGTGCCGGTAACGAGCTTCGTGTCGGCCTCCGAGGATGCATGCTGCGTGTTGACGGAGGACAGGAGCTGGGAGCAGACGGATTCCACGTCGGTGACAAGCTCGTCTAGGGACGCGTACGCGTCGGACTGAACTTTTGCCTGGATGGAGGTGTCATTGGGAGGAGGCTGCGCGAGCTTGGTGCGCTTGGTTATGGGCTCGCCGGACACTGCGCGGTCTCCATTACTGCGGACGGGCTGCTCGAGGATGGACGGCGTGGTATCGTAACTGTGGCAGATGGAAAGTTAGCGGGAGCTGCGGCGAGGGCGCTGCAGGGCGTAGCGCGGGCAGGGCGGGTGCGCAGACCTCTTGAGAATCTCAAGGACGTCCTCGAGCAGGCCCTTGAGCGAGCGTGCGTCGGCGTGTGCGGGCTGGGGCCTTTGCGCGGACGGGTCGCGGGCTGCGAGCGCGTGTGCTTGGCTGGCCTCCCGCTTGCGCTTCGTGGCGGACGGCGAGGTGGCGGTGGTGGCGGAGTCCTGCGCGGCCGGGGGCGGCGTGAGGGCGCCGTTGGCGGTCGACATGGCTCGCGTGGGCGGTGGTTGTCTGGGGCCTCGGACGCGATGCGGATGGGGGTGTGCGTGTGCGCGATGGGCCTGGTGCTGGTGAGGTCAAGTGGGCGCGCAGCGCAGTTGAGCGAAAGGCCCAGGCACGGGCCACCCGCCGGCAACACTGCAGCTGCTGCAGCAGCCACCGATCCGGACGCGTCGGCGTCGCTGCGCTCAACACGGGCTAAGCAAGGGCGCGTGGTGCAGCGCGAGAGGCGAGCGAGCTGCGGTGTGCGCGCGCGGCGATGCTCTCTGCTGCGGCAAGGCTCTTGCGCGGACGTCTTAGGTGCAGCGAGCAGCGGAGCGCCATGCCACAACGCGAGAATCAGCCACGCACGCCAAGACCGCGACTTTTCGACCAGCAAGCTCCCGCCTGGCTCCAAGCCGCTCCCCCAACGCGCCCCGACACCCACGTCCATGAATGCCCCTCAATGCCCTGCTGCCTGCATCGCGCAGAGTCCTGTCTGCTGACCCCACTACGACTGCCGCCACTCGCTGCGCCGCCTCGTCCGTAAGAGTACGTCTGTTGCACTTCCACAATGCGTTGCCAGGCTGCTGATCATCGTAGGCTTTTCAAAAATGCTCTCCAGCCTCCAGCCTCCGCCAACGGCTTCGCCCTGACCGCTGTGCCATCGCTCTGTCCCCAGAAACCTCACGCGCAATCCCTACCCCGAACTTCCGCGACAGCCGCCATTTGCAATGGTATAGCACCAGCACCTGCCGGGAGAAGACCGGGCAGGGTAGCTCACCCGAGAGGAATGGCAGAATTGTCATCCAGCATAAGGGCTGGTCTACGGAGAGGAGGAGGTGGAAGAATATCCCAGTCAACTGGAAGTCGGCCGTAGCTGGATCGAAACGCGAGGCGAAGAAACGATTCCGCAGCCCCAACGAGTTCCTCATATGGATCCTTCGCCGGAACCATGTCGCCTGGAATCTTCCGAGAGCCGTGCGTGGCAAGGCAAATCTGAGTTATGTCAAGCACTCGTCTCCTCATCATCCCAAGCATCCCGGATACTTTCACCCGTACGAGCTGTTCCGACCCTCCCATCAGTTCTATCTGGCCAAGTACCTGGAAGCAGTTTACAAGGGACGCGAACCATACTGGAATACTCCAGTTGAACCAAAAGTGCGGAAATGGATTAGGAGGCAGGGATACACAGAGGATGACTTCAAGGTCTGGGGTAGAATTCTCACTGCCGAAACGGCCAAGGGAGCAGCGAACGCACTGCTTGATGGAAAGGTTGATGATTTGGCCATCACAAGACCTGTTCCAGCATGGGTTCCATGTTTACTTTGCCGGCGGAACGACTTCTCAGCTGCTGCCATCCGGAGCCTCGTGGTGTACGCTGAAAGGCATCTTGGAGTTGGACAGGAAAGAATCCACGGTGCGTTTCGCGGGCCTGCCTCGATCGATGAGAAAACATTATTCCTCATTTGCATCCGTCTCTTGCGCAAGGCTCGCGCAATAGATCCGGAAACCATACAGCCTATCACGAACCTTGTCGTCACAAGAATCAATCCCTCGCACGTTGGCACCATCCGAGAGGAGCCTCGCGATAAGCCAATTAGCGAGGAGAGATTGAAAAAGCGACGCCTTCATCTGACGATGCTGTACAATCGAACACTGGAGCTTGTTTCCTTGCCAACCTCCCTTCGTCCTTATGTTTCTGCTGCGCTCCAGCTACGCGCACAATACGATGTAATTCGACGGATGTCAGAGTACCAGCCACCGATGGTCATCACCCAAATGGGCTATCGGGCGGTTTCGCGTGTTCAGCTGGCACATATGAAAACACGAGAAGAAAGGAAGTGGGCTGAGCTGAAGTCTATCTCCTGGCCTCCATGGAAAGAAGATCGTACCGCAATGGATGCCGAAATTGGGCCTGAACATGGCATTTCGCGCGCCGGTCAGACTATCTTACGCATGCACGAAGCCGGATATCCCGCCTTTGGTTGGGACAACATCGTCAAGCTTTACGCTGGCTGGGACTCTGATGGTAGCCCCGTCATCCAGAACAGAACCATTCTTTCCAGGATCCAAAGCGCGCTTGTCTCTGCCTTGAAGGAAGAAGAGCTGCCGCGCGATTTTCCCTGTTTCCGGAACGTTGATCATCAGGTTTGGGCGGCTCGGCTGCGAACCACGAGAACTGTCGAAGAGTCGTGGGCAATCTTCCTCGCATACGAGGCCCTTACGGTACGTAAACCGCAACTGAGAATGCCAGTATACTTGGCCTTGTTTGAGAGAATATTTGGAGCGCAAAAACTAGCACTTCAATCTTGGAAAAGATCTGAGGAATCCGAGCCAAGTCATCACCAAAAGAAAGAGCAATTTCCTGGGGACAGGAGAGAGGCTCTGCCGACGCCGGAATCACCCCACGAGCGGTTGGACCCACGGTTGCAGCCACCGTCAGTTGATGAGCTGTACGGCAGGATGATATCGAAAGGGATCTATCCAAATAATGAATGTGTAGCATTCTTGGTCGAGACGACTCACAAGTTCGGCCGAGGTCTTGATTTCATTCAATCTAGCCGTGATCCGCGCGTAGCCCTTCTCCTTGAGCTTGATATCACTGAACGACAAGTCAAAGCTATTCCGGACAAGGTCTTCAACGCATACGTTGCTTTACTTTGTAGGAACTTTCCGATCCCAGACAAGTACCACCGAACGAGTACTGGTTCAAGTCATGGGGATCACCGCCCCCTCATCAATCGGGCGATCACGCTCATGGACCGCAGAGCCTCACGATACCGCCCGGGATGGAACAAAGTATTGCTCGCCGTTCACAAATTTGGCACTATGCGGAGTGGGACCGGGACCACGGAACTCATACGCCAAGCGCTCAAAGTCATGGACCGAGCAGGAGTCGAACTGGATGCGGAAGGCTTCCAAACGGCCTGTCTCGCTTTCAGGTTCCAAGCAGCCCTCCGAGAAGAACGCCTGAGCTGGCAGCAAGAAGAATCTCTCGCGCCCATCGATGACGCACTTTCAGATCACCTCGCCCACAACGACGCCGACTCCAGATTCCTCCGCTCGCTGTTCAACAAGCTCGTCGGCCTTGACGACCTCGTACGCCTCAGGTCCTACCTCCAAACCGTCGTCTACCGAGACGGCGCCCCCACCATGCTGGATCATCACCTCCTCTCGGTGCCCCAGCCAGCCGTCCTGCACGACTACATCCGTGCTCTCGGCGCCATGGGCAACCACGAGGGCCTGCTGTCCGTCGCGACCTTCATGCACGACCACGTCGCCGGCCTGCTGCTCCACTGCGACAACGAGCTTAACGGCCCCCTTCGCCTCCGCCGCGCCGTCGTCGCCCTGCGCGTTTTCCTGGAGCGCAGCTGGGAGCAGCCGCCACCACCACCGCAACCGCAGGACGCGTTGTCCGTCCTGGAAGAGGAGCCGGCTGGGCCTGGACCGCTGATTGAGCCGGCGCCGGAGGAACTGGTGGCGCTGGTGAGGGAGAAAGTGGAGGGGGCGGCGGCGAGCCTGGGGGGATGGCCGAGCGAGGATGAGGTTGCGGAGTATGTGCAGACGGGGAGGGCGCATCGGTCGCTGTAGATGAGGATGGATTGGTGAGGGGTGCGGATGGTTTTGTGGCGTGGCTGTAAAGTATGTGTAAATTTGTAATTGAGTGTAAATGTTTTTAAGTTTTAAGATTATCCAACGTCTGCCTAGTGCCATCAGCTCACGTATGATGAGCGTTGCGTTCATACTCTGGGCCCGGGAATGGACTAAGACAAAGGACCTATAAGTGACGTGTAAAGATATGAGGGACCTTGGAGCAAAGATAAGGTCTTGGCATGGTGTTGAGAGAGGGCAGCGGAGGTGCCTGATATATCCGCCTCTCGCGCTAATTAATACTAGACTAGCTTTCATACACCTGATTCACTACAAGAAGTTGCTATCAGTGGTTTGCACAAGCCATCCAAGTGCCCAGCTCCGGTTCATGTGACTCAGGAAATTGTGGTTCGCTTTTTTGTAATAGGTCGAATCATTCCCCCTTCTTGAGCAACTTTCTCCATGCTGAAGTGGATTTGATATGGCTCGAAATATGGCTTTAAACATTCCAGATATATTTACATGATCTACTAGAGTGGGAGCAATCCTTTTCCCGGATCTGACGGCTCGGTTTCTAGAGGCCATGCACAGCTAGCCCAAGAGGATGGACGAGCTCCACACCATCAGCCTGGCGTTATCACAAGTACCGCCGGATTTCCTCCAGAATTGGCAGGTGTCTCGCTTGGAATCAATCCCTGCCATCTGGTGGGGGCCCCGCGAAGCAGCACGGGGATATCCGCCCCATCAATCGTTGGCAACCTTCGCTCTCACGTCAATTCCCTCAAAACAAGAGAAGGCTAGACAGTTGAAGGGCAAGACGCCGCCCGAAAAGCATTGAGCAAGCTGAGACCACCTCCTTGCGGGCGGGACGCGCGAGTTCTTCACGGCGAGCATCAGAGAACCCAGGCGCGGCATCCATTCAAGATGGCGCCCGTAGCGGAACCGGCAGTCAGCTTACTTGGACAACGAGGCGCCGCCACCCCCTCCAAAATCACGAATGCAATCGCCATTCAAGCAACGGAAGCCTCCGCTGCCACACCCGCTGCAGCCCGTCCGACATCAACAGCACACGGTCCCGCCGCTGCGCTCGACACCACTTCGCCCTGGTCATCCGCGAAGAGGTCAAAAATTGAGGTTATGCCGCCGTTTGCCATCGGCGTATCCATAGCACTAGGTGTGCTCTTGAGCATTGGGCTGTTAGGCCTGCTGGTTGTTTGGGGCTACGTACTCGGACAACGGCAGCATCAGCCCCAGCAACAGGTTTCGAAGACGACGCAATCTCTTAAACCACGGCAAGGCGAAGCACACGAACTTGGAGGAGAAGAGAGACTTGAGCTGCCGACAAGGGCGAACTACCATGAGCTACCAGAGGGCCAAAGGCCAATTGCGGAGCTATCGGGGCGAGGGCTGAGAGCGGAATTGATGAGTAAGGAATTGATAGAGTTGCCGGCACCGATATGGACGGGGATGGGGAAACCAGAGACCATGCGGTTTTGAGGGGACTCATGGACAGGAAATTTAAGCCTTCTTTTCGCATTCACCAGGACTATCAATAATCATACGATATGATGGGTGACATATCAATGATATCATTTATTTTCAAACAGCCTTCCACACGCTAGCCTTGACCACAATGAGTCAAAGTTCAGCCTTGCTGCGAGGACGCCCGACGCAGTCCTTAAAAGGCAGGATTATGTAACACGCAAGGCGTTGATTACGTCACACAACATACAGCCTCGTCCGGAACCCCCGACGGGTGGGACGGGAGTTCTCAGCCGCAGTAAAGTATTTAGGCACCAATACGCAACTCCTCTTATAAGCTTCGCTTAAGCCTTAGCAGCTTACGAAGTCAGACGATGGCATCAACAAATGGTCAAACTAATATCACACACATCTGGACATGAGACATGGCTGACTTGAGCAGATGAGCTCTTTGAGCGGAGCTACCGACGTTTCCTCCAAGAAACAATCGAGACAGAAGGGCTCTTTGAAGACTTCGAAGAAGATGCCGACAACACTGACAACACAGCGTACAATATCTGGCGGAATCACGATGACAAGCCCCTGAACATGGATGTATCACCGTATTCGACTTTCCCTCCGGTGAAAAGGCCAAAATCACGCAGATTGATTCTTCTGCTGAACTTCGAAAATATTTTTCCGCCGGAGAGATATCCAGCTCCTCCTCGTCTCAGGCGACCACGCAACACTTAGCTCTAACGAGACGCCTCTTCGTCCTCGAAGGTCTGGGTCCCAGATTTACCGACATACTCGGCTCACGGCTCAAAATTCAACCATCCGTATTCATCGCACAGGCTTCAGGACCGGGGAGCATAGACATCACGGACGCTGACGGCTATCTTCATGACTGTGAGGGCTTGCATCCGGTGCGCTCGCGGAAATGCAGTGGCATTGCTTTCTACAAGAAGACTAAGCTAAGGAGAAAAGAGAGAACAGTCAAAACGAGCGAAAGGTCGCTAATAAACACTCGTCGCTACGCATGGACCAACAGTTGCGAGGAGCAACCGCTTCGCTTGCTTCTCGCATGCGCTTCGCCGCAGGATTATCCAAAGGCACCTTACGGTCTAAACCGTCACACATGGCTCCAGCTGGACTTCGTAATGGGGTGCCGTTTCGGCCATAGCGAGCAGTGATTCGGAACAGATGAATGCTACACGGCTGCGGGTTGCCTGCGCCCGCCATTTGTTCTGCATTGGCCCCCAAAAGCCCCCATAACATATTGTGGGTCGTCAATATCTAAACCTGTCCACGAGGAAAGATCTGCCCCCCCACGTGTTTCTGCACCTTTCAACGATCAGCCCAGCCTAGCAACGTAGGTATGCATTCTAGCAACCACAACCTTTCCGTCTACTGCAAGTGAGAACAAGTGCTTATTCCCGAGTTGACCTCCACAAAACTGTCTGGACAGAACGCCGGCTTTGATGCTAAACGTAGTGGAGTCGTAGGTGGAGGACGACGCCGATGAAACCAAGGCTCATGCGATCTCAGTTTAATACTGAAAGGGTGATAGACCCGATAGATTTGCCTAAATACTTACTGGTGTGAAGATGTTGACGGGAGGGCTCGTCTCACCAGCTTACGTCAGCTGTTGCCTGTTCAAACTTCGCCAAAGTGACCCCGCACAAACCTGGATCAAGAATCAATTCCAACATCTTAATTAGTACTCATTATTTATTGTATATCTCGTGCTCTTCGCCTCGAAAGCTTAGGTTCTTCCCAGATATTAGATCAGCGATGTTTAAGAAATCACCTTTTCTCTCAAGGGTCCGAGACAAAATCGCAGATACTTATCTTTCGTCATCTAGCTATTACGGCACAGCCTTCACAGAACCTGGTTAAATAGGTTAAGAGGAAGAGCAAGCGGGGCGCCGACGCGCCCGCGAGAGAAACCCACCTAGTAGAGTCACGTGACTCCCCAGTTTAATTATTTAAAGCCTTAGCACTCTAAACTTATAAACCTACTAGTTTAGCAGTTCAACCTCTTAGCGAACTAAACTTACGAACTATAGATTATATATGGCTCCCTATAGTATATATGTTACGCGAGGCTGTTATAAATGTAGCTTATGTGGACTAATTACTTCTTGTTTACCGCCGATCGATTTGGAATCTAGATCTAGACTTGCCTGCTTATAAATCAGGAAGCTAGTATTTTAGTTCGTTCCTTATGTATATAAAGCTCGCCTCTCTGCCTTACAATTAGTTCTTTAGTCTAGCAATGAGTATTCCTCGCGTACAACTTAGTATGCCTTGAATTAGACCTTGCTCGCCTCCTTTGTTGTTCACTCGTCTCTCTCCACCCGCCTCTTGGCATTCGTCCCTAGTCTCTCGCCCCCCTCCTCTTATCCCCTGTGCTTCGGTATCTGCTTTACCTCTACTGCCTTTACCGGCTTCGTTACTTCGTCCCTCTCCGCCCTCCAAGGTCTGTTCATTACAGAGGCCTCTCGTCCGGGTAGGTTTGTCGAGTCGGGTCCTGGGGGTCGAGGCGGGTCGCGTTACGGGGTTCGCTACCGCTATCTGTGACGATTCAGACCGTCAACATCTCATTCTCCAGAAAACTAAGCCTAATTAGGCTAAAGCACTTATCTAAGACAAGATGTCTAAGACATAGGGTTTGCTAAGAGCAAACTGTTACGGCGCAGCTGCAGGAAGTGGGAAACGGGGTTAAGAGGCGCGGAGGAGGTCCTTGCGATCCACCGCCTCTGACCACGCTGATGACTCAGCAGCCGCAACACGGTCAGGACGCTAAGGCCTGACCATCAAACCTGACCTCCCAGACCACACGGTCACGAACCACGGTCACGACCTGAATTCCCTATGTATATAGTCAACACTCCTTTGCAGTAGATAGGACCCTCGTGGTTAATTATAATCTTTGAACCCTACTCCCTGCTTGCCTTCCCTGCCTGGCTACGGCTGCTATCCTCTGAACAGTTCAGCGACATCCCGATAGCGGTAGCGAACCCCGTGACGCGACCCGCCTCGACCCCCAGGACCCGACTCGACAAACCTACCCGGACGAGAGGCCTCGCGTAACACTTTAACCACCACCTTATAGGCACCGAAGGCAAAACAACATGACTCCTAACCCCGATACTAACCCTATGGAGGTCTCCGACTATTGGACGGAGCTCCTCCAACATCTTCCCGACGAAGGAGCACAAATCGGGAACATCCGACCAATCATCCCGGGACAACCTGATCTGACGACTCGACGACTCATCTCTCAAGCATACTCCGCGGGCGTCACCTCATTCGCCCAGAACACCAACGAACCAGTCATCCCTGACCAAGCGTCCGACGCATGCGGTCAAGTCCTCCTTGAGTACTTCACTCGGGGACAAGCCTTTACTGTCCACCAGAGCCAGAACAACCGCCCGAGTGCGACAGTCACGGACCCCGCACCACAGCCGACCCCTAAGTTCAAAGTCAAGGAACCAGACACCTTCGATGGCACCCGAGGAAAACTGGACGAATTCCTCAGACAACTCCAAACGTACTTCCACCTATTCGGGAACACGTTTCAGACCCCGGCCCAGAAAATCTTCTTCGCCGGGTCATACCTACGAGGCAATGCCGCCAGATGGTTCGAACCATACCAAGAAGACTTCAGTACCCAGGAACCGCATGAGGAAACCACCAAGATCTTCAACAACTTCGAGAACTTCGCCAAAGCCATCCGAGAAACCTTCGAAGACAAGGACCAGTACCAGGACGCAGCTCATCAAATCCAACACCTTAAGCAGACTGGATCCGCAGCCGCCTACACAACCCAATTCCGCCTCTACGCCTCCCGGCTCCGCTGGCCGGAGGAGGTCCTCAAGATGCTATACTATGAAGGCCTCAAAGATCACATCAAGGACGAGTTCGCTCGCACCAAGCTGCCTGGCACCTACCAGGAAGTAATTCGCACCGCTATCCAGTTGGACACCCGCCTCTACGACCGACTCAGGGAAACAGGCCGCTTCGCTCGACCTCTCGCCAACTCAGGACAAGCCCGGAACACACTGCCCCCAGGGGAACCAATGGACCTGGACAACGCTCGGAGGCAGGAACCCATTTCCCAGGCTGAAAGAGACCGTCGTCGGAAGGAAGACCTCTGCCTGCGCTGCGGCAAGAAGGGTCACTACGCTCGCGAATGCAAAGGGGGACAAAGGCCAATCCGGCGAACCGCTGTGGTTCACGACGTCTCGGAAACAGAGGACACCCACGAACGCCAACATTGGGCCGACTGCAGCAGCGACGACTGCTCGACTCATCGGGAAGCCAAGGAATCCCATGGCTACTGGCCCCAGGCAAAAAACTAAAGAAGCCTCCTACCCAGGGGCGGGTGGAGGCGCAGCATCCAGCGCCCCTGAGGATCACCGCAACCACGACCGGCAACTCTAATGGACCTACTACACACGCACCATCGACCTCCGACGACGAACAAGAACCACAAGCCGAATACGCCGAACACCTAGTCGTTAACATGCTAGCAAACGGCCGGAAAGCACGAGTTCTCATCGACTCGGGAGACGGTGGTAACCATATCTCTCCACGATTCGTGGAAAAAAACCACATCAACTACCGAGAGAAAGAACACCCGTACGAACTCATCACAGTGGACGGCTCCCCTAGCGCTTACGGCGACGGAGTCATCCTTATGGAAACTCAAGGACTCGTGCTGTCCCGAGGGAAGCACCGCGAGCGTATCTGTCTAGACATTACGCAGATCCCAGGATATGACATCATCCTAGGACGACCCTGGTTGAGGAAGTGGAAGCCCGACATCGATTGGGACACTGGGGAAGTCAAATTCAAGTCACGAGAAAAAGAAGAGGCACGGCAGCTGTTTGGCACAACAGCGGTGCCAGTACCTAGAAGAATCCTCCGGAGTGCGCCGATGCAAATCAGTAAGATCTCCAAAACGACTCTTAGGAAGGAGGTTAAGAAGGGCAACCCTACGGGCATCGCCTGGGTCAAGATCACCCCCCAAGGAGTGGAGGTGACTAACGAACAACCCACCGAAGTCCGACGGGTCTGCCAGACCATCCGGAAACCCACAACAACCCTAGAGAAACCCCAAGAACCCCGAGAACGCATGTGCTACGATCTAAGACAGATAAACGTAATACGACCCACAAACCCCCTAGACCTGATTCCGAAGGAATACGGGAAGTTTAAAGATCTCTTCATAGAGAAACAAGAAGACGCCCTACCAGACCATCAGCCATGGGATCACGAAATCCCTTTGATGCCAGACACCACCCCGAAGTTCGGACCCCTTTACTCCCTCTCGGAGAAGGAATTGCAGATCCTCAAGGAATACATCGAGACCGGTCTACGCAAAGGCTATATCCGCCCTTCCCAGTCGTCGGCAGCATCCCCAATCCTGTTTGTACCCAAGCCAGGAGGCAAGTTACGCTTATGCGTAGACTACCGAGCCTTGAACGACATCACTATCAAGGACCGATACCCCCTGCCCCGGATTGACGAGCTGCGGGATCGACTGCGCAAAGCCAAATACTTCACCAAGCTAGACCTTAGGGACGGATACCATTTAATCCGAATCAAGGAAGGAGAAGAATGGAAAACCGCTTGGAGGAGCCGCTTCGGGCTCTTCGAATACCTCGTCATGCCCTTCGGACTCACGAACGCGCCAGCCACCTTCCAAGCCATGATCAACGACACCCTCCGAGAATATTTGGACATTTTCTGCACGGCCTACCTGGATGACATCTTAATCTACTCTGAGACTTTAGAAAAACACCAAGAACACGTCAAAAAGGTCTTAGAAAAGCTCCAAGGAAGAAGACTGCAAGTCAAACCCGAGAAATGCGCCTTCCATGCCCAAAAAGTGGAATTTCTCGGCTTTATCATCAGACCCGGAGAAGTAGTCATGGACCCCAAGAAAGTCGAATCAATCCTCAGCTGGCCGCCACCCAAGAACGTCCGCGACGTGCAATCTTTCCTCGGATTTGCCAACTTCTACCGAAGATTCATCAAGGATTACGCCAAGCTCGCAGAACCACTCACGCGACTTACCCGGAAAGATAACCCCTTCAGCTGGCAGGATATACAGCAGAAAGCCTTCGAGACGCTTAAGAAAGCCTTCACTGAAGCCCCGGTACTAGCCTTGTTCGACCCCGACAAACCCATCTACCTGGAAACCGACGCTTCAGATTACGCCCTAGGAGCCTGTCTCAACCAACCCGACGAACAAGGACGAATGCACCCGGTAGCCTTCTATTCCAGAAAGATGTCCCCCGCAGAACTCAACTACGATATCCACGATAAGGAGCTTTTAGCCATCGTCATCGCCTTTAAGGAATGGCGACACTACCTAGAAGGAGCTAATCACATAATCACTGTCTACTCGGACCACCAGAACCTAGGAGCGTTCATGACAACCAAAGTGCTCAACAGGAGACAAGTCAGATGGGCAGAGCAACTGGCCTCGTTCAACTTCAAAATCATCCACCGGAAGGGATCAGAAAACGGAAAAGCCGACGCCCTTAGTCGACGAAGCGACTACGTCCTTAACAAACCAGAACTCTCGCCGGCCCTACTCCAGAAAGGAAAGGATGGGGTCATACGACTGAACCAACCGCAGCTGGAACTCGCCGCAGTACGACTACTCGCCCCGATCACGAGAAACCAGGCTAGACGAAGCCAGTCGAGATTACAAAACCACGTCGAATCCCCGAATCCCACAGGATCACAAGACCCAGCGAGATTTCAAAACCAAGAAAGGCAAAATCGCGCAGAATCCCAGGAACCGGCAGAATTCCAGGATCAGGAAACCCAGGATCAGGCGAGATCTCAGGAAACGGCGGAATTTCAAAACCTCGAAAGCCAAAATTCCACGAGATTCCAGAATCGCGGCGAATTGGAAAAACCCGAAGACCCTCAGGACGATGAGGGCCTCCAGGAAATTGACCCCCGAGAGGTTACGTGGGAAGAAGACGCCCGCGCCGCATACGAACACGACACCATGGCCCAGGAACTGATCAAACAAATCCAAGAAAACCCCGAAGAAGACCCGGATCTAATGATTAACGCCCAAGGGACAATCCTCTTCAAAGGGTTAGTCTACATACCCCAACGACTCAGGCAAAGAATAGTCAAGGAAATCCACGCCGCACCAGCACATGGTCACCGAGGAATCACGCCAACCCTACGAAGGATTGAACAATCCTTCTACATCCCACACCTCGGAAAACTCGTCAGGCAAGTTCTCGCCAAGTGCGAAGACTGTGCTAGGAATAAAGCCGCTCGACACGCTCCTTACGGAAAACTTCAACCAATCGCGCCCCCGAATCGACCATGGAAATCCATAGCCCTAGACTTCATCACCAAGTTGCCTAAGTCAAAGGAACCCCTTACAGGGGTACGGTACGACTCGATCCTGGTCATCACAGACAGGTTATCCAAGTGGGGATACTTTATTCCTTACCTGGAAGCCTCTGGAGTTCCAGAATTGGTTTACATCTTCCTGAGATACATTGTAGCCAACCATGGCATGCCGGAAATCATCATCTCTGACCGCGACACAAGATTCCGTGCCAGATTCTGGCAAACCCTCATGAAACAACTAGGAACAAAGCACAAGCTGTCAACGGCGTTCCACCCGCAAACCGATGGACAAACGGAAAGACTTAACCAAACGCTGGAAGAATACCTGCGAAGCTACCTGAACTACCAACAAGACAACTGGGTAGAACTCCTCCCACTAGCTCAGTTCGCCTGCAACAGCACCATCGCAGAAACAACCCAGGAATCCCCGTTCTACGTCAACTACGGCTTTGAACCTCGGGTCTACGGCGAACCGATACCTCAAGAAAACATAGCCCAGAAGGGAATGCTCCAAGCCGAACAACTCAGAGGACTGCACCAGAGACTATCAAAAGATATCGAGTTCATCAACTACCGAATGGCCATGTACTACAACCGTGGACGTCAGGAGCCGCCACCCCTAGAGGAGGGGGATAAAGTCTGGCTACTCACCAAAAACCTTAAAACAAACCGACCGAGCCCCAAATTGGATCATAAGAAAATCGGTCCCTTCCAGATTGAACAAAAACTCTCTCCCGTAACATACAAACTCAGATTGCCAGAAAACATACGCCGAAACCCAGTCTTCCACGTAGCAGTCCTGGAACCAGGCCCCTAAGACGCCCAAACACCAGAATACCTAGAAGGCGACATTCAACCAGAAGACGCACAAGAATGGGATGTTGAAAAAATCCTAGATAGCAAATGGGATCCCGACGGTCAGATCAAATACCTCGTCAAATGGGAAAACTACGACGACGCGGAAAACACCTGGGAACCCTTACCAAACCTCAATTGCCCAGAACTTCTCGCGGACTTCCACCAACAAAACCCAGATCGCCCAGCCCCAGAGCATCCTCCCAGGACGCGAAACCAGGGGGAGGCGTTAGAGACACCTGAAACTGATCCACAGGCGCCTGGAGAGGAACGACGCCCGTTACGTCGCCAGACCCGCCAACTAAACGCGACGCAGCCCCTCGTCACCAGACTCCGAAGGGACATCCTGAGGAGAACGCCCCTCCCGTGCCGCTGCCTCTCGCTCCAAGCGCTCCTCTTCCTCCAGGGAAGCCATCTCCCGGGCAAACAACGTGGCATTCCGCTGCTCCACATGACGCAGTAGTCGACGAATCTGGCGCTCCTTCCGTTGAGCATCCCGGAATCGACGAGCTGCTGCCTGGGCCTCCCGGGCCGCACGTGACGCAGCCTCAGCCGCGCGATCCGCCGCCTTGGCAGCAGCATCTGCTCCCTCTTCCTCGGCCACCACCTGGCTCTCGGCCTGCTCCAAACGCTGAAGCAAATCTGCGCGAGCGCGATCCAAACGACGAACTACCAAGATTAGACCAAGTAGCCAGGGGGAGCGAGCAAGGGAGAAACTCACACTCGGAATCCAAAGGACTCGCCATCGCCTCACAAGAGGTACGACCCACGGCAGCACAACAAGAACAAGCGTCGTAGAAAGTGGCAATAATACAAGAGGAACCCTCTCGCTTCTGACAACGCCGGCAAGGAACGTCAGCAGGACGACCCCAAGTCTCGATGCGATGGGCCTGGTTCCGACGGCGAAGGGACAACGCACCTTATATAAGCTTTCGGGCCGAAAGCTGTCTAGGAGGGGGATAGTGTTACGGCGCAGCTGCAGGAAGTGGGAAACGGGGTTAAGAGGCGCGGAGGAGGTCCTTGCGATCCACCGCCTCTGACCACGCTGATGACTCAGCAGCCGCAACACGGTCAGGACGCCAAGGCCTGACCATCAAACCTGACCTCCCAGACCACACGGTCACGAACCACGGTCACGACCTGAATTCCCTATGTATATAGTCAACACTCCTTTGCAGTAGATAGGACCCTCGTGGTTAATTACAATCTTTGAACCCTACTCCCTGCTTGCCTTCCCTGCCTGGCTACGGCTGCTATCCTCTGAACAGTTCAGCGACATCCCGATAGCGGTAGCGAACCCCGTGACGCGACCCGCCTCGACCCCCAGGACCCGACTCGACAAACCTACCCGGACGAGAGGCCTCGCGTAACACAAACACTTAGCGGGAACGTACGGGAAAGGGAAGCCTAAGACCGGCTATTCGACTTCTAACTAGTACCTAGGCTGGATATATAAGTTTCCTCCTTCCTCTTTTATTCCCTTTCTTTTCTCTTTCCTTTCTCTAGCTTAGAAACTTTAGTTAATTTCGAGAATCTGACTTGTTCTTCTTGAGTCGTGACACTATCGGGATGTCGCTAAACTGTTTAGAGGATAGCAGCCGTAGCCAGGCAGGGAAGGCAAGCAGGGAGTAGGGTGTTACGAACCTCCAAGGAAGCGGGCTTTATGACCCTAAGGGCGAGGAGCCCGCACGGGAAACAGGACCCCAAGGGACTGCGAAGTCACGGGGCAAGGCGCAAGACAGAATCCCCTACGGGAAGAAGACCCACAGGGACGAAGGGACGGAAGCTGGAATCCCGGAGAAGATAAAAGGTAAGCGGGCGCGGAACAGGTAAACATAGCGACCGCTTCACACCGACGAATGTCGGAAACCAGGAACAAGGCCAAGCGCCGAAGTCACGTGGGACCCATACGGATAATGCCAAGAATGGATTATCCAAGAAAGACACTGGATAATACGGGATCCCAACTATCCACGATTATCCAAGTAGATTGTTATAGCTTCTTAGTAGTATATAGTCGCACTCCTTTAGCTAGACATTTGACCCTTCGTGTGTAATGAACAGACCTTAGAGGGCGGAGAGGGACGAAGTAACGAAGCCGGTAAAGGCAGTAGAGGTAAAGCAGATACCGAAGCACAGGGGATAAGAGGAGGGGGGCGAGAGACTAGGGACGAATGCCAAGAGGCGGGTGGAGAGAGACGAGTGAACAACAAAGGAGGCGAGCAAGGTCTAATTCAAGGCATACTAAGTTGTACGCGAGGAATACTCATTGCTAGACTAAAGAACTAATTGCAAGGCAGAGAGGCGAGCTTTATATATATAAGGAACAAACTAAAATACTAGCTTCCCGATTTGTAAGCAGGCAAGTCTAGATCTAGATTCCAAATCGATCGGCGGTAAACAAGAAGTAATTAGTCCACATAAGCCATATTTATAACATCGTGGTCAACTCAAAGTTCCAATTCAAACCCTATTAATTTGGAGGTAACAAGCTCATTACGCACCGCGCTATCACGTGATACTTCCCTCTTTGCACCGCCATCCTCCTCTTGTCTCTTCAAGGTAAACCCTTCGGTTTCCACCAACCTGCTAAGCGACTCCGAAGCTTAGTAGAAGTGTGAGAGTCTGGAGCCTCGGGAGAAGCCTTAGAGGATCATCGGCGGATCACGTGATGCCAAGTCGTTCTTGTATTTAAGTCGTTCTCTTCTCTTTCTCCTCTTCTTCTTCTTCTTCTCTCTTTAAGTCTTAGCTTAACGTATATAGCGCAATAAACCTTTCAGCGATCATCCTGAGGTTGAGCCCTGACAATAGCTAAGACTTCAACCCATTAGACTTATTAGAACTAGATTATTGGCACAGTCGCGCACTGGAATCACTGGAATCACTGGAATCACTGGAGACACCGGAAGCACCGGAAACACTGGAATCAACGAGAGGCACAGGATCCTCAGAATGGTTAATCCACAGCATGCGGATGAGCAACAGGCTCAGGAATCCCAAGAAATAAAGCAGATGCTGCAACAGATGATGGCTCAGATGAGCGCACTCAATGGCAAGGTGGAACAACTTGAAAGGGAGAATCAAACTCAAAAAGGAGAAAACGACACGAATCCTCTTCCCACCCCAACAAATACTTCTGGCGAATCTTCGGATAAAGCTGGCCCGCTAAACGACAAGCCAACCAAGAACCTCGGACCCCTTGCTGAGTTCTCAGGCAACAGGGATGAACTGGAACCCTGGATCTCTCAGGCACTAGCAAAGCTAGCCGTGGACTATTACCACTGCAACGAAACGACCAAGTTCTTTATGCTCCACAATAGGCTCCGGGGCGAGGCAGCTCGCCAGCTACAGCCCTGGGTCCAGACTAGTATTAACACGAACAGCATGACTGCACAGTGTCTACTGGATCAACTCCGCCTATCATTTGGCGACCCCCATGTGCAAGAAAAGGCCCAGCGCAAACTACACAAGCTACGCCAAACCAACAAGCCTTTTATGGAGTACTTTACGGAGTTCCGCAAGTTAGTACTAGAGGCCGGGGGCACCAACTGGCCGGACGAAATCCTCAAGGCCTATTTGGAAGCAGGGATCAGCCAGGAGCTCCAACAAAGCATGATTGGCCTTGGAGGCATAAGCCAGTCCTTTGAGGACTACTGCACCGAGCTGAAACGCGTCAGTGATCAACTGGAAGCATTCAACTTGCGCAACAATGGCAAGAGAGCTCAGCAGGGCTGGCAGCAAGGCTGGTGGCGTGGCCAGAATAAGGTTGGCTCAGCAGGGTCCACTAGCAAGCAGCCAGGGTCCAAACAGTCAAAACCAACGACGTTCCAACACGATATGGAGTGGGAGCCCACCGGACCAGCCAAAGCAGCCCAGGGACGCCGTGTCAAGTGGGTGAATGATCAAGAGATGCAGAAACGAAAGGAAGAACACCGCTGTCTACGCTGCGGCGACTCAACGCATCTAATTGCCCAATGCCCCTGGCTGCCACCAAGGAGACCTACACGCTTTGCAAAGCCTGTTCAGCAGGAGGAAAACGCGGGACCCGAGCTGGAAGACTTAGAGGATGATGAAGCACTTGCCCAGCAGTCGGAAAACTGAAAGCTCCTGTCAAAAATCGCAGGCAGGAGCCAACAGTGGAGGAAAAGCAGGAAGCACAGAACGAATGGCGGAAGCAGCAACCTAAATTGGAACAGGATTCACTTCTTACCTCAGTTATGATCAATAAAGAGTCTTTTGGAAAAGCTCTTGCTGATACTGGTTGTGAATTCTACGCTGTAATAAGCCGCAAATTCGCTGAACGCTGTAACCTCCCGCGTATTAAAATCACCCCAAGAACACTGGATGGATTAACACCTACTGGATGGAAGATTAATGAAGTTGCCTGGGCCGAGGTCGATATTGGAGGTCACCACCAAAAGCGAATGTTCTTCTATATCGTCCCAAAGCTCTCTGGATGCGATCTCATGCTAGGGAGCCCCTGGATGGTACAGGAAAAGGCAGTACTTGACCAAAGCGAACGGACTATCACCTTTAAGGATACTGGATTAACTGTAAAACAAGACACCGATCTCCCTAAGTCTCAAGGCAAGCTAATTGGAGCCGCTGCCTTTTGCCACCTTATGAGCCTTAGGAAAAAGAAAGGATATCAGATCTTTACAGCCAGCCTCGCGGATATCAATAAGGCCTTACAGGAGAAACCCCTATCGATCTTCAAAGCCGGCTGCCTAGTTGGGTAGACCCTAAACGGATCGGCCTATTTGATAAGAAAGAAGCGGATAAACTCCCACTACACCGACCTGGAATTGACCATCAAATTGAACTCGAAAAGGACACCAACGGCAAGACACCCGACGCTCCATGGGGGCCTTTATATAATATGTCTCGTGACGAGCTCCTTGTGCTAAGGAAGACTCTTAATGAGCTACTTGATAAAGGCTTTATCCGTGTAAGCAACTCGCCTGCTGCGGCACCGGTCTTATTCGTTAAGAAACCAGGAGGCGGTCTACGCTTTTGCTGTGACTACCGGGCTCTCAATCGACTTACAAGGAAGGACCGCTATCCATTACCGCTGATCCAAGAGACCCTCAACAGAATAAGTAAGGCAAAATGGTTTACTAAGCTGGACGTGGCTGCAGCCTTCCATAAGATACGAATCGCGGAAGGAAGCGAATGGTTAACGGCATTTCGAACTCGCTTTGGACTCTTTGAGTGGTTGGTCACTCCATTTGGATTGGCAAATGCTCCGAGCACCTTTCAACGGTACATTAATTGGACTCTAAAGGACTTCCTAGATGACTTTGTCTCAGCCTACGTTGACGACATCCTAATCTTTACGGATGGATCCCGCCGGGAGCACCGCGAGAAAGTGAACAAGGTACTAGAGAAGCTGGACGCTGCAGGCTTACAACTTGACCTAAAGAAATGCGAATTTGAAGTCCAGTCTACTAAGTATCTGGGGTACATCATTGAGGCCGGACAAGGCATCCGCATGGACCCAGAAAAGATCAAGGCAATTCAGGAATGGAAAGCACCTACTACGGCTAAAGGAGTACTCGGATTTCTTGGTTTTGCGAATTTTTACCGACGGTTTATTAAAGGCTTTTCCAATCTGGTATCGCCTCTGGTATCCCTTACGAGAAAGAATACGACCTTCCGATGGAACCAGGAGGCTAACGCCGCATTTGAGAAGCTAAAAAAGGCCTTTATTATAGCGCCGGTCCTTATGCAATTTGATCCAGAACGAGAAACGATCCTTGCTACGGATTCCTCAGGATACTGCACAGGAGGAGTACTCCAACAGTACGACAACGACGGTTTTCTACGTCCAGTAGCGTTCTTCTCAAAAAAGAACCTACCCGCGGAATGCAACTACCCGATCTACGATAAGGAACTACTTGCGGTGGTTAAGTGTTTACGCCAGTGGGACGCCGAACTAAAAGGACTTCATCAGTTCAAGATCCTCACTGATCATAAGAACCTGGAATACTTTACCACGGCAAGGAGGCTTTCTGAAAGGCAGATTCGATGGTGGAGAGAGCTTAGCCGCTTCTCCTTTACCATTGAGTACACCCCAGGGAAAACCAATGGATTGGCAGACGCATTAACAAGAAGGAACCAAGACTTACCTACAACGGATAAGGATGAGAGACTTGAACAAAGGACAGCTCAGTTACTTCAGTCGATACCCTACGGATTAGTTCTTAATACCGGACCACCAGAGGACCCCGAAGAACAAGAATGGAGTAATGAAGATTCACTTCTATCCGAAGAGGCTATGGCAACCAAACCTCGACAAGCACGACCTGGACAACAAACGCGAGAACCTCTTTCCCTAGAGGAGCAATGGCAAGAAGCACTCCAACAGGACCAAATGTTAAAGCAGCTCCAGAAGGCTGTACGGCAAGGAGAAAGAACATTCCCACTGGAGTTTACTACGAAGTTCAAGGTCTCAATCGCTGAATGCTCGCTAGACGACCAAGGGAACCTCCTCTTTAGAGATAGGAAATGGGTACCGGATTCTGAGCCACTACGAACGAGAATCATTCAGGAGATGCACGACTCCCCCCTCTCAGCACATCCGGGACGTATCCAAACAGTCTCCCTCGTGGCAAGGCACTTCTTCTGGCCAGGATTCGTTAATGATGTTAGGAGGTTCTGCCGGAACTGTGATATCTGTGGAAGGACAAAGATCTGGAGAGATAGGAAACAAGGATTACTTAAGCCGCTACCAGTACCGAGCCGCCAATGGAGGGAGATCTCCATTGACTTTATTGGGCCTCTACCATTGAGCAATGGTTGCGAAATGCTTATGGTAATTACTGACCGCCTAGGAAAAGGAGTAATCCTTGAGGCCTGTTTAAATACTGAGACGGAAACTATTGCAAAGCTCTTTATTACATGCTTTTACCGGAACCATGGGATCCCAGCGGCAATCGTCTCTGATAGAGGAACTCAATTCGTTAGCCTCCTTTGGCAACGAATCTGTCAACTCCTTAAGATTAAGAGACGCATCTCAACGGCCTATCACCCCCAGACGGACGGATCAACAGAAAGAATGAATACTGAAGTGGCAAGAAAACTCGCACTGTTCGTGGATCACTACCAAAAGGACTGGACAGACCGGCTACCAATAGTCCAGCTGGCCCTTAATGGAAGAACTTCAACGACGACTCAGACAAGCCCATTCTTTCTCTCCCATGGGTTCCACCTTGAGCCACTAGAACTGCTCGAAGATATTCAATCCAATGACCTCCACAGGGATTCTCCAGTGGCAAGAGCGGAGGCAATTGTGGCCAAGATTAAAGAAGTCACGGACTGGGCGCAAATGTCAATGGCGGAAGCTCAACAGGAACAAGAGAGACAAGCCAACCGGCAAAGAAATCCTTCACCAGCTTATAAGATAGGTGATAAGGTCTGGCTACATCTAAAGAACCTAAGGACGGATAGACCAAGCAAGAAGCTCGATGATAAGGCAGCCAAGTTTACTATTATCGAAGTAGTTGGATCTCACAGCTACAAGTTGGATATCCCTGGAGCGGTGCACAACGTCTTTAACGTGGACCTACTCCGGCCAGCGGGAGCAGACCCCTTGCCAAGCCAAGTACAGGACGACTATCAACCACCACCGGTTCGAGTAGATGGTCAAGATGAATGGACAGTGGAGGCAATCCTAAGTGAACGAATGGCGAGAAAACCAGGGCAAAGAAAGCGCCAACTGCAGTATCAAGTCAAATGGGAAGGGTACGCTCGACCAACATGGGAGCCGGCATCAGCACTGCAGGATACAGCAGCACTGGATTACTATCTCAAGCAAAAGAACGAGCAACGAGTGCCAAAATCGAACTAGCGGGCAATTGGATGAGAACTAATGGCGATTAAAAAGGGAGCAAGCGGTTTAGCCCCGCCCCGGAGGGCGAGGCCAAGTCTAGCCAGGCATCACTTCGTTGGTTACCCGCAACCAATGGGGGAATTTAACTCGATGATACCTGGCTAGGGAATTACAACACGGATAACGCGGTCCGAAGGACCTTACCGTGCCGGGCAACCCTCTTCCTGTCAACAGACAGGCCCTTAATTCGACAGCCAGCTAATAAGCACCCGTTTGATATTAGGTTTTCGCTTTCTTGACTTATATACCCCTCCAAACCGAAGAACAGGTGCGCCCCCACCGGGAATTAAACCCGCAACCCCGAGGAAAGAGAGAAAAAAAGGGGGGGAAAAGGGGGGGGTGATGTGAGAGTCTGGAGCCTCGGGAGAAGCCTTAGAGGATCATCGGCGGATCACGTGATGCCAAGTCGTTCTTGTATTTAAGTCGTTCTCTTCTCTTTCTCCTCTTCTTCTTCTTCTTCTCTCTTTAAGTCTTAGCTTAACGTATATAGCGCAATAAACCTTTCAGCGATCATCCTAAGGTTGAGCCCTGACAAGAAGGAGCCTACCGTTACATAGGGTTCTGTTGAACAATGAGGGTTCACAGCAGCGGTATAGAGACAGTCTACGATGAGTCGTTCAATTCTTCTACCTATTAGCGGCACACGGAAGATATACGTGTGCGTCACGTGCTACGCTAAACCCTAATTGGTCCTCGTCAATCGGATCCTTCTCGGCATTGGCTTCCCTTCAGATATGGGGCTTAAAAGCCAACTCGCTTAGTCAGCTAAAATCCACCCAGGTACAGTAGCCCTTAGGCTGTTTGTTTAACACTCCCACTCAGCCGTGGAGCGTCGGCTGCAAACCTAGCTGTTGGATAAAGCTGGCAAAGCGGTCTCTTACTAGGGGTTTAGTTAGCCCGTCCGCCACCATGTCCTCACTACAAACATACTCGATCTGCACTCGATTCCTTTGAACAAGGTCTCGAACATTGTGATAGTGCACGTCGATATGCTTTGACCGTTCATGCACGTGAGGGTCCTTCGCTAGGGCTAACGCGGCCTGATTGTCTCCCTTTAGACTTGTAGTGCTGTTAAACTTCTCGTTCTCGAACAGTACTGCACGATAAGGGGATAACCCGAGGTATTCGCCTGCGCCCATCTCTCGAAGTAGTTGTGTAAGCCACTGAGATTCCTTGGCGCAGGCGGACATTGCCATATACTCGGCTTCCATAGTAGA